>OY856409.1:599829390-600429390 GCA_963693085.1 Alisma plantago-aquatica | reverse complement strand
CAAGTCATGATGGCCAAGCCATAATGGCCAGCACACTAGTCATCCCGATCAACTCCATATCGACATAACAACCACCAAACCAGCTAACTCTCTCAACTCATACCGGCTTAAACCTTCCTAAGGCATGATGATATAGGCAACATCTAATCGTGTCGACCTAGCCCCAACCAAGGTCGTGATGACTTGTCTCTTGGTGTGACAGTCTGTCACCCTCAGGTCATGATGGCCAGGGGGCGTCACATGTGACGAACACCCAAACATATCGACCTACCCTACCTATTGGCCTCCCAAAGTACATCGACCTCTCAAGCATGTCAGCCTCTTAAGCATGTCAACCGCTTCATCTTCAACCTCAAGATGGCGTTACTAACAAGGCAAGAGAAAGGTGTAACACAAAGGCAACAACTATCAAGGTTCGTTTCTCCAAATAGAACACAAATCTACTAAGGAAAAGTTACTAACATGAAGGCAATAATGAGCCATAGATAAAGAGCAAGATAACAAGTAAAAGGTGATAATAACAAAGAGGGTTTAGAGTTATATAACCCGCCTTAAGGATCTCCACCAAGCTCCAAACTTCACGAGCTCTAGGTAGAAAAAGATCCTCCAAACTTGATCACCACAACAACTCCAAGAGAAGATAGGACCAAGGTTAAGAGATCATGAGAGGGAAAGAGAAGCAACCAAGGTCCAGGGTTGAGAAGAAGAAAGAAAGAGAGAAAGAAGAACTAAGGATCATGGATTACCAAGGAAGAAGATGAAAGGAGCACATCACAAGCTTAGGCTCGTCCATCAAGCTCTAAGATAGATCACTCCTTAAGCTCAAGATCGTCCATCAAGGAAGAGGAAAGCAAAGATGGCCAAAGGATTCTCTTACATGGAGAGAAAGAAGTATATATACAAGAGAGATGAAAGAGAGACCAAAGGAAAGGTGTCACCACCAAAGAACCTTAGATGACACATGTCTACGAAAAAAGGCCACATGCAACACCATGCAACAAAGTGAAAAGAACCATGCCTCACCCACTAGGTTACCTTCCTAGGTCATGGCTGATACACATATCCTCCTCCTTTCACAAACCGATAGGGATGAAACCCTAGAGACACAAACTGATATGGTGCATCTAGAGACACCACAAAACCGATACAAGGCCTCTCCAAGGCTCTCAAGCCTGAGACAACACTCCTAGGTGTAAGATAAACCTCAAACACACCTCAAACATGAGCCCAAAAACACCACCAAGGGTATAACCATCCATCTAAGGCTCAAACAAGAAGTCCATTTCTTCCGCTTTCCTTTAGATGATGCCAAGAGAGAGAAGGAACACACACGAGGTGGCAAACTTGCACATCAACCCCTATCTTGGGTATATTGCAATTTGTACCAAAATCTCTCCACAAAACACAAGCATCAACCAAACTAGCTCAAGCAAGGAACTCAAGCTTCCAACATGCCCTAATTACATCTCAGATGATTAGAGCAAGGAGCTAGGCAACATACTTAAGCAAAACAAATAGGGTTATCCTAAAATGTGGGTCAGGGTACTTACAGCCTAAAGAAGTAAAAATAATCTATGATTGCTCTATGTTCATGCATGTTGATTCTAACCTACAATCGGAAGGTCCATTCTGACTAAGTTTAAAATTCCATTCAGATGCAATCTCCTCTATATAATATGGTATTTCATGAGCGTACTAAACACAATGAGGTGGATTGTCATTTTATACGACTTGGTCAAAGATAAAAGATTGTGACTCCTCATATACAAACTAGTGATCAAGTTGATGATATTCTGACCAAACCACTTCCCCTATCTCTTTTTCAGTATATGGATGTCAAGTTAGGACTACAAAACATCTAGTCTCCAGCTTATGGGGAGTGCTAGTATAAAAGGTTAAATTGTTAATTGGGCTTAGGCCCATTGTACTATTATTTTCTATTATAATATAAGTACAATTTTATAGGGATCATTCACCCACTTAATTTTTTTAATATCTAGACTCCTATATATAAGAGACCCAACACCTTATTATAAACTACCAAAGACTATTAATATTCTATATACACTCTGATTAGCCTTTTCTCTCGTGCATGTATATAGGTCATAAAGGAAGCTACAACAACATTCCTTGGCATATAGTCTTAACTCCTAGCAAGCTGCTAATATCTTGCTGCTTTATTTATACATATAGCACTAGCACCTATATCGACCTCATTATTGTTTCTCCCTTGTCAAGTAACTTCTCGAAGAACTTCAAAGGTAGACAAGTAGCCGATGACACCGTTGCGCAATTGATTCATAACTATAGAATAGTTTGAGAGTCAAATCGTCCCGTTTCTTTGCTTCCACCTCCAACACTTTTGAGGTGCTTACGATAATTTGGCATGTCATCAATAAGAATTTAGCATAGCATGATCTACTTCACGTAATTTGATGCTTCGCGTCTATTGAATTTGGCACCCGAAAGAGATTTACTGCCTAAATTTCGGTCACGCTTCATTAAACAATTCAATGAAGTATAATTTTTACAGATTAAAAAAACAAAAGTTCCAAAGCTTGACATTTGTGTTATTTTTGTTATGGCATTCCACGCTCTCCCACCAAATCCCAAGTTACTTTTATCTGATTGCTGCCTTTCACCGCGTCCGGATCGACCGGACCAAACTGATTCGCCCTTACGCGTCGTAAATAAACGCACATTCCAAATCTCTCCAAATTTAACCAGTGGTGCCCCCTTTTAAGGGCGGACGGTGCAATAAGGCAAGGCTTGTCCATCACCTCCTACCAGACCCCACAACCCACCCACCTGTCGCCTCCCTTCTTCTTCTTCTACCTCGTTTTCTTTCTTCCTCCACCTCCACCTCCACCTCCTTCGCTCCTCCATTGCCTTGGTTTCCTTTATTATAAGAAAAAACGAAACCGTCTCTCTCCTCCCTCCCTCCCTGACTGAGACCTGTCGCTTCCTCCTCCATCCACACCATCCCTTCCACAAACACCGGCAAGCAGCAGCAGCAGCAGGATCCCCCGACCCCAACCCTCGCCTGGTGCTTTCCCTACCCGGCCGCCGTCAATGGTGGCACCCCTTCGCTGAACGGAACCCATAACAGACCCGTCGATCTGAGGGTCCCCGTAATGGAACCACGGCGGTTACACGAGCTGCTCCTCCTGTGGTCAAGGACCCAAAATACCCGTGTGGCCCTCGTGGGTGGGAACCACACCGCCGCCAGGTTCTGCACCCGCTAGTCCGTCGTCCGGCCACCTTCTCCTCGCGCGCACTACACGTTAGCGCCTGCCTCCTTCCTCCCCTCCTGACTGATTAACCGTTATCTCCTCCTTTCTTCCCCTAATTTCAATTTCACTCGAGCCCGACAAGCGAAACGGTTTCTCTCAATTTTTCTCCTGGATCTCGAATCTCTCTCCGTCCTTACTCTGCAATGGCGATCGCAACCACGAAGAGCAACAATAAGAAAGCCGGCAAGGCCGCCGCCGCCGGCCCCGTTGTCCTGCGCCTCAGCCTAAACGGATCCTTCGGATCCCCAGGGCAGCGCCTGGTCGTCAGACTCCCGGAATGGCGCGTCCTGCGCATCGTTGCCCGCTCCGTACTCCTAGCACTCGCACTCGTGTCCTTGCCCTGGCTCGGCCTCGGCAACAACGCTGCCGCCAGCCGGAACGCGGCCACCTCCTCCAACGCCGCGGCCGCAGCGGCCGAACTGAACGCGGCGGCCTCAACCCAGAAGCAGCAGCCGATCGACGACGTCTTCTTCCTACCCATGCTGCTCCGCGACCTCAAACGCCACGGCTTGTTCCAACCAAACGCCGGCCGGGCCTTCTTCCTCGGTGCCAATGCGCACCTCCGCATCCCGTTCCTAAGGCGAAATGCCGTCGAACCCATCAGCGAAGAAACGGCGTCGTCCGTACCGGATAGCTCCGTCGGGTTCCTCCTCGCCGCCGACGGCGTTCGGGACGCCGCCACTGCTGAATTCGTCGACCGGCTCCTAACCGTCGGCGGCACCGTCGCTGTCCGGCTCAGCGACGACCCGACGCACGCGTCCCCCATGCCACCGAACTACATGCTCACATATGTCCGCCGCTTCGGCGGGTCGACCATCGTGGCCATGAAGAAGTCAGCTTCCGCCGCCGCACGCGTCGCCACGGGAAGGAAGCTCCTGACGGTGCCGACGGCCTCCAAGAAGGAGGCGCTGAACGGGCTGGAGGACGTGCTCCTGGAGCCTCCGCGTGGCTCCTCCCATTCCTCAGCCAACAAGTTCCTCAAGAGGACCCGGTACCTCCCGGACCTGACAGGCGACACGCTCGATGGGTACCCACGCCTCGTTTTCGTGGACGTCGGTCCCGGCAGGGGCGGGGACAACCGCTGGTTCGAGAAGCACTACCCGACCAGGAACAGGCAGTTCGAGATCATTCGGGTCGAGACTGAGGAAGACGGCAGCGTCGTGGCTTCACCCAACGAGGAGTACTGGATGGAGCCTGAGGAGGACGGGATGTCGGCGTGGCTGAGGGCCAACGTTAGGGAAGAGGACTACGTCGTCATGAAGGCCGAGGCCGAGGTGGTGGAAGGGCTGGTCAGGAGCAAGGCGATCGGACTGGTCGACGAGCTCTTCTTTGGGTGCAGCAACCAGTGGCAGAAGAGCGCAGGGAGGAAGATAGGCTGGAGCCGGAGGGCTTACTGGGAATGCCTGGCGCTGTACGGGAAGCTCCGGGATGAGGGTGTCGCGGTGCACCAGTGGTGGGGCTGAACCATCCTGGACGGCATTGGGGACAGCCAATTTGATCGCCACGAAATAAATGTGTTCGGGGAAATGCGTGACTGAGAGCCTGACTTGAGAGTGTGAGAGCGTCCGAGTGAAGCTATATCCTCGAGCGACTTTGAGATGATACTGTGAAAACTATGTGTGGGGAGTTTTAAATAAGAATGGGTGAGCTGGGCTTGGTTGTATAATTATAAATATAATAAAGAAGATCGGAAGAGAAAAAACATGATGGGAGGAAGGAAGCAGGAAGAATGTATGTAGCAATAATCAAAGTTAGAAGTGCGTGGCGAGGGCGTAGTTTGGCCGGACGATGGGCGGTTATGGGTTCGATGCTGCTGCATCTACTGTTGTCGATTCAACTTGTGTTTTCTTCTTATTGTTGTTGTCGTGGTCATTGTTGTTCTCTATATCATTTCATTCACCTTCATTGTCACACCGCAGGGTGGGGTGGGAGATGGCCATCTTAAAAATAGTATATATATTATATGAGCATCTTAGTGTAGTATGTGCTTTGTTGTTGATTTGTGTGCTGCATGTTTGATCTTTTGATGTGTATCCTTGTTGTCTGTATTTAGGGACGGGCATTTCTTCTTTAGGTCAAATCGTACGCACAATTCAGAAACTCAATGGACTCTCTCCATTTAAAATTTCTTGTAATGTCTTGGTGGTTGGTTCATCTCAAGAAATATAACGAAAAAGATGAACTTTTCCTTGTCACGTAGCTAAAAGTTATGATCATTTGTATGGATTTATCCTAATTTATCAATTTGTGTATTTTATGTATATTCTGATATGTTAAGCTCAAATGATGGAATCCTTTAATGAATATTGTTTCACATATATCTCTTGTTTATATATTATTATAATTCGATAGATGGTAGTGGCATTTGAGCCTGAATTGTGATGTGGCCTATTTATGGCAGAAACATCAAAATTTCTGTTATGAATGTGCATGTCGAGTATAGACTAGGATTTTGTAACCTTATGCTTTAATTAAGTAATTCCTAGTAGGAATTCTGAATTTTATTCTTTTCATAAAAGACAAGTAAATGGATTACTTAATAAGTGAAACTCCAATCACATAGTTGTCATGTGTACTATGTAACTTTTCAAGTGTTGAGAAGTCGAAGATGCGAAACGGGTATTCGAAAGGTATGCTTTCGGAAATCGAGGAGGTACTTAGAATTGTAAATTGTTGGGTATATGTGGGTTATTAAAACCATATGAAGTATGGACCCCTTAGCGCCCTGAATTTGCCCGTGTTTATGAACAATGTCGATACAGCTTGTTATGTGTATGGCGGTCATATTAATGTGATTCAAACGATGGGAGTATGCTATGATCCATATAATATACGAATGTTACATTGTCTGATTGCCCAAGACAGCCATGTTGTTTTATATAGGTTGTAGACCAATGGGTCCTACGATTACATCTACATAAACTAAGATGTGGTGGAATCATGATGAGACTGAATAATTTTAAGATCATCCGTGGTAGTTTAAGAAACTTCATAGTCATTCGTTAGTTACTTGAAAAGTACATTCCACATTACCTGGATCTTGATGATAAAACTCTTAATCAAACGCTGGAGCTTTACTTCATGTTTCACATGCTACCTTTATTGATCTAGCATGACTTGTAGGTGTTACTTTTGATGTATAAATTTCTAGTTCATTGTGTAATATGTTGGGATTTATATGCCCTAGGAGCCAATCATGGAATGATTGTACAAGCATGTATACTTTTTTTTTTTGAGTCTTAGGGAGACCCCGCTCCCCCTCCTCAAACAGGTGCCAGAGCCCGGATCATGTATACTTTTATTTGAATAAATAAAAAGTAATCAATTTACTTCTTTTTTTGAAATTTGTTTATGATCATGATTAAGGTCCATGCATACTTGGTTATGTACCATATTACTTTAGAATGTGTGAATATGAAAAGAACCTTATGAATGCTAAGGACTAATATTCCAATAAGTTCCTAGTTGACGATTTATGCATAATTGGGACAATAATAATACATGAGAGACTAGTATGTCTTATGACTGATGACTGAGTCTTAATATTTGATATCATGTCGTACACATGTTTATTTGTTGAAGAGGAAGTTATAATAGATAGAACCATAATGAGTGGTACGGGATAATTATGATCATTATCCACTCGTAGATAAAATTTGTGTTTGTGATGCTTTTACTTGAATTTGGTGCACCAGTCACATGATAGTACTGCCATACTATCCAATGTGACCGTGTAAAAGGTAAACGAAAAATATATTAATTGGGTCTATCGTGAATGATTTGGATTATTGTGTTTGATGTAGATGGAAATTGCTTCTCCAATATAATAGAGATATATCATTGTCCTCTTAATGAGTGCGACTTTGAAATGCATAGTCATGCTTACAATAGTTTATATTATAGTCATATGAAGCTTGAGTGACCCTTTAATAGTCTACTTGGATATCAAGAAAAAGTATTGCTTTAGATTATGATGATTTGTACATGCCTTTGCTCAAATATGGATATACAAAATAAAGGAATAATGCAAATATGATAACATTATCGAGTAAATATTAAGGTCAAACTCCAAATAGGCGTATTACATGCGTAACAAAGATGTGTCATTAGGTGTCACTCATTACTTGTGAAGGTAGAATGGAAATTCTGACCTACATTGCCAAAAGTAATAAGTGCCTATAACATCACAATGTAAGGATGGAGTTGAAAAGGAGGAATTTCGATAGGGAAGCAAAGTCTTCATGCTTATGATCTCTCATCTCAAGGGGACACATTTCTCTAGTGACTAGCAAATAGTAAGCATCAGGAATCCATTCAAAATGATCATGGCTTGTTTCTTATTGTAAATGATACATTGAGGGTCCTTGATCAGTGGTTATGTGAGAAGTGTATGAGGGTGCAAACCGTGAGTTGTGCATGCCATCATGTTGATGGCATTATTTAGATTACTATCTAGACATGAGATATTGAAATTCACTTTGTAGGCATCTTAAAGCCTTTTTTCAAAGAGTCTTGGGATCTCTAATGCCATTGAGGGGTTGGTCCTATATGATGGGCTTCTCGGTCATTTTTTCAAAGAACATGTCTTCATTGTGAAGAGCACTCGTATTGCATTATCTCAAGCATTGAAGACAACCCTTTACAAAGTAATTGGTGAGCCAGGGTCCATAGCTACTTGCGTGAGACTGTTGCTTGTTCCTATTTGTATTATGTAGGTATTTCGTTATAAGAATAGACGAGATAGTAGGTCTGGAAATATGAAGTCATTGCAAAACATTGAATCTTGATATCACTTTCTACATGAGGAGAAGTGAATGGTACTGCAAAGTTAATGGACAATATGTTGAACTATCCCAGACATGAGGCTATGGACCATGAAGGTGGTAAATCTAGGGAAGAAGAAAAAAAAAGTGAACCCCAACATCTGGAAATGCCTCTGCAAGGTTGTAGATGGTCATTTCACCACATTCATAAAAGTGTTGTCTTCATCAGACATGGCTCCTTACAATGAGATACCATAAAGGTTTTAGAGCTTAAACACCTATACAAGCCACCTCCTTCCATGCCAGTTACTCATTTTTATGAATTTCTAATGGTAATGGATGTTGACACTATTCTAGGGTGTATCAAGTCCTTTCCTAAAGGGACTTCATGTAACAAAGATGGTTTGAGGGTCCAACACATATTTGACACTATGTGTGGAGAGGGGTCAATTGTGGCCACTAACCTCCTCCATGCCATCACCTTGTTGGTTAATTTGTGGTTGGTGGGGAGGTGTCCCTTGAGTTTGGCTGAGTTCCTAGATTTTGCACCACTTATGATACTACTTAAACCTGAGAATGGGATACATTCCATCATAGTTGATACTATTTGGAGGCATCTAGTGTTCAAAGTTGCTATTATAGAAGTGAGTCAAGATATAACCAAGCATTTAATGACTTCCAATAGGGAGTAGGTGTATCTGGTGGGGTAGAAGCATTTTTCACAATGTCAATGCAGTGTCGAATGAGTGACATAACAATGGTTCTCTATCCATTTTTACAACAAAAATTTTCAATATGCTCAATCTACTGAATAGATCGACATTACTCTATGGGGTGAGGATGATGTGTCAATCTATTTCTTTGTGGGTGGAGTTCTTGTACGACCAGGAAATGAAACCCTTCATTGGGTGTTCATCTTGTGTCATATTTCCTATTATCCAAAGTTAGATGCTTCATAATGAAAATATTTCCTAAATTGTTGTCTTTCTCAAATGCACTTTTGGACATTCCTTATATGTTTTTAGGTGCTCTGGAGACTACTGAATGGATGGTGCAAGGAGAAATGTCCTCTAGGAACCCTACATGCTTGGAGGATCCCAAGGAGCCATTGAAGCCAAGTCCACCCTACCTAAGTCTCTAAGGAGTCAATAAAGCAAGGAACTTCATTATGCAAGCAAGAAACCACCCAAGTGTGGTAATGCCCTCAAATTGGTTGATCTACAACAAGAGTAGTAAAACAAATATACTAAAAGGTCCAAAATTCCTCGATTCATGTCAAAACCCAAAGTCCACCTTCAAATCCATAAAATTCCACTAAAAGGTCAAACTCACCTCAGCCACGCCCTACAACGACTGTTCTGGTCACAAAAACAGCCATGCTAGAATGACCATTTTTGCCATTTCCCTATCCACTTCAACTAGTGATTCACCCCTCACCCAGAAAGGATGTTCTTAGCAGACAACCATGCCACTTCACAGTCAGAATGGTCATTTTTCTCATAACTCCCGTGCCACAACCAACAATATGGTCATAATGTCTTGGAATGAATGTTCCACCCAGCCCATCCTTGCATTCCCATGGGCCAACACATCTATTATGCCTTCAAAATGGTTGTTCTGCAAGAAACCCTACTAATTTTTACACTATTTTTCATAAACTACCCCCACTTAACTCTAGTCCCTTATATATAATTAGTGGTGGTTGAGAGGTAAAGGTTAACACCTCCTAGAATTGATGGCCTCCACCTACCACCTACCTACTTTGGATCTAGGGCTCTGGAGGGGGGTGAATAGAGCTTCAAAAATTCTCACAAGATAGATTAAACCTTCAAATTATATCAAATTTAAAACCAATAGCTTAAGTGCAATTTGAAGTCCTAACTAACAAGCATAGCAAGGATGAGAGGAATTGATAGCAAGCACTTGATAAGGTCATGTAGAGTGGCTTCACTCTACAAACTAGGAGAGAGTCAGTCCACTACCTAGAGAGGTCAACCTCTAGGACTTTGCAAGTACTTTTCTCTATATATTCACCAATTAGAGTTACAACACAAGATCACCAAAGGACTTACCCATCTAAGAACCAAGAGCATTCCACCTTACCAAGGACTTACCCACCTTGCCAAGAGTCTTCAGCCTTCTCCAAGGTCTTACCCACTCTAGCACAAGTCTTCCGCCTTCAAGGACTTTTCTACTCTTCTTGGATCTTCAACCTTTGCCTTCTCCTTTGATGAATGCATATTCATCATGGAATTCAATTACCTTATTGGGTCAAAGTCAACTCAATGCATTCAATTTCATTTAGTAAATATCAAAATGTGCAAAATTACTTAATTGATCCAATTATCATGATTTTAACTGAATTTATGTTGATTTGATGCAGGTCTTGATGAGGTTGAACAATCAATTGGGACCCACCTTTCACTCACCCTTGGTTCTGACCAATCAGTCTGACCAAACGGTCTCACGATTTGGTCTCACCATTCGGTCTTGACCAATCAGTTTCATCCATTCGGTCTCAAGACCGTATGGACAGCTTCACCTCAAAATTGTTTGATATCAACCGTTCTTCAAGACCGTTTGAGCGAGCTGTTGAAGACCGAATGAAGGACCCCTCACTTCCATCGTATTCAACCTCTGTAACCCTAGAACTTCCTGCTACCAGTGTCGCCTAGCACCACCACTGCCGGAGCCCACACTTCCTCTGCCATTATTGATCTCTCAACTCAACAGCAATGGCACATGCTTCCACCTTCTTCTTTCACCGCACCAGCCAAACCCTAACACCTGCACCCTGTGGTGCTTCCATCCCCGCCAAGCCTGCTAACCTCAGCAACGCCTCCGCACTCCTACATCTAGCCGACCACACCACGAGACCGTGGGCTCCTCTCCTCTCATCGATGCCGCCCTGACTTGTCCACCTCGACGTCGCACGATCTCAACCTGCTTCGACCGAAGACCGGTTGGCAGTGCCAAACTGTTTGGTTGTGTTCGGTCCCAAGACCGATAGGATCTTGAGTTACCGATTTGCCAAAATCGTATGGAAGAGATCTTATTCAGGACCGTTTGACGGCGCTCCACTAAAAACCATTTCATGGAAACCGGATAAGCCAAGACCGTGAGAACCCTACAGACCGTTTGGGTCATTTGCACTCCAAGACCGTTTGGTATTCTGTATACCAAGACCGAATGACCACCCGCATGCAAGACCGAATGAAGCAGTAAACCCTTTGGAGAATGCATCTCAAAACCGTTTGGGCACTTGGCTGCCAAACCGAATGGAGCCACTTTGCAAGACTGTTTGGTCACATTGCATGAAACTGTTTGGAGACATGCACGTAAGATTCAAAACCATTTGATCACATAAACACCAAACCGTTTGGTCAAATAATAACTAAACCGTTTGGAGAAAAATATCTCAAGACCGTTTGGGCTGGAATCACACCAAAAACTTGAGGACCAGACCTGGGCCTATAAATAGGACCAATATGGTCCTCATTTGGATATCGATTTCAAGATGCCGACAGGCTGCCTGTACGCTGGCCCGATCTTACCACTGCCACTTCACCTACCATTCCTACTGCAACTCAAGGAGACTGAGAAGAGAAGGAAGGAGGAGTGAGAAAGATTTCCCGATCTATCTTGGCGTCCCTCGTTCTTCATCCAAATATGCTCTGACATGACGTAGGAGACCGCATCATCTTCACCGAGCTGCGACCACCTTCTACATCATGCTCATGGTGGAATCCTCTCTCTTTCTTATTCTTCTTGTTTCTTGCATCATGAGTGAGTAGTCTCTTTTCGCTGGGGTGCGGGGACTAGCCCTGTTGCCCATTCATTCATGTCTTTTCATTTAACATTCCAAGGCAATATATATAACTTTTCATTTCATTACTAATTGATATGCTTATAGTTGATTACCTGCTTGCTTTCATCTTGTTCTTCTCTTCGTAGCATAGAATGTTGATTAATGAGGTAGACTCTCAAACTAGAAATAGAATGAGATTCCTTGAGGTCGTAAGTGTATGATCCGTGAGGGGACGAGCCATCTAGTCTATGGTGATGCTTCTGTGGTCTAAACATCCCTCAGGGAGGACCACAACCTTAGTTGGATGTTGTATCTTCTTATTAATCGTCGATGTTTGCTTGCAGACTTATCGCCTACATGCTTGCTAA
Organism: Alisma plantago-aquatica; assembly: GCA_963693085.1. Taxonomy (NCBI): domain Eukaryota; kingdom Viridiplantae; phylum Streptophyta; class Magnoliopsida; order Alismatales; family Alismataceae; genus Alisma; species Alisma plantago-aquatica. Next base: position 600,417,158 of record OY856409.1, on the reverse strand, counting down.
TTAGCACGATTGTCTCTCGGAGTAGAAATAGAATGGGGTTCCTTGATGTTGTAAGTGTATGATCCGTGAGGGGACAAGTCATCTAGCCCACAGTGATGCTTCTATGGTCTAAACATCCCTCAGGGAGGACCACAAGCTTAGTTGGATGTTGTATCTTTGGAATCGTAAGTGCATGATCCGGATGGCGTCAAGAAATCGGATGCTTAAGGGGATGCTTACACGGGCCTAAACATCCCTCCGGGAGGGTTCACAACAGTTCCATTTGAATAGTTAGATGTTTGCCTAGATGTTATGTGTTTGGATGTGTTTGCATGTGTAGTGGTGGTGAAACCCGATACCATCCTTGTGATTCCATATCATTTAATCTAAAACAAACTTTCATTCTGCTTGTTTACTTTCCTACAATTAGTTTAATTAACCTCAACCAAATCAATCGTTCTAAATATTAGTCTTACTTGAGCTAGATTCGACCGACGAAGATTCTTAAAAACATTATCCTTTGGGATTTGATCCTTAACTATACTGCGATAAGACCCGTCCTCTTGCAGGTGGTATTATTGCATGAGATTTTGGTAAAAGCTCGGGGATTTCAACCCCGAGTGAATTTGTTAATGTGATATTTGCCACGTCAAATTCTGGCACCATTGTCGGGGACAACAAAATCAGCTAGTCAGATCTAGTTCATTTAAGGCTAATCTAGGATTTTACTTTTTCTTTTTGGAACCATTGATCATCTACTTGAATTTCACTCTACTCCATCAATCTTACTTCAAATATTTTTATTTTAGGTACTTCAAGAAGGACTAGTGCATGCACCATTTGAACAGTCCCGGACTCACTGCTAGCTTTGATCCCGAGATAAATAGAACCTTTCATCATCAAAATAGAGAAAACCAAGAAAGAATGGCTCAAGAGGAGGAAATGGCCCGAAGGGTATCCCAAGCCCTTAATGCACAGAGAGAAAGATTCATGCAAGAAGCTAGAGCTGCGGTTCAAGAAGAAATTCAAGTAGCACAAGTAGAAACACAAGCAGCAGAACTACAAAAGGATCTTAGAGAGTTCTCAATCCCCAAGGCTGTTATATAAAACATGAGAGTGTACTTCATCATGTCTTATTCAGGCATTGGTCTATACCAATCCTATGTAAATATTACAGGCATTGGATTACACCAATCCTGTGCAACTAATACAAGAATTAGACTTATATTATTCCTATGTATCTATTCCAAGTATTGAACTATGTCAATCTTGTGTAACCATTCCAGGTATTGATCTATGCCAATCCTGTGCAACTATTCCAGGTATTGATCTAAGTCAATCCTGTGCAACTATTCCAGGTATTGGGTTATTACCAATCATGTGTTATTATTCCAGGTATTGGGTTATTACCAATCCTGTGTTATTATTCCAAGTATGGAACTAAGTCAATCCTGTGAAATTATTCCAGGTATTGGAATTTAACCAATCCTGTGTTACTATTCCATGTATTGGGATTTGACCAATCCTGTGTTATTATTCCAGGTATTGGGATTTAACCAATCCTGTGTTATCATTCCAGGCATTGAACTATGCCAATCCTGTACAATTATTCCAGGTATTGATCTATGTCAATCATGTGCAACTATTCTAGGTATTGATCTATGTCAATCCTGTGCAACTATTCCAGGTATTGATCTATGTCAATCCTGTGCAACTATTCCAGGTATTGGGTTATTACCAATCATATGTTTTTATTCCAGGTATTGGGATTTGACCAATCCTTTACAATTGTTATTCCAGGTATTAGACTATGCTAATCATGTGCCTCTATTCCAGGTATTGAACTATCTCAATCCTGTGATTTTATTCCAGGTATTGATCTATATCAATCCTGGGTAACCTTTAAAACATTTTGTTACCTCTCACTAGGAAACAACCATCCTCATAGCTCATAAGGCCCATAAAGCATCTTGTCACCTCTCACTAGGCAACATAACATATTACTTCATGTAATACAATAGTAACACTTCTATTCCCTCAATAATGTTAGGGCTTACTATTCATATCATATTATGATTTCTCATGTCCCATTACCCAATTTAGGGTTTAAGATTTTCCCATCTCACATTAGGATCTCATAGTTATCAAAGTATATAAACTTTGAGATGCTAACTGTGAAGTCTTTCATATCTTGATGTATGACTTACCTCACTACTTCCAACTTTCTTAAGTTATCAGCTTATCTTGGATTAAGATATTTCCCATCTTAATCCTTTCATCCACTAACCTATCACTCTTACCATGAAGTGCATAGGTTACACATAAGAATGGTCCAATTATCTTTAATGATATGAACTCATCCTAGGTTAAGGCATTGCTTACAATAAGCTTGCCTATAATCAACCATTTATGATATTTCACCCTTATAAGGTTTTACCTACTATTTTATTATTAGGGTTATGGGCTGTCATCATGTTGTCCAAGATTAAGGCTTCATGTATTATAACTTCAATTAGGGTTTCACATACCTTTACCCTTTATTAGGGCTTTGGGATTTCACATGCTATCTTACTTCATTAGAGTTAGGATTGCATATAGCATCACCCTTCATTAGGCTTTCATATCTCATTGCCCATACTTAATGTTTACTATTCTTCCCAACTAGGGATTTCTCATGGAATCACCCTCGATTAGGGTTTCTCATGGAATCAACCTCAATTAGGGATTCACATTGAATCAACCTCAATTAGGGATTCACATGGAATCAACCTCAAGTAGGGATTCACATGGAATTAACCTCAATTAGGGATTCATATGGAATCAACCTCAATTAGGGATTCCCATGGAATCAACCTCAATTAGGGATTCACATGGAATCAAACTCAATTAGGGATTCACATGGAATCAACCTCAATTAGGGATTCACATGGAATCAACCTCAATTAGGGATTCACATTTTATTATCTTGGTTTAGAGTCACACATTACCCTGGGTTTGGGTTACATCTGATATTGCTCTAAATTAGGGTTAGGGCTCAACAACCTTCTTGATTAGGGTTTCATGATCTCTTTATTAAGGATCATACCCTATTCATCACATGATCAATACTCATGTCACTACTACAGAAATGGCTTATAACGTCACATTCACTGTCGTCGGTTGTATACAAATAACTGACGCCTTAAACATACAACGTCAGTTATTTCATAAAACTGACATCTATCTGTGAAGAGTGGACAGACACGGGTATCACTTTTTTATTTAGCGTCAGTTCTATATAAAAAACTGACGCCTAAGATCGACCGCCAAAACCAATTTTTTATGGGGAAACCTCCAAAATTTAACATATGGCGTCGGTTTTTAACTTCAAAACCGACAACTAAAGTATTTTCATGAGACAGAAATTGGGCCCAATTTAATCGTCAGTTTCACATAAGTAACCGACGTGGATGAGTTTACGCGCACTGTCCCCGCGAAAATATCAACCACCTGTAGCGTCGGTTTTTATAAGGTCACCAACGACTATTGGCTGAGTTCAAGAACATTTTTTTTATCGGCTTATGTTTATAGGCGTCAGTTTTTATTGTGGAAACCGACGACTATTATTGAACATAGTTGTCAATTTTATAAGAGAACCGACATGATTAGTAAATAGCATCAGTTGTTTTGTATAACCGACGCTTATTGATAACTTAACCCCTGCGAGCCTGACTGTTCCCCTTTCTCTCTGTTTCATTCCCGATTTTTCATTCTCACACTCTGGCGATTCTGCTCCCCCACTGCTGCTGCTCCGCCGCTCCTCCGCGGTTGCTCTGCCACTGTTGCTGCTCTGTCGTTGGTCTGCTGCTCCTCTGCCGCTGTTGTTGCTCCGCCGCTCCTCTGCCGCTGTTGTTGCTCCGCCGCTGGCTGCTGTTCTTTACTCTGCCACCGTTGAACACCTAAAGCAAGGTATACCCTTCGTCCGCTTTTTCTCCTCTGCCGCTGGCTTTCCTCCTCTGCCGCCGCCGACCTGGACCTCACCCAGGCGGCGCCTAAGCAGCCCAGGCGTTCACCTAGGGTCCCAAGCCCAGGTGCCATGCCTAGTTAGGCCTCTGGGCGGATGCTTGGGCGGCGCCAGGGCACGCCTAGGCTGCTGCTGGGGTTTGGATTCAAGAGATGATCATGAACCTTTTGATCCCTGGATTGAACCCTAGATCAACCTATACAAAGGATGCCCAAAACATGCACTATCATTTTCCCACATTAAGATTACAAGTACCATTCTTGTTCTTCTCGCTATCAAATAACTACTCCCCTATCTTCTCTAAGGTTTGTCGACATCCTCCTCCATTTTGATTTCACCAAGTCACCCCAAAAGCCATTGAAATATATTCTGATTGTGTTTATTTATGTACTGATTTCACCAAGCTAGTGGAATTTTTTTAAAGTTATTTACTGATTGTGTTTATTTATGTACTGATTTTTTTATGATTTATTCATCTACTTATCTGTATTTTTAATCTACTTATTTGTATTTTTTTGTCTACTATTTTTTATTTAGTTATCTACTCATTTGAATTTATTTGTGTACTGCTTTTGAAATTATATAATCATCTAGTGATGTAACTTTATCACATGCTCATTATGAACCATTAGATTTAGATCTTAGGGTATCTCTACCATCCTAACTATGAAATTGGTAACTTGTTTCCTTTTTGAGTATATTGACAATGTTAATCACCTAACTTAAAGAACTAGGATATGAATGATGAAACTAGGATTGTAGGTATAAGAATGACAGCACATGTATTTGTTGGCCTAGAAACCCGTCCAAGATTTACTCATTAGGAGTAAATCTTGGATAGTCCCCGGTTTGGGACTGTTCTTGGACACCTAATCTCACTTAGGATGTAAATGTATAATGTGTATTGGGTTTTCGAGAAAATTTTGGTAGCATTTCCCCGTTTGTTCTCTAAGTACATATGTACTTAGAGAATAGCAGGGAAATGCTGCCGAAATTTTCTCAAAAACCCAGTACACATTATACACTTACTAGTGAGATTAGGTGTTTAAGAATGGGATAGGTGGTACACATTTATTATATATAAGAATGACAACACATGTATTTGTTGGCCTAAAGTTTTAACCATGCAAAAACTCTAATCTGTTCACCCTAGACCCTAATCTTGTTGTAATATATACTTGTTTTCTCTTTGATCATAGAATGGATAGATCATGGATGTCCATTCGCAATCGCTGCACCCCAGAGTTTATTTCTGGTCTTGACCAGTTTATTATATTTTCTGAGGAACATAGGAAACAACCTGGAGATAGGTTCTACTGTCCATGTAGGCATTGCGGTACCAACTTGAAAGTCAGCACTGGTGACGAAATCAAAAGTCATGTCATGTGCAACGGGATTATACAAGGCTATACAGAATGGCACTGGCATGGAGAGATTTCAAACCCAAAACCAGTGGACGTCGATAGCATTGCTTGTGTGGAAGAAGAAATTGCCTACGATGACGTAGATGTGAATGAACCAGTTCCAGTAGACATCATTGATGCGATGTTGGATAGTTGTGGGGTAGAGCACACCGATCCACCTCCCATTTTTAGAAACATTGTGCATGATGCTGAGATATCATTATACACAGGTTGTACTAAGTTTACGAAGCTTAGCACTGTGTTGAGATTGTATAAGATGAAAGCTAACAATAGATGGAGCGACAAAAGCTTCACGTCATTGTTGTCTTTGTTGAAAGAAATGCTTCCTGAAGGAAACGAGCTGCCAATCTCAACATACCAGGTAAAGCAATTGTTGTGCCCAATGGGAATGGATGCCAAGAAGATACACGCATGCCCGAATGATTGTGTATTATTTTAAAAAAAACGATGTGGATTTGAAAGATTGTCCAAAATGTGGTGTGTCACGGTATAAATTGACGACTTCGGGGCAGTCCAAAACTGGTTCTCCTGCCAAGGTGATGTGCTATCTACCTATAATATCACAGTTTCAACGCTTGTTTGCCAATCCGATAGATGCGAAGAATTTGAGGTGGCATGCAGATGTTAAGAAAAATAATGATGGGATCCTACAACATGTGTATGATTCCCCACAGTGGAAGAAGATTGATCTATTGTACCCTGAATTTGGTGAAGAAGTCAGGAATCTAAGACTTGGGCTTTGTATAGATGGGATGAATCCGTACGGGACATTGAGCTTCCAACATAGCACTTGGCCAGTCATGCTTGTTATATACAATCTTCCTCCCTGGCTGTGTATGAAAAATAAGTACGTAATGTTGTCGTTGTTGATATCGGGCCCTAAAAAACCTGGAAATGACATCGATGTTTATCTTGAACCTCTAATTGATGACTTAAAGAAACTTTGGGGTGAAGGTGTGATGACCTATGATGCTTCACGAAGAGAGACATTTTGTTTGCATGCTATGTTGTTTTGCACTATTAATGACTTTCCAGCATATGGGAATTTGTCTGGATATAGTGTCAAAGGAGCTAAAGCGTGTCCTATATGTGAAGAGAACACTGATTCAACAAGACTAAAACATGGCGGTAAGACTGTATATCTCGGTCATCAAAGGTTTCTTACAAAATTCCATCCGTATCGTAGGAAGCGCAAAGCATTCAATGGATTGAATGAGGAACAGAGTGCACCTAAACCTATACCAGGGGAGGTTGTTTATGAAAGAGTAAAAGACTTTGTCAATGAATTTGGTAAGAGATCACAATGTACTATGGCCACACAGAGTGACAAATCTTTATTCAAGAAGAAGTCAATATTTTAGGATCTTCCTTATTGGAGTTCTTTGACAGTCAGGCATTGTATCGATGTCATGCACGTTGAGAAAAATGTCTGTGATAGTGTCATTGGTACTTTGTTGAATATACCAGGTAAGACTAAAGATGGGATAAAATCCAGACTGGACCTACGTGAAATGGGAATAAGGTTAGAATTAATAGAATTTCGTGAAATGGAAAATCGGAGAACATACTTACCTTCCGCTTGTTACACATTGTTTAGAAAGGAGAAGAAAGCTTTTTGTGAATGTTTGGTAAATGTTAAGGTGCCACAGGGTTACTCATCCAACATTCGTAGATTGGTATCAATGAAAGATCTGAAGTTGATAGGTCTTAAATCTCATGATCGTCACACTCTAATGCAACAAATATTTCCTGTGGCAATTAGATCTATATTGTCGAAGCATGTAAGGTTTGCAATCACCAGACTTTGTTTCTTTTTCAACAGTCTGTGCAGCAAAGTTATTGACCCTGATACTCTCGATAAATTGCAAAGAGAAGTGGTTGTTACCCTATGTCAGCTTGAGATGTATTTTCCTCTGTCGTTCTTTGATATCATGGTACATCTTGTTGTCCACTTGACTAGGGAAGTGAAAATGTTGGGACCAGTTTTCATGCATTAGATGTATCCCTTTGAACGATACATGAGCATTTTTTAAAGTGATGTTTGAAACCGTTATCGGCCTAAAGGGAGTATTATCGAGGGTTATGTGGCGAGAGAGGTTATGGATTTTTGCAATGACTTTCTCAGTGGTAATGACACTCCTGATAATGACAAGAATATTGACGAGCAATTTGGCAAAGGAATTTTGGGATCACGTGTGAAAGTAATCAGCCGTGAGCAGTTGGAACAAGGTCACTTGTATATTTTACACAACATGGATGAAGTGAACGTTTATATCGAGGAACATACCAAATTCATCAAGAGACAATATCCTCGAGCCAATACAATGTGGCTTGCTAGAGAGCATAATAAGACATTTATTAAGTGGTTTGAAGATAAAGTCTTACATCAACTATCTCAAACACCAGATGATATTACTGAAACTATCAAATGCCTCACCTTTAAACCAAAATTGACTGTTATGTCTTATGAAGGGTATGACATTAATGGATTCACATATTACACAAAGCGCCAAGATGATAAGAGTGTCGTCCAAAATAGTGGGGTCACCCTTCAAGCATCGACTATGTTTTTTGCAAGTGCAAAGGATAAGAGTCCACGTGAAGCTAAAATGTCATATTACGGTGTCATTGAAGATATATGGGAGTTTGACTACATAGATTTCAGAATTCTGCTCTTCAAATGTAATTGGGTTGATAACACCAAAGGAGTTATAGTGGATGAATTGGGTTTCACTTTAGTGAACTTTGAAAAGATTGGCGAGAAGGGTGAACCATTCATATTGGCATCACAGGCGAAACAAGTATTTTATATCGATGATCCTGCAAATAATAAATGGTCGGTTGTTCTTCATGGTAAAAGACAGTTCATTGAAGATCCTATAGATGAAGAACAGTACTATGATAAGTATGATGACTCCAGTCCATTCTCAGTTGGGTTGCCAACACCAGCAAATATTGAAGCTAATGATGACTTGTATGTGCGCGAAGATCACAATGAAGGATTGTTAATTGATAAAAAATCGCAATATTAGAGGCATGTTTATATTTTTTATATGTTTTATTTTTATGAATGTGAACTTTACAATGTGAATTACTTTACAATGTGAATGTGAATTTTATAATGTGAATTACTTTACAATGTGAACTTTACAATGTGAATTACTTTACAATGTGAATGTGAACTTTACAATGTGAGCTTTACAATTTGAATTATTTTACAATGTGAACTTTACAATGTGAATGTGAATTTTCAGATGGAGGAGCATTCTCCTGATGACCGTGTTGATGATTACTGTGAGGGTGAGGACATCAATGCGCCGCCTCACAATGTAAGTTTTAAAAATATATCATATATTTATATCTATATGTCCATTTATAGTTATATCTTGTAAATGTGTTTATTTTGTCAAATTTTAGGTTGATGATGCACATGTATCATCTGAAGCACTTGAGGCACTTGATTAACAACACCAAAAAGTTGACAAGAGAAGGGGCATCACTATGATGAAGACGTTAATAGAGCAAAAGGGCAATGGACCCAAACTTGTTGTGGATTTTGATAATGCAGGAAATGCATCTGGTGTGAATCACAATTCATTTGTTTCATATCTTGGGTATGTTACTCATAGCCATTGTGGTTGTAAGATAGATTCTTGGCATAAAGTTCCTAAGGAGAAGAAAGATGTAATATGGAAGGATTTATGCGTGAGTTACTATTAATTTGCAATTCTATTTTGTAGATTACTAATTTTTTGGATACTAGTTAATAGCAATTCTATTTTGAAGAGTATATTTGAATTGGATGAAAAGCTGCATCATAAATGCGTGATGCAACGCTGTGGGAGAGTCTTAAGGAACTATAGGACAAATCTCACCCGAGAATACATAAAAGAAGGTGACAAGAGGAAGAAGACAACCACTGAACAGTGGAACTTCCTGGACCAAGAATAATGGGACGCGTTTGTTGCTTCAAGACAAACTGATGAATTCAAGGTATTAGGCGTCAGTCCCAATCTCATTAATATATGTTGTATTCACCTATTCAAGATTAACATTTAGTGTTACTAACCAAATAATTAATGTGCATACTAACTAGGCCCTCAGTGAGGCACAAAAATTAAGGCGTGCACTGAATGTGCATGACCACACAATGGGTCCAAAGGGGTATGTAGGCATTTGCCAAAGACTACAGTCTGAGGCTACTGCTCAGTCTGCTGCTACTCAGGAGTCCTCTACTATAGGTAGCACACCTCTGCCTCACCATGATGTCTGGATAGCTGGGAGGCAAAATAAGAAGGGAGAAATAAGGAAGCCCGCAACTACTGAGGCGACTGTAAAAATGGTAAAATACAACTCTTACAACAATCGTTCGAATATTGATTATTTGTGGTGTTTACTTAATTACAAATTTTTGTTTTGGCAATTAGCAGGAGCTGCACGAGCTGCGGAAACAAGGCAAGTTCATCCCTGAGGGCACAAGGGATGAATTGACAGTTGCTCTGGGTAACCCAGAGCATCCTGGACGTGTTAGGGCTGCAGACATTGGTGTGGGCATCAAAGATTTTTTTGGGCCATCCCAACGCAAACATGTCCCAAAAGCGGGACTTTCACAAGAAGAGGTAACATATTCTTTCTTTATAATGTTACTGTAAAAGAGAATTCAATAATTAGAAGCTAACATTTCTTTTATCCATGTATAGGTAGATAAGCTAGTTGATAGGAAACTCGAAGAAGCACTGAAAAAGTGGCAGGCATCTCAGACTACCACTTACCAGACAGTACCTATGGCGTCTCGCTCTACTCCTACTACAGAGGTTGGGAGTAATCTTGTAGACCCACCACCTAGCACATCCGCTGTAAGTATTTTTATGACATAGTAACTAGTTTTTTAATTCAAGATGATATGTATATATGAAATTGTAGTCGTTTCAAAAAAAGATGATATGTATATATGTATATAACATTCTTTACACAAAAAATTGTAGGGGTTGAAGCCATGCCGTCTAAAAAGTAAAGAATATGTCATTGCAGAGGCGTCGACTTACCCATCCCTACCAGGGTAAATGTTTCACGGGTCTCCATTACCAGCTGGTTGGATTTGTGTGAGCCCGATACATATATTCTCAAAGTAGATGGATCTTCCATTGCCATATGCCCACCTAGATTGTGAAACGCTTGGTGAGGAAGAAGGCGGAGTGATATTGTGGCTAAAAGCGGATGTCCTCTTTACTGAAACTGTATGGTAAATTTACATTACGTTAAATTGTTAGTGTGTGTATATGATTTCAGTTGATCTGAAATTATATATATATATATACATGTTAAAAAGAAGACACCCACATCATCTAGGCCTCCACCTCCACCTCCTACATTACCCAGTTGGGTTCCACAGGACCTACCTGTCCCGTTAGGTCCTAACTGTAGGGGTATGGCAATATGGTTAGGTGAACATGATATAAATTGCCATATAACTGTTTCTATAGATTCAGATGCTGCAGGTCAATCATACGAAAGCAACCTATTTATACAAGATATTTTGGAGTTGTTTCGATATGATTGGCTAAATACATCTGTGATAGAGCTATGGATACGGTGAGATCTTCTTTATACATCCATATACCTTGTGTAGGATCTAGTGATCTGGTTTCTTATTTATTAATGCATGCGTAATTAATACATATTTTGCAGCTACTTAGACAAGATATGTGCAGATTTTGCATTTGAACATGTAGGATTTTTGATTCCATCTTTGATTAGTCTAGTAGCTAAAGACCCTCTGTCAGTTCAACAATACTGTTGTGAGGCTTTTACAAATTTTGCTCAAAATAAGAAGACGGTGATAATAGCTCCATTCAATGTAGAGTAAGTTTACTTTGCTTATTATAATTTGGACTTAAGAAAATTACATTTTTATTATGGATTTTGAGTTATTAATTTTTAACTTTTTAACCTCTAGTGGTATGCATTGGGAGTTACTAGTTATTGTCCCCGAGACGTTCACTGTCTATTATCTAGATCCTAAGGGGAGTAAATTGAATTCAAAATATGGACATAAAATGAAAATGGCATTATTCTGGTGAGAAATATTTCATTTTCATATCCGTTAACATATGTTATTACATTACTATTTAATTATGCAATGTACTGTGTTACATTAACATGTAGGGGTTTAGATGAGTTCAAAAAAGCGGGAGGAAAGGTTCCCAAGAAAAAGAACCAGCAAATAACTTGGAAGAACGTGGAAGTAAGTTCCCGACTGCAATGTATATATTATTTATGTGAACAGTGCTTAATAAGTTGTATTTTTTAATATTTTGTATGTTTGAATTTATAGTGTGCTACACAAGACAACATATGGGCATGTGCATACTATGTGATGCGATTTATGCACATGATTATCAAATATGCCGCAGTGGACATTGATACTATTCATAAGGTATTATATAGTCTCATTAGATAATATGAAATATATCAATCTTATTTATAGCTCATTAATTATATATATACATCATTCTCTTTACAGGTGTTTAAAACTGACCACACTACAGGAAAGGCCTTACCAGATGTACATGCTCCCTATACAACGGGAGAATTAAATGAAGTAAGAGAAGAATGGGCAACAACCATACAAGTAGTGGGGGTTTTAACATATAATTGGGATGTTGATAGCGAATAATGACTAAAGAATGATATTTTGTAAATGAATTTCTGAATTATGATATATGTGTGAATGTTTCTACATGTCTGGATGTTTCTACATGTGTCTGAGGGAAAATTAATGAAACTGTTGGTTATAGAAGTTTAAAAATCCCAATTTTAAAAGGTATGTAAAATGTTTATTTTATTATAGATTTTCAGTTTAGTTAGTAGAATTTAATAATTGTTATTGATTATTTGTCGAACCTTTGATCTGAAATTTGGGATAACGGCTAAGACCTCTTGGTCTCCCTTAATTGGGGGTTACTGGGAGGTGGGGTCGTAACATTTGGTATCAGAGCATATGTTTCTCATTTAATCCTTAATAATTAGTAAATTTTACAAACTCTGTAGAACCTGAGGGAGTTATTAGAGGATTTTCCGAAAGATAGAGGTATTTAGAAAAGGATCACGCTCGGGGGCTGGCAAGATTTTCCTCCGCACCGCTAGTCAGAATATGAGGACTCCTGGATCCATGTGACTGCCTGGCCAATGTCTTAGGATCTGACTCGAAATAAGATACCTTTAGGACCCTCTCCTCTATTTTCATCCCTTCTCAACCCTAATTCTGTTAAGATTATGAGGTTTAGGGTTTTTCTCTCTTTTCCTCACCCTCTTGAGGTATGTGTAAGGTTAATAAGGTTTAAGGAATCCTCCACCCAATTAAATGAGAGGCATGTAAATAAGATGTCATGGACATAAGCTTAATAGATTAAGTGCAAACTAAAGAATAAATACATGCTTAGGTAGTATGACATAAGTTGCATGCCCTCAGGAGAGACCTGAGGTAAGACCTTCTAGTCGGAAGGATAAGAAAAGAGAGTTAGTCTTGGAGGTAGAGACCTCCATTATAAGTGGAGACCTGGCACATCCTTTGGATGATGCTAACCCTAACCCTAAGTGTTGGTTAGAGGGAGATGACATGCCATGGTAGACCGGGTGTTTGGATGGATATGCCTTCGGGATGACATATGCGCCATGAGAGGTTGGATGACCTATCACCTTTAGCAACCCAACCCAGGAAAGGGGTGAGCATGTTAGAGTGAAGGATAGCTCCTTCAAGGATAAGGTTAGTGAAGAACCTATGGAAACCTTGTGGGCTTATATGAGCCTGGCATAGCATGCACCCAGAGTACATCAGTAGTACGAGAACTAGGTTAAACCCTGGCCAAGGAAGTAGGATGGATAGCTTATGAGACAAGCATAGAGGGTTATGGATAACCTTGAGCAAACATAAGCTTGAGGGGTATGCTTGTAAGCTTGATCCACCTTCATGGAAAGAGCACCTATGGTAGTAAGGTTGTATGTAGGGTTAGCTCTGGAAAGGAAGAACAAGAACCATGCAAGAAGGTTGGAAGTCTAGACTCTGAGATATGAGGGATAGTGGGGAGTCGAGGATGATACGACCTAAGTGAATGATAGTGGTTGCCTCATGCTTGATCCCTAGAGCCTGATGATATCTTGGTTTCCTTTATAGGAACCAAACCCTAGAGAGAGAATGAGGCTTTTGGTACCTAGGTGCCTATGGCATAGGTGTTTACCTTCTGAGATTGGAAGATGAGTTCCTTAAACCTAGAGAGGTTTAGTAACAGGTTATGAGGCTTTTTACCTTGTTGTTTGTCCTTAAGGAGGACTCAACTCTGATGTGTTGCTCGAGTAGAAGAATCATAAGAAGTACGTGACATACCTTGGACATGTTTATTTCGTGGTTAAGAGGTTGAGCATGCAATTGGTCATCAGAAAAGTGAACCTAGGGTACCTAGGCCTAATAGGGGAAATAGTGTACCAAATGCTCATGATGAGATTTGAATTTCCATAGAGGCGAGCATGGTACTTCTCATGGTTATAGAAAAGCAAAACCCCTTAAGTTTAAGGTATGTTTGGTGAATCCCTCACTTGTAAGGACCCTGACCTTCGTTTAGGGTTTACCCTGTTTGCTTTGCTTAACCTTGATGCTTTGGTGCTTGCTAATCACCTTTAGTGGTGATTAGGGTTCGTTCGAGCTCTGTTGAGAGTTGGAGGTGCTACTTGCAAATAACCCAAGTTTAGGGTTTGTGGACAAGTTTTCCACCTTGTGAGGTGTTCCTCTCTCTCTCTTTGCTTCCTCTAGTGTAAAGAGGAAGGCTTGGGCTCATTGCTTGGAGTTCTGTTGGGCTTGGTTGAGCTTTTTGGGCCTTGAAGTGCCTTGCTTTGGTCTGGTTGCACCTTATATCGGGCAAGATAGGAGTGTATCAGCCAACCATGGAGGCATGTCGCCCATGGAGGTGTGTCGCCCATGGGGGTGTGTCGCCCTAGAGTCTTTGACCAAGCTTTGACCTCATTTGTGTCACCACTAGTAGACACTTGGTGCATGATGCTTGCATGTGGCAATGACCTTGGACATGTGTTTAGTTCTTGCTAATGTGGTGGATCGTGCACTAGGACAAGTGTCTCTAGGTGGACGACACCTTGCTTGGTTCTACCTTGTTTTCTCCTCCCTTCTCTTCTATTTATGTTTTTCCCTTTCTTTGCAAAGGATCCCTTTTAGCTCTTTAGTTCCTCTCTACCTTGGTGTGCATGACACCCTTCTCCTTTGCAAGTTGGTGGCCGATACCCCTTGGAGGATCCAGTTTGGTGGCCGCTATCCTTGGAGTCTTCTTCTTCCTTGGAGCTTGGTGGTGCTAGGAGCTTGGAGCTTGCTTAAGGCGGGTTGCATAACTCCTAACCCTAACTATATTACCTCCTTTTTCTATGTTCTTATATGTTGCTATGATCTTGTCGGTTATATGCTTTGCTAGTTGGTTCCTTGCTTAAAGTTCCTTCTTGTTGGCCGATCCTATGTTCTAGGGTTCTGGGTGAGCAACACTCTCTTCTCTCCTAGGTCTTGAGGAGTGAGCTTGAGCTCTAGTAGCTTAAGCAACACCCTCCTCTCACCTTGGACTTGAAGGGTGAGCTTCGTAATAGTGGTGATCTTTGCTAGGGTTGCCTTGTGTTGACCGTTTGGTGGCAAGAGATGTGCAAAACCCCTCTCTCGTTTAAGTTGAGAGGTGAGCCATCCTCTTGATCCAGTAGGGTTTCCATGCCTTGAGCTTGAGGTAGATGATGACCTTGTATAAGTTGCATCATGGCCGTTATGTGTTTGGGGAGGTGTTACCCGACAACCCTCTTGACCTAGACCCTTAGACGACACATGTGTGGAAGATACCCCCTTTGGTCCCTATTGGTGACAGGCGTCACAACCTCACTCTGCCCTGTGACGGCCGTTAGGCCATGGTTTGGATGGCTGGACGGTATGTCCCTTGATGATAGTTGTGTTGCACCCTTGGACGATACCCCCTGGAGTGGACGTTGCTAAGTGGCCCTTGTGACGAGAGTTGCTAGTAGTTGTGTGTCAGGCGTTACACGATACAGGTTGTTGCACGATACCCCTTCCAGCCCGACACCTCGTCACACGTCGTGCTTTCTTTGCTGAGTTGCACGTTTAGCTGTTGTTGCCCTGGGTGGTGACGTTGTGTCGCCCGAAACACGATGTGCATGACATACCCTAGAACGTTGCGTTGCGCGTCACGTTTGGCCGTTATGTGGTGACTAACATGAGCTGGGCAATAAGGGTGAGTACCCTACCCGATACCACTTGTGGTGAGGGTAGAGGATACTTTTAGTGAGGGTTCCGTCAGTCATAGAAACCGAGGTGCTGATCTTATATCACGTTTACAATGATGGTGATCCTTGCTATGCGTAATGATAATGGCTAAGGTAAGCTTGTCCATGTAATCTTACCATGACTTGACATTGCTCATAATCATCTTGAATCTCCTATATAATGCTAAGGAAAATGATAAGCATGTAATATGGTTTGCTTAATAATGTGCCCTAATCATATGATCACAAGTTGATGCATGATTAAGAAGGTATATCTAATCAGTGATGTCACCTTATACTGATAGCATGGTCATTCTATTGAAGCCTATTATTGTTGTTACTAACCATGCAGGTGATGTATAGCTAATTAAAAAGGGCAATGAGGTATATGTATATGTTGAGTAACTCTGTTGTGATTGTCACTCTGGATGTTGAAATAATATAATGATGATGTAAGCCTTGAGAGGCAGTGGCACTATGCGATGAGGGATTGAGATCCCATGTTATGTGATGATCCTTGAGATGGATCTAGATGATTAGCAAGAGGCCAAGTGATAACATGTACTGTAGGATCCTTGTGATGGATCAGGATAATGTGATAAAGGCATAATGTTGGCTTCTATGTTGTTTATTTCCTGTTATAGTTTACATGTTATATAACTTGGTTGAATCTTGTAATCCATATAAAAGATATTAATTAATCACAGTGGAATATATCATGTAGTTGCCCTGGCCATAGATCCATCATCGTCAGGAGCTGGTGATGGTGAAACGGGTTCTCCTACGGGTTAACTCGGAGAGCATATTTTTGAATATGCGAGGTTTCTCCTAGCCTAAAGTGAGGAGGTAAGAGTGCAAATACGGTTGTAGACTCGGGACATGTGATGAGCATGGTGAATAGGCCCATGGCTCCGGATATGTGATACGAAGAGCATGAATGTGTTCATAGCTCAGAGCACAGTGAATAGGCCCGTGGATCAGATATACTAGCGTTGTGACCTGTACCGAGGCAGGCTAGAGGATGGGTAGCCTATGGAGCTGACCCTGTGGATGAGGCCACTTAAGCATGTGACTGCGGTCCTGCTTGTGTTGTACTCGTGTACTGACCACGAGGTGGGAGGTCGTGGAGTCTGGCTCTTCCATTGACCTTGTATGGCACCGGTTATGGGCTTCACAGCTGAATGTTGGATTTGAACGGTACGGTTCACTTCCTCAGGGCATAAAATACGTAATTCATCCGTATAGTATTTATTACTTAAGGCAAACACGGAACATTGGTTGAGGCCTTGCTTGTGCATTTACCCTTGTTATACTTATAGTTACTTATATTTTCCGCATGCTGTGAGATCTTATGAACCTTATCTTATCAATCATGTTCCATAAAGAGATAAGTGGTGATATGTCTTATGAACAGCCTGGTAAGCATGATGGTATGAATAGCCGTGTTATATAAACTGTTATTATTCTACGTTTTACTGTTTTTCTTCTGTTGTTGCTTTATCCTTCCAGTTTTATAGTTTTGGCGGGGAGTTATATTTCTCACTGGGATAATGTTTGATTGTCTCACCCCGCTGGGTTTTCAGGTGTTCGAGCTAGACGTGGTGGTGGTCGCAGAGTTGCGGCCGAGCAGCCAGACGAGCAGTAGAAGGCAAGAGATGGATATGCTCCTGTTTTGGTGTTTTGTAGTAGATTCTAGAGTCATCCAAGTACCCTCAGGTCCTTGGAGGTGTTTTGACGTTGTTTCTCGATGTGTAGCTATTGATGTTTTGTATATCCTGCTGCTGGCCGAATGTGGGCCTCTATGCGTAAACAGGTGATGAACTCATGTGATGGTTAGACAGTTGTTCCTTTGAACTGTGGACACGTAACAGATCTTGTATATGTTTATATAACATGTTTTCTTGCAGGACGAGGACCTATATGTTATGGTTTCACAGTTTATCCATTTTCCGCAATCGGTTTTAATTAACCCGTGTTTCAGTAATCTGTGGTTATGGTGATTTCTGCACGTTTCCGCGTAACACCTCGCTATCTGTGTGATAGTGGGATGTGTTGCCACAAGTTTTGGTATCAGAGCCCTAGGTTCACTGAGTCTACAGGGATTTAGGACTAGGTTGAGTCTGTTCTTGTGAGTTGTCCAGATTTTCTTATGATCATCTTCTGCCCTCAGCGGAAGAAAAGTCAAGATGTCTGGAAACCATGAAGAACATGATCCCGAGTACAGTGATGCTGCATCAGTTGATGGAGCTTTTGGATAGGCACATGAAGATCGGGTGCCTGAGGTCCCCCAATCTAACCCAGCCATTCTTGAACATATAGTCTATCAACAACTTATGGGGTAGATGATGGCTATGATGAATCTCATGGTTGAGCAATTGCCAGTGCCTCTGCCGAGAGCATAGGCTCCCCATGGTGAAGCATCATGTATTGGGAAGACCTTCGAGCGGCTTCGCCGAGTCGGAGCTTCGGATTATGCTGGAACGGCTGATCCAGCGAATGCAGATCTGTGGCTGACAAATCTTGAGAAGGCTTTCCGGATCCTTGACATCCCCGAAGCAGACAAAGTAAAGCATGTTGTCTACCTTCTGAAGGGTAGTGCTGGTCACTGGTGGACCATCGAGGAAGAGAAGTGGCCTGGTGAGGTGATCGATTGGGAGGTTTTTCGGCGTGAGTTCGTCAGCAGATACTTTCTGAAGACGTATCTGGATGAGAAGAACAGTCAGTTCGAGCGCCTACGACAAGGAATAATGAACATCACCGAGTATGAAGCCAAGTTCATGGACCTGTTGAGGTTTTGTCCTCATATGGAAGCAATAGATGAGGAACGAATCAGACATTTCGAGAAGGGTCTGAGTTCTGAATTGACAACACCTGTTTCTGCGTTGGAGAACAGAGTGCAGTTTGCTACGTTTGTGGAATCTTTATGAAGGATTGAAAGGTCAGTAAGGGAGAAAAGAGAATCCATGTCTAAAAAGAGGCCTGCTCAGTTTTAGAGACAGAGGTTTGGTGGCTTCAAGAATTCCATGTTTTCATCACCTTCTGTGATGAAAGGTTCTGGTGTACCATCATAGTGGTCTCCGAGTAAGGGAAGAGGTTATGTTTCTTCACCGTCTAAGGCACATAGTACAACTTCAGTGGAAGTGACAGGACCATCTAGGCCACGGTTTGAAGATAGGGCATGCTATCTTTGTGGTCAGACCGGTCATCTCAAATCACATTGCCCGAATAAAGATGTTGAAGTGACGTAGCAGCCAAGACAGAATCAACAAGGATCAAATAGACAACAGCCCAGTGGTAGCAGAGGTTAAGGATGCAGTCAAGCGTCTCAAGCTGGATCGTCTACTCAAGGAAGTAGAGGACGTGGACAGCAAGCAACGGCTCGATTCTATGCCATGAGTCAGCCGGAGGAGATAGTCAACCCGTGAGTGGTGACAGGTCAGATGGAATTATTTCATTCTGATATGTCTTCTCCTTGCTTTATATCTGTTCTGGTTGACCCGAGTGCTACACACTCTTTTATCGCCTATAATATGCTTGAAAACTACCGTTTACCTGTTAGCTATAAGAAGGATAGTTTGTTGTTAGAAACCCCTCTTGATGGTTCCTCGTTGCTTCGAGAAGAGTTTCCATCTTGTGTCTTGTCTTTCACAGGACACAACATTCAAGTGGATCTTATACCACTCGAGATGCATGGTTTCGATGTTATCCTTGGAATGGATACCTTAGAGAAGTATAAGGTTGTTTTAGACTGTGGTTCCAAGCATGTTGTGTTTGACGATGCCGGAGAAACGTGGATCTTCCAGGGAGATAGGAAGATTCTTCCGACGTGCTTAGTATCAGCTATGGTGGAGATAAGTTGCTACAACAAGGATGTGAGGCATTTTTAGCTCATGTTGTGGATACCGTTATGGATACCAAGGCGAAAGGTCCTAGTCTCGAGGAGGTGGCCATTGTCTGAGAGTTTTTCGATGTGTTTCCTAGTGTTCCTCCACCCCAGGAGATTGATTTCGAGATCAATCTGGTACCAGGAACACAACCAGTTGCATAGACACTGTATAGGATGGCTCCAGTGGAGATGGCAGAGCTGAAGAAGCAATTACAAGAGTTGTTGGAGAAAGGTTTCATCTGACTGAGTACGTCGCCTTGGGGTGCTCCAGTCTTTTTCATCAAGAAAAAGGATGGATCGATGCAGTTGTGTATAGACTACCGATAGTTGAACAAAGTCATGATCAAGAACAAGTACCCGTTGCCAAGGATAGATGATCTGTTCGATCAGTTGCGTGGAGCTACAGTGTTTTCGAAGATCGATCTACGGTCCGGTTACCATCAGTTAAGGATTAAGGCGGATGACATACCAAAGTCAGCTTTCAGAACAAGGTATGGCACTTCGAGTTCGTGGTTATGCCGTTTGGGCTAACCAATGCACCTACTGCTTTCATGGACTTGATGAACAGAGTGTTACGTCCATTCTTAGATCAGTTTGTCATAGTCTTTATAGATGACATTTTGATCTATAGTCGGGACAGGCGAGAGCATGAGCAACATCTTCGACGAGCGTTGACTCTTCTTCATCAACATCAGTTGTATGCCAAGTTGAGTAAGTGTAAATTCTGGTTAGAAGAAGTAACTTTCTTAGGTCATGTGATATCTGTTGAAGGAGTCAAGGTAGATCCAAAGAAGGTGGAATCTGTTGCAGAATGGGAACAGTCGAAGACGCCGACCGAAGTTCGTAGTTTCCTTGGTTTAGCAGGTTACTACCGGAGGTTTATCAAGGACTTCAGTGCGATTGCATTGCCAATGACGAAGTTGACTAGAAAGGATGTACCTTTTGTTTGGGATGATTGATGTCAGCAAGCTTTCCAGAGTTTGAAGGAGAAGCTGACCAGTGCTCCAGTGTTAATCCTGCCAGAGCCTGGAAAGGGCTATGTTGTTTTCTGTGATGCTTCCAAGAAAGGTTTAGGTTGTGTGCTGATGCAAGAAGATCATGTGGTTTCTTTTGCTTCACGACAGCTTAAGAAACATGAGGAGAACTATCCTACTCATGACTTGGAGCTGGAAGCAGTGGTTCATGCGTTAAAGATTTGGATACATTATCTCTACGGGAAAGTATGTCAGATCTTTACTGATCATAAGAATCTGAAGTACATCTTTTGGCAACAAGAGTTGAACATGCGACATCGTCGATGGATGGAGTTAATCAATGATTATGACTGCACCATCGAGTATCATCCTGGGAAGGAGAACGTGGTAGCTGATGCGCTTAGCCGAAAGTCTTCTTCTCTTTCAATAAAGAAGAAGGCACAATTAAGTTCCCTGGTATGCAATAGATGGGATATGCTTGTTTCCTTACAGCAGATGAATGTACAGATGGAAGTCTCTTTGTTAGCTGGGCTTTTAGCACAGATGCAAGTCAAGCCTATGTTGAGACAGCAAATCAAAGATGCACATCAATCAGACGATGTGGTACAGTTGATCAGATCAGAGTTCGACAGTGAAAATCGTGATGGGTTCCATGAGTTTGGGGATGGGCTAGTTTGCTATCGTGATAGGATGGTGGTTCCAGATGCTGATGATCTGAGGAAGTTAGTGCTTAAGGAAGCACACACGTCGATGTATTCTATGCATCCAGGTGTCACCAAGATGTATCATGGTCTGAAGGACTTGTATTGGTGGCCTGACTTGAAGAAAGATGTAGTAGAGTTCGTGGCTAGATGTGCGGTATGTCAGCAAGTCAAGGCTGAACATCAAAAGCCGGCAGGAGCGTTACAACCCCTACCGATACCACAGTGGAAATGGGATCATATAACCATGGATTTCGTAGTTGGTCTACCCAGGACGACTAGGAATCATGATTCCATTTGGGTAGTAGTGGACAGATTGACAAAGTCCGCCCATTTCATACCGGTAAAGACAACGTATACAGCCGAGAAGCTCACTCGAGTATATGTGGATGAGATAGTACGTTTGCATGGTGTGCCAGCGATGATCGTTTCTGATAGAGGTCCTCAGTTCACGAGTCATTTCTAGGAACAGTTGCACAAGGCGTTGGGAACGCAGTTGACGTTCAGTACCCCCTTTCACCCGCAGACAGATGGACAGTCTGAAAGGACTATTCAGACTTTAGAAGATCTCCTTCGAGCTTGTGTTTTGCAGTTTCTAGGCAACTGGGATGTACATCTTAGTTTGATAGAGTTTGCCTACAACAACAGTTATCAGTGGAGCATTGACATGGCTCGTTATGAGGCCTTGTATGGCAGGAAGTGCATATCTCCCTTATGTTGGTATGAGTCTGGGGAGTATCAGCTTTTGGGTCCTGAGTTAGTACAGCAGACAACAGAGAATATCAGAGTGATCCAGCAACAGTTGAAAGCGGCATAGGACAGGCAGAAGTCTTACACAGACAATCATCGACGACCTTTGGAGTTCCAGGTAGGAGACAAAGTGTATCTTAAAGTCTCACTGTGGAAAGGTATGCTAAGGTTTGGTCGGAAGGGTAAGTTAGCACCCATATATATGGGGCCTTACCCAATTATAGCACGTGTTGGCAAGGTAGCTTACGAGTTGGAGTTTCCTCCAGAGTTGCACAGGTTACATCCAGTGTTCCATGTCAGCATGCTGAAGAAAAGTCACCCAGATTCAGGAACAGTGATACAGCCAGTTGAGGTTGAGCTTGATGAAGATGTGACCTACGAGGAAGGACCTGTGGCGATCCTTGACAGAAGGGTTAAGAAGCTGAAGAGGAAGGACCTGGTTCTTTTGAAGGTTCTTTGGCATCATCGTGGCATTAAGGAAGCCAAGTGGGAGCTTGAGGAAGAGATGAGGAGTAAGTATCCCTTGCTTTTCTCTTCGGATTTTGGGGATGAAATCCCTTGAAGGGGGTTAGCTTGTAAAGACCCTGACCTTCGTTTAGGGTTTACCCTGTTTGCTTTGCTTAACCTTGATGCTTTGGTGCTTGCTAATCACCTTTAGTGGTGATTAGGGTTCATTCGAGCTCCGTTGAGAGTTGGAGGTGCTACTTGCAAATAACACAAGTCTAGGGTTTGTGGACAAGTTTTCCACCTTGTGAGGTGTTCCTCTCTCTCTCTTTGCTTCCTCTAGTGTAAAGAGGAAGGCTTGGGCTCATTGCTTGGAGTTCTGTTGGGCTTGGTTGAGCTTTTTGGGCCTTGAAGTGCCTTGCTTTGGTCTGGTTGCACCTTGTATCGGGAAAGAGAGGAGTGTATCGGCCAACCATGGAGGCATGTCGCCCATGAAGGTGTGTCACCCATGGGGGTGTGTCGCCCTAGAGTCTTTGACCAACCTTTGACCTCGTTTGTGTCACCACTAGTGGACACTTGGTGCATGATGCTTGCATGTGGCAATGACCTTGAACATGTGTTTAGGCCTTGCTAATGTGGTGGCTCGTGCACTAGGACAAGTGTCTCTAGGTGGATGACACCTTGCTTGGTTCTACCTTGTTTTCTCCTTCCTTCTCTTCTATTTATGCATTTCCCTTTATTTGCAAAGGATCCCTTTTAGCTCTTTAGTTCCTCTCTACCTTGGTGTGCACGACACCCTTCTCCTTTGCAAGTTGGTGGTTGATACCCCTTGGAGGAGCAAGTTTGGTGGCTGTTATCCTTGGAGTCTTCTTCTTCCTTGGAGCTTGGTGGTGCTAGGAGCTTGGAGCTTGCTTAAGGCGGGTTGCATAACTCCTAACCCTAACTATATTACCTCCTTTTTATATGTTCTTATATGTTTGTATGATCTTGTCAGTTATATGCTTTGCTAGTTGGTTCCTTGCTTAAGTTCCTTCTTGTTGGCCGATCCTATGTTCTAGGGTTCTGGGTGAGCAACACTCTCTTCTCTCCTAGGTCTTGAGGAGTGAGCTTGAGCTCTAGTAGCTTAAGCAACACCCTCCTCTCACATTGGACTTGAAGGGTGAGCTTTGCACTAGTGGTGATCTTTGCTAGGGTTGCCTTGTGTTGACCGTTTGGTGGCAAGAGATGTGCAAAACCCCTCTCTCGTTTAAGTTGAGAGGTGAGCCATCCTCTTGATCGAGTAGGGTTTCCATGCCTTGAGCTTGAGGTAGATGATGACCTTGTATAAGTTGCATCATGGCTGTTATGTGTTTGGGGAGGTGCTTCCCGACATCCCTCTTGACCTAGACCCTTGGACGACACATGTGTGGAAGATACCCCCTTTGGTCCCTATTGGTGACGGGTGTCACAACCTCACTCTGCCCTGTGACGACCGTTAGGCCATGGTTTGGATGGCTGGATGGTATGTCCCTCAATGATAGTTGTGTTGCACCCTTGGACGATACCCCCTGGAGTGGACGTTGCTAAGTGGTCCTTGTGACGAGCGTTGCTAGTAGTTCTATGTCAGGCGTTGCACGACACAGGTTGTTGCACGATACCCCTTCCATCCCGACACCTCGTCACACGTCGTGCTTTCTTTGCTGAGTTGCACGTTTAGCTGTTGTTGCCCTGGGTGGTGACGATGTGTCGCCCGACACACGATGTGCACGACATACCCTAGAATGTTGCGTTGCAAGTCACGTTTGGCCGGTATGTGGTGACTAACATGAGCTGGGCAATAAGGGTGAGTACCCTGCCCGATAACACTTGTGGTGAGGGTAGAGGATACTTTTAGTGAGGGTTCCGTCAGTCATAGAAACCGAGGTGCTGATCTTATATCACGTATACAATGATGGTGATCCTTGCTATGTGTAATGATAATGGCTAAGGTAAGTTTGTCCATGTAATCTTACCATGACTTGACATTTCTCATAATCATCTTGAATCTCCTATATAATTCTAAGGAAAATGATAGGCATGTAATATGGTTTGCTTAATAATGTGTCCTACGCATATGATCATAAGTTGATGCATGATTAAGAAGGTATATCTAATCAGTGATGTCACCTTATACTGATAGCATGGTCATTTTATTGAAGCCTATTATTGTTGTTACTAACCATGCAGGTGATGCATAGCCAATTAAAAGGGCTATGAGGTATATGTATATGTTGAGTAACTCTATTGTGATTGTCACTCAAGATGTTGAAATAATATGATGATGATGTAAGCCTTGAGAGGTAGTGGCACTATGCGATGAGGGATTGAGATCCCATGGTATGCGATGATCCTTGAGATGGATCTGGATGATTGGAAAGAGGCCAAGTGATAACATGTACTGTAGGATCCTTGTGATGGATCAGGATAATGTGATAAAGGCATAATGTTGACTTCTATGTTGTTTATTTCTTGTTATAGTTTACATGTTATATAACTTAGTTGAATCTTGCAATCCATATAAAAGATATTAATTAATCACAGTGGAATATATCATGTAGTTGCCTTGGCCATAGATCCATCATCGTCAGGAGATGGTGACGGTGAAACGGGTTCTCCTACGGGTTAACTCAGAGCGCATATTTTTGAATATGTGAGGTTTCTCCTAGCCTAAAATGAGGAGGTAAGAGTGCAACTTCGGTTGTAGACTCAGGACATGTGATGAGCATGGTGAATAGGCCCATGGCTCTGGATATGTGATACGAAGAGCATGAATGCGTTCATAGCTCAGAGCATGGTGAACAGGCCCATGGCTCAGATATACTAGCGCCGTGACCTGTACCGAGGCGGGCTAGAGGATGGGTAGCCTATGGAGCTGACCCTGTGGCTGAGGCCACTTAAGCATGAGACTGCGGTCCTGCTTGTGTTGTACTCGTATACTGACCACGAGGTGGGAGGTCATGGAGTCTGACTCTTCCATTGACCTTGTATGGCACTGGTTATGGGCTTCGCAGCCGAAGGTTGGATTTGAACGGTACGGTTCACTTCCTCAGGGCATAAAATACGTAATTCATCCGTATAGTATTTATTGCTTAAGGCAAACACGGAACATTGGTGGAGGCCTTACTTGTGCAGATACCCTTGTTATACTTACAGTTACTTATACTTTCTGCATGCTGTGAGATCTTATGAACCTTATCTTATCAATCATGTTCCATAAAGAGATAAGTGGTGATATGTCTTATGAACAGCTTGGTAAGCATGATGGTATGAATAGCCATGTTATATAAACTGTTATTATTCTACGTTTTACTATTTTTCTTCTGTTGTTGATTTATCCTTCTGGTTTTATAGTTTCGGCGGGGAGTTATGTTTCTCGCTGGGATAATGTTCGATTGTCTCACCCCGCTGGGTTTTCAGGTGTTCGAGCTAGATGTGGTGGTGGTCGCAGAGTTGCGGCCGAGCAACCAGATGAGTAATAGAAGGCAAGAGATGGATATGCTACTGTTTTGGTGTTTTGTAGTAGAGTCTAGTGTCATCCCTGTACCCTTAGGTCCTTGGAGGTGTTTTGACGTTGTTTCTCGATGTGTAGCTGTTGATGTTTTGTATATCCTGCTGCTGGCCGAATGTGGGCCTCTATGTGTAAATAGGTGATGAACTCATGTGACGGTTAGACAGTTGTTCCTTTAAACTGTGGACACGTAACAGATCTTGTAGATGTTTATATAACATGTTTTCTTGCAGGACGAGGACCTATATGTTATGGTTTCACAGTTTATCTATTTTCCGCAATCGGTTTTAATTAACCCATGTTTTGGTAATCTGTGGTTATGGTGATTTCCACACATTTTCGCATAATACCTCACTATCTGTGTGATAGTGGGATGTGTTGCCACATCACTGGTAAGTTGATGACATGGGAAAGTATGATCTTGATCTAAAATTGAGGATGAGAACAAGTGTGACCTAGCATGGTTTAGTAGGTGGTATGATTGTTCCTTGGTTGCTCACTAGGGTTAAGCATGCTTATGTGGATGTAAACCCTAGACATAAGGACGTTTGTGACCTTTGTTATCAAGATACAGTTTCCTCCCATCCTGGGAAAAGGACCCTATTGTAGGGTGCATGCCAGTTTTGTGGGTTTTGAGGAAACCTAAAGAAGTCTCCTAGGATCTTGAAAGGCTAAGTGAAGGTACATGGTATGAGAAGGAACCTATAGACCCATAGATAACCATATCTATGTGCATGTGGATGTGTTACCATGGAGGTAATCGGTATGGGGCCTGGATAAGATAGGTAGGTCTCCATGGCCCCTATGAAAGGATGAAAGTCATCACATGTATACAAAGAGAGATGATGCACACTTGGGTAAGATTGTAAGTTGGACATGTACTAGCATCCTAAGTCTATCCTAGGGTCAGGTAGGGATAAGACCAATGGAAGTGGGAGTTGCACATGACCATAGGGTCGGGAGGTAACATCTATCATTGTCTGAGGGCCATGGGTTAGGAGATTGATCACCTTCATGAACTCATTGGACCCAAAGGGCATATGAGTAGGGCACTCTCTGGATGCATAAAGGAAGAGGGACAACCCCAAAAGTGCCGGCACCCTATAGACCTAGAGGAAATGACTAAGGAATGTGTGCAAACCTTAGTAGGTTCGAAACCAGTTTTTCATGGAAGTGACTTTGATATCATGATGTTTGTGGCAGGTTGCAACTTAGATTTAAAGGTGTATTGGCAAGGTGGGATGCACCATCTCTACTCTTGGAACAGGAAGAACTTTGTGTTTGGACGACCGCCAAATGCTTATTTCCTTTTGTTATGGGAGTGAGAGATAGGACAAGACGCATGCCTTCAACTAAGGATAAAAGAAGATGTGAGTTGGAACGTTACTATGAGATATGATGATAGAGATGATAACATACCCGTGTGGAGTGAATGATAAATGGATGGTTTAAAAACATGAAGAGCATTAAGGTAATCATATTGTGAGGATGTTTTATCATGAGCTATGTGGAATTTGCAAGTTATACCAGGTTGAGTTTGAAAACCAAGAAAATAAGCTCAGAGTTTTCTAGATGAAGATAGACTTAGAGTTTGAACTAAGATGATAAGTGAAATACATTGAGGTGTATGTCTCCAACTTTACCTAATACCTAAGGATGTGAAGTGGTAATGGATTCTCTAGTTGAGATATAGCTGTCTAGTTTGGCCAGAGGCAAGAAGAGGTTGTTAGGCTAACCCTAAGATCCGGAAAGAAGATATGTTTGGCTAACACTCGGATGTAACAAAATCTATTAAACAAGTTAGTGGTTGTTTGGTTAGCCAACCTAGTCCTTGATGCAATGAAAGGATGGTAGTAGAACATATGATGCACTTCTTTGGAAAAGAAGGTGATGGAATCCCGACTAGAATGGTTTAAGGTTTCTAAGGAATCGATCTTGAGGAATCATGACATACAGGAGATCATAATTTTAAGATCACGATACACCATGGTACTACGAAGATAGTAAGAGACAATAGTACTTTGGATGCTTAAGATGAAGTTACACGTGACTTGTCACCATGCAAGCCAGGAGGTGAAGGATGAACACCAGTAACCCAATGAGTTGATATAGAGGATAAAGAGTCCCTGAGAGGAGATGGGAGTTCATCACTATGGATGTTGTGGTAAGTCTCCCCTAGACCAAGAAAGGTCAAGATGCAATATGGGTTATGGTAGATCGCCTCACCTAGATGACATGAGAAAAAAAGAGTTCTGTCAAGGGACAGATCTGGTTGAACTACTTATAAGAGAGAGAGAGAGATGGTTCAACTACACTATGATGCGAGGTCAAAAGTTCTTGAGTATAACCTAAAGTTTCACTTCCATATGGCAAAAAGTAGATATAGGAAGAACTCGAAGTTAGTATAGTTTATCACCCCTAACTAATGGTTAGTATGAACTAGACTAAAGGGTCTGATGAGAGCATGTGTGCTTATTCAGGGTGATACATGGAGACAGTTCTTATGATGTGATGTTAACCACCATAACCAGTGTCGGGATGTAAAGGAGCTCTGTAAAGGAGGTTGAGTCGGTCACCACTTCATTAAGATGATGTTGGTGAAAGGACCTTGCAAAGACCTAAAAAGGGCTACAGTGAGTGCAGATAAAGTCGCTTTGATCATATAATGGCTGAAAGGAGCCAAGGACAACATGAGTCGTAAGATGATGCAAAGTGGATTGACATACAATTCACTGTGGGGAATATATGTGACATGAAAATCCGACCCCTCTAAGTTATAGCTAAGAGAGCTGAGTTCCCGATACATGGGTTCATATGAGATGGGTTGGTGGAGAAGGTTAAGTTTGACCTTACCCCTCAGGATAAAGTGATGTGTAATGAGTTCCATGTGACCTATGTGAGGTACCCAGACCATGTGCGGGCAATGAACCTAGTGAGCCCCAAGGGAGGCTGAAACGAACTGAGTCACTTGTGTAGTTTATAGATGCCAGAGAAAAAGGACTTAGAGAAAAGAATATGTGATGATAAAGGTTCTTGGGAAATGCCATGGGTAAGGTAAATCCACACATGGGCCAATGATGGACATGGAAAAGTCTTATCCTGAATTGTTTGTTTGCTTGAGGGAATTTTGAGGACAAAATTCTTATAAGAGGGGAAGGATGTTACAACCCCAATTTTTGGATTCATTTGCTGAGAAATGTAATTTCTCATATTAAAGATATTTGGACAAATAATGGTACAACTTGTTTTAAATAAATGGATTTCATTTACAATATCCTTGATGGTTGTTTTGTGGGATTTATTAGCTACTGGGCCCAATAACAAGGAAATGAAAAAGGAAATTCAATTATTAAATAAGTAAATGAGAAAATGGAGAAAAGAATGAGGTAGAAACCTCTAGAAGGAAAAGGGATGTAATCCAAAGATGGATTTCGTGCCTCTTGGGTTCCTTGGGTTCCAAGGAGTCTAAAGTTGCAAAGAAAAGGAATAACAAAAGTAAAGAGCAATTAAGTATTTTCTCTATTAAGAAAGAAATTAAAAACAACGGTAAAATGTGGAAAACAAGTGGAAAAGAGGTGTAATTAAGTTATCCTTGATGGATTTTTGTATTCCTAATGTTGAAAGGAATGCCAATGAGGAAAATAAAGAGAAATAAAGGGAAATCCTCAAAAGGAGATATTTTAATAAGAAATAAAAAAGATAATGAGAAATAATGGGCATAGATGCATCTAGAAGGATAATAAGTATCCTTAAAAAGGAATTTCGAAATATTATAGTTTCTTGGGGTCCAAGGAGCCCCAATGGAGAAAAAGAAAGAGAAAATGCCAATAATAGAAAATAAGAAGATAATATGAATACATAATAAAAGAATTATGTGGTATTTTTAAAAAGGAAGTAATTTCTACTAAAGGAAAACATAAATTCGTGATCAATGAGTTAAAAAGTCATAAGAAGAATAAGAGAGAGATAATTTTTAGTTTTTCTTTAGAAAAATAGATTCCTTAATAGCCAAGAAATACTAATAAACAATGAATAGATTAAATAAGAGAAAGTACACCTAAACAAGGAACGTAGGTTTCCTTTTGATAATTGGCCTTGTTTGCTTCGTGGGCAAGCATATTAGGGCATGGCTACCCTCCCCTATATAAGGGGTAGAGTCCTTGGCCGAGATCAGGAGAATTCCAATCAATCTTCTCTCTCCTTCTTCTTGTTTTCATCCACCAACCCTAGCCATGAGAGTTGATCATTTCTATGGTCCCCGAGGAGATGCAATGGGTCTCGATGGAGGCGCAAAGCTCCTGAGACAATCGTAGAAGGTTTGGTTATCCTTTCCATGCTCCCGTCCTCGCCCTCGCGGCCGAAGGTATGCAACTCGCAGCAGGTCACAGACTTGGCGTGCTTAGGAACAGCCACCTCAGCCATGGACCGAAGGCGCCACATGTGCACCAAGGCACGAAAGAGGTAGAGGAAGCATCCCCGATGGCCGTCGAGATCAGGGGTGGAGAAGGGCAGCCGCAACTTGCTGCATATCGGCACCAAGGCTAGGTCACACGAGGTTGAAGACAACCCATCATCGTTGGACAAAAATACCCCTCCGGGGTGTGAAGAAACCATGACTTACACAAGGGTAAAAGGGTCTTTGCATTATGTTTTGCAAACTGGGTCACGTTGCATGGGCGGAGACGACGTGGCAGCTCTTGATTGGCTCTAGTAAGTAAATTCTTGCAAATTTCATATCTAATTATTGGTAGCTCCGATGGAAACATGCAAAATATGAAAATTGATCAGGAGAACACGTAGAATCCAATAAAAATATAATTGAAGCTTGATTCTAATTTCAATTCAAAAAGTGTATAAAGTTATCATCTTTAATGGTTTAATTAATGAAAAACCTTTAAAATTGATGATAATTGAATATAATGATGCTCACTAATTTTTTTGAGTGAATATTAACTTAGTGATAATAAAAAGGATGATTTAAATCTAAAAGAGTGATCTTTGTACATAATTGTCTTAATTTAGGGTTTCATAGACCTAAGTTTGCT
Source organism: Alisma plantago-aquatica (assembly GCA_963693085.1). Classification (NCBI taxonomy): domain Eukaryota; kingdom Viridiplantae; phylum Streptophyta; class Magnoliopsida; order Alismatales; family Alismataceae; genus Alisma; species Alisma plantago-aquatica. The sequence continues at coordinate 600,386,109 of OY856409.1, read as the reverse complement.
TTAATGGGCTTAGAAACCCCAATTTAGGAGAATATGTCTTTTAATGGTTTTAATTGTGCAAATCCATGAATAAGATAGAGTTATGTTGTTATAAATTCAATTTGAGTATAAAAGATCATTAATGTGGATAATTTGGGTTTCCTAGTGTAATTAATGATAAATAAGGGTTTGCTAACATAAAAGGTGAGAAAAGTAGTAATTAGGGTTCCTTTGAGGATCAAACTATAATTCTCATTAAGTTGTCAATTCAAAGAAATCTGAACATGATAATTGACCATAATAATCTTGACATGACTTAATAGGATAAAGATGGTAGTTTTAGTATAAAAGCGATATATTAGACTTTTAATTGTGCCTATGATGTTGAAAGTAGGGTTTGTGGATTAACAGAGCATTAAAAATGGTAAATGCATAATGAAGGCTAAAACCCTAATAAAACCCTAAAGTCGGCCTAGAAATCCTAAGGTGGAATCCAAGTTGATCCTTAGAATGTTTTGAATAAAACAATGACACTTGGATGTTAAGCATTATTTTCAGGATATTTTTGATTGCTTACTTGATTGTATTGAATATTAATGCTTGGACATCAAGTTTCTCTAGATCAGGTATGTGGTTATGTTTATGAATAATATCTTTAGTTTCACGGTGATTCCCGAACATTTTTATCGGTTGTTTGAAAATAACTGTTGGATGTCTTTTATTTCATGCAACTATAAAGTGACTATGATTATCACTATAAATACGTATATAAATTCGGGTCCACCTTTGTGGCTTTGCAAAGGCTAAAAAGGGGTAACCTAGAGTAAGGTCTAGGTTATCATGGGTTAGAAATTGCACTACCAAGTGTAGTGCCATGAGGCCCTTTAGCATGCCATGAGTTAAGGAGTGGGCTACCTACGGGTAGTGCCATGTGACTCAACCCTAGAAACTGGTTCACCTATAAGTGGGACCATGAGGGGTTTAAGGGGGATCTACCATAAGGAAGGTAGTATCCAGGTCCACTGCAGGGACAGCACAGCGGATAGGGTACACATGGATCACGCAGTTATTTTTAAATGTAAAGTTGATTATTAAACTGTAATTGACTGCAATAGGTTGTTATGGATAATTGAATGATTATTGTTTCCCCCCACATACCATCTTTATGCTGACCAACATTTTGTTTGTCGGCGTTTTAGGTACAAATCAAAAGGACAAATAGTAAATCGCCATATTGTGAAATACATGAATTAAAGTTCAAGGAGGATTAGTTAGATTAGTATCACTGTGGATAGAAGTTTAGAAATCCCAATTTTAAAAGGTATATAAAAAGTTTATTTTATTACAAATTTTTAGTTTAGTTAGTAGAATTTAATAATTTTTATTGATTATTTGTCGAACCTTTGATCTGAAATTTGGGATAACGGCTAAGACCTCTTGGTCTCCCTTAATTGGGGGTTACTGGGAGGTGGGGTCGTAACACCTTGCTTTCTCACCAAGTATATCCTTAACCAATACCCTACCTTGGGTGGTTTCCTGACACATTTAGGGTTAACCAATATTCTTTGTTATAACCCTAATCGATATCTTGAGATGGTGTTTGTGATACATCATGATTGAAGATAGGGTTAGGTGATAAGATGTGATACCCTATGGTGTGATCGTATCTATGATAATGAGAACTATGTTTCTATATCTCATAACACACCTCATAATAATGTAGTATTGATCTAAGGGTGGTTGTTGATCCAATCTTGTAAGCCCTAATTGAGTATAGAGAAATCGTAACCCTGATAGATATAATGAAACATGTTTGGCATGAGTCTGATGAGATGATGGTGTTGATGATGTATTGCCTTCTTGTTTTCAATTTCTAACCATTCAGGTAATATCAGATGATATGCATAACTAGGTATGTGCTATGGTGATTATAGTATGTTTGAATAAGGTCTATGAGGCACATGTGATGTGATAACATAGAAAGAGGAGGGAATGGTCTTATGACCTGATGATGGCTTGATACCTCATATAATGATTTACTCAAATGATGAGGTGAGGGGTTGTTACCCCAAGTATTTGGTCCTTGTGATGGACATATGATGAAAGAAAGACATAAAGTGATGATGTGGTCCTTATGTGACTTAGTATGTGTTGGTGATGTGTCATGCCTTGTCTATGCATATCTTGTTTTAAGTTTATACATTGTAACTTGATTGATGTTGAAAGATGCTTAAATAACCTAATTAATCAAAGTAGAACCTAATCTTGTAAGTTTGACCTATGTCATAGATCCATTCAGTGTTAGCACTTGCTGAATGGTGAAATGAGTTTAACTCAAAGCGCATATTGTTGAATATGTGGGGTGCAAGTTGAGGTATCTCCTTGTATCCTGACCTCAAAGGATTGGTTGCGGGCCATACCCTGAATAGAGTGTGGCTGCATGCTGAGCTCAATAATATGTGATACATAATTGGCTACAGACTATACCCTAATTAGAGTGTAGTTGTGGGACATAGCTCACTAGCACCATGACTTGTGCCAAGGCGGGCTAGATATGTACAACTGGACTATATGTCACTGATAGCACTCTGACTTATGATGTCACTGCATGTTCTCAGACTGACCAAGGGGGTGAGGTCATGGATTCTGGCTCTTCCATTTGACCTTGTATGGCACTGATTTTGACTTATCAAGTGGTCAGTGGGATTTGAGTGGTACGACTCAAATCCTTGGGGCATAATAAAATGCATAATCATTCGTGTAGTATACTTGTGTAGGATCAAAATATGGAAACATTTGATGAGGCATTTCTTGATGTTTATGCAATGTTGTTGATAGGAATTATCCATGTTCTTCATATTCCTTTTAAACTATTATGATGTTTCATAAATCAGACAGTAAATGCTCTTCATGTTAATACACATGGATTAGGGTTTATAAATCATATTAGGTAGGAAACCCTAATTTGGACCTTCTATGAAAACTAATTGAATTGGGACTCAAAACTAGGAAGAATCAATTACTTGAGTTCTCCTGATTAAGAAAACATATTTATTTCTTATATTTGGAATTAAAATGAATTAAATGTGTATTTTAAGGCATTTTATATAATTAACATGGTTTTTTATGACAAATCTCAAAATAAGGATGCAAATCATATCTTGAAATTTATATAATTATATTCCTTGTAAAAAATCATTTCCAACGAGTAGTTATTTGTATTTTTTTATGATCCTATGAATTACTAAGAATTATTGAAAACTGACCAATGATAATTCGAGGAAAGTCCACGTCAACCTTGCTTGGTCGAGTTCAACGGTCAAAGGACCCGGGCCCATTCGTTGCTCATTCATTCCAACTGGCCCAATTAGGTCAATCGGGTGTCTAGGTGGGGCGCGTGATGGGTAACTCAAGAGAACATACAAAACCCTAAAATGCCCATGTCAAAATGATCGATATATTGATGTTGCGGATGTTGGGGGGCAATGAAGTCATTTCATTTTAAACATACACCAGTGCTAATAAATCAAAGCATGCATGTGGATGTATTAAAATGACCCTTCGTTATCGTTCAGTAAAATGAAATAGTATGGGTACTTTCGTTAAACCACTACTAGGAATCATATTTCTTCATCCATGGTGATGAGCAGGGAACTAGAGTTGGCCTCCTTGGTCGAAACTGGTGATTCGCTATCAACCAGGCAAGATGGGAGCACATCGAGTTTCCTTGTACTCTGACGAGTTCAGAGTGCTAAGACTCAACTCAAGAGGCTTATCCTACCCCAAGAATGGGCTGGAAGATCCCAAAAAATAGGGGATGATGATATATGAATCAACCACTATGAAACAATGAGTAAAACTGTCAAGCAAATTCAGAAAATGCATCACTAGAGCTGGTGCACCCCGACAAAGAGAAACGTGGGTCGGGAAGGCATTGAAGCACCAAGGAGACAAGCATAGCCGAGGAGGTTGAGTCGTGTCTATAGGTTATAGCGTCTCAGACAAGTATAGAGGGATCTAAGAATGGAAATGTGAAGAAGGAGGGTCAAGGATGCTAACAAGCTTGCTAGTTTGAAGAGAGGTAGTAGAGAGCTCTAGGGTGAGACTGACATCGTTGAGGAGTAGGACTGAGTAGTTTGAGGAGTTCGGGGGCAGTTGAGGAGAAATTGGAGGAGGAGAAGTGTGTGTGGCTTAAGGGTGCTCGACGGTTCCTTTTATAGGTGGGAGAGGGGTCGGCGGGTCCTCTATGACGTGGAGGTGGAGAATGGAGTTACTGCCTTAATGGGCATTTCACGTACACTGTGAGAGAGGAGACAAATTATGACTTGTTGAATTTGGGAGAGAGAGACGAAGTGAGAGGATAAAATTTTACGAGAAACAGATGAGTGTGGAGGAAGAATGAGATTTTGGATTGATTCTTGGCTGGGACGTTACTGGTTGGGAGGTAGAGGATGAGTTCCACACCGTTGGATGCAACTGGCGATCGGGATGATCGAGCCACAGACATTGGATGGCTTGTGGGGGTGTCCAGTAGAGCGTGAAAGGAAATAAAATTGAAACTTAGCTTTATCAATGAAATCAAATTAATTCCTTGGTAAAACTTTAATCAAAATTTAAAAAAACGAATTGAGGGGTCAACCAATGGTCAAATGGTCCCAAATTTGAACCATGGGTCCAAAAACCAGTTTAGACTATTCCTATACCTTTAATCTCATTATTATTCACCTTTTGTCCATTAACCACCATATTTCCATTAATGTGAATATTAATGCATTTTAAAAGGGTGAATTAATACAAAACTATTTTCTTAGTAATTCCTTTAATAAAATTTGAGATAATATTATAAGGTCATTCAAGTGTCATGTCTCACCTCTTATTATCCTTTTTAATGCTTTAATAATAATTTGGAGAGAGGAGATAAGAGGGTGAATATCTCATTAAATAAATTAAATTTCACCTTAATCCTTATTTCTTATTCCAAAAGCCACAATTACTCTAAATTAACATAATCTACTCATTATCTCTCATAATTTGCCATTTTACATTTTTAAACTCTAATTAACGCATTAATTGATATTTTTGTGAAAAAACCCATTCATTGTCATGAATGTGGGTAAATGTAGTTCAAGCCATCAACTATTGCTCAAATTCAACATTGAGACCAAAGAGGATAGAAAAATCTAGGAAAATTTAGGGAAAAGTCCAAAAGGATAAGAGGGAAATGAAATGATTGAAAATGGGTTAAATTGCAAAACAATTTGAGATTTAGTATGTTAGAACGCTCCACCCCTTAAAGAGGATTTCATCCCCGAAATTACAACAAGAGGGAAGGGTGAGTATGTAACAACCCAACCTTAAGCAACTAGGTGATAACCACTAATATAGGGTACTTCACAAGCTCTACACATAAGCCAAGTTTTCATGGTTCACTAAGGGTTCCATTATTCATATTACCTTTCATCAAATATAACAAAATTAACATTTTGGCTGATTATCATTATCTTTCTTATGAAACTACATCATCTTTATTATGCTATTACTTGTGTCATGTTGTATTGTTGCCAAAAGGATTATATCTCAACATTATGTACAAATCATATGTATTTCTCATTACTCATTAAGAATTTTAAGCACAATTAGGGTTTACGAAATCATCTCAATATTTATTAATATGTTAGATCACAATCCTTAATAACTTGATTTTATGCTCCATTATCCTCATATTACCATCATGTAGAATTTTCACAGATTATTTTGTAAGAAATAGATAATATTATCCAACAAGTTATTAAGTCTAAATCAACTAAGCCATTAGGTGGCATTTTATAGACATAGACTCCACCTTGTGTTTTTTGGTGTGTTTTGGCTAGCTTATCCGCTGCCATATTCCCCTCTCTTAGGATGCTCCTACAAGACCATGTGGGTTTCCATCTGCGTTGAACATTGGATAGCCACTTATCCATCTTAGGGTAGTCTCCTACATCTCCTTCGATCGCTTCTTTGGCTAGTTTTGAGTCAGTTTTGAAGATAACTTGTTCACAGTTTAGGGAATGACCAACTTCTATTGCTAAGTCGATGGCCTATATTTCAGCTTCAAGGACGCTACTAGCCTTCACCTTTTTGCCCCATCCACCTATCCATTTCCCATTGTGATCTCTGCAGATAACAAGAATCATTGAGGGTTTGTTTCTACTACTGAAGGTAGAATCTGAGTTCATCTTCAAACAGCCTAACACAGATTTCTCCCATCTCGTGCCCATCTGCTTACCAGTGACATTGACACACTCATCTTTAGCCCATGCCTGAGCATTGATAGTCCATTCTTTGTTGATAAGGTAGCTCAAGTTAGTGTGAGAATGATTTACTCCTTCGAACACCTGCAAGTTCCTACTATTCTAGATTTTCTAGCAACCTTTCATGAATTTGGCACTATCTTCTTTATTGCAAATCATGTTTTCACTTAACCACTCCCAAGTGTCCACAGGCATGAAGAATCTGTCCCATATACATCTGTCTAGGAGTACCTTCCATGTCTCAGAGGCCCTCAGACAATCTCTAAGAGCATGAAGGATTGTTTCATTATGTGCACCACATATAGGACAAGATGCATCTGGATATGGCAACAGTTGAAGGTAGCCTAGGATAGGCATAAGTCTTATGTTGATAACTGTCATAGGCCTTTGGAGTTCTAAGTGGGAGATAAGGTGTATCTCAAGGTCTCTCCTTGGAAAGGTGTGCTAAGGTTTGGGAAGGAGGGTAAGTTGGCTCCCAAGTATATGGGACCTTACCTTGTAGTGTCACCTGTTGGGAAGGTGTCTTGTAAGTTGGAGTTGCCACCTGAGTTACACATGTTGCATCCAGTGTTCCATGTTTCCATGTTGAGGAAGTGTCACCCTGACACTGAGTTGGTTCTGCAGCCAATGGAGGTCGAGTTGGAGGAGGATGTGTCGTATGTGGAAGGTCTCATGGTGATCCTAGATAGAAGGATCTATAAGTTTAAGAAGAAGGATATCATTTTGGTTAAGGTTTTTTGGCATCACCGTGGTGTGGAGGAACCCATGTGGGAGCTTGAGGAAGAGATGTGTAGGAAGTACCCATCTTTTTTTAGTAGGATTTTGAGGGTGAAATCCATGTTAGGGGTTTATGGTTGTAAGACCCCTGACCTAGCTTAGTGCTTGGTTGTGCTAGATTTTCATAGTAAGATGCTTAGAACCTTAATCTAATATCTTGAGATATCCTAATAACATGCGACAAGTTTATGTTTTCGGTTTGGTCTTGTTTGATTGATGTTTGAGTTAAGTTATGCTTGTTTTAGACTAAGTTGCAATGTGCCCATGATGAGGGTCTGTCTTGCTATTTGTCAAAAGTAGGTTGTTCCCTTTGTGCTTAGCATCATGAGAAAGATAATGGTTCTTGGAGGCACCTTGTTGGACCATGGATGATGAGGTGGCTCCATATGTATCATTTTAGGATTTGCATGGCTATGCATGAGTTGCATGGATGGTGGTGTCGACCATGTGTGTTTCCTAAGTGTAGCGACCAGTGTAGATACCTTGATGTTGTGCCTTAAAAGTGCTTCGACCGCTACATCATTCTTTGGTTGGTTTGCTTCGACCTTGGTTCCTTGATCTTTGGTTTTAGTTGTTAGGGTTTCTTGTGTGGATGTGTGTTGTGGCCAATGCATGGGTTTTGAGTTGTGTGGCGGCCGCTACCATGTGTTGTGCTTCTACCTATCTGATTTGAGGACCAAGTGGCCACTACACCACTTTGGTTTTAACATTTCTCTTGTATGTGTGCATGCATGTCCGATCCTTTGTGGGACAAGTGTTCTTTTGATTCTCAAACATCCTGACACCTCATAGCTTTTGCTTTCTTCCTACCCATGTGTATATAAGCTCTCTCCTCCAAATTAAAGCAATCCTTTTCGCTCTTTCTTCTCCCTCTCTTCCTTGGGCCGACCTTGGAGCCTGGTGGAGCTAGAGAGTGTTGATCTTGGTGCTTGGTGGTCGATCATCTTTGCATGTGGAGATCTTGAGCTTGAATCATCTCTCTTGTGGTGATTCTTGGTGATCTTCCCTCTTGATAAGTGTTTCCTCACCTTGATCACAATTTCTCTTGAAACCCTACCTCTCCTTCTTCCTTTCTTGGCGAAGAGACTATGGTTCAACCATGGCGGTTATCCTTTAAGGATCTTCTCTTCACTAAGGTCAGAGAATATGGATTGACCATGGTGGTACCTATGTGATATGGAGTTCTCTTCTTTCCTTCTTCCTTCTTCCTTCTTTCTTTGGTCATCCTAGGGTTTGAGTTTTCTTCACCATGAGCTTTCCTTTGACCTTGGTGTGTTCTTGTCTTTTGAGGTGACCTTGTGGACATGGAGTTGATCTTAGTTGGAGTTCTTCTTCTCTCTTAGAGGATGTGGCTTTGGAGCTAGATCTTCAATCTAAGGCGGGTTCTATAACTTTCCACTCTTCTATTATTGCACAATTAAATTTCTTGTAAGATAATGTTCTACATCTAAAACATGATTTTAAGATGTTAGATGATGTTATCATGATCTAGGTTTTATCATTTTGATGTATTCTTATGTGGATTACTCTTTCTCCTAAACCCTAATTTCATGTACCCAATTTGTAAGTGATGAAGGAGTTGTAAACTCTTACATGCAACATGATCATTGGTTCTATCACCATGTTATGGTTAGATTATCTTATGAGGTTTACAGTTTTGATATCTATTTCATGATATTAATGCATGGTTTTACTCCTATTATCATGGTTTTCCATGTTTATCTTGTGGCTTTGGTTTTAGGGTATTGATGTCTATCTTTGCATGGAGTTTCCCCCTTGATAATGCCTAGCTTTCTTGGTGTTTGTCATCTGATTTAATCATGGTTAGTCATGTTTTTAGATTTGGTTATGTGTTGTTTGGTGTGGCTTGACTCATGGGTCACTACACTTTCCTTGGTGATATGTTTTCAAGTTGGTTACTACATGTTGTTGGATGGGTTGTTGCGGGCGCAACAAACCCTAACCCTAGTGGTTGAGTTGGTCGCTACATGGGGATCTTATTTTGGTGTCGCCACCCCAGTTGACCTTTTTTACAGTTGATGTGCTTTGTTTGAAGTGGGTTAAGGTTGCTTGGTGATGTGTTGCAGGCGCTACATGGCTAACCCTAATCACTTATGGTCGCTACACATGAGTACCAATGATTGGTTGCCACACAAGTTTGCTTTGATAGGTCACTACACTATGTGTGTGTTTCGGTTGCAACATGTGTTCTAGTTTGAGGGTCTCTACACATGATTGTTTTGGGTCACATGGTTCAAGGTCTCTACCTATGTGTTGTGGTCGCAACAAGGTGATAAACTAGTGGGGTCACTACAAGGTGTTACCCATGGTGGTCGCTACATATGCATGTGTGTTGGATGTTACATGAAATTGCCTAAGTGGTTGATACATGTTATTGATAATAATGCTAAACCTTAATGTGCTCCAAGAAAGTGGGAGATGGTGTACCTAGGGTTTAATTGAATTGGAAACCCTAATCGGCTATATGAGAAACCCTAACCCTAATTCCAAGGGTACGATGTACTTGTTGAGCTTGCTGAAATGAATAAGCTTAGCTTGTGATTATGTTTCTCTCTCCTACTTGTGTAATCCTAACCTTGCAGGTGGAATGAATAATATTGCTAGTTAATGTTATGGTGTGTTTGATATATCACAGGGTGATGTTGTGAGACTTTTTGAGGCATGATGAAATAAATGATGATGTGATATGTGTCTTATGACCTGGTAGAGGCTCAATACCTATTGTGAGGTGAAATCCTCTAGTAATGAGATGAGGGATTGCTATCCCCTAATGATGTGATAAGGTTTATGGCCTTGAATGGAAGTGATATCAAGAGATTATGTGACAAGTTTATACTTCATGTGTTTTATATATTCTGGTGTTGTAACATACCCTTATCTTTGTAGAGCTTATTAAGGGTTTGTACATTTTAACTTGATTGATGCACTAAATGACGCTTAATTGGCATAACTAATCAAGTGAAACCCTAATTGTGTAGATTCCTTGCGCCATAGATCTATTCCAGTGTCACAACTTGCTGGGTGGTGAAATGAGTCATTCCTACAAGAAACTTGGAGCACATATTGTTGAATATCTAGCAGTACAAGTCGATGATATATCCTTGTATCCACAATTAAAGGTCTGGAGGAAGACTACAATCATGCCTCATGATGTTGTGATATGTGAAAGGCAGTAGTGTAACTATAGGTTGCCTCTTTTTGAACAACCATGTGTGAGATGTTCTCTAGTGTTGCGACATGTACCAAGGTCAGACTAGTTGTTTTCTTTCAGCTTTACTATATGTCACTGTCGGTAGTTGATTGTTATGTCTCTATTTTGCCTCTCGTACTGTCCGGGAGTTGTGTGGTGAGATCACAGATTCTGTCTCTTCCATTGTTCTTGTATGGCGCTGATTTCAACTTTACAGTGGTCACTTGGATTTAGGGTGGTACAACTCAAATCCTTAGGGAAAATAAAAGATGCAATACTTCCGTGTAGTATATTTGCCTATAGTCAAATACAATTCACATTGGATGACCCCATGCCTTATCTCTTATACTAATTTTTTGAATTATAATTTAGTAAGAGAAATCAACTATTATACATGTTCTTCATATTCCTTCTAAAGTTATAAGATGTTCTACTTCTCAGCTGTAGATGCCTAAACTGCTTAAACAGTGTTAACTACTTTACTCATATCACTCAGTTGAATCTACTCCACCTCATAATAATGTTATCTTTCCAGCTTTAGTATACATGTTCTTATAATAAGTTGTGATATTTATATTCTTTCTAGAAGTGAATTAGGTTTTGTATGTACACTTGTTTGATGCAGACTTAATTCACCCAATTGGCATAACTAATCAAGTGCAACTCTAATCATGTAGTAACCTGTGTCGTAGAGCCATCTTCAGTGTTAGAACTTGCTGGTGAAATGAGTATTCCTAAGAGAAACTCAGAGCACATAGTGTTGAGTATGTGGGGGTGGAAATTTGAGGATATATCCTTGTCATCCACAATGTAGGTTGTGGAGGATGACTATGGTCATGCCTCATACATCTGATGTGATTAAGGAAAACTATGGTTGTACCTCAGATTATAGGGTTTTGTATACCCTGGTTTCTGGTGCCATGACTTGTACCAAGGGAGGGACTAGTGGTTAGCAGCTTGACTATATGTCGCTGTGGTGGCAGCTTTGACTGATATGTCACTACCTTTTTACTCGTACTGGCCGAGGGGAAGAGATCTTAGGATACTGACACTCCTAGATCTTGTATGGAACCATTTCAGCGCTACCCTTGCTAATGCCTTGGTAAGCGTCTACAAATAAATCCATTTCTTTGGATAGATATCTACTCAAATGTCATCAAATTGCATCTAATAACAATCATTATTGTTAATCTGACTATCATCATATACCTTGCTAACAACACAAGCAATCTAGTAGCCTAAGCATCCCTGACATCATGAATATGTCTAGTAACATAACATGACTATCAATATTGGAATCTCAAATAAAGGGAACATATCTATATCATAAGTAGAACTAACATCATAGCATAATTAATTGCATAGGCATGATTAGAAGTTTAAGCATCTATAATTACATAGGAATGGCTAGCAATATTAAACATAGCTAGCAACATCATCTTAACCATCAATGTCAGTATATTTGACAACATAAGCATGTTTACAACATGAGCATAACTACAACATAAGCATATCTATTATCTCTTATTGTACTAAACATGATCTCAATGAAAAGAAAGCAAACATGGGTTATCATCCAATATGAATTGTTGTGTATAACCCTAAATAGATACACTACATAGTTGTCTTACATCTTTTATTATGCCCTAGGGAATTTGAATCATACCATCCAAAGTCCCACCGACCCCTGCAAAGGGCTATTCAATTCCGTACAAGATCTAAGAGAGCTGGTATCCTAAGATCTCTTCCCTACGGTCAGTACGAGTAAAAAGTAGTGACATATAGTGAAACTACAAAATAGCAACATATAGTCCTATAACTAGCCCACCTTGGTTTGGGTCACAACTCTAGCATCTAGGGTATACAAAACCCTCTAATCTGAGGTACAACCGTAGTTGTCCTCAATCACATCAGATGTATGAGGCATGACCATAGCCATCCTCCAAAACCTACATTGTGGATGACAAGGATATATCCTCAACTTTCCACCCCCACATACTCAATAGTATGTGCTCTGAGTTTCCCTTAGGAATACTCGTTTCACCATCCAACAAATTCTGACACTGAAGATGGCTCTATGACACAGGGCACTACATGATTAGAGTTTTACTTGATTAGTTATGCCAATTGGGTGAATTAAGGATGCATCAAACAAGTGGATATACAAACCCTAATTCACTTCTAGTAAGCATATATATATATATATATATCACAACTTCAAAATATATAAAATGTGTGAAACATAATTTCTCATCGCATCATCTTATGGTACTATTCACTTGCCATTCATGAGACCACACCAATCATCATACTATTACAAGATATAAATCCTTTTCACAATATCACAAGGTATCAACCCTTATCAACACAAGAGGATTACACCTCATTCAGGGATCAACCATACCCAAAGGTCATTAAGGCCATCATACTATCATAGGATATAAATCCTTTTCACAATATCACAGGGTATTAGCCCTTATCAGCACAAGAGGATTACACCTCATTCAGGGCTCAACCATTCCCAAAGGTCATTAAGACCATCATACTATTCCCTGCAAGATCATCATTATCTTTCCATGCCTTATAATAAGGCTCAACAACATCACTTACATATAATACACCAAATCAGCACAATATTGCTTTAATGAGCTAGGATATATTCATAAACAATCATAGTAGGGTTATAATAACATTAAGAACATTCCTTTATTACATCAACATGCAAGGAATCTAGATATGATTAACCCTCATCATATTCATAATGCCCATGTTTAGCATAAGAAAGTATCAACCATGTGGCTATAATAACCACCAATTAACATATTAAGGTTATGATCATGTTACAGAGGTTATTCCACCATCATTTCATCATATAAGGATGTTAAACATGAATACTCATCTTTATCTATTTGTATTAGAGTTAGGTTCAACAAGATAAATTATATTAATATTACTAATCAACACTCATACCCAAACCCTAACTCACGACATCCCCATTAGATCATGGATGCATAAGGTGAAGCATCACCATTACATTCTATAGTATTCTCAAGTATGAACTGACACATAAATCAATGTGTATCCATCGGGTTATAGCATATTAGGGTTTCAACAACAATAAGAGAGTACTCCATGATTGTATTTTTGGTTTATGTTGTTAACAACAAGATGCTTATTTTGCTTGCTGTGGTCTGGGTCGAGCTCTCTAATTGTCTGGTGGCCTCTAGCATGGATGATATAGTGATCTCTGTTGGCGGCTACGCAAACTCCTTTCCCGATAGACTCATAGGCTCTTGTAGATTGATGAATTCCATCCCAGATAGCTATTTTAGAAAGCCACCACTAGAGGTGGACGATGTAAAAATTTACCTATCACATCCCAATCTGAGTCTTGTGCTATGTATTTTCGCAAAAGGAGTCTCTACTTGGTTAGTTGATGAGAGATCTTTATCTTGTAGATGTCGTATGGCCTTTTTTTAATGATGTCGAGCTATTTTCAAAAATATCCAATTACCATCATTTAGTTATATTAAAGCTAGGTATAACAAGCTATACCTCATTAGGGTTACATATGAACACAATATGGTTATCATCCCTTCTATTCATACGAATGAATAGGTAAGACTACCTTATCAAGGGTAACCCTCCATTTGTTCCATCATCATTCAACCCATATCACCATACCACAATGTCACCCAGAACCATTGGATGTTTAAAAGGTAAGACCATTGGTTGTTTACATAAGTAAACACCTTGAACGAATCATATATGATGTTATTTATTTGTGATCTATAAAATTTACCATTTAACCCGAGACATCCTTTGGTTAAAAAGAATAAAGGTTCTATTGAGAGTAGGGTAAAACCCACAATTGACTGTTCATTTAAAACAAGCCATCCATTGTCAACAAGTAAGCTCCTTAAATTGATCATATAAAGGAAACCATATAAATCACATTATTAGGACCAACATATTACATTAGCTATCATTCCACTTTATTGGAGGAATAAACATTAGATCTTGACCATTAGGTCAAGTTCATATGTTAAAGTCATCAATTATAGTATTGGTCCGACCATTGCATCAAGTGACCCAAGAAACCATTGGTCTAAGGCTTAATTGATGCTACAAATGTATGAGTAACTCACCATAGGTTTTGGAGACCTGATACACCATCATTAGTGACCATTAAGTAACCATAGGTTGTTAGATCAGCACTATATTCATTAATCAGCATCAAATATCAAACTAATATCACCATTGATTGATAGCATCATTAGGGTACTTAGTTGTTAATCACTAGGCTTCTCATTAGGACAAAACATGACCTAAGGGGTGAACGCACTACTACAAAAATGGGTTATAACATCACTTTTAAAGACGTCGGTTGCATAAATACACCGACACCTAAATAATAAAGCGTCAGTTTATAAAAAAAACTGACATCAATCTGTGAAGGGTGACCAGACACGGGTATCACTTTTATTCGGTGTCAGTTCCTTAATAACAAACCGACGCTGAAAATTAACCGCCAAATCTAAAATTTCCAGCGAAAAAAATTACATCCAAAAATATAACATATGGTGTCGGTCATTAACTAATAAACTGACGACTAAAGGTTATTCGTGAAATAGAAATTGGGCACATTTTGATCGTCGGTTTTACAACAATGACCGACACTTATGGGTTTTCCCGCGCTGTTCGCGGGAAATTTTTCACACCCTTTGAGCGTCGGATTTTTAAAAAAATCGACGACTATGGTCATTAATCGAGAACCAATTTTTTAATCGGCATATGTAGATAGACGTCAGTTTTTTTCTAGTTAAAACCGACGATTATCATTGAGAACAGGTGTCGGTTTTTGTGGTTAACCGACACCTTTAGTGTTATGTGTCAGTTTTTTTGAATAACTGACACCAAATGTAAACTTAATAGCGTGCGAGCGAGCCTGACTCTTCCCCTTTCTCTCTGTGTTGCAATCGGCTTAGGGTCTGGCAATTCCGGTGAGCAAGCAGACTCCCTCCGCACCGCTGCCCACCGCCGTCATTCTCCTTGCTTGCTGCCGCCGTTCTCCTTGCTCGCCGCCGGCCACCTGCTGCTTGCCGCTTGCTGGTCTCTGCTCCTCTGCCGCCGTCGCTCGCTGCTCCAGCAGCCCGGTCTCCTGCTCTCCGGCGACCTACTCTCTTGCTGCTCCGGTGCCTCCGACGGCCTGCTCTCTTACAGCTCCGACCAACTCCGGTGGCCTGCTCTCTAACTGCTCCAACTCTGGCACCGCCTTCCTGCTGCCTTCCGCCGCCGCCACTGCTTCTACCGCTGCTTCGGCCAATCAAAGGTAATGGAACCATCTCCGTTTCTACGTGTGTGCTATGTGTGTGACCTGTAGGAGTACCTTATAGTCTGGTCTCCATCTCTGTTTCTACTATGGTTGATCCACTGGTTTCTATGTGTGTGATATTGCAACTAGGAGTACCGTACAGTTTGGTCTCTATCTTCATTTATTGTATCCAATGTTGATTTCTGTAGGGTTCTTGTCTGACCCGACTCTAGTATTGGTGTCATTTTTACTTGATTAGTCCTTTAATACATTGTTAAGAGTGGATTTGATGTCTACCTGCATGGTAGTTGTGATCTTGAGTCAATATATATTTTTCCAGAGTATTTAAGACATGACTTTGTGCCTAATATTAGATCTTCTAAGGGAGTGTTTATTTAAATTGAACATTGTATATGAAACAAAATATGATTATCTAGTATTTTTTCAATGATCACTTCCATTACAGTTCAGGAGCTCACCGGCCTTCTGCCTACTCCAGAGCTCACCGCCTGCTCCAAAGCTCGCTGGCCTTCTACCTGCTCCAGAGATCGCCACTCATTGGCTTCCTGCTCCAGAGCTCACCGCCTACTGCCTGCTCACCGCCGCCCTTCTCCCTCCTCCTTGCTCGCTCACTGGCTGCCTGCTCACCGCTCTTCCACGCTCGCCTGCCCGCTCGGCCTGCCTGTTCGGCTTCCACGTGCACCCATCCGTCTCACCCTCTCTCCCTGCTCCAGAGAAAGATGTCTGATTGGGCTCAAACAGAGGTAAACATCCCCAAAAACCCTCTGTCTCGCCCTCTCTCCCAGCTCCAAAGCAAGACACTCTGATTTGTATTTACTTAAATACTGATTTGTATTTACTTATCTACTCATTCGTTCATCTAATGATTTTTTATTCATCACATTATTTAAATTTAGGGCTTTATATTTATTCATCTACTTTTTAAAATTATTTATCTCTTGATTTATATTTGTTTATCAACTGAGATGTACTTTTTTATCTATTGCTTTGTATTTGTTTATCTACTGATTCTATTTATTTATCTAATATTTTGAGTTTACTTATTTAGATGTTGCTATTGTAAATCAACCTAGGATATGAATAAATATTGTGCTAGCATATATTTGTGCTTCTAATCCTCATGCTTGACCTAATTCAGTAAACCCTAGGAATTGATAGTATAAATGCATCTAAACATTCATAAGCTATTAATGTTTATTAATTTAGGAAGCATTGATATGTTGTTATGGTTGTTCACAAGTGCTTTTATAAGAAATTGTGTGTTGAATGGGGTTGTGAACAAGGAACTGGTGTTGTATTTGTTGGCCTAGAAACCCGTCCAAGATTTACTCATTAGGAGTAAATCTTGGATAGTCCCCAGTTTGGGACTGTTCTTGAAAACCTAATCTCACTTAGGATGTAAGTGTATAATGTGTATTAGGTTTTCAAAAAATTTTGGCAGCATTTCCCCGTTTGTTCTCTAAGTACATATGTACTTGGAGAACAACGGGGAAATGCTGCCGAAATTTTCTTGAATACCCAATACACATTATACACTTACTAGTGAGATTAGGTGTTCAAGAATGGGATATGTGGTACACATTTATTATACATAAGAATGACATCACATGTATAAACCCTAAAGTTTTAACCATAAACTCTAATCTGTTTACCCTAGACCCTAATCTTGTTGTAATATATACTTATTTTCTCTTTGATCATAGAATGGATAGATCGTGGATGTCCATTCGCAATCGTTGCACCCCAGAGTTTATTTCTGGTCTTGATCGGTTTATTAGATTTGCTGAGGAACATAGGAAACAACCCGAAGATAGGTTCTACTATCCATGTAGGCATTGCGGTAACAACTTGAAAGTCAGTACTGGTGACAAAATCAGAAGTCATGTCATGTGCAACGGGATTGTACAAGGCTATACAGAATGGCATTGGGATGAAGAGATTTCAAACTTGAAACCAGTGGATGTCGATAGCAGTGCTTGTGTGGAAGAAGAAATTGCCTCCGATGACGTAGATGTGAATGAACCAGTTCCAATAGACATAGTTGATGCGATGCTGGATAGTTGTGGGGTAGAGCACACCGATCCACCTCCCATGTTTAGAAACATTGTGCATGATGTTGAGATACCATTATACACGGGTTGTAAGTTTACGAAGCTTAGCAGTGTGTTGAGATTGTATAAACTGAAAGCTAACAATCGATGGAGCGATAAAAGCTTCACGTCATTGCTGTCTTTGTTGAAAGAAATTCTTCCTGAAGGAAACGAGCTGCCGATCTCAACATACCGGTTAAAGAAATTGTTGTGTGCAATGGGAACGGAGGCCAAGAAGATACACACATGCAAGAATGATTGTGTATTATTTCAAAAGGACTATGTGGATTTGAAAGATTGTCCGAAATGTGGTGCGTCAAGGTATAAATTGACGACTGCAGGGGAGTCCAAAACTGGTTCTCCTGCCAAGGTGATGTGGTATCTACCTATAATACCACGGTTTCAACGCTTGTTTGCCAATCCTATAGATGCGAAGAATTTGAGCTGGCATGCAGATGTTAAGAAAAAGAATGATGGGATCCTACGACATGCGTCTGATTCCCCACAGTGGAAGAAGATTGATTTATTGTACCCTGAATTCGATGAAGAGGACATGAATCTAAGACTTGGGCTTTGTACAGATGGGATGAATCTATACGGGACATTGAGCAGCCAACATAGCACTTGGCCAGTCATGCTTGTTATATACAATCTTCCTCCCTAGTTGTGTATGAAAAATAAGTACATTATGCTGTTGTTGTTGATATCGGGCCCTAAACAACCTGGAAATGATATCGATGTTTATCTTGAACCTCTGATTGACGACTTAAAGAAACTCTGGGGTGAAGGTGTGATGACCTATGATGCTTCACGAAGAGAGACATTTTTTTTGCACGCTATGTTGTTTTGCACTGTGAATGACTTTCCAGCATATGAGAATTTGTCTGGATATAGTGTCAAAGGATCTAAAGCGTGTCCTATATGTGAAGAGAACACTGATTCAATACGACTAAAACATGGCGGCAAGACTGTATATCTTTCTCATCAAAGGTTTCTTCCAAAATTTCATCCGTATCGTAGGTTGCGCAAAGCAATCAATGGACGAAATGAGGAACATAGTGCACCTAAACCTATATCAGGGGAGGATGTTTATGAAAGAGTGAAAGACATCACCAATGAATTTGGTAAGAGATCACAATGTACGATGGCCACAAGGAGTGACAAGTCTTTATTCAAGAAGAAGTCAATATTTTGGGATCTTCCTTATTGGAGTTCTTTGACAGTCAGACATTGTATCGATGTCATGCACGTTGAGAAAAATGTATGTGATAGCGTCATCGGTACTATGTTGAATATACCAGGTAAGACTAAAGATGGGATAAAATTTAGAATGGACCTACGTGAAATGGGAATAAGGACAAAATTAACAAAAGTAGTTAGTAGCGATCATAGAACATACTTACCTCCTGCTTGTTACACGTTGCCTAGAAAGGAGAAGAAAGCATTTTGTGAATTCTTGGTAAATGTTAAGGTGCCACAGGGTTACTCATCCAACATCCGTACATTGGTATCAATGAAAAATATGAAGTTGATAGGTCTTAAATCTCATGATTGTCATATTCTAATGCAACAAATATTGCCTTTGGCAATTAGATCTATATTGCCGAAGCATGTAAGGTTTGCAATCACCAGACTTTGTTTCTTTTTCAACAGTCTATGCAGCAAAGTTATTGACCCTGATACTCTCGATAATTTGCAAAGAGAAGTGGTTGTTACCCTATGTCAGCTTGAGATGTATTTTCCTCCGTCGTTCTTTGATATCATGGTACATCTTGTTGTCCACTTGACTAGGGAACTGAAAATGTTGGGACCATTTTTCTTGCATTGGATGTATCCCTTTGAACGATACATGAGTGTTTTTAAAGGTGATGTTCGAAACCGTTATCGTCCTGAAGGGAGTATTATTGAGGGTTATGTGGTGATAGAGGTTATGGATTTTTGCAATGACTTTCTGAGTGGTAATGACGCTCCTGTGAATGACAAGAATATTGAGGAGCATTTTGGCAAAGGAGTTTTGGGATCACGGATGAAAGTAATCAGCCGTGAGCAGTTAGAGCAAGGTCACTTGTATATTTTACACAACATCGACGAAGTGAGTGTTTATATCAAGGAACATACCAATTTCATCAAGAGACCATATCCTCGATCCAATTCAATGTGGCTTGCTAGAGAGCATAACAAGACATTTATTAAGTTGTTTGAAGATAAAGTCTTACATCAACTATCTCAAACACCAGATAATGTTACTAAAACCATCAAATGCCTCACCTTTAAACCAAAATTGAATGTTATGTCTTATGAAGGGTTTCACATAAATGGTTTCTCATATTACACAAAGCTTCAAGATGATAAGAGTGTCGTCTAAAAGAGCGGGGTCACCCTTCAAGCATCTTCATTGTTTTTTGCAAGTGCAAAGGATAAAAGTCCACGTGAAGCTAAAATGTCATATAACGGTGTCATTGAAGACATATGGGAGTTTGACTATGTAGATTTCAGAATTCCGCTCTTTAAATGTAATTGGGTTGACAACAACAAAGGAGTTATAGTGGATAATTTGGTTTCACGTTAGTGAACTTTAAAAAGATTGGTGAGAAGGGTGAACCATTCATATTGGCATCATAGGCAAAACAAGTATTTTATATCGATGATCATGCAAATGATAAATGGTCAGTTGTTCTTCATGGTAAAAGATAGTTCATTTAAGATCCTATAGATGAAGAAGAGTACTATGATAAGTATGATGACTCCAATCCATTCTCAGTTGGGTTGCCAACACCACCAAACATTGAAGCTGGGATCATAATGACTTGTATGTTTGCGGGGATCATAATGAAGGATTGTTAATTGATAAAAGATCACAATATTAGAGGCATGGATTTTTATATTTTTATTATGTTCCCATGATGACCGTGTTGATGATCACCATGAGGGTGAGGATGTGCTTGCACCGCCTGACAATGTAAGTTTTAAGAATATATCCCTGAGGTTTCTATCTATATGTTCATTTATAATTATATTATGTAAGTGTGTTTTTTATCACATTTTTAGGATACTAGTTAATAGAAATTCTATTTAATTTGCAGGCGTTCGCCAAAGACTACAGGCTATGCAGGATGGCCATGACATAGCTATGCAGGCCATCGACATTGCTTTGTAAATCCAAAGCGCAACAGTCAGAGAGAAAGCAAGCATCCCACACTAAGGTTATATAGATATATAGTGGGACTAAGGTGACGATCCCACCTGCTAATACTGGTTACTGACAACTACATGTTACGACTGGGAGGCCATAATTCAGCAACCGTATGCATTAGCAGGAGGACAAACAGATTTCACCACGAGTTAACATTGAAGAAGGTCTACTAACCTACACTGAGCTAAACAAGTTTATCAGTACTAGCCTAAGGCACAAGTACCGTTCGTCGGGACAATGACGGTCAAACGTGTAGTGGCCACTAAGCTTCCACGACCGTCATTTTCCCGACGAACGGTACTTGTGCCTTAGGCTAGTACTGATAAACTTGTTTAGCTCAGTGTAGGTTAGTAGACCTTCTTCAATGTTAACTCGTGGTGAAATCTATTTGTCCTCCTGCTAATGCATACAGTTGCTGAATCACGACCTCCCAGTCATAACATGTAGTTGTCGGTAACCTGTTTTAGCAGGTGGGATCGTCACCTTAGTCCCACTATATATGTACTAAGCTAGTGTTGTATGTAAATTTGGCGTTGTTGTTGTTATGCACTATATATGTGTTAGTCTGTCATGTTGTTATATGAATCTGAAACACTTGTGCATGTTGCACTTTATGTATTGTATCTGTATCATGCTTCTCTTCATTGTAGATTCGTTTGCTATTTCATGGCTCTTCAATATGATTTTGTTGACAATGATGACAATGATGAATAAAGAATAACTTTTTCCTCATAATTAATTTTGTGTGAATGTGAATGAATTTTTATGAATTGTCATGTGTGTGAAAATCATCAATACATGAATGTTTCTACATGTGTCTAAATGTGAAAAGAGATGAAATAAATGGAACTACAAGTTGCTACTGGTTTCTACATGCGTGTGATGAAAAACAATAATATGAATTAAATGTTCTTATACATGAGTGTGAATCACACATATATATTATTGTCCATCATGTTAATTTTGCAGGTTTGTGGCATGTTGTTGGCTGATATCAATGGATGTCATAAAACTTGTAGTTCATAACTGAACTGCAGGTTTCTCATCCTGCGACCAGCCACAACAGGTCTGCAGACTGACAGAAAAAAAAACATAGGTGTCGGTTATTTGAACAAAACCGACACCTATTATATACGATGGAGGTTTTCCACCTAAAACAGATGTCTATGTGACCAGTTACCACGGCCGTGCTGGGAAGCACAGTTGTGGTGGCAGACTGGGGATAGGGCATCGGTTATTATCACAAAACCGACGTCGGTTCAGATGATGTGGTGTTGGTTTCTCTTAGAAAACCGACGCCTATAATCCCTTTGCTGGCGTGTTTCGGTGGCAGGAAGAGTTTTGGCGGCAGTTGTTTAGTAAACAACTGACACCTATAGTCCCTTTTCTGGTACATTTTCGGTGGCGGGAAGAGTTTGAGCGTCAGTTTTTACTAAACAACCGACGCATATAGTCCCTTTGCTAGCACATTTTTGGTGGCGAAAAAGGTTTTGGCGTCGGTTGGGATCCGACGCCGAAGGTGTCCCCCTTTAGCGGCGCCCACTTGGGTGTCGCTTTGAAACTGACACTAAAGAGCTTAAATAACCGACGCTAAAAGGATTTTATGTAGTAGTGACGTCAGTTGACACCCTTGGTTACCACCATCATTTTTCATGAAGACAACACCATAGGGTTGTTGCAATGGTACCATCATCGGGTCATAGGTTTATAGAAGAAATAAGCTTAAAACCCTAAAATTGACCATTCGTTGATAGGTGCTTAGCACCATAGGTTGTCAAACCAACCTGATCCAAGTCATATTATACCTTGGTAATAACATAAACATGATCACAGGTTCATCTAGAACTGAAATCATAACAGGGAACATTATAAAAATCAAAATCCAAGTCAAGCGTAGCGTTTTAGTGCATGGAACATCATTTTCAAGCAAGAACATGAGCTAGAAAGCTTATGGAAAGAAATAAACGTGGAGAAAGTTATAAAACTTGCCTATAATTAGAATTTAAAATCACAAACATAAGAAAACACGAGTAGGTAGGGTAGGAAATCCAAGCATAGGTTGTGAACTCATCCATCTATCACCTTTATTCATCAAATGAGCAAACCCTAAGTATAAGGAGCAAGAGAGGTAGGGTTTTAGAGCTTTAGCACAATTTCTACCATGGAACAGAAAGGTTCCAACCTGGAGAAAGGTAGGAGGAAGGATAACAAAGAAATAAATGGAGGGAAGAAGGGGATTCTTACTCTTTTAGGTCAAGATCACTAGAAGGAAGCTTTTGAAACCCTAAAAGGAACTCAATTGCAACCCTAGATTCTTTTTCCCAGAAGATCCCCTATTTTTTATTCCTTGGACAGAAAATTTGCATCAACACAGAGGGAGAATGAGGTTCATATAAGGAGGGAAGTGGTGGAGAGAAAATGGCATGTTTTGGTGCTTAGGGATAAGTATATGAAACTTTAAGATAAAGAAAAAGAAAAAGTTGGAAGTTCTAGTATCTTTCCAAGTGTCCATGGCCTTAAACTATTAAGAATATACAAGCACACACACAAGAAGCTCCCCCACCATTCATAGAGACATTTTTATCCCTCGTTTCTTGAATTTCCAAGCAAAACAAATAATTCAATAGTTGATAGCTACTAAAGGTAGCTCACCCATGAAGGGGTAAACCCTAAAATACCATTGGAGAATCACCTTCAAACCAAGGATTAAATAGGTGCCCCATGGCTCAACAAGGTCAAGAATGATGATATAATATTCAAGGAACATAATGCAAGTGATAAATTGCAAAGAAAACCTCTCAATTGGTTAAATTGTAGAAAATTCCAAAATGTGCATAAAATTGCATAACTTGCTCAAACAGTGTCCAAATTGGACCAAATTTGAAACTTAAGCTTTTATTATGATTTAAAAGCATATAAAAAGGTTAGATTTGGTTTATAAGAATTAAACTATGATAATTAATCTTATTCAACTCATTAAGCAAGTTTAGGGGCTTTACACCTATGGTGTTGTCTTCATGACAATTGATGGTGGCGACCAAGGGTGTCAACTGACTTTCACCCCTTAGGTCATGTTTAGCCTAATTATAAGCTTAATGATCAACAACTAAGTACCCTATTGATGCTATCAATCAATGGTGACATTATCTTGATATTCGATGGTGATTAATAAATATAGTGTTGATCTAACAACCTATGGTAACTTAAAGATCACTAATGATGGTGTATCAGTTCCCCAAAAACCTATGGTGAGTTAATCATATATTTGTTGCATAAATAAAGCCTTAGACCAATGGTTTCTTGGGTCACTTGATGCAATGGTGGGACCTATACTGTAATTGATGGTTTTAACATATGAACTTGACCCAATGGTCAATATCTAATGTGTATTCATCCAATAAAGTGGAATGATGGATAATGTAATATGTTAGTACTAATAATGTGATTTAGATGGTTTCCTTTATATGATCTACTTAAGGAGCTTACTTGTTGAAAATGGATGGCTTGTTTTAAATGAATAGTCGATTGTGGGTTTTACCCTACTTTCAACAGAACCCTTATTGTTGTTAATCAAAGGATGTCTGGGTTAATGGTGAATTTTATAGATCACAACTCAATAACTTCATAGATGATTCATTCAAGGTGTTTACTTATGTAAACGACCAATGGCTTTACCTTTTCAACATTTCATGGTTAGAATTTGATGCCTCAATATTCCCATTGTTTTGGGTGAAACATGTAGTGTAATGTTATGATTCAAATGATGAGAATTTCATGGTTCAATGCCTTAAACTAGTAGTCTTACCCTTTCCCTCGTATGATTATGATTTGTAATCACCATAATGAATTAATAGGTGACCCTAATGAGGTATAGCTTGTTATACCTAGTTTTAATATAACTAAATGATGGTAATTGGGTATGAATGGTCCTTGAATGACTAATACAACCATGGAGTACTCTGTTACTATTGTTGAAACCCTAGTATGCTATAACCCGATGGTTACACCTTGATTTATGTGTGGGTTAATACTAGAAAATAGTATGGAATGGGATGGTGATGCTTCACCTTATGCATCCATGTTCCAATGGGGATGCCATGAGTTAGGGTTTGGGTATGAGTGATGATTAGTAACATTAATATAATTTATCTTGTGAACCTAACTCTAATGCAAATAGATAAAGATGAGTATTCATTTTTAAACTTTTTATATGATGGAATGATGGTTAAATAACCTCCTTAATATGATCATAACCTTAATGTGTTAATTGGTGGTTATCATAGCCACATGGTTGATACTTTATCATGCTAAACATGTGCATTATGAATATGATGAGGGTTAATCATATCTAGATTCCTTGCATGTTGATGTAATAAAGGAATGTTCTTAATGTTAATATAACCATGATATGATTGTTTATGAATATCTCCTAGCTCATTAATGTAATATTGTGAAATAAGATAATGATGATCTTGTAGGGAATAGTATGATGGTCTTAATGACCTTTGGGCATGGTTGAGTCCTGAACGAGGTGTAATCCTATTATGTTGATAAGGGTTGATACCCTGTGATATTGTGAAAAGGATTCATATCCCGTGATAGTATGATGGTCTTAATGACCTTTGGGCATGGTTGAGCCCTGAATGAGGTGTAATCCTCTTGTGTTAATAAGGGTTGATACCCTGTGATATTATGAAAAGGATTTATATCTTGTGATAGTATGATGATTATTGTGGTCTCATGAAAGGCAAGTGAACAGTACCATGTGATGATGAGATGAGAAATTATGTTCCACATATTTTATATCTTTTAAAAGTTGTGATATTTTTATGCTTGCTAGAAGTGAATTAGGGTTTGTATGTCCACTTGTGATGTAACCTTAATTCACCCAATTGGTATAACTAATCAAGTGCAACTCTAATCATGTAGTGCCCCGTGTCGTAGAGCCATCTTCAGTGTCTGAACTTGCTGGATGGTGAAATGAGTATTCCTAAGGGAAACTCAGAGCGCATACTATTGAGTATGTTGGGGTGGCAAGTTGAGGATATATCCTTGTCATCCACAATGCAGGTTGTAGAGGATAGATATGGTCATGCCTCATACATCTGATGTGATTGAGGACAATTGTGGTTGTACCTCAGATTAGAGGATTTTTTATACCCTAGTTTCTGGTGATGTGATCTGTACCAAGGGCGGACTAGTGGTTAGTAGCTTGACTATATGTCGATGTGGTGGCAGCTTTAACTGATATGTCACTGCCTTTTTATTCATACTGACCGAGGGGAAGACATCTTAGGATACCAACACTCCTAGATCTTGTACGGAACCGAATAGCCCTTCGCAGGGGTTGGTTAGACTTTGGATGGTACAATTTGAATTCCCTAGGGCATAATAAAAGATGTAAGACAACCATGTAGCATATCTATTTAGCTATACATAATGCTTCATATTGGATGATAACTCTTGTTTGCTTTCTTTTCACTGAGATCATGTATATTACAATAAGAGATAATCGATATGCTTATGTTGTAGTTAGGCTCATGTTGTAAACATTCTTATGTTGTCAAATATACTGACACTAATGGTTAAGATGTTGCTGCAAGCTATGTTTAATATTGCTAGCCATGCCTATCTAATTAAAATGCTTAAACTGCTAATCATGCCTATGTAGTTCATTGTGTTATGATGTTAGTTCTACTTATGGTATAGATCTGTTCCCTTTATTTGAGATGCCAATATTGATAGCCATGTTATGTTACTAGACATATTCATGATGTCAGGGATGCTTAGGCTACTAGATTGCTTGTGTTGTTAGTAAGGAATATGATGATAGTCAGATTAACAATAATGATTGTTATTAATTAGATGCAATTTGATGACATTTGAGTAGATATCTATCCAAAGAAATGGATTTATTTGTTATCTATATATGCATTGACGATCATACTTGTTTGTAAGATTAATTGCTTAATCTATTTAGCATACTTGAACTATTTAATCTGTTCAATTGATTATTAAATACTCCAACTACTTAGTTATCTACTATTTAAAATGTTGTAATCAGTAAGCGTTGTTTGAGGTTATATCTCTTGCTGGGACATGGGTCTCACCCTTGTGGTTCGCCACATTTTTTTAGGTAATCAGAAGTGACGAAAACAAACATGTGAAGCAAAGAGGCACTACAGTAATAAATCTTTGAGAAAGTTGATTAGATGTCTAGTGTGTCCTAGAGTCGTCCCTGTACTCTCAGGTTGGGGCAAGAAAAGTTTGTATATGGTGTTTTAAATGAATCAAAATTTTGTTAGCATGTTAATGATTGTTTGTGTGGCATATATAAATATTGTTCTCCTATGTATATATATTGTGGCTAAGGCAATAGAACAATTTGTATCAAATTCTTGGAATAGTATGGATATAAGAAAGATGTTGGGCTCTTATGCAAATGTTTCTGAGTGGGTGATGATGTTGAAATCAATTTTATTTTATCCATATTTTTGGGTATGTGGTTAATTGGTGATTGATTGTGTTTTATGTTTTGAGTAATCTTGTTTAGGGTAATGAGTTATCACAATTTGTTTTCTTACATCTTGACTCTATGTTGTTGGTTGTAGTTGACTATTATGTCTTTATGGTTTCTCTTGTACTGACTGGGAGTTTTGTGGTGAGATCATGTATTCTAGCTCTTCTATTGATCTTGTACGACACTGATTTTGACTTTTCAGTAGTTAGTAGGATTTAGGGTGGTACAACTCAAATCCTCAGGGAAAATAAAAGACGTAATACATCCGTGTAGTGTATTTTCTTAGGGTCAAATAAGATTCACATTAGATGACCCCATACCTTATCTCTTGTACTGATTTCTTGAATTATAATGTGGTAAGAGAAATAAATGGTTATACATGTTCTCCGTATTACTTTTAAAGTTATAAGATGTTATACTGCTCAGTTGTAGATGCCTAAACTGCTTAAATAGTGTCAACTACTTTACTCATATCAATAAGCTAAATTTGCTCAACCTAATAATAATGCTATCTTTCCTGCTTTAGTAAAATTTGTGCTTATAATAGTTGTTGGAAGAGAGTTATATCTCTCATTGGGACATTATTCTCATCCCATGAGTTTCCACATCTTTGAGGTGGTCATGCACAACGAGGTAGAGATTGTGCGGTTGAGGCTGATCAGTAAGAAGAATATTAGTTGTTAAAGGTTGGATATGTTGTTAATGTTTTTAGTAGAGTCCTATGTGTTGTTCCTGTACTCTCAGGTCCTTGGGGGAGTTTTGTAGACATTGTACATTGATATGAGTTTTAAAAGTATGCCATGGTTGTACATATATGGCTTGTATATGTGAACATGTTACCATATGTGATAGGTTGGTGGCATGTAGCCATTGAACAGTGATATGTGTATATCTTTGGCATGAGAAACGTATTATAGGTAGCTTCTTGTAGAATATGTAATATGTTTCCACTTTTTTGGATATATGAAACCAATTTTAATTTACCTTATTTTCTAGTAACTTGGTTGATCGGTATTAGTTCCACGCTTGGTTTTGAGTGATCTCACTTTGTATGGCGATGGGCGTCATAG
The DNA here is from genome assembly GCA_963693085.1 of Alisma plantago-aquatica. Lineage (NCBI taxonomy): Eukaryota > Viridiplantae > Streptophyta > Magnoliopsida > Alismatales > Alismataceae > Alisma > Alisma plantago-aquatica. Next base: position 600,357,641 of record OY856409.1, on the reverse strand, counting down.
AAACTAAACTACACTCTGAAGATCGGTTGCAGGAGCAATCTAGCTATCTCAAGCTATCCAAACACCTAGGGGTTTTGGGAATTTTCTGCTCCTAGTTTCCCTACTCTATAGCACCTAAACCTGGGTTGTTGGGAACAACACCCATACCGGGAGACAAATAGAGAAGCTTATCAGTATAAAACTGGTATGTTCTATAAAAGTAAACATTAGGCAATAGTGATTAAGGTCAAACATCAAAGTTGTTCCTTCTCAAGAGAGAGAATGTAAGTATAAGATAAAACATATAAGAGTGTGTATAAGTTCAATAGTGATGAGACTTAGAAAGAAATAACATGTAATCACAACAATAACTCTTTTCTTATTTATATGTTAAAACTCAAATAATAGATTCACATGCTGATTATAATGTGACCAGTATACCTATGTGTAGGGATGAGACACGTACACATATCGATCCTAGGAAGGAGGTGAGAGCACCCCCAATCCTCTATATTAAGTGTATAAAGTAGGTGAGAGCACCTGGGGCTAGGTGAGAGCATCGTCACCCATGAAAGGAAAGTTGTACAATGGGGTCGGAACCAATGTACCACTATACGAGATACAACTAATCAAATAAATCTAACAAGCTTAATAAGTAGATAAGGAAAGATAATTTAATCTATTTAAATAATGATTCAAGTACCATAAATAGCATGGTCAATCAATGTAATGATTATCGAAACACTCAAAATCAATATAAAAGATTGGTATTGTCAACATCAACTAAAGTGGAAGAGATTTATCCAAGAGGATTCAAGAAATATATATTCAATATCAAGCAGACAGCCCCATCAATAGGAAATTTGGTTTTGTAGTCACATTATAATTGCCCAATCAAATAGGGGTTTAGAAACAAAGCTTAGTTAATGAATCCTGATTACCAACCAAAAGACCTAAGTCCTTATTCCAGAGTCCTAAACACCTATCCCAATGATTTGTGTAATGTTTAGGATTAATCATATTTAATTATAACTAATGATGAAACCCTAAAAGTCAACTTTTACAAAACTATGATCCACCCTCTAAAAACCACACCACTCTATATGTCTCATTTTCGGAAATCCAAAGCCTATTTTACATTATTTTTCTGACCTACCAATGAATTAGTATAAAATTTCAAAGGTTAATTGATTTTTTGAAAAAAAGGAAAATATTTGAATATGACCTCAATGCCCATACATTCACACATCCAAACTATATGTGTGATAGGGAAGCACGAGTTATAAACCTAGAGTGTGGCATCAATCATAAATCATGTAAAAGGATCGTATTGTCCATAAAAAACTGTGACAAACTCAAATGCAAACATGGTTATTATAGGTTCAATACCCCGACCAGCTTCCCCTTTCATTATTCCATCCTATACAAGGAGTAGATGTATGAGCTCTAGATCTCCGATCAACTAGTGAAACCATTGGAAAACTTTCAAAGTACTCTAGGGAACCAAACTGAGACATAGTTCTATCACCTTGTAACCCAAAGTTGTTAGATGATGACCAGAGTTTTCAAATATGCTTCCTCCATGACCATAGTGTGAAGCTTACACAAAAACACAAAAAAGGCCTCCAGTCAGCGAGCAACATCCTGGGGACTTCCAGAAACTATTGCGGGCTCACACAGGTGAGAAAACCCATTGACCATGAATCAACATTCCCCAAAGTAGTGAAAAGGAAAACCCATATATGCCAATAAATCAAAGAGGGGAACACGAATAGCACCATAGTTGGCAAAATTGGAGTTTCATGGGGATTCCTTGCTATCTCTAGAATAAGTCGAAGCTCTTGGGATGATGCCTTGCCCTATGAATAGTGATGATAAATATGACACACTCAACACTGCCGCTCGAGTCGAGAGAAAGAGGATAGATTGATTGGATGATGTTTTTGATTGTCAAAATGGTTCCTATAGATGCGACGAGGGTTGCATGAGGGTTATTTATAGGTTTAGGGCACTGGGTTAGGGAGAGGTTGGTGTAGAGGAGGAAAGCAACAACCTCTAGTTGTGTGGACTAATCCAAACTCTCTGCTCAACCATAGCCTAACAAAATCGTGGTCAATCACCTTACCAGACCATGGAGATGATAATGATATCAGAATTGTGGTCAGATGAGGAGTCTAGATAGAGAGAACCGTGAGGGAGGTCGGGTCTAGACTCCACCCAATTTGGGACTATGTACTGGGGTGGAAGATGAATAGAAGAACATCAATCTCTATATAGAGATAATAACAAAGGCCTCATAAGTCAAGGCCTCTAGAGTGTGTGACAGTAGAACCTTGGTTGTGTGTATCTAGCTAAATCATCCAAATCTTATCCTACATATATTATCATTAAAGAGTTATGTTTTCTCTCCCATTATGAAATTGAGTCCTCAACCATTATCTGAATCAATTGAAATTTGTCACATAACCTATTTTGACCAGATAGAAGCCAATTATGGATTTAAATTTACAATTTGAAATTATCCTTTATGATTTCATAGGTATTTAGGATTCTTCATTATTACTAACATTTAAAGCACAAAAATTATTATATATCATTTTATATTTCCATAATCACTCCACAAAGTAGTTATCAATATACATCTCAGATTTTAGGGGCAATTGTTAATAACTCACTGCTTGAGTTTCCAAATTGCATTTTAAACCATATTAATTCCTAGATTCCTTTTAAAGACCCAAAAGTTAGACACCAAAGTGAAAGTAATACTTTTAGATGCCTCATTGAGTTTTTCAAAACACAAGGAACTAAGTGAAACCAATCATAAAGATGATGTTAGTTTACATATGCATGTATGACCTATTTAAGGAAAACATACCTAGAGTCAGGTATGTTACAACACTCCACCCCTTAAAAAGGATTTTGTCCCCAAAATCTCAAGTGAATAATGAGGAGTAAGTCTCTAACATATCATTATTTAGATCCCAGGTGGTTTATTCTAAACCATGATGTTTCCACAAAACTTTCACTAATTTAATCTACTTATTCTCTAGCTACTTCACTCTAGAGTCGAGAATCTTCATAGGGAATTCTTCACATGTCAAGTCTTCCTAAATCCACACATGTTCAGTGGATATCACATGTGAAGGATCCTTGACAAACTTCTTACATATCAAAACATAGAAAACAGTGTATATCTTATCATAAATAGGAGGGAGTGCTAAGAGGTAGGCACATTCTGCCACCTTGTCTAAAACTTCAAATGGTTTTACATACTACAGACTGAGATTCCCTTTCACATTGGACCCTGCAATAGACCTGATCTGCTTAATCTTTAAGAACATATAGTTTCCCACTAGAAAACTCACATCAATTTTCTTCTTGTCAGCATATGTCTTTTATCTATCTTCAGAAGCCTTCATTCTCTTCTTCATTACTTGTATATTTTCAAAAATCCACATCATCTCAATGCAACAGATATGATAAGGACGACCATACTATGCCTTAAAAGGTGACATCTCAATACTAGCCCGGTAACTATTGTTATATGCAAACTCATGCAGCTAGGCGAATATACATATCCTAAGAACCTCCCCATTCCATTACATGCAAGAAGCACATATTCTATAATATGCACCGTTTGCTTGGATTGGCCATCAGTTTTAGGATGATAAGTTGTGTTGAAATGAAGATAAAATACCCATCTCATATTGAATCTATTTCCATAACTGGGAAGTAAACTTAGGATCTCGATCTAACACAATCACCTTGGAACTCCATGCAACCTTATTGTCCAACTCATGTAAGTCTTTTCCATATTGGCCATCTTGTAATTAGTTTTGAATGGAAGGAAATGAGTGACTTTGATCAACTGGTTAGTAACCACCCAAACTGCATCATAACCACTCTTGGCTCTTGGGAAACCAGTCACAAAGTCCATTGTGATCTTTTCCCACTTCCACTCAGGAACCTCATTTGACAAAGATTAAGGTCTTTTTGTGTCAACAGATAAAGGAGGCTCTTATCATCTGAAAACACCTCAAATTGAACTCACATATAGATAATGTCGTCAGATCTTAACATATGAATAGTAGAAGCTAATTCCATATAATGAGTAGGCCAGTTTTCTTCATTAGGATTCAACTGACAAGGGGAATAGGGACTCCTTCATTAGAACACACCCCAACCCTTGTTGGGAGGTATCACTATAGATGACATAGGGTTTTCCCTCAACTAGCAAAGCAAGCACATGTGCAGTTGTAAAATGTTTCTTCAACTCCTCAAAACTAGATTCACACTCCAGAGTCCACACATACTTGACTTCCTTGCGAGTTAACTTTGTAAGAGGTGAAGACAAATTGGAGAACTCTTTTGTGGACCATCAATAATAGCCAACAACTCCTAGAAAGCTACATATCTCAGAAGGGTTCTTGGGAAATTTCCACTTTATCACTGCCTCTATAGAAGGATCAATAGAAATGTGAGAAACAACGATCACATGGCCAAGGAACATAAATTCACTTAGCATAACTCATATTTTGATCATTTATGTTGAGATTATGGTCTCGAAATGTATGCAGATCAATCCTCAATTGTTCCCGATGTTGCTCCATAGACTCAGAGTAGATGAGCATATTGTCAATGAAAACTACCATGAAGTTGTCCAGATAGGGTCGGAAGACTCGATTCATCAAGTCCATGAAAGTAGCAGAGGCATTAGTCAACTTGGGAAGGCATGACTAGAAGTTCATAATGCCCATAGCAAGTAAGAAAAATAGTATTTGGTATGTCATTGGCATTTACATGCATCTCATGATACAAGCTTTGTAAATCAATCTTGGAGAAGACTGAGGTAGTCTTTAACTGATGAAAGAGATCATCAATGCGAGATAGAAGTTAATAATTTTTTATAGCAACTTGGTTGATCATGTGATAGTCAATGCACATACACATTGATCCATCCTTCTTCTTAATGAACAAGATAGAAGATCCCCATGGAGAGACACTAGGACATATAAATCCCATATCAAGGAGCTCCTGAAGTTGCTTCTTCAACTCAGCCAAATCAGCATGAGTCATACGATACATAGCCTATGATATGGGAGTCATACTAGGTTCAAGATCAATAGAGAACTTGACGTCTCAAGGAGGGAGTCCAAGAAGTACCTCAGGGAACACATTAGGAAAGTCATATACCATGTCTATGTCCTCAAGCTTAGGTGGTGTAGCATTAAACACTACTGATGCACTATAAGCCCTACACCTAGAAGTAACTAACTTCTATGCCTTAATAGCATAGCTAATAAACTAACAGCCATCCTATTTTCTTCCAAGTAAACTAAAATGCTCCCCATCAGGATGTTGAATACTAAAATTCTTCTTCCCTCATTAATGGGCCACATCATAGGTTTTTAATAGTTCATACCCAGAATAATATCAAAGGCGAACATGTTCAATAGAATGAAACTAGTCTCGAACAACTTCCCATAGGTAGACAAATGACCACATCCTGCTACTAGGGGTTTGAACATCTAGGATGTATCCCAAGTATTTAGTTTCTAAATCAAGCATATTTCCTAGAGAAACAAATATGAAAGTGTGTGAGGGATCAGAATAAAAAGGGCTTTAACTAGATGAAGATTCAAATGTATCATACCTTCAATGACTTCAATTTCCCCATCCACTTCCTTAGCATTGATAAAAAAGATGTGTCTTGCACGTCGTTCCATAGGTCTTCTATTATTATTATTATTATTATTATTATTATTATTATTATTATTATTTCTATTGTTGTTCCTTTGTTGTCGTTCCCACTGTGTAGGTTGTACGAGGGCTGCTGCCTATCCTCATTGCAATTGAGGGCAGTTGGGCCTGATATGCCCCACATGTCCACACTAATGAAAAGTCACCTCCCTCTGAGGTGGATGAGGACACCTAATGGGAGGATGACATCTGTGGCATTAAACTTGTTCTAATATTCAACATGGAACTTCCTCTTCTTGTTTTCTATATGGGGCTAAAAACCAGGATACACCTCAACGACCAATGCCTTATCTACCATCTACTGTAATGTCAGAGGGAGTTGTGGAATCAATGCACGTCCGATGTTGTAGTTGAGGCCTTCTAGGAATATGTTGGAATGTCTCTCTTCTACCAAGCCTTTGGCGTAGTGCTTCGATAATAGAAACTCCTAGACATAGTCCACTACATATAAGGAATGATGTTTTAGACTATAGAATTCCACTTCCTTCTTCTACAATGTCGTAGAGGAGATGTACTTCTCATGGAAGATCGTCGGGAATTGCTCCCAAGACATGGAAGAAATTTCCTAAGTCTTTGCAATATCATTCTTCAGTGGCGAGCGGGTACGTCCAGCACATATGTAGAAAATATGACCTTTTTTTTTCTCAGGGCAAGCCATTACCTCAAAATTAGCTACACAACAAGCACATAGTCATCCACCTTGTCCATCATGTTGAGCTTTTTCTCACCTTTGAAATAAGGTGACTGCATCTTGAGAAACTCAGTCAAGGAGTACTCCTTTAACTTTATAACTGGTGAAGTTGTATTTGCCATTCCTATCATCACATTAGAGAGGAGTTGTCTAAGGTAAGTGAAGTCTTGTTTTGGGGGAATTCTTGTAGAAGGTCCAAATGAAGCACCGATAGTTTGGACCATCATTGATTGCAAAACTATCACATGAATGGCATGTGATGTTGGGTTGTTGAGAGGAGGATCCATAAGGTGCATCCCGTACTTTGGATTCTCAGGAGTCCATACACCAAAAAAAATGTTGTGGGAGTCAGAAGATTCACCTTCAATACCCTCAAAGAGTTCACCACATATGTGCAAGATGGATATGGGTAAGAGTCTAAGTGGCTAGCTAGAAATAGTTAATGTTACAATCTACAAATGGCTCTGCTACCATACTGTAATGATTGGGATTCGATGAGATGGATCCACTCATTACATTAAGAACTAGCACACATACCATCCAAATGTATAACACTAAAATAACATAATGGGAATGTAACCAAGTTCAAGCATGCATATCAAATCCAGAGTCTTAACATTGTAGAAGAAAAGAAAACTAACTATTACATTATTTTTTCAAAGAAGTTCTACACCCACATGGGTGTCCTAACTAGGAATAGAAACGAAACTACACCATGAAGATCAATTGCAGGAGAAACCTAGCCATCTCAAGCTATCTGATCGCTAGGGGTTCAGAACTATCCCCTCTTGGTTCCCTCATCTAGAGCTCCTACACTTGGGCCGTTGGGAACAACACCCAGATTGAAAGGATAGGGAAGTTTATCAGTATAAAACTGGTATGTTCTATAAAAGTCAACATTGGGCAATAATGATTAAGATCAAACAACAATGTTTTTCATGTTTAAGAGAGGAAATTCAAGTAGAAGATAAGGCATACAAGAGAGTATATAAGTTCAAGATTGATGAGGCTTAGAAAGAAATAACATGTAATCACAATAGTAATTCTTGCCTTATATAATGTCAAAACTCAAACAATAGATTCACATGTTGATTATAATGTGAACAGACTGCCTATGTGTAGGACCAAGATAAGTCCACAATTCGAGCCTAGGAAGGAGGTGAGACCATACCAATCCTCTATATAAATCATATAAACTAGGTGAGAGAACTTGGGGCTAGGTGAGAGAAACATCACCCATAAAAACACATTTGTACAATGGGGTTTGAACTCACAATGTACCACTACACTAGGTACAACTAGTCAAATAAATCCAGTATGCTTAATAAGTATAGAAGGAAAGATAATTCAATTTGTTTAAATAATGATTCAGGTGCCATTGATAACATGGTCAATCAATATAATGATTAAAGAAACAATCAAGATCAATATAAAGATTGATATTGTCAGTGTCAACTAATTTAAAAAAATGTATCCAAGAGGATGCAAGAAACATATATGTAATATCAAGAAAATGGTTTTGTAGTCATAGTATAATTTCCCAATTAAAATAAGGGTTTAAAAACATACCTTAATTTATGAATCCTAATTAAAACCAAAACACCTAAATCCTGATTCTAGAGCCTCAAAGACCTACCACAGTAATTTGGGCAATGTTTAGGATTAATCATCTTTAATTATAACTAAATGATGAAATCATACAAGTCAACTTCTACAAAACTCAAATCCACCCTCTAAAAACCACACCAATAAATAGGTATCCTTTGTAGAAATCAATTACATATTTTTCTAGCCTATCAATGAATTACTACAAATTTTGAAAGGTTAATTGATTTACTGAAAAAAAGGAAATAACTTGAATATGGCCCCAATGCACCTGTATTCATGCATCCAAACTATATGTGTGACAAGGAAATGTGAGTTATAGACCTGGAGTGTGACATCAATCATAAACTGTGAAACAAGATAGTATCGTCCATGGAAAACTATGACAAAATTAAGTGCAAACATCGTTATTATAGGCTCAATACCCCGACCATCTTCCCCTTTCGATGTTCCATCATACATGAGGAGTAGATCTCTGAGCTCTATATCTCTGATCCATCAGAGCAGACAATTGAAAAAAATTCAAAGTACTCTCAGGAACCAAATTGAGACGGTCTTCCATGACTTGGTAACCCAAAGGCTGGGTCGGGCGATGGCCAAAGTTGCCAAATATCATTTCTCCATGACCATATTGTGAAACTTACACAAACACACAAAACCAAAGGCCTCTAGTTAGCAAGCGACATCCTAAGGACTTCAAGAAACTACGACGGACTCATGTAGGTGAGAAGACTCATTGATAGTCGATTAACACTCCTCAAAGCTGTAAAAAGTGAAACCCAAAGATGCTAATACATCAAAAGTTGGGAACACAAATAGAACCTGAGTGGGAAAAATTGGAGCTATGTGGGGCCTCGAAGACTCATTAATTTGTCGATTAACACTTGTTAAAGTTGTAAAAAGAAAAACTCAAAGATGCCAATACATCAAAAGTGGGGAACACAAATAGCACCTGAGTTGAAAAAATTGGAGTTGTGCGGGGATTCCCTCCCGTCTTTGGAATGAATCAAAGCCTACATGATGATGCTCAACCCTTTGAATAGCTCTGACAAGTACCACACACTCAACACTACTGCCCGAGTGGAGAGCAAGAGGATAGATTCATTAAATGGAGTTGGGGATGTAGAAATGGCTCATCTAGATGCGATAAGGATTGCACTGGGTTATTTATAGTTTTTGAGCAATGGGTTAGGGAGAGGTTTATGCATAGGAGTAAAGCGATAGTGTCGAGCAGTCTGGGCTAGTCCAGACTCTCCCCTCACCCATACCCTAACAAACTCAAGGTCAATCGCCTTGGCAGACCATAGAGAAGATAATAGGACATGAATCTTAGTCAGAGGGGTTTAGTGAGAGAGAGTCATGAGGGAGGTCAGGTCCAAAGTCCACACAAGTTGGTACTATCCCGAGGTGGAAGATGACTATAATAGTGTCAATCTCCATACAACGGTTGATAACAAAGGCTGCATAATCTAAGGCCTCTAGGGTGCTGATAGCAGAACCTTGGTCGTGTATATCCGCTTAAATCATCAAAATCTTGTCCTACATATATTATCATTGAAGAGTTAGGTTTTATCTCCCTTTATGAAACTGAGTCCTTAAACATTATATGAATCAATTGAAATTTGACACAACTTATTTCAACCACATATAAGCCAATTATGGAGTTCTTACATTTTCAAATTATCCTTTAGGATTTTCTTAGGATTTAGGATTTCTCATTATTACTAATATTTAAAGAGATAAAATTATAATTTATCATTTTATTTCCAAAATCACTCCACAAATTAGTTATCAATATACATCTCAGATTTCAGGGGCAATTGTTAATGACACACCACCTGAATCTCCAGAATGCATTCTAACCCCTATTAAACCCTAGATTCCTTTCAAAGATCAACAGTTAGAAACCTAAAGTGAAATTAATACTTTTGGATGCCTCATTTAAATTTGTATGAACACGAGAAACTAAGTGAAACCAGTCATAAAGATGATGTTAGTTTGCATATGCCTGTATGACCTTTAAAAGGAAAACATGCCTGGAGTCAGATATGTTACAAAGTACGAGACTAATTTGCATGGTAGAACCTATATAGGAAAATTTTACATTTTTACCCATCTTTAATCCATTGTTCTTCTACCTTTATTTTCTCACCACCTCATGAAAAGATGCCAAAGAGCATTTATTCAGCCTTGGCCACCTCCAAAATCTTGGGGTTGCCAATCCCTTATTCCTTGCTTTTTCCTATTAGCACATGCCCTAGATACATTAGGGCCAAAAGAAAAATAATAATTCACAAAGAAAATAGAAGATGCTCTTATGTAATAGATCATAAGAAAATAAAAGATGGTGCTCCTATATAATAGCACTCAACTTCCTTCCACAACCCTTTATTCCAATTGCATTCATAGTGGACTTGAAAAAATCAACTTTAGTCATCCATTCGCCCACATAAGCAAGTGGGTCACTGAATTGAATTGAAATTTAGGGGAGAAAGCATGGAAATCATAACCACACTTCTAACAATTTACATAAAATTTGCAAAATGAAATGGTTTTACCTGGATCCTTGTGAAATCCATGTCACTTGCATGATTAATGACCCCTTATATTTGAAATCTATGTGATTTGTTCTTTACTTTTGTTTAAACTATGAATGAAGAAAGGAGAGAGGTGAATTGTATGTATATATTCAAAGTTAAACTTATCTAGTCAAATACCCACACAATTGAGTTCATTTATCATTCATAATAAATAAAATTGAAAGTAGATATTTTGTTGGAGCATGCTTGAGGAAAAGTATGTTATAAGCTTGGGGTGGTGATAGAGCCCTAGTTTGGATCTCCATATTTTGTTATTTTGCTCCTTATTCACATCAATATGTTTAGAATGCATGCTACTTTTTCAATAACTATTACTTTGTGAGAAATGCACAATTGTTTGCTCTTGCATGTTTTCTGTAGGTACTTTGGCACTAAATGGTGGAAGGGAGAGAATGAGAATGATCTTAGGACTTGCCTATCCATGGAGGGGCCCAAAGTGAGTCCAAAAACTACATCAACCTACTCCCAAGTGACCAAGAATCAATTTGAAACAAAGAGAACCATACATGGAAAATTGTAAGACTCAAGTGCATGTCAAAGCCCCCAAAATAGCTGTGATATCCAGCCACAAACGTGCTACTAGAGTGAACAGATGAGTCTCAATTTTGAAGCAAGCCAAGAAGCTCAACCACCACGTCTGTGTGCTCAGAGCCTAGAACGAGCGTTATCTCAAACACGGATGTGGTAGTAGCCTCCTAGGATAGTTGTTTCCAAGAAAATGACCTGCTCCTACCTTCTCTACCACGAATGTTGCACCCTCCATGGTCATGATACCCTCAAGCCACCACATACATGCTACCTCACTCCATTAGACCACATTTTAGTTCTTTATTTATCACGACCATTCTCCACTACCACGATCATTCCTAGACCTACTTACCATGGCCATGGTAACCACCGCATAATTGGTAACCAGCACGACCATGCTACCCACCTAACCCATGCTTCCCACTACCACTTTAACCCCACTTAACCCTGGAACCCCTGCTACACATAAATGCACTAGTGGTGGATGGGAGTCAAAGGTTAGTTACTCCTAGGCACTATAGCCGCCACACACTCCTACCTACCTCATTCACCCTATTTATTTCCATCTTCCACTCTAAAACCCTAGATATCTAGGGTTTTGGCCATTATACTTCCACTTTTCATGCCATTTCACCCACTTGGAGGAGGAGTCTGAACTTGGAGCTATTGGACGTGAAAATTAGAGCTCATCCACCCACATTCATGGAGTTTCCACTATTTTCTCCTTCTTATTCTTTGATTATGATTAGCTAAGTCCCCTTTGTGGGATGTTTGGGGGGGGGACAAAAGATGTAACCATGATACTATGTTTGGGAATATTTATGCAAAACACTCAGATATCATTGTAGATTGCTATGTTATTGCTTGTTCACTTTCCTTACCTCTTGATATGAATGTTTGAGCTATGGAATTAGTTCATGAATAGAGAAAGGGGTGATATCAGACTAGTTGGTGGAAAATCTCCTAAGAACACTTAGTGGAACTTTAGCTAGTTTCTCCCCCTTCCCCTTTATCCCTTATTTATACTATCCCTAGGAGAGAGATCTAAGTGACTAGATGTGTTCATCTATATTTCAATTAGCAAAGACACTTATTTAATGGTTAGACAGGAATAGTGGGAGGTGAAATACCCTTCACCTACACCCCACATCATTCCTTGCCCCTAAGTACATTAGGATATTCCTATATAAAAGCTTAGACTTGGATAATCTAATTTTATGTCTACATATCCCCTAGTTAATAGACCCTTGTAAAGTTGGATGGGAAGTGATAGGGACTAGTTCCCTATGCACCACCATACCACATATGACCTACTAATAGGATAGGATGCATACTCTACAATTTTCCTTGTTGTTTGATGTGATAGCTTAATTGTTGAATGTATGTGTATGAGGAGGACCCTTACACATGGTTAATGATTACATTTTCCAAAAAGGCCCACTACCCAAATCACTTGCTAGAATCCTAACATGCTCCCTTTCTAGCTAGTTGTCTTTTGTTTTACTTAGTGTAATTGCTTGTTCGTGTTTGTTAGCTCATGCGAGTAATTCGTTCTTGCTTTTAGTTTCTTGAGTTAGGATTTGCTTAGTGTACTCATAATTTCCTTTGCTTAATCAATCATATTGCTTAATGGTAATTAGGGTTGCTTTTGTTTAGCTATTGTCACTTATTTTCTTTGCCTAGTTAATTAGACCTAATCTCTAGTTTAACTTAGATTCTATTCTTTCTCTCTTTATTTGTTTGCACCATTAGGCTACATTTGATACATGGTAAAAAAATCGATAGTGATGGAGAAGGGGACGATGATGGTAATGGGGAAATTTTTAAAATGTGTTGTTTGTTAACATATACGTTGTGATAGTGATAGGGATGGGGAAGAATTTTAAAAATATTGTTTGTTATATGGTTATAGGGACAGTGAAAGGGAAACTCTTTATAGAAAAATACCATACACAAGTAAGAATCGTATTTATTAAAATGTATTTTTGGATGTGTCTAAATAAGTAGTGGAGACTTAAAATAAACTTCTTTCACCATGATTCACTATGCTTTTTCATGAGGACAAAAACAGATCAAATTTCACTATGGGTTCACCATGAATTCAATATGATTTTCTATCTCCATGGCAAACAAACAACAATTTTATTTTTCCAACATTCCCCTCCCCATGATTAACCATGTAACAAACACAACTTTAGTTTAATTATCAAACCCTCTTTTAAAACCTTGAAACTTAGACTTCGCTCTAAAAATTCAAAGAAACATCTCAGCTCGTAATGCCTATGCCTGCTCCACTCCCTTTGGATCGATTCCGTACTTTTCACATTCTCTATATTATATCCGAGTCGTGCGCTTGCGGATCTATTATTAAGAGTGTGTCATCATTTAAGTTACAAATTAATTTGTTAGCCCGGTGTGTCCTAAAGGCGCATCACACATCAATATTTTCCGTTTCTTTTTTGCATATATTTAGCCTTCATTATCTGTATACCGATAGGTGGCCTCCTAAAATTTTGAAACACATGTAATGTGGTATCTCAGTGCATGACTGCCACAAGGTGAGACATCGGGCCATGGCATGAGGAGGTCGGGTTTCCTTTCTTGATATCTTTTGCTGGTCTCCGGGACTCCTGTCAAGATATACAAAGAAATTCAAGTCGTTCCCAACTTCCCATAATATTCAATATAACGTGGTTTTTTTAGAACTTTTGTTTTTAAACTACCAAGCCATCAACAAACCACTTGGCATTCCCAGAGACCGGCGGCAGACGAAGCAGGCAAAAGTGACAAGCCAGCAGTCCCCCATGGGCCACCATTCATTCCGTAGATGATCATCACAACCTACAATGACTTGAATGAGAGCGGTACCACTTCGACACCACACGTACCCCACTGATAATTGGCGCGGGGAGCCATAATTGGCTGGATGAACCAGCCCGTGCAGGCCGAGACTGGGGAAGGGAGGGGACACGAAGTAACCTCAACACATGCTGCAGCATTGGCACTTGTCAACCGACTCGTTACTTTTATTTTCCTGGAGTTCAGGTATGCTTTTCGTTTGGTGCAGCGTAGGGAAGAGATAAGTTGCGAATTGGACCGCACGATCAAGCCCCAATTCACAGAGTTTGTACCACCGTTTAAAAGGGAGCGGTCGGGTGTAAAACTAGCGCACACCAAGTAAACGACTGCATCTGCTGTATAATTAACACTCAAACACCTTCCAACCAAATAAAATTATTTGAAATTAGTGTGTTCCAGTTTTCCCCTACCAAATATCTTGTTCCCGTTTAAAATCATTAAGTTTAAACTATGTGTTCTTTGAATCATAATTTACACACCTTCTACACCCTACCAAACTAGCTCTAAATCGCTAACTAGTACGTTGAAGAGAGCTGTCAATGGATGATATGAGAGGGTAAGGAATTGGCTAAAAAGTGAAACTGGCTTTTAATTCTAATGTTTTTATTCAATATAGCACTTTAATCTTTATTTGTCGAAACGGCATGTTTTTAGACAATCCATCCCGGTCAGTGGGTGACGGGATTTAGGGGACAGAGTCGGGCAACTGTCCATATTAATCTAAAGGTTACGGGTCAATTGCAATCAAGTGAGCTTGTTCGTTGTTCCACTATCAGACTCATCGCTGTTACTCGCTCGGTTGCAAGAGTCGCAGAATAAGCGCGGGCGCGCGAGCTGCTAATTGAGGGCACGTTTGGTTTTTGAGATTCACTCAGATTCGTGATAGTCATGCATTTAATCGATCTTGTATCAGAATTGTACCGGGATATAAAAAAATCATGACGAATAGCAGCTTATGCTTGGTTTATCTGTGCTTCATACATATGAAATAAGCTTGAACAAAATAGGACCGAAAAAAAAGACGTTGTCCGTCACAAATGTTGGGAAAATCAAAGTATTTTTGTAACATCCTTGACTTGGGTTATGAACTAGCCCTAGGTGTTTTGCCTAAATATGTAATTAAATCCTTGTGATTAACTTTGGGCATGTAATTAAGTTCCTCAGAAATATATATTTCAATTTTGCTCCTTTATATATAAAGTTGTAGCATTGTTTTGTAATACAGGGATCTATGTGCAAATTACCCAGTTAAGGGATTAACTTGTAAATTGCACATGTTCATATGTTCCTCTGATGTTGAGACATCATGAGAATGTTTATGATGAAGTTTGAGGGATTTCTCAAGCTTGAGCACCAAGGTGCAGCTGTGGAAGCAACCCCTGTACTTGAAAACCCTAAATTGGAGTAAAGTACACTTTACCCAATTTTAGGGGTGCAACTTGTAAAATACATCATCTAAAATATCTTTTATGACTCTTGGCATCATTTAGAAGAGAAATGATGAAAATGTCACTTCATTTGAATAATCATATTATAAAGAACACCTTTGTGATTGAATAATCAAGGTGTATGTATAATAGCCCTTTTATGTGTATGCTTTAGTGATGGGTTGATCCTCTTTGCCCTCAATTCCTAACCTTAGAAGGAGTTTGTCCTTAGAAATAAGATGTGGGGACGTGCAAAGAAGAAAGGAAGGACTTAGATGAGACATGAGGAAAGCATATGTTCTTATGTTGAAATTTCACCTAAGTATATATACTACCTTCCCCACTTAGCAAGGGAACGATCCTCTTCTTTTCATTTCTTTTCCCCTTGCTCAAAATCGACTAAGGCTAAGCTCTGGAGCAGAGAAGGACGACCAAGGGTCCTAGGTAAGTTTGTATCATCCCTTTTGCTTGAATTCATGGAGGAAACTCGTTTTCAAGGTTGAATTCATGGCTAGCTCACCTAGCTTTATCTTTCTAGCCATTCCTTTTCAACTTTCCTTGGAGAATACACCTTGGCCGACCTGTGGAGCTCAAAGACGCCATTAAAGGCTTGGAGCTTGAAAGTTTGGAGCTCAAGGAACAATCTTTAGGCGGGTTTTATAACTCTAAACCTTATGCTTTGATTATACATCTTTTTCTATGCATATAGTTGCTAGTTCTTCTTATTCCCTATCTTCCCTTGCATCCTTGCAAGCAAAATCGTGAAGAACTGCTACTGTTCTTGAGGTAGAAGATAAGGGCGTTAATTCCTATGCTTATCCACGGATTTCCACTTTACCAAACGACCTCCACCAATTGCCCATACGATTTACACAACCGTTTGGTGGGCAAACAGTTTCAGGGTCGTATGAAGGCAAACGGCCTTCAAAGACCATTTGATCGCATTGACCAAACGACGACCGTATGGGAATCTTGTTTATAATTATGTAGGTTAATCACCCACAAAATTTGAGGGGTTAACTCCAAAGCAATCGTGAGATATAAGCAAATCAATTAGCAAATCCAATTGAATTAAATTCTGATTTTCAATCTGTTTAATTTGCCTTTTTTGGGCAAACGGTCTCAAGACCGTTTAAGATGGTTGACCAAGCATTGACAGTTTGGGATTACTGTTCATAATGATGTTGATTAATGACTCACCAAATTTGATGGATTAATTCCAAACGAGTTATGAGTTGAAGGTTGATTAATAGGGCAAATCCTAATTGAAATTAGTGCTGAAATTCCAATGAGTTAATTAGTGATTTTGGGTTGATTAGCCCAAACGGTCTCAAGACCGTTTGGGGAATCATCCAAATGGTCTCAAGACCGTTTGGGGATCACCCAAGACCGTTTAGAGGTCTGGGGTCAAGTATAGTTGACCAATTGAAGGTCCAAAGGTACCAAATCATATTGCAATTAAGTATTGATGTGATGATCAACTCAATAGATCAAACCTTGATGAATTTTCACTAGAGTCCAAAGGATGGATGGGAAAATGGTCTCAAGACCGTTTGGTTTCAACCCAAGACCGTTTGGAGGTCTAGGGTTAAGGAAATTTGATCAATTGAGGGCCCAATTACAGTGGGTTATTGAAATAATCAAATTGCTGATTTGTGACTTAATTAAGGTTCAACTCCTATCAAATCAACTTAGATTTTGATGAATTCTTGGGCAAACGGTCTCAAGACCGTTTGGAGGTTATCCAAATGATCCCAAGACCGTTTGGGCCAAGTTTGAGCCCGATTGGAGGTCAATTGATGGGATCAACTTCGATTTGATTCACATTGTTGAGTGTTGATGGTTGAATGTTTATAGACCTTAATTGAACCAACTCCAACCCTATTTGGATATCAATTGAGGATCAATTGAGTGACCAATTGGTTAAGGCTAACCCTAATTGTCTCAATTGATAAGTGGTTAGCAAGCTTGAGACCAATTGAAGGCTTCAACATAGGAAACCCTAATCGAGTTTACCCTTTGAATCACCTTGGAGGTCCATGCGATCTTGAGCTTTTAGGACCATACGACTTCAGTACCGAATGAGTTCATAAGACTTCAGGACCGAATGAGTTCATACGACTTCAGGACCGAATGAGTTCATACGACTTCAGGACTGAATGAGTTTATACGACTTCAGGACCGAATGAGTTCATACGACTTCGGGACCGAATGAGTTCAAACGACTTCAGGTCCGAATGAGCTCAAACGACTTCAGAAGTCAAACTATGACTAAACGGTCTTCACCCTTTCTTGGGCAAACGACCTCAAGATCGTTTAAGGATAAACGGTCTTGAAGTCAACCCAAGCTAAATGGTCTACAACCTTAAACGATCTCAAGATCGTTTGAAGGTTGAAGGTGTGAAACCTATTGGGGACTTTTAAGGATAAGTCTGCCTAATGCCTTGAAGGCTTAGATGGTTTGATGGTTGTTCAACCTAAACCCTAATGATACCTAGGGACATTAAGGGTCAAGTGGTTAGTATATTAACCCATGTTATGATCAATGGTGAACTTTACCAAAATACCCTTTATGGATTCAAGTAGGTAACCCCTTTTTATCATGCAAACCCCAATGGTTACAATGGTGATGACTTGGCTAGGCTTATCAATGTTGATTAGACCTAACCCAATCTAGAGGGATGTAATCATCACCTATGAGTAAGAGGAGAGAGAAAATCCCAATTATTGTTGAAATCCAAGTAAAATACCTTCAATATATATGAATGTACATGATTAGGGTATGATCCACCTATGTGAGATCATGAAAACCCTATTTATGATAATTGATGAATCTTAATCTTATCTGAGAGTATCATTGATGATATTCCTCATACATGATGAAGTTATGAGTTCATTTTTATCGTAATGTGAATAATAAACCCTAATTCTAGGGTGATGGCATGTAATGTGAATAGTAAACCCTAATTGATGAGAATCAGGGAACTTAGCTCTTATGGCAAGAGTGGAAAGTATAATTCTTGATTTGAATTGCTTTTATCAGTTGAATTAACCTTGCAGGTTCTGATATGAAGATGATCATATCCAGGTATGGATGATGATGCTATATTCATTGAAAGCATGTTGTTAGCTTTATGAATAGTAAAATATCTCGATGCCTTGTCAATGGCAACCTATGAATTAAATGGGCTTTGAGAGCCATAAATACCATCAAGGTCATGCTTTAGAGATGACTTGTGATGAATGTATTGAGAAATGATGATTGATGAGAGTTAGGCTTGTTACATTTAGTATTCTCATTTCATAGCTGTTATGCTAATGTTATTGTTTGAAGAACAATGTATGATGTTAAAAGAATACTGAATGTACCTAACTAATCAAGTGTAATGTAGAGCCCTGATCATAGATCCATCATTGTCAGAGATCAAATGATAGTGAAACAGGTTTTCCTAAGGGAACTCCTGGATCACATACTTTTGAGTATGTGGGGTATATGGATGTGTAGAACCTTACATCCTAGTGTAGGTGTTTGATGTAGATGTGTAATCCGTCAATCCTTCACTACAATCCCATACCGTATTAGTGGATGGTAAACATGAAACCTCCTGATGATGAAGAAAGCACAGATATCCGTATCAGTGGAAGATAAACATGAAATCTCCTGATGACGAAGAGAGTACAGAACGCCACTGTAACTCTAAAATAGTGAAGGACCAGATTACCCTGGTAAACTATTATAGTAGAGGCACGAGATGTCCTACAAGTATTCCTCTTACTGACTGAGGAAGGTGAAGGTCATGAGAATCCGGCTCTTTCGATGACCTAGTATGATACCGAGGCACTTAGCAGTGATTGGTTGGAGTATGAGTGGTAAACCTCATCTCCACAGGGCATAAAAGTAATGTTTGAAAAACATAATCCATAGCGTAGCATACCTGTTAGAGATAACTACGCGTTGATTGATTGATGTTACACTGTATAGTGCAAATGTCTTCATGTTTCATAACTGTTGAACTCATACTTACTATTAAATCTGATGTTGAATACTTTGAAGCTTTTACTGCTTAAGTTATTCTTTGAGGTGCTATAATAAAGCTTCTGGCAGAGAGTTATAACTCTCGCTGGGACAATTATGTAAAATTGTCTCACCCCGTAGACTTCAACTTTTTAGGTGGACGTCGAGGACAGAGGAACAGGTCTACAGGTGACCAGTCCCAGCAGCAGCAGCACCAGGGGCAGCAATAAAATCTCAGGTGGAGATTTAGCCTGCCATGTGGTGTAGTTAGAGTCAGTCCTATGTGTCCTCTGTACTCTCAGGTCTTGGAATCTTTTGGTCTGAGATTTTGGTTATGTGTTCTTGAGATTTTGTATCATGTTGTATATAATTACTCAAGAAGTAATTATCTGAGATGTAAACAGTTTATCTCCTTTTATGAAGGAAGTTTTATGGTTTCAATGCTTTATCTCAAAAAGTTTTAATTTCCGCTGATTTTTGGTATTCCGCTACTAATCGAACCGCTTCCGCTAAGTTTAAATCGTGTTTATATCATGGTTTGGAGATCAGAGCCCACAATTAAGTGGTATCAGAGCTCTAGGTTCGCTGAGTCTACAGAGGCATAGGACTTAGGATGTCGAGTCTATCCTTAGTATCTCTTCCTTATCTAATAGAATTTTCTGCTCCTCAGGAGAAGAAGATACATAAGGATGGCAGAGCCACATGATGAGTATGTGGCAGAGAGTAGTGCTAGTGTACCTCGAGGCGGTGCAAGGGTTCCAGAAATAGAATAGCCTGCACCTAAACCACCCCAGTTTGACCCAGCTGATATGGGTAACCCAACAGTTCAGACGATGTTTGGGCAGTTTATGACTGCCATGACACACATAACTGACAAGATGCCCATGCCTGTACCTAGGGCACCTACCCAGCCTAAAGGATAAGGTATCGGTAAGACGTTCGAGCGACTTCGTCGTGTCGGAGCTACCGAGTACTTTGGGACTGCCGACCCCGCAGATGCTGATTTGTGGTTAACCGAGTTGGAGAAGGCTTTCAGGATTCTTAATATCCCGGAGGCTGAGAAGGTTAGACATGTTGTCTATCTTCTCAAAGGCAGTACTGGTCACTGGTGGAACATGGAAGAGCAGAAGAGACCTGGGATAGAGTTCTCATGGGAAGAGTTTCGTCGGGAATTTATCAATAGATATTTTCCAAAGACCTTCCTAGATGAGAAGATCTCTCAGTTTGAGAGATAGAGGCAGGGCATGATGAACATTAGCGAGTATGAAGCTAAGTTCATGGAGTTGATGCGGTTCTGTCCGCACATGGCTGCCACAGAAGAGGAAAGAATCAGGAGATTCGAGAAGGGTTTGAATGCTGATATATCAACCCCTATGTCTTCCTTAGAAAACCGAGAGAGATTCTCTACCTTCGTTGAGTCAGTCCGAAGGATAGAGAGATCTGTGGTTGAGAAGAGGCAAACCCAGAAAAGATATCCACAGTTCCAGGGTTCTTCATCTAGGGATTCCAAGAAACCGAGATTCTCTGCACCTAACCCTCCACCACCCAGATCAAGTTCCCAAACTCAGTGGTCACCAAGTAGAGGCAGGGGACGAAGCCTACCTCAACAAGAGACTCACAGTTCTGCATCAATGTTAGTTACTGGACCACCAAGACCACAACAACTGGAAAGAAGTTGCTACAACTGTGGGAAGGTGGGACACTTGATGAAGGACTGCCGATCTAGACCTGTCAGTATGACACAACCTCAGAGACAGATTCAACAGGGATCACAGAGAAGACAACCTCAAGGACCAGCTTGAGGACGCGGGCAAGCGTCTCAAGCTGGATCATCAGCACCACCTCAACCCCAGGTGACAGCGAGGTTTTATGCTATGAACCCACCTGAAGCAGTGGTCAATCCACGGGTAGTGGCAGGTCAGATGGAACTTTTATATTCTGATATGTCTACATCCTGTATTGTATCTGTTCTGATTGACCCGGGTGCTACACACTCTTTTATCACTCGGAGAGTGATTCGTAACTGCAATATGACGGTTAGTCATAGGGCATATAGTTTGTTGTTGGAGACTCCGTTGAGTGGGTCTGCCATTTTGCAGGAGGTATGTTCTCCCTGCATCCTCTTCTTTTCTGATCATCGCATTCAAGTGGACCTTATACCACTTGATATGCAAGGATTTGATATAATCCTCGGGATGGATACCTTAGAAAGGTATAGAGTTGTCTTGGATTGTGAATCCAAGTTGGCTGTGTTTGCTGATGAAGGCAACACATGGATCTTTCAAGGTGAAAGAAAGATTCTGCCCACCTGTCTTGTATCAGCTATGGTTGCTGATAAGCTGTTGAGGCAAGGATGTTATGCATTCTTGGCCCATGTGGTAGATGTTACCAAGGAAAGTTCCAATCTTGCTGAAGTTCCCATAGTCAGGGAATTCGAGGATGTGTGTCCTGAAGAACTTCCTGGTATACCACCACCTCAGGAGATTGATTTTGAGATCAATTTGGTCCCAGATACGAAACCCATAGCCCAGACACCGTATAGGATGGCGCCTGCCGAGATGGCAGAACTCAAGAAATAGCTTCAAGAGTTACTTGAGAAAGGTTTTATCCGACCAAGCACTTCACCTTGGGGTAATCCACTTTTGTTTGTTAGAAAGAAAGATGGGTCAATGCGGTTGTGCATTGATTATAGACAACTCAATAAAGTAACGATAAAGAATAAGTACCCTCTGCCGAGGATTGATGATCTCTTTGACCAGTTGCGTGGTGCAACTGTCTTTTCAAAGATAGACCTGAGGTCTGGATATCATCAACTCCGTATTAAGGATAGTGACATATCCAAGTCTGCCTTTAGGACAAGATATGGTCACTATGAGTTCACGGTTATGTCGTTTGTACTAACCAATGCACCAGCTGCATTTATGGAACTCATGAATAGAGTTTTCGACCTTTCCTTGATCAGTGTGTTGTCGTCTTCATAGATGACATTCTGATCTATAGTAAGGATGCTCAGCAGCATGAGCAGCATCTTCGCCAAGCTTTGACCTTGCTAAGAGAACATAAGTTGTATGCTAAGTTTAGCAAGTGTGAGTTCTGGCTGCCGGAGGTATCTTTTCTTGGACATGTGATATCTGCCTCGGGAATTCGTGTTGACCCTGCAAAGGTAGAATCTGTTCTACAATGGGAACAACCGAAGACACCGACGGAGATTCAAAGATTCTTGGGGTTAGCTGGTTACTATCGAAGGTTTATTAAAAACTTTAGCTCGATAGCCTTACCTTTGACCAAGTTAACCCGGAAAGATGCTCCTTTTTCTTGGAGTGATAAGTGTCAACAGTCCTTTCAGTTGTTGAAGGAGAGGTTGACAAGTGCACCTGTGCTTGTGCTACCTGAGCAAGGAAAAGGATATGTAGTCTTCTGTGATGCCTCCAAGAATGGACTAGGGTGTGTGTTGATGCAGGATAAACAAGTAATTTCTTTTGCTTCTCGACAGCTTAAGAAACACGAAGAGAATTATCTGACACACGATCTGGAGTTAGCTGCTGTAGTTCATGCCTTGAAAATCTGGAGGCATTATCTCTACGGAGAGACATTCCAGATTTTCACAGATCACAAGAACCTTAAGTATATCTTCTCTCAGCATGAGCTTAACATGAGGCAACATCACTGGATGGAGTTAATCAAGGACTACGATTGTACAATTGATTACCATCCAGGGAAGGCCAATGTTGTTGCAGATGCCTTGAGTAGGAAATCAGCAACATCAACCATGGATAGAGCACAACTAAACTCTTTAGTATGCTCTAAGAGAGATATGCTTATCTCTTTAAGGCAATACAATGTACAGTTGAAGGTGTCATTGTTAGCCGGGTTGATGGCTAAGATGCATATTAAACCTACCCTAAGAGAGCAGATTAAGGAGGCACAACATGTTGATGCTGTAGTTCAGCAGATTAGGTCAGAGTATGGAAATGAAAAGCGAGATAGTTTCCATGATTCAGATGATCATGTAGCATGTTATCATGGGAGGATGATAGTGCCAGATGTGGATAACTTGAGGAAGTTAGTCCTGGAAGAAGCTCATTCTTCAATGTACGCTATGCATCCAGGGAGCACCAAGATGTATCGTAATTTAAAAGATCTGTATTGGTGGCCTGGAATGAAGAAGGATGTTGCAGAATTTGTTCTGAGGTGTCCTGTGTGTCAGCAAGTTAAAGCTGAACACCAGAAGCCTGCAGGAACAATGCAACCTTTACCCATACCACAGTGGAAGTGGGACCATGTGACCATGGACTTTGTTGTTGGCCTACCCAGGACAAGCAAAGGACATGATTCCATTTGGGTAGTTGTAGATAGGTTGACTAAGACAGCACATTTCTTACCTGTCAAAACAACATATTCTGCTGAAAGGTTATCACAGTTGTATGCTCAAGAGATAGTGTGTTTGCACGGAGTTCCTGTCACTATAGTTTCTGACAGAGGTCCCCAGTTTACAAGTCGTTTTTGGGAACGACTTCATAATGCTTTAGGCACCCAGTTAAGGTTTAGTACGGCCTTTCATCCACAGACTGATGGACAGTCGGAAAGGACCATACAGACCTTGGAAGACCTGTTGAGAACATGTGTTCTCCAGTTTACCGGAAGTTGGGATCTACACCTAAGCTTGATAGAGTTTGCCTATAACAATAGCTATCAGCATAGTATTGATATGGCACCTTATGAAGCCTTGTATGGTAGACGTTGTAGATCACCCTTGTGTTGGTATGAGACTGGTGAGCATCAGTTGTTAGGACCTGATCTTGTGCAGCAAACTACAGAAAAGATTAAGGTAATACAACAACAGATTAAGACTGCACAAGATAGGCAGAAATCTTATGCTGACAAGCGTCGTAGACCCTTAGAGTTCGAGGTTGGAGACAAAGTGTATCTCAAGGTCTCGCCTTGGAAAGGAGTCCTTCGTTTTGGAAAGAAAGGGAAGTTAGCTCCTAGATTTATGGGGCCTTATCCAATCATTGAACGGATTGGAAAAGTAGCCTATAAACTAGAGCTGCCACCAATGTTACAGAGGTTACATCATGTGTTTCACATTTCTATGCTAAAGAAATGTCACCCAGACACTGAGTCAGTTCTACAACCTATGGAGGTAGAATTGAATGATGATATATCTTATGAGGAAGGACCAGTGTCAATCCTTGATAGCAGAATTAAAAAGTTAAAGAAGAAAGATTTAAGACTTGTGAAAGTCCTCTGGAACCACTGTGGTGTTGAAGAAGCCACTTGGGAACTAGAGGATGAGATGAGAAGGAAATACCCTACCCTTTTCTCTTAATACGTTTTATCGATTTCGGGGACGAAATCCTTGTAAGGGGTGGATAATTTGTAACATCCCTGACCTGGGTTATGAACTAAACCTAGGTGTTTTGCCTAAATATGTAATTAAATCCTTGTGATTAACTTTGGGCATGTAATTAAGTTCCTCAGAAACATATATTTCAATTTTGCTCCTTTATATATAAAGTTGTAGCATTGTTTTGTAATACAGGGATCTATGTGCAAATTACCCAGTTAAGGGATTAACTTGCAAATTGCACATGTTCAGATGTTCCTCTGATGTTGAGACATCATGAGGATGTTTATGATGAAGTTTGAGGGATTTCCCAAGCTTGAGCACCAAGGTGCAACTGTGGAAGCAACCCCTGTACTTGAAAACCCTAAATTGGAGTAAAGTGCAATTTACCCAATTTGAGGGGTGCAACTTGTAAAATACATCATCTAAAATATCTTTTATGACTCTTGGCATCATTTAGAAGAGAAATGATGAAAAAGTCACTTCATTTGAATAATCATATTATAAAGAACACCTTTGTGATTGAATAATCAAGGTGTATGTATAATAGCCCTTTTATGTGTATGCTTTAGTGATGGGTTGATCCTTTTTTCCCTCAATTCCTGACCTTAGAAGGAATTTATCCTTAGAAATAAGATGTGGGGACGTGCAAAGAAGAAAGGAAGGACTTAGATGAGACATGAGGAAAGCATATGTTCTTATGTTGAAATTTCACCTAAGTATATATACTACCTTCCCCACTTAGCAAGGGAACGATCCTCTTCTTTTCATTTCTTTTCCCCTTGCTCAAAACCGACTAAGGCTAAGCTCTGGAGCAGAGAAGGATGACCAAGGGTCCTAGGTAAGTTTGGATCATCCCTTTTGCTTGAATTCATGGAGGAAACTCATTTTCAAGGTTGAATTCATGGCTAGCTCACCTAGCTTTATCTTTCTAGCCATTCCTTTTCAACTTTCCTTGGAGAATACACCTTGGCCGACCTGTGGAGCTCAAAGACGCCATTAAAGGCTTGGATCTTGAAAGTTTGGAGCTCAAGGAACAATCTTTAGGCGGGTTTTATAACTCTAAACCTTATGCTTTGATTATACATCTTTTTCTATGAATATAGTTGCTAGTTCTTCTTCTTCCCTATCTTCCCTTGCATCCTTGCAAGCAAAATTGTGAAGAACTGCTACTGTTCTTGAGGTAGAAGATAAGGGCGTTAATTCCTATGCTTATCCACGGATTTCCACTTTACCAAACGACCTCCACCAATTGCCCATACGGTTTACACAACCGTTTGGTGGGCAAACGGTTTCAGGGTCGTATGAAGGCAAACGGCCTTCAAAGACCATTTTATCGCGTTGACCAAATGACGACCGTATGGGAATATTGTTTATAATTATGTAGGTTAATCACCCACAAAATTTTAGGGGTTAACTCCAAAGGAATCGTGAGATATAAGCAAATCAATTAGCAAATCCAATTGAATTAAGTTCTGATTTTCAATCTGTTTAATTTTCCTTTTTTGGGCAAACGGTCTCAAGACCGTTTAAGATGGTTGACCAAGCATTGACCATTTGGGATTACTGTTCATAATGATGTTGATTAATGACTCACAAAATTTGATGGATTAATTCCAAACGAGTTATGAGTTGAAGGTTGATTAATAGGGCAAATCCTAATTGAAATCAGTGCTGAAATTCCAATGAGTTAATTAGTGATTTTGGGTTGATTAGCCCAAACGGTCTCAAGACCGTTTGGGGAATCATCCAAACGGTCTCAAGACCGTTTGGGGATCACCCAAGACCGTTTAGAGGTCTGGGGTCAAGTATAATTGACCAATTCAAGGTCCAAAGGTACCAAATCATATTGCAATTAAGTATTGATGTGATGATCAACTCAATAGATCAAACCTTGATGAATTTTCACTAGAGTTCAAAGGATGGATGGGCAAACGGTCTCAAGACCGTTTGGTGTCAACCCAAGACCGTTTGGAGGTCTAGGGTTAAGGAAATTTGATCAATTGAGGGCCCAATTACAGTGGGTTATTGAAATAATCAAATTGCTGATTTGTGACTTAATTAAGGTTCAACCCCTATCAAATCAACTTAGCTTTTGATGAATTCTTGGGAAAACGGTCTCAAGACCGTTTGGAGGTTATCCAAACGATCCCAAGACCGTTTGGGCCAAGTTTGATCTCGATTGGAGGTCAATTGATGGGATTAACTTCGATTTGATTCACATTGTTGAGTGTTGATGGTTGAATGTTTATAGACCTTAATTGAACCAACTCCAACCCTATTTGGATATCAATTGAGGATCAATTGAGTGACCAATTGGTTAAGTCTAACCCTAATTGTCTCAATTGATAAGTGGTTAGCAAGCTTGAGACCAATTGAAGGCTTCAACATAGGAAACATTAATCGAGTTTACCCTTTGAATCACCTTGGAGGTCCATGCGATCTTGAGCTTTTAGGACCATACGACTTCAAGACCGAATGAGTTCATACGACTTCAGGACCGAATGAGTTCATATGACTTCAGGACCGAATGAGTTCATACGACTTCAGGACCGAATGAGTTCATACGACTTCAGGACCGAATGAGTTCATACGACTTCGGGACCGAATGAGTTCAAACGACTTCAGGTCCGAATGAGCTCAAACGACTTCAGAAGTCAAACTATGACTAAACGGTCTTCACCCTTTCTTGGGCAAACAACCTCAAGATCGTTTAAGGGTAAACGGTCTTGAGTGTCATGCGGTCTTGAAGTCAACCCAAGCTAAACGGTCTACAACCTTAAACGATCTCAGGATCGTTTGAAGGTTGAAGGTGTGAAACCTATTGGGGACTTTTAAGGATAAGTCTGCCTAATGCCTTGAAGGCTTAGATGGTTTGATGGTTGTTCAACCTAAACCCTAATGATACCTAGGGACATTAAGGGTCAAGTTGTTAGTATATTAACCCATGTTATGATCAATGGTGAACTTTACCAAAATACCCTTTATGGATTCAAGTAGGTAACCCCTTTTTATCATGCAAACCCCAATGGTTACAATGGTGATGACTTGGCTAGGCTTATCAATGTTGATTAGACCTAACCCAATCTAGAGGGATGTAATCATCACCTATGAGCAAGAGGAGAGAGAAAATCCCAATTATGGTTGAAATCCAAGTAAAATACCTTCAATATATATGAATGTACATGATTAGGGTATGATCCACCTATGTGAGATCATGAAAACCCTATTTATGATAATTGATGAATCTTAATCTTACCTGAGAGCATCATTGATGATATTCCTCATACATGATGATGTTATGAGTTCATTTTTATCGTAATGTGAATAATAAACCCTAATTCTAGGGTGATGGCATGTAATGTGAATAGTAAACCCTAATTGATGAGAATCAGGGAACTTAGCTCTTATGGCAAGAGTGGAAAGTATAATTCTTGATTTGAATTGCTTTTATCAGTTGAATTAACCTTGCAGGTTCTGATATGAAGATGATCATATCCAGGTATGGATGATGATGCTATATTCATTGAAAGCATGTTGTTAGCTTTATGAATAGTAAAATATCTTGATGCCTTGTCAATGGCAACCTATGAATTAAATGGGCTGTGAGAGCCATAAATACCATCAAGGTCATGCTTTCGAGATGACTTGTGATGAATGTATTGAGAAATGATGATTGATGAGAGTTAGGCTTGTTACATTTAGTATTCTCATTTCATAGTTGTTATGCTAATGTTATTGTTTGAAGAACAATGTATGATGTTAAAAGAATACTGAATGTATCTAACTAATCAAGTGTAATGTAGAGCCCTGATCATAGATCCATCATTGTTAGAGATCAAATGATGGTGAAACAGGTTTTCCTAAGGGAACTCCTGGATCACATACTTTTGAGTATGTGGGGTATATGGATGTGTAGAACCTTACATCCTAGTGTAGGTGTTTGATGTAGATGTGTAATCCGTCAATCCTTCACTACAATCCCATACCGTATTAGTGGATGGTAAACATGAAACCTCCTGATGACGAAGAAAGCACAGATATCCGTATCAGTGGAAGATAAACATGAAATCTCCTGATGACGAAGAGAGTACAGAACGCCACTGTAACTCTAAAATAGCGAAGGACCAGATTACCCTGGTAAGCTATTATAGTAGAGGCACAAGATGTCCTACAAGTAATCCTCTTACTGACTGAGGAAGGTGAAGGTCATGAGAATCTGGCTCTTTCGATGACCTAGTATGATACCGAGGCACTTAGCAGTGATTGGTTGGAGTATGAGTGGTAAACCTCATCTCCACAGGGCTTAAAAGTAATGTTTGAAAAACATAATCCACAGCGTAGCATACCTGTTAGAGATAACTACGAGTTGATTGATTGATGTTACACTATATAGTGCAAATGTCTTCATGTTTCATAATTGTTGAACTCATGCTTACTATTAAATCTGATGTTGAATACTTTGAAGCTTATACTGCTTAAGTTATTCTTTGAGGTGCTATAATAAAGCTTCTGGAGGAGAGTTATAACTCTCGCTGGGACAATTATGTAAAATTGTCTCACCCCGTAGACTTCAACTTTTTAGGTGGACGTCGAGGACGGAGGAACAGGTCTACAGGTGACCCGTCCCAGCAGCAAGAGCACCAGGGGCAGCAGTAAAATCTCAGGTGGAGATTTAGCCTGCCATGTGGTGTAGTTAGAGTCAGTCCTATGTGTCCTCTGTACTCTCAGGTCTTAGAATCTTTTGGTCTGAGATTTTGGTTATGAGTTCTTGAGATTTTGTATCATGTTGTATATAATTACTCAAGAAGTAATTATCTGAGATGTAAACAGTTTATCTCCTTTTATGAAGGAAGTTTTATGGTTTCAATGCTTTATCTCAAAAAGTTTTAAATTTCGCTAATTTTTGGTATTCCGCTGCTAATCGAATCACTTCCGTTAAGTTTAAATCGTGTTTATATCGTGGTTTGCAGATCAGAGCCCACAATTTTCCTTTTATATATAAAGAAAATAAAATTACACGGTAGAATACCTTCACTCAGTAGATATACATCTCTAGATAAATTCTAGAGGATCACACAAAACTGAAAGGAGAAACTTACTACGCTCAGACTACAATTGTGTTTGTTGTGTCTCATACCAATCTATCTAGACAGCTTATATAGGTAATTACATACTATAAATATACTTATATAATAAGACAAACTTTTCACATTGTTGACATTTTTGGTGTGTGGAAAGTACTAAATTTGGATTTAGTAATCTCCTTTCTTCGTTCCTTATTTCCAAAGCTAAAAATAGAATTCAAATTTTCTATCTTTGTTTCATCAAAATCAGAGGAGATTATCTAACAATTATCCCCCTTCTGACTTATTTGGAGTGCTCTGAGATACCTATCATATTTCTGCATGTATTAAGTTTGTCTAGAGGCAAACTCTTAGTCAACATATCTGCACAATTATCATCAGTATGAATCTTTTGACGTGCAATAGCTTTGCGTCTAAAACGTCACGTATCCAATGATATCTGATATCGACATGCTTTGACCTTGAATGAAGAGTGGAATTCTTTGCTAAATGAATAGCGCTCTGACTATCACAGAATAGTCGATAGCTTTCCTACTCCATCCCCAATTATAGTAAGAATTTCTTCATCCACAAAAACTCCTTACAAGCTTCTGTTGCTGCAATATATTCAGCCTCTGTTGTTGACAAGGCAGCGCATTTCTGTAGCCTAGATTGCCATGATACTACTCCCCCTGCAAGTGTCATCACATACCCTGATGTTGACTTTCGGGAATCTGCATCACCATCTAGATCAACATTTGTGTATCCATTTAACATAGGCTTTCCATGACCAAAACATAGATACAATTTAAATGTGCCTTGTAGATATCTAAAAATCCATTTAATAGCCTCCCAATGTTCTTTCCCCAGATTTGAGAGAAATCAACTAACAACACACCCACGACGTATGCTATATCTGGTCTTGTACACACCATAACATATATCAAACTACCAACTGCATATAAGGAATATTCTTCATTTCATCTCTTTCACTCTGACTCGTTGGACATTGTTGAGAACTCAACTTGAAGTGACATGTAAGTGTAGAGGCAACTAGTTTTTCTTTATGCATGTTGAACTTGTCAAATATCTTCTCAATATACCTTTCTTGTGAAAGCCAAAGTTTCTTGACTTTCCTATCACGATGAATCTTCATACCAAGTATATGGTTTGTCGGTCCCAAGCCCTTCATTAATAAGAACTTACTCATTGCTCTTTTCAAGTTGTTGATCTTCATGTTATCACGACCAATAATAATCATATCATCAACATAGAGAAGTAGAACAATGAAGCCTTATGGTGCAGATATTTTGACAAACATGCAATTGTCTGATGTTGTCTTTGTGTAGTCATGATTCTTCATAAATGATTCAAACTTCATATACCATTTTTGTGGAGCTTGCTTAAGACTATAAAGGCTCTTGTTCAAACGACACACCAGATGTTCTTTTCCCTTAACCTAAAATCCTTTAGGTTGCTCCATATAAATCTCTTCTTCTAAATCACCATGTAAAAAGGTTGTTTTTACATCAAGT
Organism: Alisma plantago-aquatica; assembly: GCA_963693085.1. Taxonomy (NCBI): domain Eukaryota; kingdom Viridiplantae; phylum Streptophyta; class Magnoliopsida; order Alismatales; family Alismataceae; genus Alisma; species Alisma plantago-aquatica. Next base: position 600,326,229 of record OY856409.1, on the reverse strand, counting down.
TTCTCTATTTCCAAATCCATGGATGCTGCTAAACAAAGAACAACTCGGATAGAAGACATTTTCACTGAAGGTGAAAAGATCTCTTCAAAATTGATTCCCTTCTTTTGACTGAACCCCTTTACAACCGACCTTGCTTTGTACCTTTGTTGTACATTGTTTTCATCATTCTTCAGTTGAAACACCTACTTATTCATGAGTGCTCTTCTTCCTTTAGGTAATTCTACCAAATCATAAGTTTGGTTCTCATGCAAGGATTTCATCTCATCTTGCATGGCTTCTATCCATTTTTTATGATGGATATCTTCAATAGCATCTTCATTGGTCTCAGGTTCTCCTCCGTCAGCAAGGTATAATTTAAATTTGTCATCAGGATATCTCTTTGATTGTTTCCTCTCTCGAGTTGACTTTCTTAATGATGTTTGTGAACTGTCTACATCTTGCCTTTGATGTTCTTCATCACTAGTATCAAAACCTAGGTTGTTGTCTTCAAGATGACTTTCTTGATCATTATCATGATCAACTCCTGATACTTCCTCTGAAGTATGATGATGGTCATTTACTTGATGCTGACAATTTTCACTCACTTCTCCGCTATGAATACTATTGGTATTTGAGAAGGAACTGGCTGCCATATCATTTGATACTCTCTTCTTAGAGAAATTATCCTTTATTTTCATGTGTCTTCAGTGGTTTTATCTTCAAAGAAGACAACATATCTGCTTCGAATAATCTTCTTGTTATCTGGATCCCATAGTATGTATCCAAATTCTTCATCCCAATAACCAAAAAAGATACACTGCTTGGTTTTGTAAGTTTTGATCGTTCGTCTCTCGAGATGTGCATGAAATCTCTACACCCAAATACCCTCAAATGTTTATAGGACACATCTTTTCCTGTCCAAACTCTCTATAAGATATCCCCATCCAGAGGAACTAAAGGAGAAAGATTTATTAAGTAGACAAAAACTCGCATTGCCTCCTTCCAAAAGGATTTTAACAATTTTGCATGAGAGAGCATTGACCTGATCCTTTCTCTAATGAATTTGTTCATTCTCTCAGCCACACCATTCTATTGTGGTCTCTTGGGAACTGTCTTTTCAAGTCTGATACCATAACTTTTGATATTCTTCAAATGGACCTCTATACTCACCTCCGTTGTCTGCTCTGACACACTTCAGTTTGACACCAATTTCTCTCTCAACTTTGGCATGAAATACTTTAAAAGTATATAGCACTCTATCCTTGCTAGATAATGCAAAGGTGTATACTCTTCTTGAGTGGTCATCAATAAATGTTACAAAATATTGAGCACCATCAAGAGATCTTTCTGTCATAGAGCAAACATCTGTATGTACCAAGTGTAGTACATGGTTACGTCTTATTAGAGGTGTCCTCCGAAATGATGCTCGATGTTGCTTACCAACCAAACAATCAACACAATTATTTAGTGGTAATCCTTCAATCTTAGGAAGAATCTTCTTGCAAGTAAGAATCTGAAGTCCTTTCTCACTCATATGACCAAGCCTCTTATGCCATAGATCAATGGAGGGATCATCTTTAGTTGTATTTGCTTCTCCATGACTTACCTTTGCTTGCATCACATATAGAGTGTTCTCCTTCTTTCCTTTAGGAACAATCAAGGAGCCTTTTGAGAGATGCCACTTCCCACAATTAAAGTGGTTGTAAAAACCTTCATCATCTAGAACTCCAGCAGACATCAAGTTAAGACGAATGTTGGGAACATGCCTAACATTCTTGAGCATCAACATACATCCAATTTTAGTTTCTAATAATACATCTTCAATACCAACAATCTTGGAGGAATCATCATTTCCCATCCTTACATAACCAAGATCTCTAGTTATGTAGGAAGAGAAGTAATCTCTTTGTGTAGTTATATGATATGATGCACCTATATCGATGACTCATTTACAATCATCGCTTGCGAGATTGTAGCACTCACTATCACCAATAACAAATACATCATCACCCAATGTTGCTACTGTGACATTTCTTCTATATTTTTTGTCATCATCTTTTTCATTCTTTGTCTTCATCTCACGATTCAATATCTGACATTCATTTTTCGTGTGGCCAGGTTTGTGGCAATAATAGCAAGTATTCCCTTTCGAGATTTTGATCTTTCTCTAAGCTTCTCTGAGTTTTGAGGACCTCTATGATTTGATCTCCCTAAGGTTTCTACAACATTTTCTTCTATATGGCTAGTAGAAGCAAATTACTTCCTTCTTGCCTCCTCATTAAACAAGCTATCTTTCACCATATTCAAGGTGAGATCACCATCTCGTGCTGAGTTGCTTAATGATACCACTAGAGTTTCCCAGCTATCTGGCAATGAGTTGAGAAGAAGCAAGGCTTGGACCTGATTTTCAAATGTCATACTAATAGAAGACAATTGGTTAACAAAACTTTAAAACTCATTTAAATGTTCTGCCATATTTTAACCTTCTTTATACTCAATTCGAACCAACCTTCTCATCAATGTGGCCTTGTTTAAAGCACTTTTCCTTTGATACATTGATTCTAACTTTTCTACAGGGAATATGCATTGGTGTCAGTTGTCACATGATGGAAGACCGACTGATCAATATACTGTCGAATTAAACCAACAACTTTACGATTCTTGAGTTTCCAAGAATCATTGGTCTTGCTTTCAGGTTTACTTTTCGTCTCGATTAATGGTAGATATAAATCTTTGCAGTAGAGAATATCTTCCATGCGAGGCTTCCAGATGGAGTAGTTGGTTGAAATCAACTTCACCTCCTGTGAAGGTAACCATTTCTTCCATTTTCTTCAACACGAATGCCTCCGAACTTGGCTCTGATACAACTTGTTGGGGAAATCAAAGTGTTTCCCTTCTATATATGAAGAAAATAAAATCACACAGTAGAATACTTTCACTCAGGAGATAAACATCTCTAGATAAATTCTAGATGATCACACAAAATTGAAAGGAGAAACTTACTACGCTCAAACTACAGTTGTGTTTGTTGTGTCTCATACTTGTCTATCTAGACAGCTTATATAGGTAATTACATACTATAAATATACTTCTATAATAAGACAAACTTTTCACACCGTCAACATTTGTGGTGTGTAGAAACTACTAAATTTGGATTTAATAATTTCTTTTCTTCGTTCCTTATTTCTAAAGCTAAAAATAGAATCCAAGTTTTCTATCTTTGTTTCATCCAAATGGGAGGAGATTATCCAACAAGAAGTGGGGTAGGACAGGAAGAAAAAGGTAAAAGAAAGGGACGGTGTGTGGGATAGGGAGTGGGACCAGGTGTGGGCTGTGAGGCAAAGTACGACAGAGGTATTAGTTGGGACTCTTCTCGACAGGTTGATAATGTTGGACGACGGCCTCCCGCTAGGGTTAATTTGGTTGGACTGCATTGCAAATCTCGTAGTTGCAACTAAACATGTTTTTCAACTTCAGACGTTTGGTATGACGTGCTTCCAACCAGTGATAGGAAAACAAATCACACGACCGGTTTCACTTACGTATAAATTTTAGGAAACGAAACTACGCCCAATAAGGATGTGGTTCGTTTTCCTTTCCATCTAGGTAAGCTGCGATCATTGTGACAAGTAATCAGGATAAGCTTTTGATCATAATTATGCAAGTGTCGACAACAAAGATAATTGCACGGTGTTACGTCCATGACAATGTTCTGCCGATTCTACATCCAACCAAACAATAGCAAACCAAGTACATGAATTAACTTTCCTCTCAACCAAACAAAAACAATATAGTTTCAACTCATCCGTTTTGCTTTCACGTTTTGAAATTCCTAGTGCGGATTAAATTTACAAGAAGACATGCCCAAAATTAAGATGGAAAGACTCATCCATCAGGATCTGTATAGCATAGCTCGTTTGGTTGGAAAGAAAACCAATACACACTTGCAGTTCTGAAACATGAAAGTTAAAGGGACGAATTTAAACTAAAACAATTTCGTTTGGTTGGATGTGTACTGAACCCGCTGGTTTCCGTAACTTTTATTTGGTACCGTGAAGTTTGGCATGACGGAAGCTGATCACAAGTCGTTGATCACTTGTCCAACATGTGGCCCATTAGCTAATTGGCAGCGGTTGTGTGGTCTGCATAGTATGATAGAAAGAAAAAGGAGCCCAACTTCCCTCACACCGGACCGATGAAAACTTAGTGCGCCCAGATCCAGCGCAGTCCATTTGCACTGATTTTCTACAGATCAAGCAATCAGGATGTAGTTTATTTTCCCAGTGCGGGTTGAAGCAACACCCAAACAAATGTAATCAGTTCAAAAATACATGTAGTTAGAAAATATGTTTTAATTTTCCGAAGCAACACCCAAATAAACGTAATTAGTTAAAAAATACATGTAGTTAGAAAATATGTTTTAATTTTCTGCCCAACCAAACGGGCCCTCAGAAAAATAACAGGATTTGTTGTGTCTCCTGCAAAGCAAACATAGTATTTCCGCTGCTGAATCAAAGACTCCAATCTAATAGAGCTAGATCCCTTCATGTTTGTTTTCATGGATTCCGCTGTATTGGATTGTGTTTTTAAATCTAGCAGGCAAAAATTCATGTTTGATTAGCAGGAGCAGTAAAATGAGCAAAATCCATGTATTCTGATCATTCAGTCGTTGCTGCATTTTGTTTTCCATTTGAAAATAGCCGGACGCCGCCATCCCACAGCGGCTGCTTTGGGTGTGTAGCGGAGTGACAGTTGACAGCTCACAGCAATGACCCACTATAGACGGTCCTGGCCCACTTTTATAGGTCTTCGATGATTACATTTTCTCTGTCCAAGTTGCAGAATGGTGCCCGAACCCAAGCCAACTGTATTATACAGCGATGGCCTCCTACCAAACATAGATTCCTTTTTCTTCTGATTTGAAAACACCTAGCAACTTAGATCCCTGGATTAATAAAATGCAGCATCCCTCATTATCCAGCGAGATCCGGTAAACCAAACGAGTCCTAAATCAAACCTGCCCTGAAAGACTGATAAGGTGTGAATTGAAAAGGTTGTAAGAAAGCAAACAAACATAACTCTATATATTGGTGTGCCGCAATCGGTGGTGGGGGAAATACTTGTAGTGGTATATATTATTCGACGGCAGCAAAGAATTCTCTATTTCAATGGGAGCAAAAACAAGACAGATAATGCTATGGTTTCATTATCAGGGACCACAGAGGGAAATAGATGGCGGAGCTACATCCAAAATTTTGAAATAAAACATAGTCCAAAGTCACTGATGAGACATTAATCCTAACATGGTAAATTGACGGGCGGTGAACTCCCGTATCCGCCGGATAAAATATGTTCTCCTTATCTCTCTGCCCTGCTTTCTTTGCACATGAAGCCGCCCATGGTGCAACGGCAGTTAAAATATAAGCCGATGTATGGCACATGTCTCTGCCGTACGTTCTTTGCCTAGGACGCCCATGGTAGAACAACGGTGAATATTAAGCCCCCCAGGTGTTAGGGCCTGCTTGTAATAGTAGTTCACATATAGCCGAGCAAGAGGAGAGTAGGACTGACTCCTGTGTTGGCCTTTTTAAATTCGTCACCTAATTGGATTGTGCCTATATCATTTCTCAAGTTACTGGTTTGCGGGTTACCGGTCTAATTTTTTTTTTTAAACTTTCTATTTGATCCACTATTCTGATTTCTTGTATCCAGTTGTCTTCGTTTGATAAAGGACTAAACTCCTGGCACGTTCACGCGCAGAGAAAAAGAAGTTCAAAACTACCTTTGACTCTTGTTGTCTCCTTCTCTCCCACTTAAACAGAGTGTAAGGGTACTTCACACCCAACAACAGTTTAATAACGCCTAAAAATAATTGTTTGATGCCCAAACAATTAACAAATCCATGAATGAATTGACACCCAATATTTAATTAACACATATAGATGGTCCATTGACATCCAGAAATGGTTGATTGACACTCAATGTTTAATTAACACCTATAGATGGTACATTGACATCCAGAAATGGTTGATTGACACATAAAAATGTAAAAATAGCGCTCAAGTAAATATTGTACGCGTTAAATCATGGTTACGGTAATTGACAATAAAAAATAACATAATGACACCCAAATAGGTTTGTTTGACACCCAAGAATAACTTAATGATGCTCAAATATGGTTATATGTATTAAACAGTGTGCAAGGTACTTCACACCTAACAACAACTTAACGACGCACGTAAATGACTAACCGACATCCAACATAAATGTTCATTGACACCCAAAACAAGTTAATTGCGCTTAAAACTTAATGAACTTAAACAACACACAGTAACACGTGAAATGACACTTAGTGAATGAGTAAGTGTGCCCAAAACTGAGTAATTAACACACAAAACAACTTGTTGGCGTCTAAACTTTAATTAACTTAATCAACACTCAGTAGCACATGAAATGACACCCAATGAATGAAGAATTGTGCCCAAAGATTGATAATTGACATCCAAAATAAGTTATGGTGTCGCAAAATATGATGAACTAAAAAATCCACTAACAAGTTAATTGACACCCACTTAGCCATTCAATGGCCATATTTTTCACCTTTAGTGGCTGCAATAGTTGTAACAGTACGTGCAACATGTGGAACTAGTGGAATAATGCATTTGTAGTGCAGACGGAACGAGTGGAATAATGTATTTGTTTTACGTATCTCTCGCAAATTTGAAATCTTATGAATGAAAAGTTCTGAAGTTATTATTTTAGAGAGCACCCTTCTAGTTAACTCTAGTGCCAACTAGTAGGAGATCCTCATGTTGAAAACCAATTTATTCAAACAAGCAATTCGATCTTAACAGACACGATAAAAAATAGCTGCCAAAATATACGGATAAAAGTGTCCTATTTCATAAAAAATTGAAAAATCAAGCCTCACATTCTATAAGATAGTAAGACTTTTTGTGTTAATCGACGTCAGCATCCTATATAAGTATACCTGTGACGTTCCACCAGACAGACTATGAACAAACTTTACTGTGTTGAAGACATATGTCACTTGATCCATGCTCAATCTACTAGCTAAAAAATCAACATTTAAATTTGTTAAAACATAACCATTTTTGTCAATTGTACACATTTCGGACTATATCTACATGAATAAACAATTAATAATTTTATATACAACAACATTATGATGTCCTAATTTTAACATAGCTCTGTTACCGGGGTTTAATTGGCTAACTATATGTTTTATTCAGTTTACCTTTTATAAGTTCGAATAATGGATATTGGTGAAATGTTTGGCACTTGTGAAGATGTGCTACACATTATTTGACTTAAAGTAGTTAAGGTTTGGTGATTGAAAACCATAGTTTGGGTTGGATCGTGAATTATGCTTAATTGGACAATGGATGGACGTTGAATGATGATAAACTATTTGGATTTGGTGGTATGAATGTTACTTCCAAAAACTTTCTTTTTATATGTTAAATCATTGCTTGATGATAAATACCTAGTGGGAGATGATGTAAAACCCTAAGTTTCTAGTTTAAGGTTTTGGGGTGTTTCTGGAAAAATCTAAGTTAATGAATTTAGATGGTGATTAAACACTAACTCTAACCCAAGTTGATGATAAAAGCAAGCCCTTTTAATGTTGTAAAAGATAGAAAACAAATACCTAAATGCTAATTATATAAATGATGGTTTCAATTGGTTAGAACTCCATGATTTCATGTAAAACCTACAAAAAATGAATGCATGGTTAGTTAGACTTTTTTGGAAATAGCCAATGGACCCTCATCTCTGAGGGTTTAGCGTTGTTGGGTTAGATAAAATTTTAAATGCATCCGTCCATAGGGAGTTGTTTTAATCAATACATTGTCTGTTGGGTATAGAATTCATCCAAGCACTCAATCACAAAAATATAAAAATGAATCTTGGGATCACAAACAATTGTTCTAAGAACCAAAAGTGAAGTATATTGACTCCTAATTTACCCAAACATCTCTCATATTTTGTTCTACCATCTAGAGCATGAAATCATTACGAGAAATGGAGGACAAAAGTTGAGGTAGAATTTCACTACTTCAACCAAAAGCTAGGGTTCTTGACATAATTGAAGAAAGTCATTGCTAACATCACCATAATCTCTTTCTTTTTTCATAAGTTTTGAACGATCGTCATTCTTGAATGAATTTACTTGAAATTTATGATAAAATCTATTTTCTTTCCCTTTTCCTCAATTATTAATTTCTGATCTATGTTAAGATATTGTTGGAGATTTTGTTGTAATTTCAAACCAAAAATGATATTGGGGAGAAATTTTGATTGAACAAGTTTCACCTGCTTGATCCTTTAGGTGAGTGGTTTAATCCCTTGTCCTAGATTTTAATGTGTAAGAAACCTAATCATATCAAAGTGAAGAAGAATGAGTTGAATTGTTTACAATTCTGGGTTTAATGGGTAAAAAATGGGGGAAATGTTGGAGATTGTTAACCTTTTACTTTATATTCATAATTTTATCAGCAATTACTTCCTTTGATTAATGATATGTGAATTTATATGCTATCAAGAATAACCAGCGATGTGTACCTTGTTGTATGCTAGTATTACAAAAACTAGCCTAAATGAATAAGATGCTTGGAAATTGAGTGAACAAATAAAACATAGCCTTAATTACATTATTATAAGTCAAATATTATTTCTTAGTATTTATACTGAATTTTGGGTGAATTTGACAATGATTTGTGTTTGAGAGTCAATGTGAAGGTTTAAATGAAGTTTATTATGTTTAAAGTTAATGTTGTGGAATTTGATGAAATATATTAACTATGTGATGTATGAATGTAGTTAATGAATGGATTGTATGGAATTCAAACTTAGGACTTTTTAGGGTTGTGCATAAACTTATCCAACCTATACTATTTTTTAATTAGGAACCATGAAAAAGAAAGTTTGATAATGATAAGACAATAATAACCTAAGTTGGTATGATGGAAACCTAAAAATTAACTGTGATGACCTCAGTTTTAGGATTTTGATATCAAATGTAGAAATTTATGACCAAGGATGCTTGTATATGGTTGAACTCAACTTGAGGATCTTATTATTCAAATAAGAATAATTTCACCCAAAAAGCATGATTAGAGATATAGTTGATGATGATGACTACTGATTTGAATTCGATCATGGTGTGTATCTTGGTATTCATCAATTTGAGTATTCATGTGAACAAATGAATTTATATGAGCTTATATATATGGTGTTTAGATTTATTTATTTTGATGTCACGCTGGTCTACTCCCTTTGCTTAGGAACGCCCACAGCCTATCGAGGTGGCCTGATCTCATCCACCAGTAGGGAGGATCAGACGGCTAAGTAACGTCTTCAACCTCCGACAAATTTGGAAAGAGCAACAGAACATCATGTCGATCCACCCAACCTCAATCACCTAGTCCATAATACACCCCACACTGGTCTAGCAAGTTTTTCAGATCCGAGAAATAGGGAGCAGGTGATGACATCAGAGAACTGATATACAATGATTTCATGGAGATATTTTCTAGAGCTTGGAATCACTCCACTAGATCCGTAAGACCAGAACTACCCAACAACCTCTCATATGTTGCCGATAGCTAAGAATTTGATGAGATACATAACCCAACCATTCCCTTCTCTCTCCACAATGCTTGCAGTGAAAGCCACTGGAGACGACTGATAGTGGGTTAGGGAGTTTCCCTAAACCCAGGACGACAATTTTTTTGTGATGCTAGAAGAAGGACCAAGTGCGTTTGGGCCGATCTCCTTATGGCGGCAGGATGAGCTGGGGGTTGGGAGAAGAACCCAGAACACCCCGCCATGGGCAAATGCCTCCCACGAGTTGTTGAGAACATCAGGCGGCTATGCTTTATGGAGTAGCAAAGGGGACACCTCCAGCGCCGATGCCCCCTTCCTGCTGCTATGCTCTGCTGCTACCCTGGACCATCATCAGCGCTGAAGTAGGGGCCACTGGAGGAGGAGCCAAGCTTTAGAGAAGACCACCGTCTCCGTCCCCAAGACTCATCCTTTCCTTGTCTCTGAGCTCTCTGTTGCGGCTCCAAGTAGGTGGTCACCTGAATTGCAGATAAGATCCTCCACCTGCGACGGCCATGGGCGGCGACGCCGGTGAGTTCAGCAGCTCTAGGCTCTAAGCACCCCACGCCGTGAAGCCCTGGCCGTGAGTTCCAATGGAGCACCTCCACCCAGAGTCTCGGGAGCCCGTCGGATCCTCCTCGGCACCTGCAAGCCATTTCTGGAGCTGGACCAAGCGGCAGCGTCGAGATCCCTAGATCTCACGGACGGCGGTGGCTTGAGGCGGACTCTATTTCACAGAGGAAACAGAGGCTTCGCGATCTGGGAAAGGGGGAAAAGCCGGGCCAGGTTCATCCCCTGGCCGAGAACCAGATGGCCCAATAAAAGACTCACACACCCAAAGGTGGACACGTGGCGCCCGCCTATTGGCCATTCAAGGTAATTATATCCCAAAATGCTCAAATCCTCCTTAATTCACAATAATTAGCACGTTTATCAGAAAAATACAAACAAGGTACCAAAACGTTCAGAAAAATGAGTAGAACAAAATGAAACTATAATATTAGGCTTTTGACGCACTAATAATAGTGATATCATGTAATTAGTGAAATGCTAGTAAAATAATAAATAGCAAACGATGACATAAAATTATGGAAAAATGTCAGTAAGTCCATAACCATGTTTAGAATGCATATGATGTCAATTATGGTCATGTTGATGTACAAAACCATATAATTTGATTAATATGGATAATTAGGGCTAATAACACTAAAGATGACGTATTAAATGCATACATGCTCAGTAAATGATGAGATTTATAGAAAACCCTAATATCTGTAACTGGAATATAATATATAAATCTGAGATCAGTTATATGCATAGAATTCATGTTATATGAAGATGACCCGTAATACATGGGTTGTAACCCTAAATTGAATAATGTATATAAACTAGGGTTATTATGTGCACAAAAAGGATATGGAACCTAATATTCAGATAATGAATCATAATCTGGAAAATAACATCAGTAAGATAAATATAAGACAATAATGCAAGTAAACGTTGGAATATCCTAATGAGATAATATAAACCCTAATGAACACAACTAGGGTTAAGATGATGAGAATCTGATGATAGTATGTGGTTTTGCTATTAATCAGGTGATGACCAGAGATGTAGATGATCCAGAATATAAGTATGAATCTCTGAACTTAGGTACGTGGATATAATTATATTACTAGATTTGCTGGATGATAAATATATGTACTTGCTTGCTTGTATTTGAAATACATTGTTGGATGTAGATCTATATGTATTGTCATTTCCGCCTTGAACAATAAGAACACTAAGGAAAGAAAATGGAATGTAGTTACTGATGGTTCATTAATCTCCCTATTAGAGAGGGAAATCTTTAATGTTGACTAGCACCTCCCTAGAGTACACGGTATACGGGGAGATCCCTAGAGTACAAGGTACACGGGGAAGGGCCCACTATTTATGTGATTATGTGCTAAGTCCACCATAGTAATACATGTCCATTTAAATATGACTAATAACTTGGGATTACCTGATTCTCCACCTTAAATAATGTTTCCTTTCTCTTTCTTCAAATTTGAGTATTTTACATGCCAGCATAGTATAGCTTTTAATTCCACGTACCAACTTTTGTTGATGTTTTTGTTTCTCGTATTTTCTAAGTTCACAGCTAGCATGGGATAAAAGAATAGGATGTGAGCAAGTTGTATAGGTTGTACCTATTGTCTAAGATCCTTCTAGCATACATGTTTATACTTGTGTAAAAAAAATTCTCTTTCAATATACAATTGTAATTCATGTTGTAAATATGTATGTTATTGTTGAGAAATGTTATGGTTGTATGTTCATGTATGCGTATTATGCTTCCACATCGCTTTCTGATATGATTGGATGATGTTTTCGGATTCTGACATCTCATTCCCAATAGGGTTTGGAGAAGCCAAAATCCGACCTTAGCTCAGTTGGTATCAGAGCATGAACAATAGCTACACCTAACAATTGCTCACCATGACACATAAAAACTAAATTCTCACCTTTCACTTTAACCATAGAAACTTAGTAAGTTGTTTTATAGGAATTATGTTTGACCTAGCCTCTAGGTTAGAACCTAGATGTTCGAGAACTAGGTTTAGGCAAGTGTCTGAAACCCTTTCCATATAGAGCTCATATGTATTGGGTAGCTACACTAGTCTACACCTTGTTCTCACCATTTCACTAGGTGACATGACACTAGACTATCTACTGTGTGTGGGACACTCATTTTGCTGGTTTGGTTTTGTTTTCCAATCGTCCCGAGCCTCGACAGTTTTCTCTGACATCTTCTTTCTCGGAGACTATATAATATTTTATTATATATATGTAAATATAAAAATGTGTCCCTCACACTGGAGAGTAGTTAGTGTTCATGCACCCTAAGTGAAAGGGGATGACATCAGTCTAGAAGAGAGAGTATATCTAGAATAGATGTCTAGAGCCTTATTAAGATATGTGATACATAGAGTAGAAGATAGAATGATAGATTATATAAGCAAGGACGATCTTATCTAAGTTTTACCTCTAGTGATATAAGTTGTTTTATATGGATCTAAGTTTTATATGATTTGAATCCAATTTTGGAGAATCTAAGCTACGTCTTGATGATAAAAGTACATACTCTTTCTTACTTAAGATGGTCTAAGTTAAGATAACGTTGAATATGCCTGAGCCTCAAACTCTTTTACAAAGGAGGACCTCTAGTGTTAGGACAAGATATGTGGTGAACTCCGGAGAGAGTGATGTTGACTCAAGGTCAATTAGGTCAATGTTGACTCACGTCTAAATTGACTAAACCCTTGTTTTGATGATGACTAACCATTCCACATATTGGTGTCTAATGCTTCTACATTGAGTGATTTCAGATTAGGTTTAGACACACTCCAAATGCCCTAACTTGCGCATATCAAATTGGAGAAAAGACAAGTCAAAATAGCTACAAGTGTGCAATTTGGGATCTCTATGTAAATGACCTTAGAATTGCTTTGTAATCACTTGTAATGATTGTATGACTTGTAATTAAGCTTAGAAAAATTATTGGGACACAAAAATGCATCATTTGTACAGTTTTACGAAAATTCCAAAATACCCATAACAGGGATTTTGTCGGCCGAATTCCAAACTCGGCCGATCCATATATTCTGGAATTTTCTGGGCGGTCGGCCGAGTTTCCAACTCAGCCGATCCCTGTTCGGTCGAGTTTCTATGGTGGGAAACTCGGCCGATCCACTGATCGGTCCAAGTTGAAAGTCGACCGATCGGCCGAGTTTCTCCAAGGGAACTCGGCCGACAGTCTATCTTTCAGACTTGTCTTTTAGTGGTTCGGCCGAATTACCTTTATGTAAACTCGGACGATCAGACTGTACTAAAAAGTGCAGAAAAGTGATTCTAGCCGTTGTGGAGTTGCAACAAGTGAAAATAGATCCGTTGCAAGCCACAAAACGGCTAGTTTTCGTTCACAAGTGTTCCCAAAGGCTAAGAGGCATCCCCAGCTATAAATAGGACCCCTTGGGCTTCATTCCAAGGTTGAGCATTCCATGCAAACTCTTTGAGAGGTTCCTATTCTATAGTTGAGTGCTTCCTACAGCCTCCTCTCTCTCTCTAAGCTTAATCACTTGCTACATCCATTAGAGTGAGTAGGAAATCTGTAAGAGAGCTAGTCATATTTGTATATCTTGTGAAGCTCTCACTTCCACAACCTCCCCATCTCTCCATTTCAATCATGAAGATGAAGGTTCTCTCTCTTGTCCAAGAGAGGTGAAGAAGAACAAGGGAAGGAGTCCCTTGGTGAAGATCAAGGCTGAAGACTTGGAGCTAGAGTGGGTAAGCCCTTGGAGAAGGCAGAAGACTCAAGCTCAAGTGGGTAAGTCCTTGGTGGAAAGCTTCTCCGAGTGAAGGTGAAGTCAAAGGCGGAAGATCCAAGAAGAGTGGGTAATTCCTGCAAGGCCGAAGACTTGTGCAAGAGTGGGTAAGTCCTTGGAGAAGGCCGAAGACTCTTGCAAAGTGGGTAAGTCCTTGTTAAGGTTGAAGACTCTTTGTATTGGATAGGTAAGTCCTTTGTTGGGTCATGTATTGTAAGTCTTATGAATGAATATAAGAGTGCAATTGGTTGAAGTCCTAGAGGTTGACCTCTCTAGGCAAGTGGACTGACACACTTCTAGTTTGAAGTGTGGAACCACTCTAAATAGCTTGTCTAATTTGGTGCATGTTCAATCTCTCTTATCCTTGCTATGCATGATTTAGTTGCACTCAAATTACCTATTTAGCAACCTTATCTTGTCATATAATTTGAAGGTTTAATGAATTTTGTTTAAGTGCTTTCAGCTCTATTCACCCCCCCTCTAGAGCACCTAAGTCACCCATCTAGGATCCAACAAGTGGTATCAGAGCAGGTCTTCTCCAAGCATACTTCAACAAGTAGGAGAAGATGGGTGACTACCTAGGAGGGAGACTCTTGACCAGCCTTCCAATCTTCAATGGGAGCAACTTCCTCTATTGGAGAAGAAGACTTCAATTCTTCATCCAAGGATCAAGTCTCGAGATGTGGCAAATGGTGAACAGCCCATACATTCTACCAAAGACAAACATTGAAGAATGGGATGAAGCCACCTTGATGAAAGCAACCTTGAATGCAAGAGCCATGCACATCCTTTATGCCTCCATGACCCCCACCGAGTTCAACCGGATTTCCTCTTGTGAGACGGCCTATGAGGTATGGAGAAAGCTTTGCATCACTTATGAAGGGACAGATCAAGTGAAGGAAAGCAAAGTCTACATGCTCAAAGGGTTGCTTGAGAACTTCAAGATGGGAAAGGAGGAGAGCATAGCCAACATGTACTCAAGGATCAACACCATCTTAAATGGTCTTGCTGTTCTAGGACATCCTATGTCTAGTGGAGAGATCAACTCAAAGATCCTTAGAACTCTCCCCAAGAGATGGGAATCCAAGGTGACTTCCATTGAAGAAGCAAGGTCGCTTAGGGATATTCCTATTGAAGAGCTCATTGGAAATCTTCAAGCACATGAAGCTACACTTGACAAGAGGGAGGAAGTAGAAAGACAAGAGAAGAAAGAGCTTAAGAGAATGAAGAAGGATGAAATGAAGGCTCAAATTGAAGCTATCATGGAACAAGTCTCTCCATCCTCTCAAGCTAAAGAAGATGCCATGTACTCCAAAGGTCGACTCTACAAAGGCAAATCCTCCTCCATCCGGTGCTTCACATGTGGAAAGAAGGGTCACTACAAGGAAGATTGCCCACAAGGCAAAAAGACCCATCTTCACAAGAAGAAATGGCAATCAAGCTCAAGTGGCTCCTCCAACTCAAGCTCAAGTGAAGATTCAAGTGAAGGATCAAGCTCAAGCTCAAGTGATGAAGGAGAATGCCATTTTGCTCTTATAGCATCAACAAGTGAAGACTCAAGTGAGGTAAATCTAGACTCTTTAGATAAAGAATCTTTAATTGCTATTATTCATGATATTTGTGCCTCTTATAAGTCTTCTAAAAAGAAAAAGAAAAAGCTTGCTAAAATTGTTGATAATTTGCATATAGAACTAGATGATCTTGAATATGCTAATTCTTTCTTGCTTATTGATAAAAATGATTGTCTTAGCCAAGTAGACTCTCTTAAACTTGAAAATGCTAGTTTACTTGATAAGATTAAATTTCTAGAAGCTCAACCTCTCATGCCTAGTTCTAGTGAAGAGCATACTTTATTTATTGATTCTCTCATGCATGACATTGATGTTCTTAAATCTGAAAACAAAAACAAAGATTTTGTTTTGCATGAATTAGAAATAGAAAATGCCTCCTTGCTTGCTAAAATCAATGGAAATGAATCTTGTTCTAGTTATACTAATAAAGAGAATGATGTTGCTGCTCTTCATATTGATAGAGATTCTTATTTAACTAAAACTCTTTGCTTAGAAAATGATCTTCTACATGCTAGAGATAACATTAATCAATTGTCTTCTACTATTGCTTCTCTTAAGCATGATAATGATAGTTTGAGATCATCTTTGCAAAGATTCTTAGTTGGTAAGAAGAGTCTTAATGACATCCTACTCAATTCTACTAAACAAATTGGTAGACATGGTTTAGGATATGATAGTAGTCAAGGAAACAACAAAGATAAAGGACCTCCAATATTCCATGGAGAATCCTCTAGTTCCAAGACTATGGGCACATGCAACTATTGCAATGATTTTGGTCATTATTCTACTTGTTGTCCTTTTAGGAAAGCACCCAAGAGCAATAGGACTTGGGTTGCTAAGCTAATTCCTCCGGACCCAAAAACATGATTGGGGACCATTTCATCTTTCTTCTTGTAGGTACTTGCAAATGGATTGACTTGAGGTATTGAATTGCAAATTGTCTTGTCAATCCACATGAAAGAAGAAAGGTGAGATGTGTAGAGGGTGACAACAAGTGGAAAAGCAATGGTAAGCACAAAGGTAATGGTTTTATTGCTTATAACCTATCCTAACTTGTTTTTGTCAAGTTAATGTGCACTATACATATGGTTTTTGAGTCAAAAGTGGTATTTTGTGATTCTCTTCACACTCTTGCTCAAAAACTATTTCTAATGCTTCTATAGTGCATTACTAACTTGCTTAGACATGTTTGGATATGGTTTGTATATTTATCATGCCTTTAAATATGTTTTTATGAGATATATGTGCTTTTTGACAGCTGATCTGTCGGCCGAGTTTGCCCTAGTGAAACTCGACCGATAGGCACCAATGGGTGTTGCCAACTGCTGTGATCGGCCGAGTTGCCAATACACAGAACTCGACCGATTACACTGTGCACAGAATATAAATTTGGCTTATTGAGTGAGAATTTCCCTCTCAACTAGATCTTCTCAACCAATAGCCTTATTCTTTGGCACTCTCTTTTGGTACCTTTATATATGCATATTGCCTTGTTCTAAATTGCCTATCTTGCTTACAACTCTATCTTTCTAATTTCTCAAAATTGGTATATCTATATCTTGCAATTACTTGCTTTGAGTTGTTTTGCAGGTTTTGAGGATGATCTCTATGGATCTCTTGGTTGTGTCTTAAATCGCTTCCGTTGTACTCTAACTTGCTACATCTCTATAGGTGTATATCTTGTTTTGATACAACCTTGAGGTTCTTAGGGGTAATCATCTTATGGTAAGGATGCATATATAGTGAGTTATATCCTCTCATGCTTCTAAAATTGCATATCTCTTGGTTTGGATATATCTCTATATCTACTCATAGCTTGCTTTATATTGTGGTATCTCTTGCTATGATCTAGATCCTACTAGTAGTCCTAACTTGTGATATCATCTACTAGTAGTTCATATACATGTAGTTCTAACCCTGTTTATAATTGGCATCTTTGATCATCTATATGTTATGCTTGTATCTTATCTCATACATGCTCAAGATTGTTCCTTAAATTGCATATCTACTATCTTGAGTTGCTTGCATAACATTGTGATGCAGGGTACATAGAGCTACATTATATGTAGAAATTGGAGTATTTTTGGATTTTATGCAGGTTTTGCTCCAATTTCAGTTTTTGCTGCAAGTATAGTGTTTTTTATGCAGAAACACCCTTCTGCTTGGCCATGAGCTCCGATGGTTTTTGGTCAAATTCCATCATCTTGAGGGTCAAAATTGTGATTTATTGTTCTTCTGCAGCACTTTATCTTGCATTTTTGGGTTGTTCAAGTATATGCTTTAACTTGCTTTTCTTTCTATGCTTGGACAAGCCCCTATATGTGCTCTTCTACTCTCCTTATATAACTTTTGTTATCTTCTTTCTCTTAACAAGTGGTGTTTCTTAGTTTCTTCACACCCCCACCTTTTTGAAATGACAAAGGGGGAGAAAGATATGTCTTCTTTTGACAACAGGGAGAAGGCATGTCTTACATGAAGCAAAGAAGCGTGTCCATGTAAAGGGGAGAAGGTAAATGGGAGAAGACATATATGTGTAGAACATATATGAGTAGAAGACATAGTTTCTATAAATGTTATGAAAGCTAACCATGCAGGAGAAATAGCATCAATTGAGGGGGAGTATGAGAACTCCATGCGCATCAATTGAGGGGGAGCATATGAGCTCAATCCTATTGAAACCCCTAGGTTTCTCCGAAGGTATGATTTTACGTACAAGCTTTCAATACATTTATGGAATGGTTTGTCATCTTCAAAAAGGGGGAGAATGTTGACTCAAGGTCAATTAGGTCAATGTTGACTCACGTCTAAATTGACTAAACCCTTGTTTTGATGATGACTAACCATTCCACATATTGGTGTCTAATGCTTCTACATTGAGTGATTTCAGATTAGGTTTAGACACACTCCAAATGCCCTAACTTGCACATATCAAATTGGAGAAAAGACAAGTCAAAATAGCTACAAGTGTGCAATTTGGGATCTCTATGTAAATGACCTTAGAATTGCTTTGTAATCACTTGTAATGATTGTATGACTTGTAATTAAGCTTAGAAAAATTATTGGGACACAAAAATGCATCATTTGTACAGTTTTACGAAAATTCCAAAATACCCATAACAGGGATTTTGTCGGCCGAATTCCAAACTCGACCGATCCATATATTCTGGAATTTTCTGGGCGGTCGGCCGAGTTTCCAACTCAGCCGATCCCTGTTCGGTTGAGTTTCTATGGTGGGAAACTCGGCCGATCCACTGATCGGTCCAAGTTGAAAGTCGACCGATCGGCCGAGTTTCTCCAAGGGAACTCGGCCGACAGTCTATCTTTCAGACTTGTCTTTTAGTGGTTCGGCCGAATTACCTTTATGTAAACTCGGCCGATCAGACTGTACTAAAAAGTGCAGAAAAGTGATTCTAGCCGTTGTGGAGTTGCAACAAGTGAAAATAGATCCGTTGCAAGCCACAAAACGGCTAGTTTTCGTTCACAAGTGTTCCCAAAGGCTAAGAGGCATCCCCAGCTATAAATAGGACCCCTTGGGCTTCATTCCAAGGTTGAGCATTCCATGCAAACTCTTTGAGAGGTTCCTATTCTATAGTTGAGTGCTTCCTACAGCCTCCTCTCTCTCTCTAAGCTTAATCACTTGCTACATCCATTAGAGTGAGTAGGAAATCTGTAAGAGAGCTAGTCATATTTGTATATCTTGTGAAGCTCTCACTTCCACAACCTCCCCATCTCTCCATTTCAATCATGAAGATGAAGGTTCTCTCTCTTGTCCAAGAGAGGTGAAGAAGAACAAGGGAAGGAGTCCCTTGGTGAAGATCAAGGCTGAAGACTTGGAGCTAGAGTGGGTAAGCCCTTGGAGAAGGCAGAAGACTCAAGCTCAAGTGGGTAAGTCCTTGGTGGAAAGCTTCTCCGAGTGAAGGTGAAGTCAAAGGCGGAAGATCCAAGAAGAGTGGGTAATTCCTGCAAGGCCGAAGACTTGTGCAAGAGTGGGTAAGTCCTTGGAGAAGGCCGAAGACTCTTGCAAAGTGGGTAAGTCCTTGTTAAGGTTGAAGACTCTTTGTATTGGATAGGTAAGTCCTTTGTTGGGTCATGTATTGTAAGTCTTATGAATGAATATAAGAGTGCAATTGGTTGAAGTCCTAGAGGTTGACCTCTCTAGGCAAGTGGACTGACACACTTCTAGTTTGAAGTGTGGAACCACTCTAAATAGCTTGTCTAATTTGGTGCATGTTCAATCTCTCTTATCCTTGCTATGCATGATTTAGTTGCACTCAAATTACCTATTTAGCAACCTTATCTTGTCATATAATTTGAAGGTTTAATGAATTTTGTTTAAGTGCTTTCAGCTCTATTCACCCCCCCTCTAGAGCACCTAAGTCACCCATCTAGGATCCAACAAGTGGTATCAGA
The DNA here is from genome assembly GCA_963693085.1 of Alisma plantago-aquatica. Lineage (NCBI taxonomy): Eukaryota > Viridiplantae > Streptophyta > Magnoliopsida > Alismatales > Alismataceae > Alisma > Alisma plantago-aquatica. The sequence continues at coordinate 600,306,275 of OY856409.1, read as the reverse complement.
GCAGGTCTTCTCCAAGCATACTTCAACAAGTAGGAGAAGATGGGTGACTACCTAGGAGGGAGACTCTCGACCAGCCTTCCAATCTTCAATGGGAGCAACTTCCTCTATTGGAGAAGAAGACTTCAATTCTTCATCCAAGGATCAAGTCTCGAGATGTGGCAAATGGTGAACAGCCCATACATTCTACCAAAGACAAACATTGAAGAATGGGATGAAGCCACCTTGATGAAAGCAACCTTGAATGCAAGAGCCATGCACATCCTTTATGCCTCCATGACCCCCACCGAGTTCAACCGGATTTCCTCTTGTGAGACGGCCTATGAGGTATGGAGAAAGCTTTGCATCACTTATGAAGGGACAGATCAAGTGAAGGAAAGCAAAGTCTACATGCTCAAAGGGTTGCTTGAGAACTTCAAGATGGGAAAGGAGGAGAGCATAGCCAACATGTACTCAAGGATCAACACCATCTTAAATGGTCTTGCTGTTCTAGGACATCCTATGTCTAGTGGAGAGATCAACTCAAAGATCCTTAGAACTCTCCCCAAGAGATGGGAATCCAAGGTGACTTCCATTGAAGAAGCAAGGTCGCTTAGGGATATTCCTATTGAAGAGCTCATTGGAAATCTTCAAGCACATGAAGCTACACTTGACAAGAGGGAGGAAGTAGAAAGACAAGAGAAGAAAGAGCTTAAGAGAATGAAGAAGGATGAAATGAAGGCTCAAATTGAAGCTATCATGGAACAAGTCTCTCCATCCTCTCAAGCTAAAGAAGATGCCATGTACTCCAAAGGTCGACTCTACAAAGGCAAATCCTCCTCCATCCGGTGCTTCACATGTGGAAAGAAGGGTCACTACAAGGAAGATTGCCCACAAGGCAAAAAGACCCATCTTCACAAGAAGAAATGGCAATCAAGCTCAAGTGGCTCCTCCAACTTAAGCTCAAGTGAAGATTCAAGTGAAGGATCAAGCTCAAGCTCAAGTGATGAAGGAGAATGCCATTTTGCTCTTATAGCATCAACAAGTGAAGACTCAAGTGAGGTAAATCTAGACTCTTTAGATAAAGAATCTTTAATTGCTATTATTCATGATATTTGTGCCTCTTATAAGTCTTCTAAAAAGAAAAAGAAAAAGCTTGCTAAAATTGTTGATAATTTGCATATAGAACTAGATGATCTTGAATATGCTAATTCTTTCTTGCTTATTGATAAAAATGATTGTCTTAGCCAAGTAGACTCTCTTAAACTTGAAAATGCTAGTTTACTTGATAAGATTAAATTTCTAGAAGCTCAACCTCTCATGCCTAGTTCTAGTGAAGAGCATACTTTATTTATTGATTCTCTCATGCATGACATTGATGTTCTTAAATCTGAAAACAAAAACAAAGATTTTGTTTTGCATGAATTAGAAATAGAAAATGCCTCCTTGCTTGCTAAAATCAATGGAAATGAATCTTGTTCTAGTTATACTAATAAAGAGAATGATGTTGCTGCTCTTCATATTGATAGAGATTCTTATTTAACTAAAACTCTTTGCTTAGAAAATGATCTTCTACATGCTAGAGATAACATTAATCAATTGTCTTCTACTATTGCTTCTCTTAAGCATGATAATGATAGTTTGAGATCATCTTTGCAAAGATTCTTAGTTGGTAAGAAGAGTCTTAATGACATCCTACTCAATTCTACTAAACAAATTGGTAGACATGGTTTAGGATATGATAGTAGTCAAGGAAACAACAAAGATAAAGGACCTCCAATATTCCATGGAGAATCCTCTAGTTCCAAGACTATGGGCACATGCAACTATTGCAATGATTTTGGTCATTATTCTACTTGTTGTCCTTTTAGGAAAGCACCCAAGAGCAATAGGACTTGGGTTGCTAAGCTAATTCCTCCGGACCCAAAAACATGATTGGGGACCATTTCATCTTTCTTCTTGTAGGTACTTGCAAATGGATTGACTTGAGGTATTGAATTGCAAATTGTCTTGTCAATCCACATGAAAGAAGAAAGGTGAGATGTGTAGAGGGTGACAACAAGTGGAAAAGCAATGGTAAGCACAAAGGTAATGGTTTTATTGCTTATAACCTATCCTAACTTGTTTTTGTCAAGTTAATGTGCACTATACATATGGTTTTTGAGTCAAAAGTGGTATTTTGTGATTCTCTTCACACTCTTGCTCAAAAACTATTTCTAATGCTTCTATAGTGCATTACTAACTTGCTTAGACATGTTTGGATATGGTTTGTATATTTATCATGCCTTTAAATATGTTTTTATGAGATATATGTGCTTTTTGACAGCTGATCTGTCGGCCGAGTTTGCCCTAGTGAAACTCGACCGATAGGCACCAATGGGTGTTGCCAACTGCTGTGATCGGCCGAGTTGCCAATACACAGAACTCGACCGATTACACTGTGCACAGAATATAAATTTGGCTTATTGAGTGAGAATTTCCCTCTCAACTAGATCTTCTCAACCAATAGCCTTATTCTTTGGCACTCTCTTTTGGTACCTTTATATATGCATATTGCCTTGTTCTAAATTGCCTATCTTGCTTACAACTCTATCTTTCTAATTTCTCAAAATTGGTATATCTATATCTTGCAATTACTTGCTTTGAGTTGTTTTGCAGGTTTTGAGGATGATCTCTATGGATCTCTTGGTTGTGTCTTAAATCGCTTCCGTTGTACTCTAACTTGCTACATCTCTATAGGTGTATATCTTGTTTTGATACAACCTTGAGGTTCTTAGGGGTAATCATCTTATGGTAAGGATGCATATATAGTGAGTTATATCCTCTCATGCTTCTAAAATTGCATATCTCTTGGTTTGGATATATCTCTATATCTACTCATAGCTTGCTTTATATTGTGGTATCTCTTGCTATGATCTAGATCCTACTAGTAGTCCTAACTTGTGATATCATCTACTAGTAGTTCATATACATGTAGTTCTAACCCTGTTTATAATTGGCATCTTTGATCATCTATATGTTATGCTTGTATCTTATCTCATACATGCTCAAGATTGTTCCTTAAATTGCATATCTACTATCTTGAGTTGCTTGCATAACATTGTGATGCAGGGTACATAGAGCTACATTATATGTAGAAATTGGAGTATTTTTGGATTTTATGCAGGTTTTGCTCCAATTTCAGTTTTTGCTGCAAGTATAGTGTTTTTTATGCAGAAACACCCTTCTGCTTCGCCATGAGCTCCGATGGTTTTTGGTCAAATTCCATCATCTTGAGGGTCAAAATTGTGATTTATTGTTCTTCTGCAGCACTTTATCTTGCATTTTTGGGTTGTTCAAGTATATGCTTTAACTTGCTTTTCTTTCTATGCTTGGACAAGCCCCTATATGTGCTCTTCTACTCTCCTTATATAACTTTTGTTATCTTCTTTCTCTTAACAAGTGGTGTTTCTTAGTTTCTTCACACCCCCACCTTTTTGAAATGACAAAGGGGGAGAAAGATATGTCTTCTTTTGACAACAGGGAGAAGGCATGTCTTACATGAAGCAAAGAAGCGTGTCCATGTAAAGGGGAGAAGGTAAATGGGAGAAGACATATATGTGTAGAACATATATGAGTAGAAGACATAGTTTCTATAAATGTTATGAAAGCTAACCATGCAGGAGAAATAGCATCAATTGAGGGGGAGTATGAGAACTCCATGCGCATCAATTGAGGGGGAGCATATGAGCTCAATCCTATTGAAACCCCTAGGTTTCTCCGAAGGTATGATTTTACGTACAAGCTTTCAATACATTTATGGAATGGTTTGTCATCTTCAAAAAGGGGGAGAATGTTGACTCAAGGTCAATTAGGTCAATGTTGAATCACGTCTAAATTGACTAAACCCTTGTTTTGATGATGACTAACCATTCCACATATTGGTGTCTAATGCTTCTACATTGAGTGATTTCAGATTAGGTTTAGACACACTCCAAATGCCCTAACTTGCGCATATCAAATTGGAGAAAAGACAAGTCAAAATAGCTACAAGTGTGCAATTTGGGATCTCTATGTAAATGACCTTAGAATTGCTTTGTAATCACTTGTAATGATTGTATGACTTGTAATTAAGCTTAGAAAAATTATTGGGACACAAAAATGCATCATTTGTACAGTTTTACGAAAATTCCAAAATACCCATAACAGGGATTTTGTCGGCCGAATTCCAAACTCGGCCGATCCATATATTCTGGAATTTTCTGGGCGGTCGGCCGAGTTTCCAACTCAGCCGATCCCTGTTCGGTCGAGTTTCTATGGTGGGAAACTCGGCCGATCCACTGATCGGTCCAAGTTGAAAGTCGACCGATCGGCCGAGTTTCTCCAAGGGAACTCGGCCGACAGTCTATCTTTCAGACTTGTCTTTTAGTGGTTCGGCCGAATTACCTTTATGTAAACTCGGCCGATCAGACTGTACTAAAAAGTGCAGAAAAGTGATTCTAGCCGTTGTGGAGTTGCAACAAGTGAAAATAGATCCGTTGCAAGCCACAAAACGGCTAGTTTTCGTTCACAAGTGTTCCCAAAGGCTAAGAGGCATCCCCAGCTATAAATAGGACCCCTTGGGCTTCATTCCAAGGTTGAGCATTCCATGCAAACTCTTTGAGAGGTTCCTATTCTATAGTTGAGTGCTTCCTACAGCCTCCTCTCTCTCTCTAAGCTTAATCACTTGCTACATCCATTAGAGTGAGTAGGAAATCTGTAAGAGAGCTAGTCATATTTGTATATCTTGTGAAGCTCTCACTTCCACAACCTCCCCATCTCTCCATTTCAATCATGAAGATGAAGGTTCTCTCTCTTGTCCAAGAGAGGTGAAGAAGAACAAGGGAAGGAGTCCCTTGGTGAAGATCAAGGCTGAAGACTTGGAGCTGGAGTGGGTAAGCCCTTGGAGAAGGCAGAAGACTCAAGCTCAAGTGGGTAAGTCCTTGGTGGAAAGCTTCTCCGAGTGAAGGTGAAGTCAAAGGCGGAAGATCCAAGAAGAGTGGGTAATTCCTGCAAGGCCGAAGACTTGTGCAAGAGTGGGTAAGTCCTTGGAGAAGGCCGAAGACTCTTGCAAAGTGGGTAAGTCCTTGTTAAGGTTGAAGACTCTTTGTATTGGATAGGTAAGTCCTTTGTTGGGTCATGTATTGTAAGTCTTATGAATGAATATAAGAGTGCAATTGGTTGAAGTCCTAGAGGTTGACCTCTCTAGGCAAGTGGACTGACACACTTCTAGTTTGAAGTGTGGAACCACTCTAAATAGCTTGTCTAATTTGGTGCATGTTCAATCTCTCTTATCCTTGCTATGCATGATTTAGTTGCACTCAAATTACCTATTTAGCAACCTTATCTTGTCATATAATTTGAAGGTTTAATGAATTTTGTTTAAGTGCTTTCAGCTCTATTCACCCCCCCTCTAGAGCACCTAAGTCACCCATCTAGGATCCAACAAGTGGTATCAGAGCAGGTCTTCTCCAAGCATACTTCAACAAGTAGGAGAAGATGGGTGACTACCTAGGAGGGAGACTCTCGACCAGCCTTCCAATCTTCAATGGGAGCAACTTCCTCTATTGGAGAAGAAGACTTCAATTCTTCATCCAAGGATCAAGTCTCGAGATGTGGCAAATGGTGAACAGCCCATACATTCTACCAAAGACAAACATTGAAGAATGGGATGAAGCCACCTTGATGAAAGCAACCTTGAATGCAAGAGCCATGCACATCCTTTATGCCTCCATGACCCCCACCGAGTTCAACCGGATTTCCTCTTGTGAGACGGCCTATGAGGTATGGAGAAAGCTTTGCATCACTTATGAAGGGACAGATCAAGTGAAGGAAAGCAAAGTCTACATGCTCAAAGGGTTGCTTGAGAACTTCAAGATGGGAAAGGAGGAGAGCATAGCCAACATGTACTCAAGGATCAACACCATCTTAAATGGTCTTGCTGTTCTAGGACATCCTATGTCTAGTGGAGAGATCAACTCAAAGATCCTTAGAACTCTCCCCAAGAGATGGGAATCCAAGGTGACTTCCATTGAAGAAGCAAGGTCGCTTAGGGATATTCCTATTGAAGAGCTCATTGGAAATCTTCAAGCACATGAAGCTACACTTGACAAGAGGGAGGAAGTAGAAAGACAAGAGAAGAAAGAGCTTAAGAGAATGAAGAAGGATGAAATGAAGGCTCAAATTGAAGCTATCATGGAACAAGTCTCTCCATCCTCTCAAGCTAAAGAAGATGCCATGTACTCCAAAGGTCGACTCTACAAAGGCAAATCCTCCTCCATCCGGTGCTTCACATGTGGAAAGAAGGGTCACTACAAGGAAGATTGCCCACAAGGCAAAAAGACCCATCTTCACAAGAAGAAATGGCAATCAAGCTCAAGTGGCTCCTCCAACTCAAGCTCAAGTGAAGATTCAAGTGAAGGATCAAGCTCAAGCTCAAGTGATGAAGGAGAATGCCATTTTGCTCTTATAGCATCAACAAGTGAAGACTCAAGTGAGGTAAATCTAGACTCTTTAGATAAAGAATCTTTAATTGCTATTATTCATGATATTTGTGCCTCTTATAAGTCTTCTAAAAAGAAAAAGAAAAAGCTTGCTAAAATTGTTGATAATTTGCATATAGAACTAGATGATCTTGAATATGCTAATTCTTTCTTGCTTATTGATAAAAATGATTGTCTTAGCCAAGTAGACTCTCTTAAACTTGAAAATGCTAGTTTACTTGATAAGATTAAATTTCTAGAAGCTCAACCTCTCATGCCTAGTTCTAGTGAAGAGCATACTTTATTTATTGATTCTCTCATGCATGACATTGATGTTCTTAAATCTGAAAACAAAAACAAAGATTTTGTTTTGCATGAATTAGAAATAGAAAATGCCTCCTTGCTTGCTAAAATCAATGGAAATGAATCTTGTTCTAGTTATACTAATAAAGAGAATGATGTTGCTGCTCTTCATATTGATAGAGATTCTTATTTAACTAAAACTCTTTGCTTAGAAAATGATCTTATACATGCTAGAGATAACATTAATCAATTGTCTTCTACTATTGCTTCTCTTAAGCATGATAATGATAGTTTGAGATCATCTTTGCAAAGATTCTTAGTTGGTAAGAAGAGTCTTAATGACATCCTACTCAATTCTACTAAACAAATTGGTAGACATGGTTTAGGATATGATAGTAGTCAAGGAAACAACAAAGATAAAGGACCTCCAATATTCCATGGAGAATCCTCTAGTTCCAAGACTATGGGCACATGCAACTATTGCAATGATTTTGGTCATTATTCTACTTGTTGTCCTTTTAGGAAAGCACCCAAGAGCAATAGGACTTGGGTTGCTAAGCTAATTCCTCCGGACCCAAAAACATGATTGGGGACCATTTCATCTTTCTTCTTGTAGGTACTTGCAAATGGATTGACTTGAGGTATTGAATTGCAAATTGTCTTGTCAATCCACATGAAAGAAGAAAGGTGAGATGTGTAGAGGGTGACAACAAGTGGAAAAGCAATGGTAAGCACAAAGGTAATGGTTTTATTGCTTATAACCTATCCTAACTTGTTTTTGTCAAGTTAATGTGCACTATACATATGGTTTTTGAGTCAAAAGTGGTATTTTGTGATTCTCTTCACACTCTTGCTCAAAAACTATTTCTAATGCTTCTATAGTGCATTACTAACTTGCTTAGACATGTTTGGATATGGTTTGTATATTTATCATGCCTTTAAATATGTTTTTATGAGATATATGTGCTTTTTGACAGCTGATCTGTCGGCCGAGTTTGCCCTAGTGAAACTCGACCGATAGGCACCAATGGGTGTTGCCAACTGCTGTGATCGGCCGAGTTGCCAATACACAGAACTCGACCGATTACACTGTGCACAGAATATAAATTTGGCTTATTGAGTGAGAATTTCCCTCTCAACTAGATCTTCTCAACCAATAGCCTTATTCTTTGGCACTCTCTTTTGGTACCTTTATATATGCATATTGCCTTGTTCTAAATTGCCTATCTTGCTTACAACTCTATCTTTCTAATTTCTCAAAATTGGTATATCTATATCTTGCAATTACTTGCTTTGAGTTGTTTTGCAGGTTTTGAGGATGATCTCTATGGATCTCTTGGTTGTGTCTTAAATCGCTTCCGTTGTACTCTAACTTGCTACATCTCTATAGGTGTATATCTTGTTTTGATACAACCTTGAGGTTCTTAGGGGTAATCATCTTATGGTAAGGATGCATATATAGTGAGTTATATCCTCTCATGCTTCTAAAATTGCATATCTCTTGGTTTGGATATATCTCTATATCTACTCATAGCTTGCTTTATATTGTGGTATCTCTTGCTATGATCTAGATCCTACTAGTAGTCCTAACTTGTGATATCATCTACTAGTAGTTCATATACATGTAGTTCTAACCCTGTTTATAATTGGCATCTTTGATCATCTATATGTTATGCTTGTATCTTATCTCATACATGCTCAAGATTGTTCCTTAAATTGCATATCTACTATCTTGAGTTGCTTGCATAACATTGTGATGCAGGGTACATAGAGCTACATTATATGTAGAAATTGGAGTATTTTTGGATTTTATGCAGGTTTTGCTCCAATTTCAGTTTTTGCTGCAAGTATAGTGTTTTTTATGCAGAAACACCCTTCTGCTTGGCCATGAGCTCCGATGGTTTTTGGTCAAATTCCATCATCTTGAGGGTCAAAATTGTGATTTATTGTTCTTCTGCAGCACTTTATCTTGCATTTTTGGGTTGTTCAAGTATATGCTTTAACTTGCTTTTCTTTCTATGCTTGGACAAGCCCCTATATGTGCTCTTCTACTCTCCTTATATAACTTTTGTTATCTTCTTTCTCTTAACAAGTGGTGTTTCTTAGTTTCTTCACACCCCCACCTTTTTGAAATGACAAAGGGGGAGAAAGATATGTCTTCTTTTGACAACAGGGAGAAGGCATGTCTTACATGAAGCAAAGAAGCGTGTCCATGTAAAGGGGAGAAGGTAAATGGGAGAAGACATATATGTGTAGAACATATATGAGTAGAAGACATAGTTTCTATAAATGTTATGAAAGCTAACCATGCAGGAGAAATAGCATCAATTGAGGGGGAGTATGAGAACTCCATGCGCATCAATTGAGGGGGAGCATATGAGCTCAATCCTATTGAAACCCCTAGGTTTCTCCGAAGGTATGATTTTACGTACAAGCTTTCAATACATTTATGGAATGGTTTGTCATCTTCAAAAAGGGGGAGAATGTTGACTCAAGGTCAATTAGGTCAATGTTGACTCACGTCTAAATTGACTAAACCCTTGTTTTGATGATGACTAACCATTCCACATATTGGTGTCTAATGCTTCTACATTGAGTGATTTCAGATTAGGTTTAGACACACTCCAAATGCCCTAACTTGCGCATATCAAATTGGAGAAAAGACAAGTCAAAATAGCTACAAGTGTGCAATTTGGGATCTCTATGTAAATGACCTTAGAATTGCTTTGTAATCACTTGTAATGATTGTATGACTTGTAATTAAGCTTAGAAAAATTATTGGGACACAAAAATGCATCATTTGTACAGTTTTACGAAAATTCCAAAATACCCATAACAGGGATTTTGTCGGCCGAATTCCAAACTCGGCCGATCCATATATTCTGGAATTTTCTGGGCGGTCGGCCGAGTTTCCAACTCAGCCGATCCCTGTTCGGTCGAGTTTCTATGGTGGGAAACTCGGCCGATCCACTGATCGGTCCAAGTTGAAAGTCGACCGATCGGCCGAGTTTCTCCAAGGGAACTCGGCCGACAGTCTATCTTTCAGACTTGTCTTTTAGTGGTTCGGCCGAATTACCTTTATGTAAACTCGGCCGATCAGACTGTACTAAAAAGTGCAGAAAAGTGATTCTAGCCGTTGTGGAGTTGCAACAAGTGAAAATAGATCCGTTGCAAGCCACAAAACGGCTAGTTTTCGTTCACAAGTGTTCCCAAAGGCTAAGAGGCATCCCCAGCTATAAATAGGACCCCTTGGGCTTCATTCCAAGGTTGAGCATTCCATGCAAACTCTTTGAGAGGTTCCTATTCTATAGTTGAGTGCTTCCTACAGCCTCCTCTCTCTCTCTAAGCTTAATCACTTGCTACATCCATTAGAGTGAGTAGGAAATCTGTAAGAGAGCTAGTCATATTTGTATATCTTGTGAAGCTCTCACTTCCACAACCTCCCCATCTCTCCATTTCAATCATGAAGATGAAGGTTCTCTCTCTTGTCCAAGAGAGGTGAAGAAGAACAAGGGAAGGAGTCCCTTGGTGAAGATCAAGGCTGAAGACTTGGAGCTAGAGTGGGTAAGCCCTTGGAGAAGGCAGAAGACTCAAGCTCAAGTGGGTAAGTCCTTGGTGGAAAGCTTCTCCGAGTGAAGGTGAAGTCAAAGGCGGAAGATCCAAGAAGAGTGGGTAATTCCTGCAAGGCCGAAGACTTGTGCAAGAGTGGGTAAGTCCTTGGAGAAGGCCGAAGACTCTTGCAAAGTGGGTAAGTCCTTGTTAAGGTTGAAGACTCTTTGTATTGGATAGGTAAGTCCTTTGTTGGGTCATGTATTGTAAGTCTTATGAATGAATATAAGAGTGCAATTGGTTGAAGTCCTAGAGGTTGACCTCTCTAGGCAAGTGGACTGACACACTTCTAGTTTGAAGTGTGGAACCACTCTAAATAGCTTGTCTAATTTGGTGCATGTTCAATCTCTCTTATCCTTGCTATGCATGATTTAGTTGCACTCAAATTACCTATTTAGCAACCTTATCTTGTCATATAATTTGAAGGTTTAATGAATTTTGTTTAAGTGCTTTCAGCTCTATTCACCCCCCCTCTAGAGCACCTAAGTCACCCATCTAGGATCCAACAAGTGGTATCAGAGCAGGTCTTCTCCAAGCATACTTCAACAAGTAGGAGAAGATGGGTGACTACCTAGGAGGGAGACTCTCGACCAGCCTTCCAATCTTCAATGGGAGCAACTTCCTCTATTGGAGAAGAAGACTTCAATTCTTCATCCAAGGATCAAGTCTCGAGATGTGGCAAATGGTGAACAGCCCATACATTCTACCAAAGACAAACATTGAAGAATGGGATGAAGCCACCTTGATGAAAGCAACCTTGAATGCAAGAGCCATGCACATCCTTTATGCCTCCATGACCCCCACCGAGTTCAACCGGATTTCCTCTTGTGAGACGGCCTATGAGGTATGGAGAAAGCTTTGCATCACTTATGAAGGGACAGATCAAGTGAAGGAAAGCAAAGTCTACATGCTCAAAGGGTTGCTTGAGAACTTCAAGATGGGAAAGGAGGAGAGCATAGCCAACATGTACTCAAGGATCAACACCATCTTAAATGGTCTTGCTGTTCTAGGACATCCTATGTCTAGTGGAGAGATCAACTCAAAGATCCTTAGAACTCTCCCCAAGAGATGGGAATCCAAGGTGACTTCCATTGAAGAAGCAAGGTCGCTTAGGGATATTCCTATTGAAGAGCTCATTGGAAATCTTCAAGCACATGAAGCTACACTTGACAAGAGGGAGGAAGTAGAAAGACAAGAGAAGAAAGAGCTTAAGAGAATGAAGAAGGATGAAATGAAGGCTCAAATTGAAGCTATCATGGAACAAGTCTCTCCATCCTCTCAAGCTAAAGAAGATGCCATGTACTCCAAAGGTCGACTCTACAAAGGCAAATCCTCCTCCATCCGGTGCTTCACATGTGGAAAGAAGGGTCACTACAAGGAAGATTGCCCACAAGGCAAAAAGACCCATCTTCACAAGAAGAAATGGCAATCAAGCTCAAGTGGCTCCTCCAACTCAAGCTCAAGTGAAGATTCAAGTGAAGGATCAAGCTCAAGCTCAAGTGATGAAGGAGAATGCCATTTTGCTCTTATAGCATCAACAAGTGAAGACTCAAGTGAGGTAAATCTAGACTCTTTAGATAAAGAATCTTTAATTGCTATTATTCATGATATTTGTGCCTCTTATAAGTCTTCTAAAAAGAAAAAGAAAAAGCTTGCTAAAATTGTTGATAATTTGCATATAGAACTAGATGATCTTGAATATGCTAATTCTTTCTTGCTTATTGATAAAAATGATTGTCTTAGCCAAGTAGACTCTCTTAAACTTGAAAATGCTAGTTTACTTGATAAGATTAAATTTCTAGAAGCTCAACCTCTCATGCCTAGTTCTAGTGAAGAGCATACTTTATTTATTGATTCTCTCATGCATGACATTGATGTTCTTAAATCTGAAAACAAAAACAAAGATTTTGTTTTGCATGAATTAGAAATAGAAAATGCCTCCTTGCTTGCTAAAATCAATGGAAATGAATCTTGTTCTAGTTATACTAATAAAGAGAATGATGTTGCTGCTCTTCATATTGATAGAGATTCTTATTTAACTAAAACTCTTTGCTTAGAAAATGATCTTATACATGCTAGAGATAACATTAATCAATTGTCTTCTACTATTGCTTCTCTTAAGCATGATAATGATAGTTTGAGATCATCTTTGCAAAGATTCTTAGTTGGTAAGAAGAGTCTTAATGACATCCTACTCAATTCTACTAAACAAATTGGTAGACATGGTTTAGGATATGATAGTAGTCAAGGAAACAACAAAGATAAAGGACCTCCAATATTCCATGGAGAATCCTCTAGTTCCAAGACTATGGGCACATGCAACTATTGCAATGATTTTGGTCATTATTCTACTTGTTGTCCTTTTAGGAAAGCACCCAAGAGCAATAGGACTTGGGTTGCTAAGCTAATTCCTCCGGACCCAAAAACATGATTGGGGACCATTTCATCTTTCTTCTTGTAGGTACTTGCAAATGGATTGACTTGAGGTATTGAATTGCAAATTGTCTTGTCAATCCACATGAAAGAAGAAAGGTGAGATGTGTAGAGGGTGACAACAAGTGGAAAAGCAATGGTAAGCACAAAGGTAATGGTTTTATTGCTTATAACCTATCCTAACTTGTTTTTGTCAAGTTAATGTGCACTATACATATGGTTTTTGAGTCAAAAGTGGTATTTTGTGATTCTCTTCACACTCTTGCTCAAAAACTATTTCTAATGCTTCTATAGTGCATTACTAACTTGCTTAGACATGTTTGGATATGGTTTGTATATTTATCATGCCTTTAAATATGTTTTTATGAGATATATGTGCTTTTTGACAGCTGATCTGTCGGCCGAGTTTGCCCTAGTGAAACTCGACCGATAGGCACCAATGGGTGTTGCCAACTGCTGTGATCGGCCGAGTTGCCAATACACAGAACTCGACCGATTACACTGTGCACAGAATATAAATTTGGCTTATTGAGTGAGAATTTCCCTCTCAACTAGATCTTCTCAACCAATAGCCTTATTCTTTGGCACTCTCTTTTGGTACCTTTATATATGCATATTGCCTTGTTCTAAATTGCCTATCTTGCTTACAACTCTATCTTTCTAATTTCTCAAAATTGGTATATCTATATCTTGCAATTACTTGCTTTGAGTTGTTTTGCAGGTTTTGAGGATGATCTCTATGGATCTCTTGGTTGTGTCTTAAATCGCTTCCGTTGTACTCTAACTTGCTACATCTCTATAGGTGTATATCTTGTTTTGATACAACCTTGAGGTTCTTAGGGGTAATCATCTTATGGTAAGGATGCATATATAGTGAGTTATATCCTCTCATGCTTCTAAAATTGCATATCTCTTGGTTTGGATATATCTCTATATCTACTCATAGCTTGCTTTATATTGTGGTATCTCTTGCTATGATCTAGATCCTACTAGTAGTCCTAACTTGTGATATCATCTACTAGTAGTTCATATACATGTAGTTCTAACCCTGTTTATAATTGGCATCTTTGATCATCTATATGTTATGCTTGTATCTTATCTCATACATGCTCAAGATTGTTCCTTAAATTGCATATCTACTATCTTGAGTTGCTTGCATAACATTGTGATGCAGGGTACATAGAGCTACATTATATGTAGAAATTGGAGTATTTTTGGATTTTATGCAGGTTTTGCTCCAATTTCAGTTTTTGCTGCAAGTATAGTGTTTTTTATGCAGAAACACCCTTCTGCTTGGCCATGAGCTCCGATGGTTTTTGGTCAAATTCCATCATCTTGAGGGTCAAAATTGTGATTTATTGTTCTTCTGCAGCACTTTATCTTGCATTTTTGGGTTGTTCAAGTATATGCTTTAACTTGCTTTTCTTTCTATGCTTGGACAAGCCCCTATATGTGCTCTTCTACTCTCCTTATATAACTTTTGTTATCTTCTTTCTCTTAACAAGTGGTGTTTCTTAGTTTCTTCACACCCCCACCTTTTTGAAATGACAAAGGGGGAGAAAGATATGTCTTCTTTTGACAACAGGGAGAAGGCATGTCTTACATGAAGCAAAGAAGCGTGTCCATGTAAAGGGGAGAAGGTAAATGGGAGAAGACATATATGTGTAGAACATATATGAGTAGAAGACATAGTTTCTATAAATGTTATGAAAGCTAACCATGCAGGAGAAATAGCATCAATTGAGGGGGAGTATGAGAACTCCATGCGCATCAATTGAGGGGGAGCATATGAGCTCAATCCTATTGAAACCCCTAGGTTTCTCCGAAGGTATGATTTTACGTACAAGCTTTCAATACATTTATGGAATGGTTTGTCATCTTCAAAAAGGGGGAGAATGTTGACTCAAGGTCAATTAGGTCAATGTTGACTCACGTCTAAATTGACTAAACCCTTGTTTTGATGATGACTAACCATTCCACATATTGGTGTCTAATGCTTCTACATTGAGTGATTTCAGATTAGGTTTAGACACACTCCAAATGCCCTAACTTGCGCATATCAAATTGGAGAAAAGACAAGTCAAAATAGCTACAAGTGTGCAATTTGGGATCTCTATGTAAATGACCTTAGAATTGCTTTGTAATCACTTGTAATGATTGTATGACTTGTAATTAAGCTTAGAAAAATTATTGGGACACAAAAATGCATCATTTGTACAGTTTTACGAAAATTCCAAAATACCCATAACAGGGATTTTGTCGGCCGAATTCCAAACTCGGCCGATCCATATATTCTGGAATTTTCTGGGCGGTCGGCCGAGTTTCCAACTCAGCCGATCCCTGTTCGGTTGAGTTTCTATGGTGGGAAACTCGGCCGATCCACTGATCGGTCCAAGTTGAAAGTCGACCGATCGGCCGAGTTTCTCCAAGGGAACTCGGCCGACAGTCTATCTTTCAGACTTGTCTTTTAGTGGTTCGGCCGAATTACCTTTATGTAAACTCGGCCGATCAGACTGTACTAAAAAGTGCAGAAAAGTGATTCTAGCCGTTGTGGAGTTGCAACAAGTGAAAATAGATCCGTTGCAAGCCACAAAACGGCTAGTTTTCGTTCACAAGTGTTCCCAAAGGCTAAGAGGCATCCCCAGCTATAAATAGGACCCCTTGGGCTTCATTCCAAGGTTGAGCATTCCATGCAAACTCTTTGAGAGGTTCCTATTCTATAGTTGAGTGCTTCCTACAGCCTCCTCTCTCTCTCTAAGCTTAATCACTTGCTACATCCATTAGAGTGAGTAGGAAATCTGTAAGAGAGCTAGTCATATTTGTATATCTTGTGAAGCTCTCACTTCCACAACCTCCCCATCTCTCCATTTCAATCATGAAGATGAAGGTTCTCTCTCTTGTCCAAGAGAGGTGAAGAAGAACAAGGGAAGGAGTCCCTTGGTGAAGATCAAGGCTGAAGACTTGGAGCTAGAGTGGGTAAGCCCTTGGAGAAGGCAGAAGACTCAAGCTCAAGTGGGTAAGTCCTTGGTGGAAAGCTTCTCCGAGTGAAGGTGAAGTCAAAGGCGGAAGATCCAAGAAGAGTGGGTAATTCCTGCAAGGCCGAAGACTTGTGCAAGAGTGGGTAAGTCCTTGGAGAAGGCCGAAGACTCTTGCAAAGTGGGTAAGTCCTTGTTAAGGTTGAAGACTCTTTGTATTGGATAGGTAAGTCCTTTGTTGGGTCATGTATTGTAAGTCTTATGAATGAATATAAGAGTGCAATTGGTTGAAGTCCTAGAGGTTGACCTCTCTAGGCAAGTGGACTGACACACTTCTAGTTTGAAGTGTGGAACCACTCTAAATAGCTTGTCTAATTTGGTGCATGTTCAATCTCTCTTATCCTTGCTATGCATGATTTAGTTGCACTCAAATTACCTATTTAGCAACCTTATCTTGTCATATAATTTGAAGGTTTAATGAATTTTGTTTAAGTGCTTTCAGCTCTATTCACCCCCCCTCTAGAGCACCTAAGTCACCCATCTAGGATCCAACAAGTGGTATCAGAGCAGGTCTTCTCCAAGCATACTTCAACAAGTAGGAGAAGATGGGTGACTACCTAGGAGGGAGACTCTCGACCAGCCTTCCAATCTTCAATGGGAGCAACTTCCTCTATTGGAGAAGAAGACTTCAATTCTTCATCCAAGGATCAAGTCTCGAGATGTGGCAAATGGTGAACAGCCCATACATTCTACCAAAGACAAACATTGAAGAATGGGATGAAGCCACCTTGATGAAAGCAACCTTGAATGCAAGAGCCATGCACATCCTTTATGCCTCCATGACCCCCACCGAGTTCAACCGGATTTCCTCTTGTGAGACGGCCTATGAGGTATGGAGAAAGCTTTGCATCACTTATGAAGGGACAGATCAAGTGAAGGAAAGCAAAGTCTACATGCTCAAAGGGTTGCTTGAGAACTTCAAGATGGGAAAGGAGGAGAGCATAGCCAACATGTACTCAAGGATCAACACCATCTTAAATGGTCTTGCTGTTCTAGGACATCCTATGTCTAGTGGAGAGATCAACTCAAAGATCCTTAGAACTCTCCCCAAGAGATGGGAATCCAAGGTGACTTCCATTGAAGAAGCAAGGTCGCTTAGGGATATTCCTATTGAAGAGCTCATTGGAAATCTTCAAGCACATGAAGCTACACTTGACAAGAGGGAGGAAGTAGAAAGACAAGAGAAGAAAGAGCTTAAGAGAATGAAGAAGGATGAAATGAAGGCTCAAATTGAAGCTATCATGGAACAAGTCTCTCCATCCTCTCAAGCTAAAGAAGATGCCATGTACTCCAAAGGTCGACTCTACAAAGGCAAATCCTCCTCCATCCGGTGCTTCACATGTGGAAAGAAGGGTCACTACAAGGAAGATTGCCCACAAGGCAAAAAGACCCATCTTCACAAGAAGAAATGGCAATCAAGCTCAAGTGGCTCCTCCAACTCAAGCTCAAGTGAAGATTCAAGTGAAGGATCAAGCTCAAGCTCAAGTGATGAAGGAGAATGCCATTTTGCTCTTATAGCATCAACAAGTGAAGACTCAAGTGAGGTAAATCTAGACTCTTTAGATAAAGAATCTTTAATTGCTATTATTCATGATATTTGTGCCTCTTATAAGTCTTCTAAAAAGAAAAAGAAAAAGCTTGCTAAAATTGTTGATAATTTGCATATAGAACTAGATGATCTTGAATATGCTAATTCTTTCTTGCTTATTGATAAAAATGATTGTCTTAGCCAAGTAGACTCTCTTAAACTTGAAAATGCTAGTTTACTTGATAAGATTAAATTTCTAGAAGCTCAACCTCTCATGCCTAGTTCTAGTGAAGAGCATACTTTATTTATTGATTCTCTCATGCATGACATTGATGTTCTTAAATCTGAAAACAAAAACAAAGATTTTGTTTTGCATGAATTAGAAATAGAAAATGCCTCCTTGCTTGCTAAAATCAATGGAAATGAATCTTGTTCTAGTTATACTAATAAAGAGAATGATGTTGCTGCTCTTCATATTGATAGAGATTCTTATTTAACTAAAACTCTTTGCTTAGAAAATGATCTTCTACATGCTAGAGATAACATTAATCAATTGTCTTCTACTATTGCTTCTCTTAAGCATGATAATGATAGTTTGAGATCATCTTTGCAAAGATTCTTAGTTGGTAAGAAGAGTCTTAATGACATCCTACTCAATTCTACTAAACAAATTGGTAGACATGGTTTAGGATATGATAGTAGTCAAGGAAACAACAAAGATAAAGGACCTCCAATATTCCATGGAGAATCCTCTAGTTCCAAGACTATGGGCACATGCAACTATTGCAATGATTTTGGTCATTATTCTACTTGTTGTCCTTTTAGGAAAGCACCCAAGAGCAATAGGACTTGGGTTGCTAAGCTAATTCCTCCGGACCCAAAAACATGATTGGGGACCATTTCATCTTTCTTCTTGTAGGTACTTGCAAATGGATTGACTTGAGGTATTGAATTGCAAATTGTCTTGTCAATCCACATGAAAGAAGAAAGGTGAGATGTGTAGAGGGTGACAACAAGTGGAAAAGCAATGGTAAGCACAAAGGTAATGGTTTTATTGCTTATAACCTATCCTAACTTGTTTTTGTCAAGTTAATGTGCACTATACATATGGTTTTTGAGTCAAAAGTGGTATTTTGTGATTCTCTTCACACTCTTGCTCAAAAACTATTTCTAATGCTTCTATAGTGCATTACTAACTTGCTTAGACATGTTTGGATATGGTTTGTATATTTATCATGCCTTTAAATATGTTTTTATGAGATATATGTGCTTTTTGACAGCTGATCTGTCGGCCGAGTTTGCCCTAGTGAAACTCGACCGATAGGCACCAATGGGTGTTGCCAACTGCTGTGATCGGCCGAGTTGCCAATACACAGAACTCGACCGATTACACTGTGCACAGAATATAAATTTGGCTTATTGAGTGAGAATTTCCCTCTCAACTAGATCTTCTCAACCAATAGCCTTATTCTTTGGCACTCTCTTTTGGTACCTTTATATATGCATATTGCCTTGTTCTAAATTGCCTATCTTGCTTACAACTCTATCTTTCTAATTTCTCAAAATTGGTATATCTATATCTTGCAATTACTTGCTTTGAGTTGTTTTGCAGGTTTTGAGGATGATCTCTATGGATCTCTTGGTTGTGTCTTAAATCGCTTCCGTTGTACTCTAACTTGCTACATCTCTATAGGTGTATATCTTGTTTTGATACAACCTTGAGGTTCTTAGGGGTAATCATCTTATGGTAAGGATGCATATATAGTGAGTTATATCCTCTCATGCTTCTAAAATTGCATATCTCTTGGTTTGGATATATCTCTATATCTACTCATAGCTTGCTTTATATTGTGGTATCTCTTGCTATGATCTAGATCCTACTAGTAGTCCTAACTTGTGATATCATCTACTAGTAGTTCATATACATGTAGTTCTAACCCTGTTTATAATTGGCATCTTTGATCATCTATATGTTATGCTTGTATCTTATCTCATACATGCTCAAGATTGTTCCTTAAATTGCATATCTACTATCTTGAGTTGCTTGCATAACATTGTGATGCAGGGTACATAGAGCTACATTATATGTAGAAATTGGAGTATTTTTGGATTTTATGCAGGTTTTGCTCCAATTTCAGTTTTTGCTGCAAGTATAGTGTTTTTTATGCAGAAACACCCTTCTGCTTCGCCATGAGCTCCGATGGTTTTTGGTCAAATTCCATCATCTTGAGGGTCAAAATTGTGATTTATTGTTCTTCTGCAGCACTTTATCTTGCATTTTTGGGTTGTTCAAGTATATGCTTTAACTTGCTTTTCTTTCTATGCTTGGACAAGCCCCTATATGTGCTCTTCTACTCTCCTTATATAACTTTTGTTATCTTCTTTCTCTTAACAAGTGGTGTTTCTTAGTTTCTTCACACCCCCACCTTTTTGAAATGACAAAGGGGGAGAAAGATATGTCTTCTTTTGACAACAGGGAGAAGGCATGTCTTACATGAAGCAAAGAAGCGTGTCCATGTAAAGGGGAGAAGGTAAATGGGAGAAGACATATATGTGTAGAACATATATGAGTAGAAGACATAGTTTCTATAAATGTTATGAAAGCTAACCATGCAGGAGAAATAGCATCAATTGAGGGGGAGTATGAGAACTCCATGCGCATCAATTGAGGGGGAGCATATGAGCTCAATCCTATTGAAACCCCTAGGTTTCTCCGAAGGTATGATTTTACGTACAAGCTTTCAATACATTTATGGAATGGTTTGTCATCTTCAAAAAGGGGGAGAATGTTGACTCAAGGTCAATTAGGTCAATGTTGAATCACGTCTAAATTGACTAAACCCTTGTTTTGATGATGACTAACCATTCCACATATTGGTGTCTAATGCTTCTACATTGAGTGATTTCAGATTAGGTTTAGACACACTCCAAATGCCCTAACTTGCGCATATCAAATTGGAGAAAAGACAAGTCAAAATAGCTACAAGTGTGCAATTTGGGATCTCTATGTAAATGACCTTAGAATTGCTTTGTAATCACTTGTAATGATTGTATGACTTGTAATTAAGCTTAGAAAAATTATTGGGACACAAAAATGCATCATTTGTACAGTTTTACGAAAATTCCAAAATACCCATAACAGGGATTTTGTCGGCCGAATTCCAAACTCGGCCGATCCATATATTCTGGAATTTTCTGGGCGGTCGGCCGAGTTTCCAACTCAGCCGATCCCTGTTCGGTCGAGTTTCTATGGTGGGAAACTCGGCCGATCCACTGATCGGTCCAAGTTGAAAGTCGACCGATCGGCCGAGTTTCTCCAAGGGAACTCGGCCGACAGTCTATCTTTCAGACTTGTCTTTTAGTGGTTCGGCCGAATTACCTTTATGTAAACTCGGCCGATCAGACTGTACTAAAAAGTGCAGAAAAGTGATTCTAGCCGTTGTGGAGTTGCAACAAGTGAAAATAGATCCGTTGCAAGCCACAAAACGGCTAGTTTTCGTTCACAAGTGTTCCCAAAGGCTAAGAGGCATCCCCAGCTATAAATAGGACCCCTTGGGCTTCATTCCAAGGTTGAGCATTCCATGCAAACTCTTTGAGAGGTTCCTATTCTATAGTTGAGTGCTTCCTACAGCCTCCTCTCTCTCTCTAAGCTTAATCACTTGCTACATCCATTAGAGTGAGTAGGAAATCTGTAAGAGAGCTAGTCATATTTGTATATCTTGTGAAGCTCTCACTTCCACAACCTCCCCATCTCTCCATTTCAATCATGAAGATGAAGGTTCTCTCTCTTGTCCAAGAGAGGTGAAGAAGAACAAGGGAAGGAGTCCCTTGGTGAAGATCAAGGCTGAAGACTTGGAGCTGGAGTGGGTAAGCCCTTGGAGAAGGCAGAAGACTCAAGCTCAAGTGGGTAAGTCCTTGGTGGAAAGCTTCTCCGAGTGAAGGTGAAGTCAAAGGCGGAAGATCCAAGAAGAGTGGGTAATTCCTGCAAGGCCGAAGACTTGTGCAAGAGTGGGTAAGTCCTTGGAGAAGGCCGAAGACTCTTGCAAAGTGGGTAAGTCCTTGTTAAGGTTGAAGACTCTTTGTATTGGATAGGTAAGTCCTTTGTTGGGTCATGTATTGTAAGTCTTATGAATGAATATAAGAGTGCAATTGGTTGAAGTCCTAGAGGTTGACCTCTCTAGGCAAGTGGACTGACACACTTCTAGTTTGAAGTGTGGAACCACTCTAAATAGCTTGTCTAATTTGGTGCATGTTCAATCTCTCTTATCCTTGCTATGCATGATTTAGTTGCACTCAAATTACCTATTTAGCAACCTTATCTTGTCATATAATTTGAAGGTTTAATGAATTTTGTTTAAGTGCTTTCAGCTCTATTCACCCCCCCTCTAGAGCACCTAAGTCACCCATCTAGGATCCAACAAGTGGTATCAGAGCAGGTCTTCTCCAAGCATACTTCAACAAGTAGGAGAAGATGGGTGACTACCTAGGAGGGAGACTCTCGACCAGCCTTCCAATCTTCAATGGGAGCAACTTCCTCTATTGGAGAAGAAGACTTCAATTCTTCATCCAAGGATCAAGTCTCGAGATGTGGCAAATGGTGAACAGCCCATACATTCTACCAAAGACAAACATTGAAGAATGGGATGAAGCCACCTTGATGAAAGCAACCTTGAATGCAAGAGCCATGCACATCCTTTATGCCTCCATGACCCCCACCGAGTTCAACCGGATTTCCTCTTGTGAGACGGCCTATGAGGTATGGAGAAAGCTTTGCATCACTTATGAAGGGACAGATCAAGTGAAGGAAAGCAAAGTCTACATGCTCAAAGGGTTGCTTGAGAACTTCAAGATGGGAAAGGAGGAGAGCATAGCCAACATGTACTCAAGGATCAACACCATCTTAAATGGTCTTGCTGTTCTAGGACATCCTATGTCTAGTGGAGAGATCAACTCAAAGATCCTTAGAACTCTCCCCAAGAGATGGGAATCCAAGGTGACTTCCATTGAAGAAGCAAGGTCGCTTAGGGATATTCCTATTGAAGAGCTCATTGGAAATCTTCAAGCACATGAAGCTACACTTGACAAGAGGGAGGAAGTAGAAAGACAAGAGAAGAAAGAGCTTAAGAGAATGAAGAAGGATGAAATGAAGGCTCAAATTGAAGCTATCATGGAACAAGTCTCTCCATCCTCTCAAGCTAAAGAAGATGCCATGTACTCCAAAGGTCGACTCTACAAAGGCAAATCCTCCTCCATCCGGTGCTTCACATGTGGAAAGAAGGGTCACTACAAGGAAGATTGCCCACAAGGCAAAAAGACCCATCTTCACAAGAAGAAATGGCAATCAAGCTCAAGTGGCTCCTCCAACTCAAGCTCAAGTGAAGATTCAAGTGAAGGATCAAGCTCAAGCTCAAGTGATGAAGGAGAATGCCATTTTGCTCTTATAGCATCAACAAGTGAAGACTCAAGTGAGGTAAATCTAGACTCTTTAGATAAAGAATCTTTAATTGCTATTATTCATGATATTTGTGCCTCTTATAAGTCTTCTAAAAAGAAAAAGAAAAAGCTTGCTAAAATTGTTGATAATTTGCATATAGAACTAGATGATCTTGAATATGCTAATTCTTTCTTGCTTATTGATAAAAATGATTGTCTTAGCCAAGTAGACTCTCTTAAACTTGAAAATGCTAGTTTACTTGATAAGATTAAATTTCTAGAAGCTCAACCTCTCATGCCTAGTTCTAGTGAAGAGCATACTTTATTTATTGATTCTCTCATGCATGACATTGATGTTCTTAAATCTGAAAACAAAAACAAAGATTTTGTTTTGCATGAATTAGAAATAGAAAATGCCTCCTTGCTTGCTAAAATCAATGGAAATGAATCTTGTTCTAGTTATACTAATAAAGAGAATGATGTTGCTGCTCTTCATATTGATAGAGATTCTTATTTAACTAAAACTCTTTGCTTAGAAAATGATCTTATACATGCTAGAGATAACATTAATCAATTGTCTTCTACTATTGCTTCTCTTAAGCATGATAATGATAGTTTGAGATCATCTTTGCAAAGATTCTTAGTTGGTAAGAAGAGTCTTAATGACATCCTACTCAATTCTACTAAACAAATTGGTAGACATGGTTTAGGATATGATAGTAGTCAAGGAAACAACAAAGATAAAGGACCTCCAATATTCCATGGAGAATCCTCTAGTTCCAAGACTATGGGCACATGCAACTATTGCAATGATTTTGGTCATTATTCTACTTGTTGTCCTTTTAGGAAAGCACCCAAGAGCAATAGGACTTGGGTTGCTAAGCTAATTCCTCCGGACCCAAAAACATGATTGGGGACCATTTCATCTTTCTTCTTGTAGGTACTTGCAAATGGATTGACTTGAGGTATTGAATTGCAAATTGTCTTGTCAATCCACATGAAAGAAGAAAGGTGAGATGTGTAGAGGGTGACAACAAGTGGAAAAGCAATGGTAAGCACAAAGGTAATGGTTTTATTGCTTATAACCTATCCTAACTTGTTTTTGTCAAGTTAATGTGCACTATACATATGGTTTTTGAGTCAAAAGTGGTATTTTGTGATTCTCTTCACACTCTTGCTCAAAAACTATTTCTAATGCTTCTATAGTGCATTACTAACTTGCTTAGACATGTTTGGATATGGTTTGTATATTTATCATGCCTTTAAATATGTTTTTATGAGATATATGTGCTTTTTGACAGCTGATCTGTCGGCCGAGTTTGCCCTAGTGAAACTCGACCGATAGGCACCAATGGGTGTTGCCAACTGCTGTGATCGGCCGAGTTGCCAATACACAGAACTCGACCGATTACACTGTGCACAGAATATAAATTTGGCTTATTGAGTGAGAATTTCCCTCTCAACTAGATCTTCTCAACCAATAGCCTTATTCTTTGGCACTCTCTTTTGGTACCTTTATATATGCATATTGCCTTGTTCTAAATTGCCTATCTTGCTTACAACTCTATCTTTCTAATTTCTCAAAATTGGTATATCTATATCTTGCAATTACTTGCTTTGAGTTGTTTTGCAGGTTTTGAGGATGATCTCTATGGATCTCTTGGTTGTGTCTTAAATCGCTTCCGTTGTACTCTAACTTGCTACATCTCTATAGGTGTATATCTTGTTTTGATACAACCTTGAGGTTCTTAGGGGTAATCATCTTATGGTAAGGATGCATATATAGTGAGTTATATCCTCTCATGCTTCTAAAATTGCATATCTCTTGGTTTGGATATATCTCTATATCTACTCATAGCTTGCTTTATATTGTGGTATCTCTTGCTATGATCTAGATCCTACTAGTAGTCCTAACTTGTGATATCATCTACTAGTAGTTCATATACATGTAGTTCTAACCCTGTTTATAATTGGCATCTTTGATCATCTATATGTTATGCTTGTATCTTATCTCATACATGCTCAAGATTGTTCCTTAAATTGCATATCTACTATCTTGAGTTGCTTGCATAACATTGTGATGCAGGGTACATAGAGCTACATTATATGTAGAAATTGGAGTATTTTTGGATTTTATGCAGGTTTTGCTCCAATTTCAGTTTTTGCTGCAAGTATAGTGTTTTTTATGCAGAAACACCCTTCTGCTTGGCCATGAGCTCCGATGGTTTTTGGTCAAATTCCATCATCTTGAGGGTCAAAATTGTGATTTATTGTTCTTCTGCAGCACTTTATCTTGCATTTTTGGGTTGTTCAAGTATATGCTTTAACTTGCTTTTCTTTCTATGCTTGGACAAGCCCCTATATGTGCTCTTCTACTCTCCTTATATAACTTTTGTTATCTTCTTTCTCTTAACAAGTGGTGTTTCTTAGTTTCTTCACACCCCCACCTTTTTGAAATGACAAAGGGGGAGAAAGATATGTCTTCTTTTGACAACAGGGAGAAGGCATGTCTTACATGAAGCAAAGAAGCGTGTCCATGTAAAGGGGAGAAGGTAAATGGGAGAAGACATATATGTGTAGAACATATATGAGTAGAAGACATAGTTTCTATAAATGTTATGAAAGCTAACCATGCAGGAGAAATAGCATCAATTGAGGGGGAGTATGAGAACTCCATGCGCATCAATTGAGGGGGAGCATATGAGCTCAATCCTATTGAAACCCCTAGGTTTCTCCGAAGGTATGATTTTACGTACAAGCTTTCAATACATTTATGGAATGGTTTGTCATCTTCAAAAAGGGGGAGAATGTTGACTCAAGGTCAATTAGGTCAATGTTGACTCACGTCTAAATTGACTAAACCCTTGTTTTGATGATGACTAACCATTCCACATATTGGTGTCTAATGCTTCTACATTGAGTGATTTCAGATTAGGTTTAGACACACTCCAAATGCCCTAACTTGCGCATATCAAATTGGAGAAAAGACAAGTCAAAATAGCTACAAGTGTGCAATTTGGGATCTCTATGTAAATGACCTTAGAATTGCTTTGTAATCACTTGTAATGATTGTATGACTTGTAATTAAGCTTAGAAAAATTATTGGGACACAAAAATGCATCATTTGTACAGTTTTACGAAAATTCCAAAATACCCATAACAGGGATTTTGTCGGCCGAATTCCAAACTCGGCCGATCCATATATTCTGGAATTTTCTGGGCGGTCGGCCGAGTTTCCAACTCAGCCGATCCCTGTTCGGTCGAGTTTCTATGGTGGGAAACTCGGCCGATCCACTGATCGGTCCAAGTTGAAAGTCGACCGATCGGCCGAGTTTCTCCAAGGGAACTCGGCCGACAGTCTATCTTTCAGACTTGTCTTTTAGTGGTTCGGCCGAATTACCTTTATGTAAACTCGGCCGATCAGACTGTACTAAAAAGTGCAGAAAAGTGATTCTAGCCGTTGTGGAGTTGCAACAAGTGAAAATAGATCCGTTGCAAGCCACAAAACGGCTAGTTTTCGTTCACAAGTGTTCCCAAAGGCTAAGAGGCATCCCCAGCTATAAATAGGACCCCTTGGGCTTCATTCCAAGGTTGAGCATTCCATGCAAACTCTTTGAGAGGTTCCTATTCTATAGTTGAGTGCTTCCTACAGCCTCCTCTCTCTCTCTAAGCTTAATCACTTGCTACATCCATTAGAGTGAGTAGGAAATCTGTAAGAGAGCTAGTCATATTTGTATATCTTGTGAAGCTCTCACTTCCACAACCTCCCCATCTCTCCATTTCAATCATGAAGATGAAGGTTCTCTCTCTTGTCCAAGAGAGGTGAAGAAGAACAAGGGAAGGAGTCCCTTGGTGAAGATCAAGGCTGAAGACTTGGAGCTGGAGTGGGTAAGCCCTTGGAGAAGGCAGAAGACTCAAGCTCAAGTGGGTAAGTCCTTGGTGGAAAGCTTCTCCGAGTGAAGGTGAAGTCAAAGGCGGAAGATCCAAGAAGAGTGGGTAATTCCTGCAAGGCCGAAGACTTGTGCAAGAGTGGGTAAGTCCTTGGAGAAGGCCGAAGACTCTTGCAAAGTGGGTAAGTCCTTGTTAAGGTTGAAGACTCTTTGTATTGGATAGGTAAGTCCTTTGTTGGGTCATGTATTGTAAGTCTTATGAATGAATATAAGAGTGCAATTGGTTGAAGTCCTAGAGGTTGACCTCTCTAGGCAAGTGGACTGACACACTTCTAGTTTGAAGTGTGGAACCACTCTAAATAGCTTGTCTAATTTGGTGCATGTTCAATCTCTCTTATCCTTGCTATGCATGATTTAGTTGCACTCAAATTACCTATTTAGCAACCTTATCTTGTCATATAATTTGAAGGTTTAATGAATTTTGTTTAAGTGCTTTCAGCTCTATTCACCCCCCCTCTAGAGCACCTAAGTCACCCATCTAGGATCCAACAAGTGGTATCAGAGCAGGTCTTCTCCAAGCATACTTCAACAAGTAGGAGAAGATGGGTGACTACCTAGGAGGGAGACTCTCGACCAGCCTTCCAATCTTCAATGGGAGCAACTTCCTCTATTGGAGAAGAAGACTTCAATTCTTCATCCAAGGATCAAGTCTCGAGATGTGGCAAATGGTGAACAGCCCATACATTCTACCAAAGACAAACATTGAAGAATGGGATGAAGCCACCTTGATGAAAGCAACCTTGAATGCAAGAGCCATGCACATCCTTTATGCCTCCATGACCCCCACCGAGTTCAACCGGATTTCCTCTTGTGAGACGGCCTATGAGGTATGGAGAAAGCTTTGCATCACTTATGAAGGGACAGATCAAGTGAAGGAAAGCAAAGTCTACATGCTCAAAGGGTTGCTTGAGAACTTCAAGATGGGAAAGGAGGAGAGCATAGCCAACATGTACTCAAGGATCAACACCATCTTAAATGGTCTTGCTGTTCTAGGACATCCTATGTCTAGTGGAGAGATCAACTCAAAGATCCTTAGAACTCTCCCCAAGAGATGGGAATCCAAGGTGACTTCCATTGAAGAAGCAAGGTCGCTTAGGGATATTCCTA
The DNA here is from genome assembly GCA_963693085.1 of Alisma plantago-aquatica. Taxonomy (NCBI): domain Eukaryota; kingdom Viridiplantae; phylum Streptophyta; class Magnoliopsida; order Alismatales; family Alismataceae; genus Alisma; species Alisma plantago-aquatica. The sequence continues at coordinate 600,278,401 of OY856409.1, read as the reverse complement.
TTGAAGAGCTCATTGGAAATCTTCAAGCACATGAAGCTACACTTGACAAGAGGGAGGAAGTAGAAAGACAAGAGAAGAAAGAGCTTAAGAGAATGAAGAAGGATGAAATGAAGGCTCAAATTGAAGCTATCATGGAACAAGTCTCTCCATCCTCTCAAGCTAAAGAAGATGCCATGTACTCCAAAGGTCGACTCTACAAAGGCAAATCCTCCTCCATCCGGTGCTTCACATGTGGAAAGAAGGGTCACTACAAGGAAGATTGCCCACAAGGCAAAAAGACCCATCTTCACAAGAAGAAATGGCAATCAAGCTCAAGTGGCTCCTCCAACTCAAGCTCAAGTGAAGATTCAAGTGAAGGATCAAGCTCAAGCTCAAGTGATGAAGGAGAATGCCATTTTGCTCTTATAGCATCAACAAGTGAAGACTCAAGTGAGGTAAATCTAGACTCTTTAGATAAAGAATCTTTAATTGCTATTATTCATGATATTTGTGCCTCTTATAAGTCTTCTAAAAAGAAAAAGAAAAAGCTTGCTAAAATTGTTGATAATTTGCATATAGAACTAGATGATCTTGAATATGCTAATTCTTTCTTGCTTATTGATAAAAATGATTGTCTTAGCCAAGTAGACTCTCTTAAACTTGAAAATGCTAGTTTACTTGATAAGATTAAATTTCTAGAAGCTCAACCTCTCATGCCTAGTTCTAGTGAAGAGCATACTTTATTTATTGATTCTCTCATGCATGACATTGATGTTCTTAAATCTGAAAACAAAAACAAAGATTTTGTTTTGCATGAATTAGAAATAGAAAATGCCTCCTTGCTTGCTAAAATCAATGGAAATGAATCTTGTTCTAGTTATACTAATAAAGAGAATGATGTTGCTGCTCTTCATATTGATAGAGATTCTTATTTAACTAAAACTCTTTGCTTAGAAAATGATCTTATACATGCTAGAGATAACATTAATCAATTGTCTTCTACTATTGCTTCTCTTAAGCATGATAATGATAGTTTGAGATCATCTTTGCAAAGATTCTTAGTTGGTAAGAAGAGTCTTAATGACATCCTACTCAATTCTACTAAACAAATTGGTAGACATGGTTTAGGATATGATAGTAGTCAAGGAAACAACAAAGATAAAGGACCTCCAATATTCCATGGAGAATCCTCTAGTTCCAAGACTATGGGCACATGCAACTATTGCAATGATTTTGGTCATTATTCTACTTGTTGTCCTTTTAGGAAAGCACCCAAGAGCAATAGGACTTGGGTTGCTAAGCTAATTCCTCCGGACCCAAAAACATGATTGGGGACCATTTTATCTTTCTTCTTGTAGGTACTTGCAAATGGATTGACTTGAGGTATTGAATTGCAAATTGTCTTGTCAATCCACATGAAATAAGAAAGGTGAGATGTGTAGAGGGTGACAACAAGTGGAAAAGCAATGGTAAGCACAAAGGTAATGGTTTTATTGCTTATAACCTATCCTAACTTGTTTTTGTCAAGTTAATGTGCACTATACATATGGTTTTTGAGTCAAAAGTGGTATTTTGTGATTCTCTTCACACTCTTGCTCAAAAACTATTTCTAATGCTTCTATAGTGCATTACTAACTTGCTTAGACATGTTTGGATATGGTTTGTATATTTATCATGCCTTTAAATATGTTTTTATGAGATATATGTGCTTTTTGACAGCTGATCTGTCGGCCGAGTTTGCCCTAGTGAAACTCGACCGATAGGCACCAATGGGTGTTGCCAACTGCTGTGATCGGCCGAGTTGCCAATACACAGAACTCGACCGATTACACTGTGCACAGAATATAAATTTGGCTTATTGAGTGAGAATTTCCCTCTCAACTAGATCTTCTCAACCAATAGCCTTATTCTTTGGCACTCTCTTTTGGTACCTTTATATATGCATATTGCCTTGTTCTAAATTGCCTATCTTGCTTACAACTCTATCTTTCTAATTTCTCAAAATTGGTATATCTATATCTTGCAATTACTTGCTTTGAGTTGTTTTGCAGGTTTTGAGGATGATCTCTATGGATCTCTTGGTTGTGTCTTAAATCGCTTCCGTTGTACTCTAACTTGCTACATCTCTATAGGTGTATATCTTGTTTTGATACAACCTTGAGGTTCTTAGGGGTAATCATCTTATGGTAAGGATGCATATATAGTGAGTTATATCCTCTCATGCTTCTAAAATTGCATATCTCTTGGTTTGGATATATCTCTATATCTACTCATAGCTTGCTTTATATTGTGGTATCTCTTGCTATGATCTAGATCCTACTAGTAGTCCTAACTTGTGATATCATCTACTAGTAGTTCATATACATGTAGTTCTAACCCTGTTTATAATTGGCATCTTTGATCATCTATATGTTATGCTTGTATCTTATCTCATACATGCTCAAGATTGTTCCTTAAATTGCATATCTACTATCTTGAGTTGCTTGCATAACATTGTGATGCAGGGTACATAGAGCTACATTATATGTAGAAATTGGAGTATTTTTGGATTTTATGCAGGTTTTGCTCCAATTTCAGTTTTTGCTGCAAGTATAGTGTTTTTTTATGCAGAAACACCCTTCTGCTTCGCCATGAGCTCCGATGGTTTTTGGTCAAATTCCATCATCTTGAGGGTCAAAATTGTGATTTATTGTTCTTCTGCAGCACTTTATCTTGCATTTTTGGGTTGTTCAAGTATATGCTTTAACTTGCTTTTCTTTCTATGCTTGGACAAGCCCCTATATGTGCTCTTCTACTCTCCTTATATAACTTTTGTTATCTTCTTTCTCTTAACAAGTGGTGTTTCTTAGTTTCTTCACACCCCCACCTTTTTGAAATGACAAAGGGGGAGAAAGATATGTCTTCTTTTGACAACAGGGAGAAGGCATGTCTTACATGAAGCAAAGAAGCGTGTCCATGTAAAGGGGAGAAGGTAAATGGGAGAAGACATATATGTGTAGAACATATATGAGTAGAAGACATAGTTTCTATAAATGTTATGAAAGCTAACCATGCAGGAGAAATAGCATCAATTGAGGGGGAGTATGAGAACTCCATGCGCATCAATTGAGGGGGAGCATATGAGCTCAATCCTATTGAAACCCCTAGGTTTCTCCGAAGGTATGATTTTACGTACAAGCTTTCAATACATTTATGGAATGGTTTGTCATCTTCAAAAAGGGGGAGAATGTTGACTCAAGGTCAATTAGGTCAATGTTGACTCACGTCTAAATTGACTAAACCCTTGTTTTGATGATGACTAACCATTCCACATATTGGTGTCTAATGCTTCTACATTGAGTGATTTCAGATTAGGTTTAGACACACTCCAAATGCCCTAACTTGCGCATATCAAATTGGAGAAAAGACAAGTCAAAATAGCTACAAGTGTGCAATTTGGGATCTCTATGTAAATGACCTTAGAATTGCTTTGTAATCACTTGTAATGATTGTATGACTTGTAATTAAGCTTAGAAAAATTATTGGGACACAAAAATGCATCATTTGTACAGTTTTACGAAAATTCCAAAATACCCATAACAGGGATTTTGTCGGCCGAATTCCAAACTCGGCCGATCCATATATTCTGGAATTTTCTGGGCGGTCGGCCGAGTTTCCAACTCAGCCGATCCCTGTTCGGTCGAGTTTCTATGGTGGGAAACTCGGCCGATCCACTGATCGGTCCAAGTTGAAAGTCGACCGATCGGCCGAGTTTCTCCAAGGGAACTCGGCCGACAGTCTATCTTTCAGACTTGTCTTTTAGTGGTTCGGCCGAATTACCTTTATGTAAACTCGGCCGATCAGACTGTACTAAAAAGTGCAGAAAAGTGATTCTAGCCGTTGTGGAGTTGCAACAAGTGAAAATAGATCCGTTGCAAGCCACAAAACGGCTAGTTTTCGTTCACAAGTGTTCCCAAAGGCTAAGAGGCATCCCCAGCTATAAATAGGACCCCTTGGGCTTCATTCCAAGGTTGAGCATTCCATGCAAACTCTTTGAGAGGTTCCTATTCTATAGTTGAGTGCTTCCTACAGCCTCCTCTCTCTCTCTAAGCTTAATCACTTGCTACATCCATTAGAGTGAGTAGGAAATCTGTAAGAGAGCTAGTCATATTTGTATATCTTGTGAAGCTCTCACTTCCACAACCTCCCCATCTCTCCATTTCAATCATGAAGATGAAGGTTCTCTCTCTTGTCCAAGAGAGGTGAAGAAGAACAAGGGAAGGAGTCCCTTGGTGAAGATCAAGGCTGAAGACTTGGAGCTGGAGTGGGTAAGCCCTTGGAGAAGGCAGAAGACTCAAGCTCAAGTGGGTAAGTCCTTGGTGGAAAGCTTCTCCGAGTGAAGGTGAAGTCAAAGGCGGAAGATCCAAGAAGAGTGGGTAATTCCTGCAAGGCCGAAGACTTGTGCAAGAGTGGGTAAGTCCTTGGAGAAGGCCGAAGACTCTTGCAAAGTGGGTAAGTCCTTGTTAAGGTTGAAGACTCTTTGTATTGGATAGGTAAGTCCTTTGTTGGGTCATGTATTGTAAGTCTTATGAATGAATATAAGAGTGCAATTGGTTGAAGTCCTAGAGGTTGACCTCTCTAGGCAAGTGGACTGACACACTTCTAGTTTGAAGTGTGGAACCACTCTAAATAGCTTGTCTAATTTGGTGCATGTTCAATCTCTCTTATCCTTGCTATGCATGATTTAGTTGCACTCAAATTACCTATTTAGCAACCTTATCTTGTCATATAATTTGAAGGTTTAATGAATTTTGTTTAAGTGCTTTCAGCTCTATTCACCCCCCCTCTAGAGCACCTAAGTCACCCATCTAGGATCCAACAAGTGGTATCAGAGCAGGTCTTCTCCAAGCATACTTCAACAAGTAGGAGAAGATGGGTGACTACCTAGGAGGGAGACTCTCGACCAGCCTTCCAATCTTCAATGGGAGCAACTTCCTCTATTGGAGAAGAAGACTTCAATTCTTCATCCAAGGATCAAGTCTCGAGATGTGGCAAATGGTGAACAGCCCATACATTCTACCAAAGACAAACATTGAAGAATGGGATGAAGCCACCTTGATGAAAGCAACCTTGAATGCAAGAGCCATGCACATCCTTTATGCCTCCATGACCCCCACCGAGTTCAACCGGATTTCCTCTTGTGAGACGGCCTATGAGGTATGGAGAAAGCTTTGCATCACTTATGAAGGGACATATCAAGTGAAGGAAAGCAAAGTCTACATGCTCAAAGGGTTGCTTGAGAACTTCAAGATGGGAAAGGAGGAGAGCATAGCCAACATGTACTCAAGGATCAACACCATCTTAAATGGTCTTGCTGTTCTAGGACATCCTATGTCTAGTGGAGAGATCAACTCAAAGATCCTTAGAACTCTCCCCAAGAGATGGGAATCCAAGGTGACTTCCATTGAAGAAGCAAGGTCGCTTAGGGATATTCCTATTGAAGAGCTCATTGGAAATCTTCAAGCACATGAAGCTACACTTGACAAGAGGGAGGAAGTAGAAAGACAAGAGAAGAAAGAGCTTAAGAGAATGAAGAAGGATGAAATGAAGGCTCAAATTGAAGCTATCATGGAACAAGTCTCTCCATCCTCTCAAGCTAAAGAAGATGCCATGTACTCCAAAGGTCGACTCTACAAAGGCAAATCCTCCTCCATCCGGTGCTTCACATGTGGAAAGAAGGGTCACTACAAGGAAGATTGCCCACAAGGCAAAAAGACCCATCTTCACAAGAAGAAATGGCAATCAAGCTCAAGTGGCTCCTCCAACTCAAGCTCAAGTGAAGATTCAAGTGAAGGATCAAGCTCAAGCTCAAGTGATGAAGGAGAATGCCATTTTGCTCTTATAGCATCAACAAGTGAAGACTCAAGTGAGGTAAATCTAGACTCTTTAGATAAAGAATCTTTAATTGCTATTATTCATGATATTTGTGCCTCTTATAAGTCTTCTAAAAAGAAAAAGAAAAAGCTTGCTAAAATTGTTGATAATTTGCATATAGAACTAGATGATCTTGAATATGCTAATTCTTTCTTGCTTATTGATAAAAATGATTGTCTTAGCCAAGTAGACTCTCTTAAACTTGAAAATGCTAGTTTACTTGATAAGATTAAATTTCTAGAAGCTCAACCTCTCATGCCTAGTTCTAGTGAAGAGCATACTTTATTTATTGATTCTCTCATGCATGACATTGATGTTCTTAAATCTGAAAACAAAAACAAAGATTTTGTTTTGCATGAATTAGAAATAGAAAATGCCTCCTTGCTTGCTAAAATCAATGGAAATGAATCTTGTTCTAGTTATACTAATAAAGAGAATGATGTTGCTGCTCTTCATATTGATAGAGATTCTTATTTAACTAAAACTCTTTGCTTAGAAAATGATCTTCTACATGCTAGAGATAACATTAATCAATTGTCTTCTACTATTGCTTCTCTTAAGCATGATAATGATAGTTTGAGATCATCTTTGCAAAGATTCTTAGTTGGTAAGAAGAGTCTTAATGACATCCTACTCAATTCTACTAAACAAATTGGTAGACATGGTTTAGGATATGATAGTAGTCAAGGAAACAACAAAGATAAAGGACCTCCAATATTCCATGGAGAATCCTCTAGTTCCAAGACTATGGGCACATGCAACTATTGCAATGATTTTGGTCATTATTCTACTTGTTGTCCTTTTAGGAAAGCACCCAAGAGCAATAGGACTTGGGTTGCTAAGCTAATTCCTCCGGACCCAAAAACATGATTGGGGACCATTTCATCTTTCTTCTTGTAGGTACTTGCAAATGGATTGACTTGAGGTATTGAATTGCAAATTGTCTTGTCAATCCACATGAAAGAAGAAAGGTGAGATGTGTAGAGGGTGACAACAAGTGGAAAAGCAATGGTAAGCACAAAGGTAATGGTTTTATTGCTTATAACCTATCCTAACTTGTTTTTGTCAAGTTAATGTGCACTATACATATGGTTTTTGAGTCAAAAGTGGTATTTTGTGATTCTCTTCACACTCTTGCTCAAAAACTATTTCTAATGCTTCTATAGTGCATTACTAACTTGCTTAGACATGTTTGGATATGGTTTGTATATTTATCATGCCTTTAAATATGTTTTTATGAGATATATGTGCTTTTTGACAGCTGATCTGTCGGCCGAGTTTGCCCTAGTGAAACTCGACCGATAGGCACCAATGGGTGTTGCCAACTGCTGTGATCGGCCGAGTTGCCAATACACAGAACTCGACCGATTACACTGTGCACAGAATATAAATTTGGCTTATTGAGTGAGAATTTCCCTCTCAACTAGATCTTCTCAACCAATAGCCTTATTCTTTGGCACTCTCTTTTGGTACCTTTATATATGCATATTGCCTTGTTCTAAATTGCCTATCTTGCTTACAACTCTATCTTTCTAATTTCTCAAAATTGGTATATCTATATCTTGCAATTACTTGCTTTGAGTTGTTTTGCAGGTTTTGAGGATGATCTCTATGGATCTCTTGGTTGTGTCTTAAATCGCTTCCGTTGTACTCTAACTTGCTACATCTCTATAGGTGTATATCTTGTTTTGATACAACCTTGAGGTTCTTAGGGGTAATCATCTTATGGTAAGGATGCATATATAGTGAGTTATATCCTCTCATGCTTCTAAAATTGCATATCTCTTGGTTTGGATATATCTCTATATCTACTCATAGCTTGCTTTATATTGTGGTATCTCTTGCTATGATCTAGATCCTACTAGTAGTCCTAACTTGTGATATCATCTACTAGTAGTTCATATACATGTAGTTCTAACCCTGTTTATAATTGGCATCTTTGATCATCTATATGTTATGCTTGTATCTTATCTCATACATGCTCAAGATTGTTCCTTAAATTGCATATCTACTATCTTGAGTTGCTTGCATAACATTGTGATGCAGGGTACATAGAGCTACATTATATGTAGAAATTGGAGTATTTTTGGATTTTATGCAGGTTTTGCTCCAATTTCAGTTTTTGCTGCAAGTATAGTGTTTTTTATGCAGAAACACCCTTCTGCTTGGCCATGAGCTCCGATGGTTTTTGGTCAAATTCCATCATCTTGAGGGTCAAAATTGTGATTTATTGTTCTTCTGCAGCACTTTATCTTGCATTTTTGGGTTGTTCAAGTATATGATTTAACTTGCTTTTCTTTCTATGCTTGGACAAGCCCCTATATGTGCTCTTCTACTCTCCTTATATAACTTTTGTTATCTTCTTTCTCTTAACAAGTGGTGTTTCTTAGTTTCTTCACACCCCCACCTTTTTGAAATGACAAAGGGGGAGAAAGATATGTCTTCTTTTGACAACAGGGAGAAGGCATGTCTTACATGAAGCAAAGAAGCGTGTCCATGTAAAGGGGAGAAGGTAAATGGGAGAAGACATATATGTGTAGAACATATATGAGTAGAAGACATAGTTTCTATAAATGTTATGAAAGCTAACCATGCAGGAGAAATAGCATCAATTGAGGGGGAGTATGAGAACTCCATGCGCATCAATTGAGGGGGAGCATATGAGCTCAATCCTATTGAAACCCCTAGGTTTCTCCGAAGGTATGATTTTACGTACAAGCTTTCAATACATTTATGGAATGGTTTGTCATCTTCAAAAAGGGGGAGAATGTTGACTCAAGGTCAATTAGGTCAATGTTGACTCACGTCTAAATTGACTAAACCCTTGTTTTGATGATGACTAACCATTCCACATATTGGTGTCTAATGCTTCTACATTGAGTGATTTCAGATTAGGTTTAGACACACTCCAAATGCCCTAACTTGCGCATATCAAATTGGAGAAAAGACAAGTCAAAATAGCTACAAGTGTGCAATTTGGGATCTCTATGTAAATGACCTTAGAATTGCTTTGTAATCACTTGTAATGATTGTATGACTTGTAATTAAGCTTAGAAAAATTATTGGGACACAAAAATGCATCATTTGTACAGTTTTACGAAAATTCCAAAATACCCATAACAGGGATTTTGTCGGCCGAATTCCAAACTCGGCCGATCCATATATTCTGGAATTTTCTGGGCGGTCGGCCGAGTTTCCAACTCAGCCGATCCCTGTTCGGTCGAGTTTCTATGGTGGGAAACTCGGCCGATCCACTGATCGGTCCAAGTTGAAAGTCGACCGATCGGCCGAGTTTCTCCAAGGGAACTCGGCCGACAGTCTATCTTTCAGACTTGTCTTTTAGTGGTTCGGCCGAATTACCTTTATGTAAACTCGGCCGATCAGACTGTACTAAAAAGTGCAGAAAAGTGATTCTAGCCGTTGTGGAGTTGCAACAAGTGAAAATAGATCCGTTGCAAGCCACAAAACGGCTAGTTTTCGTTCACAAGTGTTCCCAAAGGCTAAGAGGCATCCCCAGCTATAAATAGGACCCCTTGGGCTTCATTCCAAGGTTGAGCATTCCATGCAAACTCTTTGAGAGGTTCCTATTCTATAGTTGAGTGCTTCCTACAGCCTCCTCTCTCTCTCTAAGCTTAATCACTTGCTACATCCATTAGAGTGAGTAGGAAATCTGTAAGAGAGCTAGTCATATTTGTATATCTTGTGAAGCTCTCACTTCCACAACCTCCCCATCTCTCCATTTCAATCATGAAGATGAAGGTTCTCTCTCTTGTCCAAGAGAGGTGAAGAAGAACAAGGGAAGGAGTCCCTTGGTGAAGATCAAGGCTGAAGACTTGGAGCTAGAGTGGGTAAGCCCTTGGAGAAGGCAGAAGACTCAAGCTCAAGTGGGTAAGTCCTTGGTGGAAAGCTTCTCCGAGTGAAGGTGAAGTCAAAGGCGGAAGATCCAAGAAGAGTGGGTAATTCCTGCAAGGCCGAAGACTTGTGCAAGAGTGGGTAAGTCCTTGGAGAAGGCCGAAGACTCTTGCAAAGTGGGTAAGTCCTTGTTAAGGTTGAAGACTCTTTGTATTGGATAGGTAAGTCCTTTGTTGGGTCATGTATTGTAAGTCTTATGAATGAATATAAGAGTGCAATTGGTTGAAGTCCTAGAGGTTGACCTCTCTAGGCAAGTGGACTGACACACTTCTAGTTTGAAGTGTGGAACCACTCTAAATAGCTTGTCTAATTTGGTGCATGTTCAATCTCTCTTATCCTTGCTATGCATGATTTAGTTGCACTCAAATTACCTATTTAGCAACCTTATCTTGTCATATAATTTGAAGGTTTAATGAATTTTGTTTAAGTGCTTTCAGCTCTATTCACCCCCCCTCTAGAGCACCTAAGTCACCCATCTAGGATCCAACAAGTGGTATCAGAGCAGGTCTTCTCCAAGCATACTTCAACAAGTAGGAGAAGATGGGTGACTACCTAGGAGGGAGACTCTCGACCAGCCTTCCAATCTTCAATGGGAGCAACTTCCTCTATTGGAGAAGAAGACTTCAATTCTTCATCCAAGGATCAAGTCTCGAGATGTGGCAAATGGTGAACAGCCCATACATTCTACCAAAGACAAACATTGAAGAATGGGATGAAGCCACCTTGATGAAAGCAACCTTGAATGCAAGAGCCATGCACATCCTTTATGCCTCCATGACCCCCACCGAGTTCAACCGGATTTCCTCTTGTGAGACGGCCTATGAGGTATGGAGAAAGCTTTGCATCACTTATGAAGGGACAGATCAAGTGAAGGAAAGCAAAGTCTACATGCTCAAAGGGTTGCTTGAGAACTTCAAGATGGGAAAGGAGGAGAGCATAGACAACATGTACTCAAGGATCAACACCATCTTAAATGGTCTTGCTGTTCTAGGACATCCTATGTCTAGTGGAGAGATCAACTCAAAGATCCTTAGAACTCTCCCCAAGAGATGGGAATCCAAGGTGACTTCCATTGAAGAAGCAAGGTCGCTTAGGGATATTCCTATTGAAGAGCTCATTGGAAATCTTCAAGCACATGAAGCTACACTTGACAAGAGGGAGGAAGTAGAAAGACAAGAGAAGAAAGAGCTTAAGAGAATGAAGAAGGATGAAATGAAGGCTCAAATTGAAGCTATCATGGAACAAGTCTCTCCATCCTCTCAAGCTAAAGAAGATGCCATGTACTCCAAAGGTCGACTCTACAAAGGCAAATCCTCCTCCATCTGGTGCTTCACATGTGGAAAGAAGGGTCACTACAAGGAAGATTGCCCACAAGGCAAAAAGACCCATCTTCACAAGAAGAAATGGCAATCAAGCTCAAGTGGCTCCTCCAACTCAAGCTCAAGTGAAGATTCAAGTGAAGGATCAAGCTCAAGCTCAAGTGATGAAGGAGAATGCCATTTTGCTCTTATAGCATCAACAAGTGAAGACTCAAGTGAGGTAAATCTAGACTCTTTAGATAAAGAATCTTTAATTGCTATTATTCATGATATTTGTGCCTCTTATAAGTCTTCTAAAAAGAAAAAGAAAAAGCTTGCTAAAATTGTTGATAATTTCCATATAGAACTAGATGATCTTGAATATGCTAATTCTTTCTTGCTTATTGATAAAAATGATTGTCTTAGCCAAGTAGACTCTCTTAAACTTGAAAATGCTAGTTTACTTGATAAGATTAAATTTCTAGAAGCTCAACCTCTCATGCCTAGTTCTAGTGAAGAGCATACTTTATTTATTGATTCTCTCATGCATGACATTGATGTTCTTAAATCTGAAAACAAAAACAAAGATTTTGTTTTGCATGAATTAGAAATAGAAAATGCCTCCTTGCTTGCTAAAATCAATGGAAATGAATCTTGTTCTAGTTATACTAATAAAGAGAATGATGTTGCTGCTCTTCATATTGATAGAGATTCTTATTTAACTAAAACTCTTTGCTTAGAAAATGATCTTCTACATGCTAGAGATAACATTAATCAATTGTCTTCTACTATTGCTTCTCTTAAGCATGATAATGATAGTTTGAGATCATCTTTGCAAAGATTCTTAGTTGGTAAGAAGAGTCTTAATGACATCCTACTCAATTCTACTAAACAAATTGGTAGACATGGTTTAGGATATGATAGTAGTCAAGGAAACAACAAAGATAAAGGACCTCCAATATTCCATGGAGAATCCTCTAGTTCCAAGACTATGGGCACATGCAACTATTGCAATGATTTTGGTCATTATTCTACTTGTTGTCCTTTTAGGAAAGCACCCAAGAGCAATAGGACTTGGGTTGCTAAGCTAATTCCTCCGGACCCAAAAACATGATTGGGGACCATTTCATCTTTCTTCTTGTAGGTACTTGCAAATGGATTGACTTGAGGTATTGAATTGCAAATTGTCTTGTCAATCCACATGAAAGAAGAAAGGTGAGATGTGTAGAGGGTGACAACAAGTGGAAAAGCAATGGTAAGCACAAAGGTAATGGTTTTATTGCTTATAACCTATCCTAACTTGTTTTTGTCAAGTTAATGTGCACTATACATATGGTTTTTGAGTCAAAAGTGGTATTTTGTGATTCTCTTCACACTCTTGCTCAAAAACTATTTCTAATGCTTCTATAGTGCATTACTAACTTGCTTAGACATGTTTGGATATGGTTTGTATATTTATCATGCCTTTAAATATGTTTTTATGAGATATATGTGCTTTTTGACAGCTGATCTGTCGGCCGAGTTTGCCCTAGTGAAACTCGACCGATAGGCACCAATGGGTGTTGCCAACTGCTGTGATCGGCCGAGTTGCCAATACACAGAACTCGACCGATTACACTGTGCACAGAATATAAATTTGGCTTATTGAGTGAGAATTTCCCTCTCAACTAGATCTTCTCAACCAATAGCCTTATTCTTTGGCACTCTCTTTTGGTACCTTTATATATGCATATTGCCTTGTTCTAAATTGCCTATCTTGCTTACAACTCTATCTTTCTAATTTCTCAAAATTGGTATATCTATATCTTGCAATTACTTGCTTTGAGTTGTTTTGCAGGTTTTGAGGATGATCTCTATGGATCTCTTGGTTGTGTCTTAAATCGCTTCCGTTGTACTCTAACTTGCTACATCTCTATAGGTGTATATATTGTTTTGATACAACCTTGAGGTTCTTAGGGGTAATCATCTTATGGTAAGGATGCATATATAGTGAGTTATATCCTCTCATGCTTCTAAAATTGCATATCTCTTGGTTTGGATATATCTCTATATCTACTCATAGCTTGCTTTATATTGTGGTATCTCTTGCTATGATCTAGATCCTACTAGTAGTCCTAACTTGTGATATCATCTACTAGTAGTTCATATACATGTAGTTCTAACCCTGTTTATAATTGGCATCTTTGATCATCTATATGTTATGCTTGTATCTTATCTCATACATGCTCAAGATTGTTCCTTAAATTGCATATCTACTATCTTGAGTTGCTTGCATAACATTGTGATGCAGGGTACATAGAGCTACATTATATGTAGAAATTGGAGTATTTTTGGATTTTATGCAGGTTTTGCTCCAATTTCAGTTTTTGCTGCAAGTATAGTGTTTTTTATGCAGAAACACCCTTCTGCTTCGCCATGAGCTCCGATGGTTTTTGGTCAAATTCCATCATCTTGAGGGTCAAAATTGTGATTTATTGTTCTTCTGCAGCACTTTATCTTGCATTTTTGGGTTGTTCAAGTATATGCTTTAACTTGCTTTTCTTTCTATGCTTGGACAAGCCCCTATATGTGCTCTTCTACTCTCCTTATATAACTTTTGTTATCTTCTTTCTCTTAACAAGTGGTGTTTCTTAGTTTCTTCACACCCCCACCTTTTTGAAATGACAAAGGGGGAGAAAGATATGTCTTCTTTTGACAACAGGGAGAAGGCATGTCTTACATGAAGCAAAGAAGCGTGTCCATGTAAAGGGGAGAAGGTAAATGGGAGAAGACATATATGTGTAGAACATATATGAGTAGAAGACATAGTTTCTATAAATGTTATGAAAGCTAACCATGCAGGAGAAATAGCATTAATTGAGGGGGAGTATGAGAACTCCATGCGCATCAATTGAGGGGGAGCATATGAGCTCAATCCTATTGAAACCCCTAGGTTTCTCCGAAGGTATGATTTTACGTACAAGCTTTCAATACATTTATGGAATGGTTTGTCATCTTCAAAAAGGGGGAGAATGTTGACTCAAGGTCAATTAGGTCAATGTTGACTCACGTCTAAATTGACTAAACCCTTGTTTTGATGATGACTAACCATTCCACATATTGGTGTCTAATGCTTCTACATTGAGTGATTTCAGATTAGGTTTAGACACACTCCAAATGCCCTAACTTGCGCATATCAAATTGGAGAAAAGACAAGTCAAAATAGCTACAAGTGTGCAATTTGGGATCTCTATGTAAATGACCTTAGAATTGCTTTGTAATCACTTGTAATGATTGTATGACTTGTAATTAAGCTTAGAAAAATTATTGGGACACAAAAATGCATCATTTGTACAGTTTTACGAAAATTCCAAAATACCCATAACAGGGATTTTGTCGGCCGAATTCCAAACTCGGCCGATCCATATATTCTGGAATTTTCTGGGCGGTCGGCCGAGTTTCCAACTCAGCCGATCCCTGTTCGGTCGAGTTTCTATGGTGGGAAACTCGGCCGATCCACTGATCGGTCCAAGTTGAAAGTCGACCGATCGGCCGAGTTTCTCCAAGGGAACTCGGCCGACAGTCTATCTTTCAGACTTGTCTTTTAGTGGTTCGGCCGAATTACCTTTATGTAAACTCGGCCGATCAGACTGTACTAAAAAGTGCAGAAAAGTGATTCTAGCCGTTGTGGAGTTGCAACAAGTGAAAATAGATCCGTTGCAAGCCACAAAACGGCTAGTTTTCGTTCACAAGTGTTCCCAAAGGCTAAGAGGCATCCCCAGCTATAAATAGGACCCCTTGGGCTTCATTCCAAGGTTGAGCATTCCATGCAAACTCTTTGAGAGGTTCCTATTCTATAGTTGAGTGCTTCCTACAGCCTCCTCTCTCTCTCTAAGCTTAATCACTTGCTACATCCATTAGAGTGAGTAGGAAATCTGTAAGAGAGCTAGTCATATTTGTATATCTTGTGAAGCTCTCACTTCCACAACCTCCCCATCTCTCCATTTCAATCATGAAGATGAAGGTTCTCTCTCTTGTCCAAGAGAGGTGAAGAAGAACAAGGGAAGGAGTCCCTTGGTGAAGATCAAGGCTGAAGACTTGGAGCTAGAGTGGGTAAGCCCTTGGAGAAGGCAGAAGACTCAAGCTCAAGTGGGTAAGTCCTTGGTGGAAAGCTTCTCCGAGTGAAGGTGAAGTCAAAGGCGGAAGATCCAAGAAGAGTGGGTAATTCCTGCAAGGCCGAAGACTTGTGCAAGAGTGGGTAAGTCCTTGGAGAAGGCCGAAGACTCTTGCAAAGTGGGTAAGTCCTTGTTAAGGTTGAAGACTCTTTGTATTGGATAGGTAAGTCCTTTGTTGGGTCATGTATTGTAAGTCTTATGAATGAATATAAGAGTGCAATTGGTTGAAGTCCTAGAGGTTGACCTCTCTAGGCAAGTGGACTGACACACTTCTAGTTTGAAGTGTGGAACCACTCTAAATAGCTTGTCTAATTTGGTGCATGTTCAATCTCTCTTATCCTTGCTATGCATGATTTAGTTGCACTCAAATTACCTATTTAGCAACCTTATCTTGTCATATAATTTGAAGGTTTAATGAATTTTGTTTAAGTGCTTTCAGCTCTATTCACCCCCCCTCTAGAGCACCTAAGTCACCCATCTAGGATCCAACAAGTGGTATCAGAGCAGGTCTTCTCCAAGCATACTTCAACAAGTAGGAGAAGATGGGTGACTACCTAGGAGGGAGACTCTCGACCAGCCTTCCAATCTTCAATGGGAGCAACTTCCTCTATTGGAGAAGAAGACTTCAATTCTTCATCCAAGGATCAAGTCTCGAGATGTGGCAAATGGTGAACAGCCCATACATTCTACCAAAGACAAACATTGAAGAATGGGATGAAGCCACCTTGATGAAAGCAACCTTGAATGCAAGAGCCATGCACATCCTTTATGCCTCCATGACCCCCACCGAGTTCAACCGGATTTCCTCTTGTGAGACGGCCTATGAGGTATGGAGAAAGCTTTGCATCACTTATGAAGGGACAGATCAAGTGAAGGAAAGCAAAGTCTACATGCTCAAAGGGTTGCTTGAGAACTTCAAGATGGGAAAGGAGGAGAGCATAGCCAACATGTACTCAAGGATCAACACCATCTTAAATGGTCTTGCTGTTCTAGGACATCCTATGTCTAGTGGAGAGATCAACTCAAAGATCCTTAGAACTCTCCCCAAGAGATGGGAATCCAAGGTGACTTCCATTGAAGAAGCAAGGTCGCTTAGGGATATTCCTATTGAAGAGCTCATTGGAAATCTTCAAGCACATGAAGCTACACTTGACAAGAGGGAGGAAGTAGAAAGACAAGAGAAGAAAGAGCTTAAGAGAATGAAGAAGGATGAAATGAAGGCTCAAATTGAAGCTATCATGGAACAAGTCTCTCCATCCTCTCAAGCTAAAGAAGATGCCATGTACTCCAAAGGTCGACTCTACAAAGGCAAATCCTCCTCCATCCGGTGCTTCACATGTGGAAAGAAGGGTCACTACAAGGAAGATTGCCCACAAGGCAAAAAGACCCATCTTCACAAGAAGAAATGGCAATCAAGCTCAAGTGGCTCCTCCAACTCAAGCTCAAGTGAAGATTCAAGTGAAGGATCAAGCTCAAGCTCAAGTGATGAAGGAGAATGCCATTTTGCTCTTATAGCATCAACAAGTGAAGACTCAAGTGAGGTAAATCTAGACTCTTTAGATAAAGAATCTTTAATTTCTATTATTCATGATATTTGTGCCTCTTATAAGTCTTCTAAAAAGAAAAAGAAAAAGCTTGCTAAAATTGTTGATAATTTGCATATAGAACTAGATGATCTTGAATATGCTAATTCTTTCTTGCTTATTGATAAAAATGATTGTCTTAGCCAAGTAGACTCTCTTAAACTTGAAAATGCTAGTTTACTTGATAAGATTAAATTTCTAGAAGCTCAACCTCTCATGCCTAGTTCTAGTGAAGAGCATACTTTATTTATTGATTCTCTCATGCATGACATTGATGTTCTTAAATCTGAAAACAAAAACAAAGATTTTGTTTTGCATGAATTAGAAATAGAAAATGCCTCCTTGCTTGCTAAAATCAATGGAAATGAATCTTGTTCTAGTTATACTAATAAAGAGAATGATGTTGCTGCTCTTCATATTGATAGAGATTCTTATTTAACTAAAACTCTTTGCTTAGAAAATGATCTTCTACATGCTAGAGATAACATTAATCAATTGTCTTCTACTATTGCTTCTCTTAAGCATGATAATGATAGTTTGAGATCATCTTTGCAAAGATTCTTAGTTGGTAAGAAGAGTCTTAATGACATCCTACTCAATTCTACTAAACAAATTGGTAGACATGGTTTAGGATATGATAGTAGTCAAGGAAACAACAAAGATAAAGGACCTCCAATATTCCATGGAGAATCCTCTATTTCCAAGACTATGGGCACATGCAACTATTGCAATGATTTTGGTCATTATTCTACTTGTTGTCCTTTTAGGAAAGCACCCAAGAGCAATAGGACTTGGGTTGCTAAGCTAATTCCTCCGGACCCAAAAACATGATTGGGGACCATTTCATCTTTCTTCTTGTAGGTACTTGCAAATGGATTGACTTGAGGTATTGAATTGCAAATTGTCTTGTCAATCCACATGAAAGAAGAAAGGTGAGATGTGTAGAGGGTGACAACAAGTGGAAAAGCAATGGTAAGCACAAAGGTAATGGTTTTATTGCTTATAACCTATCCTAACTTGTTTTTGTCAAGTTAATGTGCACTATACATATGGTTTTTGAGTCAAAAGTGGTATTTTGTGATTCTCTTCACACTCTTGCTCAAAAACTATTTCTAATGCTTCTATAGTGCATTACTAACTTGCTTAGACATGTTTGGATATGGTTTGTATATTTATCATGCCTTTAAATATGTTTTTATGAGATATATGTGCTTTTTGACAGCTGATCTGTCGGCCGAGTTTGCCCTAGTGAAACTCGACCGATAGGCACCAATGGGTGTTGCCAACTGCTGTGATCGGCCGAGTTGCCAATACACAGAACTCGACCGATTACACTGTGCACAGAATATAAATTTGGCTTATTGAGTGAGAATTTCCCTCTCAACTAGATCTTCTCAACCAATAGCCTTATTCTTTGGCACTCTCTTTTGGTACCTTTATATATGCATATTGCCTTGTTCTAAATTGCCTATCTTGCTTACAACTCTATCTTTCTAATTTCTCAAAATTGGTATATCTATATCTTGCAATTACTTGCTTTGAGTTGTTTTGCAGGTTTTGAGGATGATCTCTATGGATCTCTTGGTTGTGTCTTAAATCGCTTCCGTTGTACTCTAACTTGCTACATCTCTATAGGTGTATATCTTGTTTTGATACAACCTTGAGGTTCTTAGGGGTAATCATCTTATGGTAAGGATGCATATATAGTGAGTTATATCCTCTCATGCTTCTAAAATTGCATATCTCTTGGTTTGGATATATCTCTATATCTACTCATAGCTTGCTTTATATTGTGGTATCTCTTGCTATGATCTAGATCCTACTAGTAGTCCTAACTTGTGATATCATCTACTAGTAGTTCATATACATGTAGTTCTAACCCTGTTTATAATTGGCATCTTTGATCATCTATATGTTATGCTTGTATCTTATCTCATACATGCTCAAGATTGTTCCTTAAATTGCATATCTACTATCTTGAGTTGCTTGCATAACATTGTGATGCAGGGTACATAGAGCTACATTATATGTAGAAATTGGAGTATTTTTGGATTTTATGCAGGTTTTGCTCCAATTTCAGTTTTTGCTGCAAGTATAGTGTTTTTTATGCAGAAACACCCTTCTGCTTGGCCATGAGCTCCGATGGTTTTTGGTCAAATTCCATCATCTTGAGGGTCAAAATTGTGATTTATTGTTCTTCTGCAGCACTTTATCTTGCATTTTTGGGTTGTTCAAGTATATGCTTTAACTTGCTTTTCTTTCTATGCTTGGACAAGCCCCTATATGTGCTCTTCTACTCTCCTTATATAACTTTTGTTATCTTCTTTCTCTTAACAAGTGGTGTTTCTTAGTTTCTTCACACCCCCACCTTTTTGAAATGACAAAGGGGGAGAAAGATATGTCTTCTTTTGACAACAGGGAGAAGGCATGTCTTACATGAAGCAAAGAAGCGTGTCCATGTAAAGGGGAGAAGGTAAATGGGAGAAGACATATATGTGTAGAACATATATGAGTAGAAGACATAGTTTCTATAAATGTTATGAAAGCTAACCATGCAGGAGAAATAGCATCAATTGAGGGGGAGTATGAGAACTCCATGCGCATCAATTGAGGGGGAGCATATGAGCTCAATCCTATTGAAACCCCTAGGTTTCTCCGAAGGTATGATTTTACGTACAAGCTTTCAATACATTTATGGAATGGTTTGTCATCTTCAAAAAGGGGGAGAATGTTGACTCAAGGTCAATTAGGTCAATGTTGACTCACGTCTAAATTGACTAAACCCTTGTTTTGATGATGACTAACCATTCCACATATTGGTGTCTAATGCTTCTACATTGAGTGATTTCAGATTAGGTTTAGACACACTCCAAATGCCCTAACTTGCGCATATCAAATTGGAGAAAAGACAAGTCAAAATAGCTACAAGTGTGCAATTTGGGATCTCTATGTAAATGACCTTAGAATTGCTTTGTAATCACTTGTAATGATTGTATGACTTGTAATTAAGCTTAGAAAAATTATTGGGACACAAAAATGCATCATTTGTACAGTTTTACGAAAATTCCAAAATACCCATAACAGGGATTTTGTCGGCCGAATTCCAAACTCGGCCGATCCATATATTCTGGAATTTTCTGGGCGGTCGGCCGAGTTTCCAACTCAGCCGATCCCTGTTCGGTCGAGTTTCTATGGTGGGAAACTCGGCCGATCCACTGATCGGTCCAAGTTGAAAGTCGACCGATCGGCCGAGTTTCTCCAAGGGAACTCGGCCGACAGTCTATCTTTCAGACTTGTCTTTTAGTGGTTCGGCCGAATTACCTTTATGTAAACTCGGCCGATCAGACTGTACTAAAAAGTGCAGAAAAGTGATTCTAGCCGTTGTGGAGTTGCAACAAGTGAAAATAGATCCGTTGCAAGCCACAAAATGGCTAGTTTTCATTCACAAGTGTTCCCAAAGGCTAAGAGGCATCCCCAGCTATAAATAGGACCCCTTGGGCTTCATTCCAAGGTTGAGCATTCCATGCAAACTCTTTGAGAGGTTCCTATTCTATAGTTGAGTGCTTCCTACAGCCTCCTCTCTCTCTCTAAGCTTAATCACTTGCTACATCCATTAGAGTGAGTAGGAAATCTGTAAGAGAGCTAGTCATATTTGTATATCTTGTGAAGCTCTCACTTCCACAACCTCCCCATCTCTCCATTTCAATCATGAAGATGAAGGTTCTCTCTCTTGTCCAAGAGAGGTGAAGAAGAACAAGGGAAGGAGTCCCTTGGTGAAGATCAAGGCTGAAGACTTGGAGCTAGAGTGGGTAAGCCCTTGGAGAAGGCAGAAGACTCAAGCTCAAGTGGGTAAGTCCTTGGTGGAAAGCTTCTCCGAGTGAAGGTGAAGTCAAAGGCGGAAGATCCAAGAAGAGTGGGTAATTCCTGCAAGGCCGAAGACTTGTGCAAGAGTGGGTAAGTCCTTGGAGAAGGCCGAAGACTCTTGCAAAGTGGGTAAGTCCTTGTTAAGGTTGAAGACTCTTTGTATTGGATAGGTAAGTCCTTTGTTGGGTCATGTATTGTAAGTCTTATGAATGAATATAAGAGTGCAATTGGTTGAAGTCCTAGAGGTTGACCTCTCTAGGCAAGTGGACTGACACACTTCTAGTTTGAAGTGTGGAACCACTCTAAATAGCTTGTCTAATTTGGTGCATGTTCAATCTCTCTTATCCTTGCTATGCATGATTTAGTTGCACTCAAATTACCTATTTAGCAACCTTATCTTGTCATATAATTTGAAGGTTTAATGAATTTTGTTTAAGTGCTTTCAGCTCTATTCACCCCCCCTCTAGAGCACCTAAGTCACCCATCTAGGATCCAACAAGTGGTATCAGAGCAGGTCTTCTCCAAGCATACTTCAACAAGTAGGAGAAGATGGGTGACTACCTAGGAGGGAGACTCTCGACCAGCCTTCCAATCTTCAATGGGAGCAACTTCCTCTATTGGAGAAGAAGACTTCAATTCTTCATCCAAGGATCAAGTCTCGAGATGTGGCAAATGGTGAACAGCCCATACATTCTACCAAAGACAAACATTGAAGAATGGGATGAAGCCACCTTGATGAAAGCAACCTTGAATGCAAGAGCCATGCACATCCTTTATGCCTCCATGACCCCCACCGAGTTCAACCGGATTTCCTCTTGTGAGACGGCCTATGAGGTATGGAGAAAGCTTTGCATCACTTATGAAGGGACAGATCAAGTGAAGGAAAGCAAAGTCTACATGCTCAAAGGGTTGCTTGAGAACTTCAAGATGGGAAAGGAGGAGAGCATAGCCAACATGTACTCAAGGATCAACACCATCTTAAATGGTCTTGCTGTTCTAGGACATCCTATGTCTAGTGGAGAGATCAACTCAAAGATCCTTAGAACTCTCCCCAAGAGATGGGAATCCAAGGTGACTTCCATTGAAGAAGCAAGGTCGCTTAGGGATATTCCTATTGAAGAGCTCATTGGAAATCTTCAAGCACATGAAGCTACACTTGACAAGAGGGAGGAAGTAGAAAGACAAGAGAAGAAAGAGCTTAAGAGAATGAAGAAGGATGAAATGAAGGCTCAAATTGAAGCTATCATGGAACAAGTCTCTCCATCCTCTCAAGCTAAAGAAGATGCCATGTACTCCAAAGGTCGACTCTACAAAGGCAAATCCTCCTCCATCCGGTGCTTCACATGTGGAAAGAAGGGTCACTACAAGGAAGATTGCCCACAAGGCAAAAAGACCCATCTTCACAAGAAGAAATGGCAATCAAGCTCAAGTGTCTCCTCCAACTCAAGCTCAAGTGAAGATTCAAGTGAAGGATCAAGCTCAAGCTCAAGTGATGAAGGAGAATGCCATTTTGCTCTTATAGCATCAACAAGTGAAGACTCAAGTGAGGTAAATCTAGACTCTTTAGATAAAGAATCTTTAATTGCTATTATTCATGATATTTGTGCCTCTTATAAGTCTTCTAAAAAGAAAAAGAAAAAGCTTGCTAAAATTGTTGATAATTTGCATATAGAACTAGATGATCTTGAATATGCTAATTCTTTCTTGCTTATTGATAAAAATGATTGTCTTAGCCAAGTAGACTCTCTTAAACTTGAAAATGCTAGTTTACTTGATAAGATTAAATTTCTAGAAGCTCAACCTCTCATGCCTAGTTCTAGTGAAGAGCATACTTTATTTATTGATTCTCTCATGCATGACATTGATGTTCTTAAATCTGAAAACAAAAACAAAGATTTTGTTTTGCATGAATTAGAAATAGAAAATGCCTCCTTGCTTGCTAAAATCAATGGAAATGAATCTTGTTCTAGTTATACTAATAAAGAGAATGATGTTGCTGCTCTTCATATTGATAGAGATTCTTATTTAACTAAAACTCTTTGCTTAGAAAATGATCTTCTACATGCTAGAGATAACATTAATCAATTGTCTTCTACTATTGCTTCTCTTAAGCATGATAATGATAGTTTGAGATCATCTTTGCAAAGATTCTTAGTTGGTAATAAGAGTCTTAATGACATCCTACTCAATTCTACTAAACAAATTGGTAGACATGGTTTAGGATATGATAGTAGTCAAGGAAACAACAAAGATAAAGGACCTCCAATATTCCATGGAGAATCCTCTAGTTCCAAGACTATGGGCACATGCAACTATTGCAATGATTTTGGTCATTATTCTACTTGTTGTCCTTTTAGGAAAGCACCCAAGAGCAATAGGACTTGGGTTGCTAAGCTAATTCCTCCGGACCCAAAAACATGATTGGGGACCATTTCATCTTTCTTCTTGTAGGTACTTGCAAATGGATTGACTTGAGGTATTGAATTGCAAATTGTCTTGTCAATCCACATGAAAGAAGAAAGGTGAGATGTGTAGAGGGTGACAACAAGTAGAAAAGCAATGGTAAGCACAAAGGTAATGGTTTTATTGCTTATAACCTATCCTAACTTGTTTTTGTCAAGTTAATGTGCACTATACATATGGTTTTTGAGTCAAAAGTGGTATTTTGTGATTCTTTTCACACTCTTGCTCAAAAACTATTTCTAATGCTTCTATAGTGCATTACTAACTTGCTTAGACATGTTTGGATATGGTTTGTATATTTATCATGCCTTTAAATATGTTTTTATGAGATATATGTGCTTTTTGACAGCTGATCTGTCGGCCGAGTTTGCCCTAGTGAAACTCGACCGATAGGCACCAATGGGTGTTGCCAACTGCTGTGATCGGCCGAGTTGCCAATACACAGAACTCGACCGATTACACTGTGCACAGAATATAAATTTGGCTTATTGAGTGAGAATTTCCCTCTCAACTAGATCTTCTCAACCAATAGCCTTATTCTTTGGCACTCTCTTTTGGTACCTTTATATATGCATATTGCCTTGTTCTAAATTGCCTATCTTGCTTACAACTCTATCTTTCTAATTTCTCAAAATTGGTATATCTATATCTTGCAATTACTTGCTTTGAGTTGTTTTGCAGGTTTTGAGGATGATCTCTATGGATCTCTTGGTTGTGTCTTAAATCGCTTCCGTTGTACTCTAACTTGCTACATCTCTATAGGTGTATATCTTGTTTTGATACAACCTTGAGGTTCTTAGGGGTAATCATCTTATGGTAAGGATGCATATATAGTGAGTTATATCCTCTCATGCTTCTAAAATTGCATATCTCTTGGTTTGGATATATCTCTATATCTACTCATAGCTTGCTTTATATTGTGGTATCTCTTGCTATGATCTAGATCCTACTAGTAGTCCTAACTTGTGATATCATCTACTAGTAGTTCATATACATGTAGTTCTAACCCTGTTTATAATTGGCATCTTTGATCATCTATATGTTATGCTTGTATCTTATCTCATACATGCTCAAGATTGTTCCTTAAATTGCATATCTACTATCTTGAGTTGCTTGCATAACATTGTGATGCAGGGTACATAGAGCTACATTATATGTAGAAATTGGAGTATTTTTGGATTTTATGCAGGTTTTGCTCCAATTTCAGTTTTTGCTGCAAGTATAGTGTTTTTTATGCAGAAACACCCTTCTGCTTGGCCATGAGCTCCGATGGTTTTTGGTCAAATTCCATCATCTTGAGGGTCAAAATTGTGATTTATTGTTCTTCTGCAGCACTTTATCTTGCATTTTTGGGTTGTTCAAGTATATGCTTTAACTTGCTTTTCTTTCTATGCTTGGACAAGCCCCTATATGTGCTCTTCTACTCTCCTTATATAACTTTTGTTATCTTCTTTCTCTTAACAAGTGGTGTTTCTTAGTTTCTTCACACCCCCACCTTTTTGAAATGACAAAGGGGGAGAAAGATATGTCTTCTTTTGACAACAGGGAGAAGGCATGTCTTACATGAAGCAAAGAAGCGTGTCCATGTAAAGGGGAGAAGGTAAATGGGAGAAGACATATATGTGTAGAACATATATGAGTAGAAGACATAGTTTCTATAAATGTTATGAAAGCTAACCATGCAGGAGAAATAGCATCAATTGAGGGGGAGTATGAGAACTCCATGCGCATCAATTGAGGGGGAGCATATGAGCTCAATCCTATTGAAACCCCTAGGTTTCTCCGAAGGTATGATTTTACGTACAAGCTTTCAATACATTTATGGAATGGTTTGTCATCTTCAAAAAGGGGGAGAATGTTGACTCAAGGTCAATTAGGTCAATGTTGACTCACGTCTAAATTGACTAAACCCTTGTTTTGATGATGACTAACCATTCCACATATTGGTGTCTAATGCTTCTACATTGAGTGATTTCAGATTAGGTTTAGACACACTCCAAATGCCCTAACTTGCGCATATCAAATTGGAGAAAAGACAAGTCAAAATAGCTACAAGTGTGCAATTTGGGATCTCTATGTAAATGACCTTAGAATTGCTTTGTAATCACTTGTAATGATTGTATGACTTGTAATTAAGCTTAGAAAAATTATTGGGACACAAAAATGCATCATTTGTACAGTTTTACGAAAATTCCAAAATACCCATAACAGGGATTTTGTCGGCCGAATTCCAAACTCGGCCGATCCATATATTCTGGAATTTTCTGGGCGGTCGGCCGAGTTTCCAACTCAGCCGATCCCTGTTCGGTCGAGTTTCTATGGTGGGAAACTCGGCCGATCCACTGATCGGTCCAAGTTGAAAGTCGACCGATCGGCCGAGTTTCTCCAAGGGAACTCGGCCGACAGTCTATCTTTCAGACTTGTCTTTTAGTGGTTCGGCCGAATTACCTTTATGTAAACTCGGCCGATCAGACTGTACTAAAAAGTGCAGAAAAGTGATTCTAGCCGTTGTGGAGTTGCAACAAGTGAAAATAGATCTGTTGCAAGCCACAAAACGGCTAGTTTTCGTTCACAAGTGTTCCCAAAGGCTAAGAGGCATCCCCAGCTATAAATTGGACCCCTTGGGCTTCATTCCAAGGTTGAGCATTCCATGCAAACTCTTTGAGAGGTTCCTATTCTATAGTTGAGTGCTTCCTACAGCCTCCTCTCTCTCTCTAAGCTTAATCACTTGCTACATCCATTAGAGTGAGTAGGAAATCTGTAAGAGAGCTAGTCATATTTGTATATCTTGTGAAGCTCTCACTTCCACAACCTCCCCATCTCTCCATTTCAATCATGAAGATGAAGGTTCTCTCTCTTGTCCAAGAGAGGTGAAGAAGAACAAGGGAAGGAGTCCCTTGGTGAAGATCAAGGCTGAAGACTTGGAGCTAGAGTGGGTAAGCCCTTGGAGAAGGCAGAAGACTCAAGCTCAAGTGGGTAAGTCCTTGGTGGAAAGCTTCTCCGAGTGAAGGTGAAGTCAAAGGCGGAAGATCCAAGAAGAGTGGGTAATTCCTGCAAGGCCGAAGACTTGTGCAAGAGTGGGTAAGTCCTTGGAGAAGGCCGAAGACTCTTGCAAAGTGGGTAAGTCCTTGTTAAGGTTGAAGACTCTTTGTATTGGATAGGTAAGTCCTTTGTTGGGTCATGTATTGTAAGTCTTATGAATGAATATAAGAGTGCAATTTGTTGAAGTCCTAGAGGTTGACCTCTCTAGGCAAGTGGACTGACACACTTCTAGTTTGAAGTGTGGAACCACTCTAAATAGCTTGTCTAATTTGGTGCATGTTCAATCTCTCTTATCCTTGCTATGCATGATTTAGTTGCACTCAAATTACCTATTTAGCAACCTTATCTTGTCATATAATTTGAAGGTTTAATGAATTTTGTTTAAGTGCTTTCAGCTCTATTCACCCCCCCTCTAGAGCACCTAAGTCACCCATCTAGGATCCAACAAGTGGTATCAGAGCAGGTCTTCTCCAAGCATACTTCAACAAGTAGGAGAAGATGGGTGACTACCTAGGAGGGAGACTCTCGACCAGCCTTCCAATCTTCAATGGGAGCAACTTCCTCTATTGGAGAAGAAGACTTCAATTCTTCATCCAAGGATCAAGTCTCGAGATGTGGCAAATGGTGAACAGCCCATACATTCTACCAAAGACAAACATTGAAGAATGGGATGAAGCCACCTTGATGAAAGCAACCTTGAATGCAAGAGCCATGCACATCCTTTATGCCTCCATGACCCCCACCGAGTTCAACCGGATTTCCTCTTGTGAGACGGCCTATGAGGTATGGAGAAAGCTTTGCATCACTTATGAAGGGACAGATCAAGTGAAGGAAAGCAAAGTCTACATGCTCAAAGGGTTGCTTGAGAACTTCAAGATGGGAAAGGAGGAGAGCATAGCCAACATGTACTCAAGGATCAACACCATCTTAAATGGTCTTGCTGTTCTAGGACATCCTATGTCTAGTGGAGAGATCAACTCAAAGATCCTTAGAACTCTCCCCAAGAGATGGGAATCCAAGGTGACTTCCATTGAAGAAGCAAGGTCGCTTAGGGATATTCCTATTGAAGAGCTCATTGGAAATCTTCAAGCACATGAAGCTACACTTGACAAGAGGGAGGAAGTAGAAAGACAAGAGAAGAAAGAGCTTAAGAGAATGAAGAAGGATGAAATGAAGGCTCAAATTGAAGCTATCATGGAACAAGTCTCTCCATCCTCTCAAGCTAAAGAAGATGCCATGTACTCCAAAGGTCGACTCTACAAAGGCAAATCCTCCTCCATCCGGTGCTTCACATGTGGAAAGAAGGGTCACTACAAGGAAGATTGCCCACAAGGCAAAAAGACCCATCTTCACAAGAAGAAATGGCAATCAAGCTCAAGTGGCTCCTCCAACTCAAGCTCAAGTGAAGATTCAAGTGAAGGATCAAGCTCAAGCTCAAGTGATGAAGGAGAATGCCATTTTGCTCTTATAGCATCAACAAGTGAAGACTCAAGTGAGGTAAATCTAGACTCTTTAGATAAAGAATCTTTAATTGCTATTATTCATGATATTTGTGCCTCTTATAAGTCTTCTAAAAAGAAAAAGAAAAAGCTTGCTAAAATTGTTGATAATTTGCATATAGAACTAGATGATCTTGAATATGCTAATTCTTTCTTGCTTATTGATAAAAATGATTGTCTTAGCCAAGTAGACTCTCTTAAACTTGAAAATGCTAGTTTACTTGATAAGATTAAATTTCTAGAAGCTCAACCTCTCATGCCTAGTTCTAGTGAAGAGCATACTTTATTTATTGATTCTCTCATGCATGACATTGATGTTCTTAAATCTGAAAACAAAAACAAAGATTTTGTTTTGCATGAATTAGAAATAGAAAATGCCTCCTTGCTTGCTAAAATCAATGGAAATGAATCTTGTTCTAGTTATACTAATAAAGAGAATGATGTTGCTGCTCTTCATATTGATAGAGATTCTTATTTAACTAAAACTCTTTGCTTAGAAAATGATCTTCTACATGCTAGAGATAACATTAATCAATTGTCTTCTACTATTGCTTCTCTTAAGCATGATAATGATAGTTTGAGATCATCTTTGCAAAGATTCTTAGTTGGTAAGAAGAGTCTTAATGACATCCTACTCAATTCTACTAAACAAATTGGTAGACATGGTTTAGGATATGATAGTAGTCAAGGAAACAACAAAGATAAAGGACCTCCAATATTCCATGGAGAATCCTCTAGTTCCAAGACTATGGGCACATGCAACTATTGCAATGATTTTGGTCATTATTCTACTTGTTGTCCTTTTAGGAAAGCACCCAAGAGCAATAGGACTTGGGTTGCTAAGCTAATTCCTCCGGACCCAAAAACATGATTGGGGACCATTTCATCTTTCTTCTTGTAGGTACTTGCAAATGGATTGACTTGAGGTATTGAATTGCAAATTGTCTTGTCAATCCACATGAAAGAAGAAAGGTGAGATGTGTAGAGGGTGACAACAAGTGGAAAAGCAAGGGTAAGCACAAAGGTAATGGTTTTATTGCTTATAACCTATCCTAACTTGTTTTTGTCAAGTTAATGTGCACTATACATATGGTTTTTGAGTCAAAAGTGGTATTTTGTGATTCTCTTCACACTCTTGCTCAAAAACTATTTCTAATGCTTCTATAGTGCATTACTAACTTGCTTAGACATGTTTGGATATGGTTTGTATATTTATCATGCCTTTAAATATGTTTTTATGAGATATATGTGCTTTTTGACAGCTGATCTGTCGGCCGAGTTTGCCCTAGTGAAACTCGACCGATAGGCACCAATGGGTGTTGCCAACTGCTGTGATCGGCCGAGTTGCCAATACACAGAACTCGACCGATTACACTGTGCACAGAATATAAATTTGGCTTATTGAGTGAGAATTTCCCTCTCAACTAGATCTTCTCAACCAATAGCCTTATTCTTTGGCACTCTCTTTTGGTACCTTTATATATGCATATTGCCTTGTTCTAAATTGCCTATCTTGCTTACAACTCTATCTTTCTAATTTCTCAAAATTGGTATATCTATATCTTGCAATTACTTGCTTTGAGTTGTTTTGCAGGTTTTGAGGATGATCTCTATGGATCTCTTGGTTGTGTCTTAAATCGCTTCCGTTGTACTCTAACTTGCTACATCTCTATAGGTGTATATCTTGTTTTGATACAACCTTGAGGTTCTTAGGGGTAATCATCTTATGGTAAGGATGCATATATAGTGAGTTATATCCTCTCATGCTTCTAAAATTGCATATCTCTTGGTTTGGATATATCTCTATATCTACTCATAGCTTGCTTTATATTGTGGTATCTCTTGCTATGATCTAGATCCTACTAGTAGTCCTAACTTGTGATATCATCTACTAGTAGTTCATATACATGTAGTTCTAACCCTGTTTATAATTGGCATCTTTGATCATCTATATGTTATGCTTGTATCTTATCTCATACATGCTCAAGATTGTTCCTTAAATTGCATATCTACTATCTTGAGTTGCTTGCATAACATTGTGATGCAGGGTACATAGAGCTACATTATATGTAGAAATTGGAGTATTTTTGGATTTTATGCAGGTTTTGCTCCAATTTCAGTTTTTGCTGCAAGTATAGTGTTTTTTATGCAGAAACACCCTTCTGCTTGGCCATGAGCTCCGATGGTTTTTGGTCAAATTCCATCATCTTGAGGGTCAAAATTGTGATTTATTGTTCTTCTGCAGCACTTTATCTTGCATTTTTGGGTTGTTCAAGTATATGCTTTAACTTGCTTTTCTTTCTATGCTTGGACAAGCCCCTATATGTGCTCTTCTACTCTCCTTATATAACTTTTGTTATCTTCTTTCTCTTAACAAGTGGTGTTTCTTAGTTTCTTCACACCCCCACCTTTTTGAAATGACAAAGGGGGAGAAAGATATGTCTTCTTTTGACAACAGGGAGAAGGCATGTCTTACATGAAGCAAAGAAGCGTGTCCATGTAAAGGGGAGAAGGTAAATGGGAGAAGACATATATGTGTAGAACATATATGAGTAGAAGACATAGTTTCTATAAATGTTATGAAAGCTAACCATGCAGGAGAAATAGCATCAATTGAGGGGGAGTATGAGAACTCCATGCGCATCAATTGAGGGGGAGCATATGAGCTCAATCCTATTGAAACCCCTAGGTTTCTCCGAAGGTATGATTTTACGTACAAGCTTTCAATACATTTATGGAATGGTTTGTCATCTTCAAAAAGGGGGAGAATGTTGACTCAAGGTCAATTAGGTCAATGTTGACTCACGTCTAAATTGACTAAACCCTTGTTTTGATGATGACTAACCATTCCACATATTGGTGTCTAATGCTTCTACATTGAGTGATTTCAGATTAGGTTTAGACACACTCCAAATGCCCTAACTTGCGCATATCAAATTGGAGAAAAGACAAGTCAAAATAGCTACAAGTGTGCAATTTGGGATCTCTATGTAAATGACCTTAGAATTGCTTTGTAATCACTTGTAATGATTGTATGACTTGTAATTAAGCTTAGAAAAATTATTGGGACACAAAAATGCATCATTTGTACAGTTTTACGAAAATTCCAAAATACCCATAACAGGGATTTTGTCGGCCGAATTCCAAACTCGGCCGATCCATATATTCTGGAATTTTCTGGGCGGTCGGCCGAGTTTCCAACTCAGCCGATCCCTGTTCGGTCGAGTTTCTATGGTGGGAAACTCGGCCGATCCACTGATCGGTCCAAGTTGAAAGTCGACCGATCGGCCGAGTTTCTCCAAGGGAACTCGGCCGACAGTCTATCTTTCAGACTTGTCTTTTAGTGGTTCGGCCGAATTACCTTTATGTAAACTCGGCCGATCAGACTGTACTAAAAAGTGCAGAAAAGTGATTCTAGCCGTTGTGGAGTTGCAACAAGTGAAAATAGATCCGTTGCAAGCCACAAAACGGCTAGTTTTCATTCACAAGTGTTCCCAAAGGCTAAGAGGCATCCCCAGCTATAAATAGGACCCCTTGGGCTTCATTCCAAGGTTGAGCATTCCATGCAAACTCTTTGAGAGGTTCCTATTCTATAGTTGAGTGCTTCCTACAGCCTCCTCTCTCTCTCTAAGCTTAATCACTTGCTACATCCATTAGAGTGAGTAGGAAATCTGTAAGAGAGCTAGTCATATTTGTATATCTTGTGAAGCTCTCACTTCCACAACCTCCCCATCTCTCCATTTCAATCATGAAGATGAAGGTTCTCTCTCTTGTCCAAGAGAGGTGAAGAAGAACAAGGGAAGGAGTCCCTTGGTGAAGATCAAGGCTGAAGACTTGGAGCTAGAGTGGGTAAGCCCTTGGAGAAGGCAGAAGACTCAAGCTCAAGTGGGTAAGTCCTTGGTGGAAAGCTTCTCCGAGTGAAGGTGAAGTCAAAGGCGGAAGATCCAAGAAGAGTGGGTAATTCCTGCAAGGCCGAAGACTTGTGCAAGAGTGGGTAAGTCCTTGGAGAAGGCCGAAGACTCTTGCAAAGTGGGTAAGTCCTTGTTAAGGTTGAAGACTCTTTGTATTGGATAGGTAAGTCCTTTGTTGGGTCATGTATTGTAAGTCTTATGAATGAATATAAGAGTGCAATTGGTTGAAGTCCTAGAGGTTGACCTCTCTAGGCAAGTGGACTGACACACTTCTAGTTTGAAGTGTGGAACCACTCTAAATAGCTTGTCTAATTTGGTGCATGTTCAATCTCTCTTATCCTTGCTATGCATGATTTAGTTGCACTCAAATTACCTATTTAGCAACCTTATCTTGTCATATAATTTGAAGGTTTAATGAATTTTGTTTAAGTGCTTTCAGCTCTATTCACCCCCCCTCTAGAGCACCTAAGTCACCCATCTAGGATCCAACAAGTGGTATCAGAGCAGGTCTTCTCCAAGCATACTTCAACAAGTAGGAGAAGATGGGTGACTACCTAGGAGGGAGACTCTCGACCAGCCTTCCAATCTTCAATGGGAGCAACTTCCTCTATTGGAGAAGAAGACTTCAATTCTTCATCCAAGGATCAAGTCTCGAGATGTGGCAAATGGTGAACAACCCATACATTCTACCAAAGACAAACATTGAAGAATGGGATGAAGCCACCTTGATGAAAGCAACCTTGAATGCAAGAGCCATGCACATCCTTTATGCCTCCATGACCCCCACCGAGTTCAACCGGATTTCCTCTTGTGAGACGGCCTATGAGGTATGGAGAAAGCTTTGCATCACTTATGAAGGGACAGATCAAGTGAAGGAAAGCAAAGTCTACATGCTCAAAGGGTTGCTTGAGAACTTCAAGATGGGAAAGGAGGAGAGCATAGCCAACATGTACTCAAGGATCAACACCATCTTAAATGGTCTTGCTGTTCTAGGACATCCTATGTCTAGTGGAGAGATCAACTCAAAGATCCTTAGAACTCTCCCCAAGAGATGGGAATCCAAGGTGACTTCCATTGAAGAAGCAAGGTCGCTTAGGGATATTCCTATTGAAGAGCTCATTGGAAATCTTCAAGCACATGAAGCTACACTTGACAAGAGGGAGGAAGTAGAAAGACAAGAGAAGAAAGAGCTTAAGAGAATGAAGAAGGATGAAATGAAGGCTCAAATTTAAGCTATCATGGAACAAGTCTCTCCATCCTCTCAAGCTAAAGAAGATGCCATGTACTCCAAAGGTCGACTCTACAAAGGCAAATCCTCCTCCATCCGGTGCTTCACATGTGGAAAGAAGGGTCACTACAAGGAAGATTGCCCACAAGGCAAAAAGACCCATCTTCACAAGAAGAAATGGCAATCAAGCTCAAGTGTCTCCTCCAACTCAAGCTCAAGTGAAGATTCAAGTGAAGGATCAAGCTCAAGCTCAAGTGATGAAGGAGAATGCCATTTTGCTCTTATAGCATCAACAAGTGAAGACTCAAGTGAGGTAAATCTAGACTCTTTAGATAAAGAATCTTTAATTGCTATTATTCATGATATTTGTGCCTCTTATAAGTCTTCTAAAAAGAAAAAGAAAAAGCTTGCTAAAATTGTTGATAATTTGCATATAGAACTAGATGATCTTGAATATGCTAATTCTTTCTTGCTTATTGATAAAAATGATTGTCTTAGCCAAGTAGACTCTCTTAAACTTGAAAATGCTAGTTTACTTGATAAGATTAAATTTCTAGAAGCTCAACCTCTCATGCCTAGTTCTAGTGAAGAGCATACTTTATTTATTGATTCTCTCATGCATGACATTGATGTTCTTAAATCTGAAAACAAAAACAAAGATTTTGTTTTGCATGAATTAGAAATAGAAAATGCCTCCTTGCTTGCTAAAATCAATGGAAATGAATCTTGTTCTAGTTATACTAATAAAGAGAATGATGTTGCTGCTCTTCATATTGATAGAGATTCTTATTTAACTAAAACTCTTTGCTTAGAAAATGATCTTCTACATGCTAGAGATAACATTAATCAATTGTCTTCTACTATTGCTTCTCTTAAGCATGATAATGATAGTTTGAGATCATCTTTGCAAAGATTCTTAGTTGGTAATAAGAGTCTTAATGACATCCTACTCAATTCTACTAAACAAATTGGTAGACATGGTTTAGGATATGATAGTAGTCAAGGAAACAACAAAGATAAAGGACCTCCAATATTCCATGGAGAATCCTCTAGTTCCAAGACTATGGGCACATGCAACTATTGCAATGATTTTGGTCATTATTCTACTTGTTGTCCTTTTAGGAAAGCACCCAAGAGCAATAGGACTTGGGTTGCTAAGCTAATTCCTCCGGACCCAAAAACATGATTGGGGACCATTTCATCTTTCTTCTTGTAGGTACTTGCAAATGGATTGACTTGAGGTATTGAATTGCAAATTGTCTTGTCAATCCACATGAAAGAAGAAAGGTGAGATGTGTAGAGGGTGACAACAAGTGGAAAAGCAATGGTAAGCACAAAGGTAATGGTTTTATTGCTTATAACCTATCCTAACTTGTTTTTGTCAAGTTAATGTGCACTATACATATGGTTTTTGAGTCAAAAGTGGTATTTTGTGATTCTCTTCACACTCTTGCTCAAAAACTATTTCTAATGCTTCTATAGTGCATTACTAACTTGCTTAGACATGTTTGGATATGGTTTGTATATTTATCATGCCTTTAAATATGTTTTTATGAGATATATGTGCTTTTTGACAGCTGATCTGTCGGCCGAGTTTGCCCTAGTGAAACTCGACCGATAGGCACCAATGGGTGTTGCCAACTGCTGTGATCGGCCGAGTTGCCAATACACAGAACTCGACCGATTACACTGTGCACAGAATATAAATTTGGCTTATTGAGTGAGAATTTCCCTCTCAACTAGATCTTCTCAACCAATAGCCTTATTCTTTGGCACTCTCTTTTGGTACCTTTATATATGCATATTGCCTTGTTCTAAATTGCCTATCTTGCTTACAACTCTATCTTTCTAATTTCTCAAAATTGGTATATCTATATCTTGCAATTACTTGCTTTGAGTTGTTTTGCAGGTTTTGAGGATGATCTCTATGGATCTCTTGGTTGTGTCTTAAATCGCTTCCGTTGTACTCTAACTTGCTACATCTCTATAGGTGTATATCTTGTTTTGATACAACCTTGAGGTTCTTAGGGGTAATCATCTTATGGTAAGGATGCATATATAGTGAGTTATATCCTCTCATGCTTCTAAAATTGCATATCTCTTGGTTTGGATATATCTCTATATCTACTCATAGCTTGCTTTATATTGTGGTATCTCTTGCTATGATCTAGATCCTACTAGTAGTCCTAACTTGTGATATCATCTACTAGTAGTTCATATACATGTAGTTCTAACCCTGTTTATAATTGGCATCTTTGATCATCTATATGTTATGCTTGTATCTTATCTCATACATGCTCAAGATTGTTCCTTAAATTGCATATCTACTATCTTGAGTTGCTTGCATAACATTGTGATGCAGGGTACATAGAGCTACATTATATGTAGAAATTGGAGTATTTTTGGATTTTATGCAGGTTTTGCTCCAATTTCAGTTTTTGCTGCAAGTATAGTGTTTTTTATGCAGAAACACCCTTCTGCTTGGCCATGAGCTCCGATGGTTTTTGGTCAAATTCCATCATCTTGAGGGTCAAAATTGTGATTTATTGTTCTTCTGCAGCACTTTAACTTGCATTTTTGGGTTGTTCAAGTATATGCTTTAACTTGCTTTTCTTTCTATGCTTGGACAAGCCCCTATATGTGCTCTTCTACTCTCCTTATATAACTTTTGTTATCTTCTTTCTCTTAACAAGTGGTGTTTCTTAGTTTCTTCACACCCCCACCTTTTTGAAATGACAAAGGGGGAGAAAGATATGTCTTCTTTTGACAACAGGGAGAAGGCATGTCTTACATGAAGCAAAGAAGCGTGTCCATGTAAAGGGGAGAAGGTAAATGGGAGAAGACATATATGTGTAGAACATATATGAGTAGAAGACATAGTTTCTATAAATGTTATGAAAGCTAACCATGCAGGAGAAATAGCATCAATTGAGGGGGAGTATGAGAACTCCATGCGCATCAATTGAGGGGGAGCATATGAGCTCAATCCTATTGAAACCCCTAGGTTTCTCCGAAGGTATGATTTTACGTACAAGCTTTCAATACATTTATGGAATGGTTTGTCATCTTCAAAAAGGGGGAGAATGTTGACTCAAGGTCAATTAGGTCAATGTTGACTCACGTCTAAATTGACTAAACCCTTGTTTTGATGATGACTAACCATTCCACATATTGGTGTCTAATGCTTCTACATTGAGTGATTTCAGATTAGGTTTAGACACACTCCAAATGCCCTAACTTGCGCATATCAAATTGGAGAAAAGACAAGTCAAAATAGCTACAAGTGTGCAATTTGGGATCTCTATGTAAATGACCTTAGAATTGCTTTGTAATCACTTGTAATGATTGTATGACTTGTAATTAAGCTTAGAAAAATTATTGGGACACAAAAATGCATCATTTGTACAGTTTTACGAAAATTCCAAAATACCCATAACAGGGATTTTGTCGGCCGAATTCCAAACTCGGCCGATCCATATATTCTGGAATTTTCTGGGCGGTCGGCCGAGTTTCCAACTCAGCCGATCCCTGTTCGGTCGAGTTTCTATGGTGGGAAACTCGGCCGATCCACTGATCGGTCCAAGTTGAAAGTCGACCGATCGGCCGAGTTTCTCCAAGGGAACTCGGCCGACAGTCTATCTTTCAGACTTGTCTTTTAGTGGTTCGGCCGAATTACCTTTATGTAAACTCGGCCGATCAGACTGTACTAAAAAGTGCAGAAAAGTGATTCTAGCCGTTGTGGAGTTGCAACAAGTGAAAATAGATCTGTTGCAAGCCACAAAATGGCTAGTTTTCGTTCACAAGTGTTCCCAAAGGCTAAGAGGCATCCCCAGCTATAAATTGGACCCCTTGGGCTTCATTCCAAGGTTGAGCATTCCATGCAAACTCTTTGAGAGGTTCCTATTCTATAGTTGAGTGCTTCCTACAGCCTCCTCTCTCTCTCTAAGCTTAATCACTTGCTACATCCATTAGAGTGAGTAGGAAATCTGTAAGAGAGCTAGTCATATTTGTATATCTTGTGAAGCTCTCACTTCCACAACCTCCCCATCTCTCCATTTCAATCATGAAGATGAAGGTTCTCTCTCTTGTCCAAGAGAGGTGAAGAAGAACAAGGGAAGGAGTCCCTTGGTGAAGATCAAGGCTGAAGACTTGGAGCTAGAGTGGGTAAGCCCTTGGAGAAGGCAGAAGACTCAAGCTCAAGTGGGTAAGTCCTTGGTGGAAAGCTTCTCCGAGTGAAGGTGAAGTCAAAGGCGGAAGATCCAAGAAGAGTGGGTAATTCCTGCAAGGCCGAAGACTTGTGCAAGAGTGGGTAAGTCCTTGGAGAAGGCCGAAGACTCTTGCAAAGTGGGTAAGTCCTTGTTAAGGTTGAAGACTCTTTGTATTGGATAGGTAAGTCCTTTGTTGGGTCATGTATTGTAAGTCTTATGAATGAATATAAGAGTGCAATTTGTTGAAGTCCTAGAGGTTGACCTCTCTAGGCAAGTGGACTGACACACTTCTAGTTTGAAGTGTGGAACCACTCTAAATAGCTTGTCTAATTTGGTGCATGTTCAATCTCTCTTATCCTTGCTATGCATGATTTAGTTGCACTCAAATTACCTATTTAGCAACCTTATCTTGTCATATAATTTGAAGGTTTAATGAATTTTGTTTAAGTGCTTTCAGCTCTATTCACCCCCCCTCTAGAGCACCTAAGTCACCCATCTAGGATCCAACAAGTGGTATCAGAGCAGGTCTTCTCCAAGCATACTTCAACAAGTAGGAGAAGATGGGTGACTACCTAGGAGGGAGACTCTCGACCAGCCTTCCAATCTTCAATGGGAGCAACTTCCTCTATTGGAGAAGAAGACTTCAATTCTTCATCCAAGGATCAAGTCTCGAGATGTGGCAAATGGTGAACAGCCCATACATTCTACCAAAGACAAACATTGAAGAATGGGATGAAGCCACCTTGATGAAAGCAACCTTGAATGCAAGAGCCATGCACATCCTTTATGCCTCCATGACCCCCACCGAGTTCAACCGGATTTCCTCTTGTGAGACGGCCTATGAGGTATGGAGAAAGCTTTGCATCACTTATGAAGGGACAGATCAAGTGAAGGAAAGCAAAGTCTACATGCTCAAAGGGTTGCTTGAGAACTTCAAGATGGGAAAGGAGGAGAGCATAGCCAACATGTACTCAAGGATCAACACCATCTTAAATGGTCTTGCTGTTCTAGGACATCCTATGTCTAGTGGAGAGATCAACTCAAAGATCCTTAGAACTCTCCCCAAGAGATGGGAATCCAAGGTGACTTCCATTGAAGAAGCAAGGTCGCTTAGGGATATTCCTATTGAAGAGCTCATTGGAAATCTTCAAGCACATGAAGCTACACTTGACAAGAGGGAGGAAGTAGAAAGACAAGAGAAGAAAGAGCTTAAGAGAATGAAGAAGGATGAAATGAAGGCTCAAATTGAAGCTATCATGGAACAAGTCTCTCCATCCTCTCAAGCTAAAGAAGATGCCATGTACTCCAAAGGTCGACTCTACAAAGGCAAATCCTCCTCCATCCGGTGCTTCACATGTGGAAAGAAGGGTCACTACAAGGAAGATTGCCCACAAGGCAAAAAGACCCATCTTCACAAGAAGAAATGGCAATCAAGCTCAAGTGGCTCCTCCAACTCAAGCTCAAGTGAAGATTCAAGTGAAGGATCAAGCTCAAGCTCAAGTGATGAAGGAGAATGCCATTTTGCTCTTATAGCATCAACAAGTGAAGACTCAAGTGAGGTAAATCTAGACTCTTTAGATAAAGAATCTTTAATTGCTATTATTCATGATATTTGTGCCTCTTATAAGTCTTCTAAAAAGAAAAAGAAAAAGCTTGCTAAAATTGTTGATAATTTGCATATAGAACTAGATGATCTTGAATATGCTAATTCTTTCTTGCTTATTGATAAAAATGATTGTCTTAGCCAAGTAGACTCTCTTAAACTTGAAAATGCTAGTTTACTTGATAAGATTAAATTTCTAGAAGCTCAACCTCTCATGCCTAGTTCTAGTGAAGAGCATACTTTATTTATTGATTCTCTCATGCATGACATTGATGTTCTTAAATCTGAAAACAAAAACAAAGATTTTGTTTTGCATGAATTAGAAATAGAAAATGCCTCCTTGCTTGCTAAAATCAATGGAAATGAATCTTGTTCTAGTTATACTAATAAAGAGAATGATGTTGCTGCTCTTCATATTGATAGAGATTCTTATTTAACTAAAACTCTTTGCTTAGAAAATGATCTTCTACATGCTAGAGATAACATTAATCAATTGTCTTCTACTATTGCTTCTCTTAAGCATGATAATGATAGTTTGAGATCATCTTTGCAAAGATTCTTAGTTGGTAAGAAGAGTCTTAATGACATCCTACTCAATTCTACTAAACAAATTGGTAGACATGGTTTAGGATATGATAGTAGTCAAGGAAACAACAAAGATAAAGGACCTCCAATATTCCATGGAGAATCCTCTAGTTCCAAGACTATGGGCACATGCAACTATTGCAATGATTTTGGTCATTATTCTACTTGTTGTCCTTTTAGGAAAGCACCCAAGAGCAATAGGACTTGGGTTGCTAAGCTAATTCCTCCGGACCCAAAAACATGATTGGGGACCATTTCATCTTTCTTCTTGTAGGTACTTGCAAATGGATTGACTTGAGGTATTGAATTGCAAATTGTCTTGTCAATCCACATGAAAGAAGAAAGGTGAGATGTGTAGAGGGTGACAACAAGTGGAAAAGCAATGGTAAGCACAAAGGTAATGGTTTTATTGCTTATAACCTATCCTAACTTGTTTTTGTCAAGTTAATGTGCACTATACATATGGTTTTTGAGTCAAAAGTGGTATTTTGTGATTCTTTTCACACTCTTGCTCAAAAACTATTTCTAATGCTTCTATAGTGCATTACTAACTTGCTTAGACATGTTTGGATATGGTTTGTATATTTATCATGCCTTTAAATATGTTTTTATGAGATATATGTGCTTTTTGACAGCTGATCTGTCGGCCGAGTTTGCCCTAGTGAAACTCGACCGATAGGCACCAATGGGTGTTGCCAACTGCTGTGATCGGCCGAGTTGCCAATACACAGAACTCGACCGATTACACTGTGCACAGAATATAAATTTGGCTTATTGAGTGAGAATTTCCCTCTCAACTAGATCTTCTCAACCAATAGCCTTATTCTTTGGCACTCTCTTTTGGTACCTTTATATATGCATATTGCCTTGTTCTAAATTGCCTATCTTGCTTACAACTCTATCTTTCTAATTTCTCAAAATTGGTATATCTATATCTTGCAATTACTTGCTTTGAGTTGTTTTGCAGGTTTTGAGGATGATCTCTATGGATCTCTTGGTTGTGTCTTAAATCGCTTCCGTTGTACTCTAACTTGCTACATCTCTATAGGTGTATATCTTGTTTTGATACAACCTTGAGGTTCTTAGGGGTAATCATCTTATGGTAAGGATGCATATATAGTGAGTTATATCCTCTCATGCTTCTAAAATTGCATATCTCTTGGTTTGGATATATCTCTATATCTACTCATAGCTTGCTTTATATTGTGGTATCTCTTGCTATGATCTAGATCCTACTAGTAGTCCTAACTTGTGATATCATCTACTAGTAGTTCATATACATGTAGTTCTAACCCTGTTTATAATTGGCATCTTTGATCATCTATATGTTATGCTTGTATCTTATCTCATACATGCTCAAGATTGTTCCTTAAATTGCATATCTACTATCTTGAGTTGCTTGCATAACATTGTGATGCAGGGTACATAGAGCTACATTATATGTAGAAATTGGAGTATTTTTGGATTTTATGCAGGTTTTGCTCCAATTTCAGTTTTTGCTGCAAGTATAGTGTTTTTTATGCAGAAACACCCTTCTGCTTCGCCATGAGCTCCGATGGTTTTTGGTCAAATTCCATCATCTTGAGGGTCAAAATTGTGATTTATTGTTCTTCTGCAGCACTTTATCTTGCATTTTTGGGTTGTTCAAGTATATGCTTTAACTTGCTTTTCTTTCTATGCTTGGACAAGCCCCTATATGTGCTCTTCTACTCTCCTTATATAACTTTTGTTATCTTCTTTCTCTTAACAAGTGGTGTTTCTTAGTTTCTTCACACCCCCACCTTTTTGAAATGACAAAGGGGGAGAAAGATATGTCTTCTTTTGACAACAGGGAGAAGGCATGTCTTACATGAAGCAAAGAAGCGTGTCCATGTAAAGGGGAGAAGGTAAATGGGAGAAGACATATATGTGTAGAACATATATGAGTAGAAGACATAGTTTCTATAAATGTTATGAAAGCTAACCATGCAGGAGAAATAGCATCAATTGAGGGGGAGTATGAGAACTCCATGCGCATCAATTGAGGGGGAGCATATGAGCTCAATCCTATTGAAACCCCTAGGTTTCTCCGAAGGTATGATTTTACGTACAAGCTTTCAATACATTTATGGAATGGTTTGTCATCTTCAAAAAGGGGGAGAATGTTGACTCAAGGTCAATTAGGTCAATGTTGACTCACGTCTAAATTGACTAAACCCTTGTTTTGATGATGACTAACCATTCCACATATTGGTGTCTAATGCTTCTACATTGAGTGATTTCAGATTAGGTTTAGACACACTCCAAATGCCCTAACTTGCGCATATCAAATTGGAGAAAAGACAAGTCAAAATAGCTACAAGTGTGCAATTTGGGATCTCTATGTAAATGACCTTAGAATTGCTTTGTAATCACTTGTAATGATTGTATGACTTGTAATTAAGCTTAGAAAAATTATTGGGACACAAAAATGCATCATTTGTACAGTTTTACGAAAATTCCAAAATACCCATAACAGGGATTTTGTCGGCCGAATTCCAAACTCGGCCGATCCATATATTCTGGAATTTTCTGGGCGGTCGGCCGAGTTTCCAACTCAGCCGATCCCTGTTCGGTCGAGTTTCTATGGTGGGAAACTCGGCCGATCCACTGATCGGTCCAAGTTGAAAGTCGACCGATCGGCCGAGTTTCTCCAAGGGAACTCGGCCGACAGTCTATCTTTCAGACTTGTCTTTTAGTGGTTCGGCCGAATTACCTTTATGTAAACTCGGCCGATCAGACTGTACTAAAAAGTGCAGAAAAGTGATTCTAGCCGTTGTGGAGTTGCAACAAGTGAAAATAGATCCGTTGCAAGCCACAAAACGGCTAGTTTTCGTTCACAAGTGTTCCCAAAGGCTAAGAGGCATCCCCAGCTATAAATAGGACCCCTTGGGCTTCATTCCAAGGTTGAGCATTCCATGCAAACTCTTTGAGAGGTTCCTATTCTATAGTTGAGTGCTTCCTACAGCCTCCTCTCTCTCTCTAAGCTTAATCACTTGCTACATCCATTAGAGTGAGTAGGAAATCTGTAAGAGAGCTAGTCATATTTGTATATCTTGTGAAGCTCTCACTTCCACAACCTCCCCATCTCTCCATTTCAATCATGAAGATGAAGGTTCTCTCTCTTGTCCAAGAGAGGTGAAGAAGAACAAGGGAAGGAGTCCCTTGGTGAAGATCAAGGCTGAAGACTTGGAGCTAGAGTGGGTAAGCCCTTGGAGAAGGCAGAAGACTCAAGCTCAAGTGGGTAAGTCCTTGGTGGAAAGCTTCTCCGAGTGAAGGTGAAGTCAAAGGCGGAAGATCCAAGAAGAGTGGGTAATTCCTGCAAGG
Source organism: Alisma plantago-aquatica (assembly GCA_963693085.1). Classification (NCBI taxonomy): domain Eukaryota; kingdom Viridiplantae; phylum Streptophyta; class Magnoliopsida; order Alismatales; family Alismataceae; genus Alisma; species Alisma plantago-aquatica. Next base: position 600,235,814 of record OY856409.1, on the reverse strand, counting down.
CCGAAGACTTGTGCAAGAGTGGGTAAGTCCTTGGAGAAGGCCGAAGACTCTTGCAAAGTGGGTAAGTCCTTGTTAAGGTTGAAGACTCTTTGTATTGGATAGGTAAGTCCTTTGTTGGGTCATGTATTGTAAGTCTTATGAATGAATATAAGAGTGCAATTGGTTGAAGTCCTAGAGGTTGACCTCTCTAGGCAAGTGGACTGACACACTTCTAGTTTGAAGTGTGGAACCACTCTAAATAGCTTGTCTAATTTGGTGCATGTTCAATCTCTCTTATCCTTGCTATGCATGATTTAGTTGCACTCAAATTACCTATTTAGCAACCTTATCTTGTCATATAATTTGAAGGTTTAATGAATTTTGTTTAAGTGCTTTCAGCTCTATTCACCCCCCCTCTAGAGCACCTAAGTCACCCATCTAGGATCCAACAAGTGGTATCAGAGCAGGTCTTCTCCAAGCATACTTCAACAAGTAGGAGAAGATGGGTGACTACCTAGGAGGGAGACTCTCGACCAGCCTTCCAATCTTCAATGGGAGCAACTTCCTCTATTGGAGAAGAAGACTTCAATTCTTCATCCAAGGATCAAGTCTCGAGATGTGGCAAATGGTGAACAGCCCATACATTCTACCAAAGACAAACATTGAAGAATGGGATGAAGCCACCTTGATGAAAGCAACCTTGAATGCAAGAGCCATGCACATCCTTTATGCCTCCATGACCCCCACCGAGTTCAACCGGATTTCCTCTTGTGAGACGGCCTATGAGGTATGGAGAAAGCTTTGCATCACTTATGAAGGGACAGATCAAGTGAAGGAAAGCAAAGTCTACATGCTCAAAGGGTTGCTTGAGAACTTCAAGATGGGAAAGGAGGAGAGCATAGCCAACATGTACTCAAGGATCAACACCATCTTAAATGGTCTTGCTGTTCTAGGACATCCTATGTCTAGTGGAGAGATCAACTCAAAGATCCTTAGAACTCTCCCCAAGAGATGGGAATCCAAGGTGACTTCCATTGAAGAAGCAAGGTCGCTTAGGGATATTCCTATTGAAGAGCTCATTGGAAATCTTCAAGCACATGAAGCTACACTTGACAAGAGGGAGGAAGTAGAAAGACAAGAGAAGAAAGAGCTTAAGAGAATGAAGAAGGATGAAATGAAGGCTCAAATTGAAGCTATCATGGAACAAGTCTCTCCATCCTCTCAAGCTAAAGAAGATGCCATGTACTCCAAAGGTCGACTCTACAAAGGCAAATCCTCCTCCATCCGGTGCTTCACATGTGGAAAGAAGGGTCACTACAAGGAAGATTGCCCACAAGGCAAAAAGACCCATCTTCACAAGAAGAAATGGCAATCAAGCTCAAGTGGCTCCTCCAACTCAAGCTCAAGTGAAGATTCAAGTGAAGGATCAAGCTCAAGCTCAAGTGATGAAGGAGAATGCCATTTTGCTCTTATAGCATCAACAAGTGAAGACTCAAGTGAGGTAAATCTAGACTCTTTAGATAAAGAATCTTTAATTGCTATTATTCATGATATTTGTGCCTCTTATAAGTCTTCTAAAAAGAAAAAGAAAAAGCTTGCTAAAATTGTTGATAATTTGCATATAGAACTAGATGATCTTGAATATGCTAATTCTTTCTTGCTTATTGATAAAAATGATTGTCTTAGCCAAGTAGACTCTCTTAAACTTGAAAATGCTAGTTTACTTGATAAGATTAAATTTCTAGAAGCTCAACCTCTCATGCCTAGTTCTAGTGAAGAGCATACTTTATTTATTGATTCTCTCATGCATGACATTGATGTTCTTAAATCTGAAAACAAAAACAAAGATTTTGTTTTGCATGAATTAGAAATAGAAAATGCCTCCTTGCTTGCTAAAATCAATGGAAATGAATCTTGTTCTAGTTATACTAATAAAGAGAATGATGTTGCTGCTCTTCATATTGATAGAGATTCTTATTTAACTAAAACTCTTTGCTTAGAAAATGATCTTCTACATGCTAGAGATAACATTAATCAATTGTCTTCTACTATTGCTTCTCTTAAGCATGATAATGATAGTTTGAGATCATCTTTGCAAAGATTCTTAGTTGGTAAGAAGAGTCTTAATGACATCCTACTCAATTCTACTAAACAAATTGGTAGACATGGTTTAGGATATGATAGTAGTCAAGGAAACAACAAAGATAAAGGACCTCCAATATTCCATGGAGAATCCTCTATTTCCAAGACTATGGGCACATGCAACTATTGCAATGATTTTGGTCATTATTCTACTTGTTGTCCTTTTAGGAAAGCACCCAAGAGCAATAGGACTTGGGTTGCTAAGCTAATTCCTCCGGACCCAAAAACATGATTGGGGACCATTTCATCTTTCTTCTTGTAGGTACTTGCAAATGGATTGACTTGAGGTATTGAATTGCAAATTGTCTTGTCAATCCACATGAAAGAAGAAAGGTGAGATGTGTAGAGGGTGACAACAAGTGGAAAAGCAATGGTAAGCACAAAGGTAATGGTTTTATTGCTTATAACCTATCCTAACTTGTTTTTGTCAAGTTAATGTGCACTATACATATGGTTTTTGAGTCAAAAGTGGTATTTTGTGATTCTCTTCACACTCTTGCTCAAAAACTATTTCTAATGCTTCTATAGTGCATTACTAACTTGCTTAGACATGTTTGGATATGGTTTGTATATTTATCATGCCTTTAAATATGTTTTTATGAGATATATGTGCTTTTTGACAGCTGATCTGTCGGCCGAGTTTGCCCTAGTGAAACTCGACCGATAGGCACCAATGGGTGTTGCCAACTGCTGTGATCGGCCGAGTTGCCAATACACAGAACTCGACCGATTACACTGTGCACAGAATATAAATTTGGCTTATTGAGTGAGAATTTCCCTCTCAACTAGATCTTCTCAACCAATAGCCTTATTCTTTGGCACTCTCTTTTGGTACCTTTATATATGCATATTGCCTTGTTCTAAATTGCCTATCTTGCTTACAACTCTATCTTTCTAATTTCTCAAAATTGGTATATCTATATCTTGCAATTACTTGCTTTGAGTTGTTTTGCAGGTTTTGAGGATGATCTCTATGGATCTCTTGGTTGTGTCTTAAATCGCTTCCGTTGTACTCTAACTTGCTACATCTCTATAGGTGTATATCTTGTTTTGATACAACCTTGAGGTTCTTAGGGGTAATCATCTTATGGTAAGGATGCATATATAGTGAGTTATATCCTCTCATGCTTCTAAAATTGCATATCTCTTGGTTTGGATATATCTCTATATCTACTCATAGCTTGCTTTATATTGTGGTATCTCTTGCTATGATCTAGATCCTACTAGTAGTCCTAACTTGTGATATCATCTACTAGTAGTTCATATACATGTAGTTCTAACCCTGTTTATAATTGGCATCTTTGATCATCTATATGTTATGCTTGTATCTTATCTCATACATGCTCAAGATTGTTCCTTAAATTGCATATCTACTATCTTGAGTTGCTTGCATAACATTGTGATGCAGGGTACATAGAGCTACATTATATGTAGAAATTGGAGTATTTTTGGATTTTATGCAGGTTTTGCTCCAATTTCAGTTTTTGCTGCAAGTATAGTGTTTTTTATGCAGAAACACCCTTCTGTTTCGCCATGAGCTCCGATGGTTTTTGGTCAAATTCCATCATCTTGAGGGTCAAAATTGTGATTTATTGTTCTTCTGCAGCACTTTATCTTGCATTTTTGGGTTGTTCAAGTATATGCTTTAACTTGCTTTTCTTTCTATGCTTGGACAAGCCCCTATATGTGCTCTTCTACTCTCCTTATATAACTTTTGTTATCTTCTTTCTCTTAACAAGTGGTGTTTCTTAGTTTCTTCACACCCCCACCTTTTTGAAATGACAAAGGGGGAGAAAGATATGTCTTCTTTTGACAACAGGGAGAAGGCATGTCTTACATGAAGCAAAGAAGCGTGTCCATGTAAAGGGGAGAAGGTAAATGGGAGAAGACATATATGTGTAGAACATATATGAGTAGAAGACATAGTTTCTATAAATGTTATGAAAGCTAACCATGCAGGAGAAATAGCATCAATTGAGGGGGAGTATGAGAACTCCATGCGCATCAATTGAGGGGGAGCATATGAGCTCAATCCTATTGAAACCCCTAGGTTTCTCCGAAGGTATGATTTTACGTACAAGCTTTCAATACATTTATGGAATGGTTTGTCATCTTCAAAAAGGGGGAGAATGTTGACTCAAGGTCAATTAGGTCAATGTTGACTCACGTCTAAATTGACTAAACCCTTGTTTTGATGATGACTAACCATTCCACATATTGGTGTCTAATGCTTCTACATTGAGTGATTTCAGATTAGGTTTAGACACACTCCAAATGCCCTAACTTGCGCATATCAAATTGGAGAAAAGACAAGTCAAAATAGCTACAAGTGTGCAATTTGGGATCTCTATGTAAATGACCTTAGAATTGCTTTGTAATCACTTGTAATGATTGTATGACTTGTAATTAAGCTTAGAAAAATTATTGGGACACAAAAATGCATCATTTGTACAGTTTTACGAAAATTCCAAAATACCCATAACAGGGATTTTGTCGGCCGAATTCCAAACTCGGCCGATCCATATATTCTGGAATTTTCTGGGCGGTCGGCCGAGTTTCCAACTCAGCCGATCCCTGTTCGGTCGAGTTTCTATGGTGGGAAACTCGGCCGATCCACTGATCGGTCCAAGTTGAAAGTCGACCGATCGGCCGAGTTTCTCCAAGGGAACTCGGCCGACAGTCTATCTTTCAGACTTGTCTTTTAGTGGTTCGGCCGAATTACCTTTATGTAAACTCGGCCGATCAGACTGTACTAAAAAGTGCAGAAAAGTGATTCTAGCCGTTGTGGAGTTGCAACAAGTGAAAATAGATCCGTTGCAAGCCACAAAACGGCTAGTTTTCGTTCACAAGTGTTCCCAAAGGCTAAGAGGCATCCCCAGCTATAAATAGGACCCCTTGGGCTTCATTCCAAGGTTGAGCATTCCATGCAAACTCTTTGAGAGGTTCCTATTCTATAGTTGAGTGCTTCCTACAGCCTCCTCTCTCTCTCTAAGCTTAATCACTTGCTACATCCATTAGAGTGAGTAGGAAATCTGTAAGAGAGCTAGTCATATTTGTATATCTTGTGAAGCTCTCACTTCCACAACCTCCCCATCTCTCCATTTCAATCATGAAGATGAAGGTTCTCTCTCTTGTCCAAGAGAGGTGAAGAAGAACAAGGGAAGGAGTCCCTTGGTGAAGATCAAGGCTGAAGACTTGGAGCTAGAGTGGGTAAGCCCTTGGAGAAGGCAGAAGACTCAAGCTCAAGTGGGTAAGTCCTTGGTGGAAAGCTTCTCCGAGTGAAGGTGAAGTCAAAGGCGGAAGATCCAAGAAGAGTGGGTAATTCCTGCAAGGCCGAAGACTTGTGCAAGAGTGGGTAAGTCCTTGGAGAAGGCCGAAGACTCTTGCAAAGTGGGTAAGTCCTTGTTAAGGTTGAAGACTCTTTGTATTGGATAGGTAAGTCCTTTGTTGGGTCATGTATTGTAAGTCTTATGAATGAATATAAGAGTGCAATTGGTTGAAGTCCTAGAGGTTGACCTCTCTAGGCAAGTGGACTGACACACTTCTAGTTTGAAGTGTGGAACCACTCTAAATAGCTTGTCTAATTTGGTGCATGTTCAATCTCTCTTATCCTTGCTATGCATGATTTAGTTGCACTCAAATTACCTATTTAGCAACCTTATCTTGTCATATAATTTGAAGGTTTAATGAATTTTGTTTAAGTGCTTTCAGCTCTATTCACCCCCCCTCTAGAGCACCTAAGTCACCCATCTAGGATCCAACAAGTGGTATCAGAGCAGGTCTTCTCCAAGCATACTTCAACAAGTAGGAGAAGATGGGTGACTACCTAGGAGGGAGACTCTCGACCAGCCTTCCAATCTTCAATGGGAGCAACTTCCTCTATTGGAGAAGAAGACTTCAATTCTTCATCCAAGGATCAAGTCTCGAGATGTGGCAAATGGTGAACAGCCCATACATTCTACCAAAGACAAACATTGAAGAATGGGATGAAGCCACCTTGATGAAAGCAACCTTGAATGCAAGAGCCATGCACATCCTTTATGCCTCCATGACCCCCACCGAGTTCAACCGGATTTCCTCTTGTGAGACGGCCTATGAGGTATGGAGAAAGCTTTGCATCACTTATGAAGGGACAGATCAAGTGAAGGAAAGCAAAGTCTACATGCTCAAAGGGTTGCTTGAGAACTTCAAGATGGGAAAGGAGGAGAGCATAGCCAACATGTACTCAAGGATCAACACCATCTTAAATGGTCTTGCTGTTCTAGGACATCCTATGTCTAGTGGAGAGATCAACTCAAAGATCCTTAGAACTCTCCCCAAGAGATGGGAATCCAAGGTGACTTCCATTGAAGAAGCAAGGTCGCTTAGGGATATTCCTATTGAAGAGCTCATTGGAAATCTTCAAGCACATGAAGCTACACTTGACAAGAGGGAGGAAGTAGAAAGACAAGAGAAGAAAGAGCTTAAGAGAATGAAGAAGGATGAAATGAAGGCTCAAATTGAAGCTATCATGGAACAAGTCTCTCCATCCTCTCAAGCTAAAGAAGATGCCATGTACTCCAAAGGTCGACTCTACAAAGGCAAATCCTCCTCCATCCGGTGCTTCACATGTGGAAAGAAGGGTCACTACAAGGAAGATTGCCCACAAGGCAAAAAGACCCATCTTCACAAGAAGAAATGGCAATCAAGCTCAAGTGGCTCCTCCAACTCAAGCTCAAGTGAAGATTCAAGTGAAGGATCAAGCTCAAGCTCAAGTGATGAAGGAGAATGCCATTTTGCTCTTATAGCATCAACAAGTGAAGACTCAAGTGAGGTAAATCTAGACTCTTTAGATAAAGAATCTTTAATTGCTATTATTCATGATATTTGTGCCTCTTATAAGTCTTCTAAAAAGAAAAAGAAAAAGCTTGCTAAAATTGTTGATAATTTGCATATAGAACTAGATGATCTTGAATATGCTAATTCTTTCTTTCTTATTGATAAAAATGATTGTCTTAGCCAAGTAGACTCTCTTAAACTTGAAAATGCTAGTTTACTTGATAAGATTAAATTTCTAGAAGCTCAACCTCTCATGCCTAGTTCTAGTGAAGAGCATACTTTATTTATTGATTCTCTCATGCATGACATTGATGTTCTTAAATCTGAAAACAAAAACAAAGATTTTGTTTTGCATGAATTAGAAATAGAAAATGCCTCCTTGCTTGCTAAAATCAATGGAAATGAATCTTGTTCTAGTTATACTAATAAAGAGAATGATGTTGCTGCTCTTCATATTGATAGAGATTCTTATTTAACTAAAACTCTTTGCTTAGAAAATGATCTTCTACATGCTAGAGATAACATTAATCAATTGTCTTCTACTATTGCTTCTCTTAAGCATGATAATGATAGTTTGAGATCATCTTTGCAAAGATTCTTAGTTGGTAAGAAGAGTCTTAATGACATCCTACTCAATTCTACTAAACAAATTGGTAGACATGGTTTAGGATATGATAGTAGTCAAGGAAACAACAAAGATAAAGGACCTCCAATATTCCATGGAGAATCCTCTAGTTCCAAGACTATGGGCACATGCAACTATTGCAATGATTTTGGTCATTATTCTACTTGTTGTCCTTTTAGGAAAGCACCCAAGAGCAATAGGACTTGGGTTGCTAAGCTAATTCCTCCGGACCCAAAAACATGATTGGGGACCATTTCATCTTTCTTCTTGTAGGTACTTGCAAATGGATTGACTTGAGGTATTGAATTGCAAATTGTCTTGTCAATCCACATGAAAGAAGAAAGGTGAGATGTGTAGAGGGTGACAACAAGTGGAAAAGCAATGGTAAGCACAAAGGTAATGGTTTTATTGCTTATAACCTATCCTAACTTGTTTTTGTCAAGTTAATGTGCACTATACATATGGTTTTTGAGTCAAAAGTGGTATTTTGTGATTCTCTTCACACTCTTGCTCAAAAACTATTTCTAATGCTTCTATAGTGCATTACTAACTTGCTTAGACATGTTTGGATATGGTTTGTATATTTATCATGCCTTTAAATATGTTTTTATGAGATATATGTGCTTTTTGACAGCTGATCTGTCGGCCGAGTTTGCCCTAGTGAAACTCGACCGATAGGCACCAATGGGTGTTGCCAACTGCTGTGATCGGCCGAGTTGCCAATACACAGAACTCGACCGATTACACTGTGCACAGAATATAAATTTGGCTTATTGAGTGAGAATTTCCCTCTCAACTAGATCTTCTCAACCAATAGCCTTATTCTTTGGCACTCTCTTTTGGTACCTTTATATATGCATATTGCCTTGTTCTAAATTGCCTATCTTGCTTACAACTCTATCTTTCTAATTTCTCAAAATTGGTATATCTATATCTTGCAATTACTTGCTTTGAGTTGTTTTGCAGGTTTTGAGGATGATCTCTATGGATCTCTTGGTTGTGTCTTAAATCGCTTCCGTTGTACTCTAACTTGCTACATCTCTATAGGTGTATATCTTGTTTTGATACAACCTTGAGGTTCTTAGGGGTAATCATCTTATGGTAAGGATGCATATATAGTGAGTTATATCCTCTCATGCTTCTAAAATTGCATATCTCTTGGTTTGGATATATCTCTATATCTACTCATAGCTTGCTTTATATTGTGGTATCTCTTGCTATGATCTAGATCCTACTAGTAGTCCTAACTTGTGATATCATCTACTAGTAGTTCATATACATGTAGTTCTAACCCTGTTTATAATTGGCATCTTTGATCATCTATATGTTATGCTTGTATCTTATCTCATACATGCTCAAGATTGTTCCTTAAATTGCATATCTACTATCTTGAGTTGCTTGCATAACATTGTGATGCAGGGTACATAGAGCTACATTATATGTAGAAATTGGAGTATTTTTGGATTTTATGCAGGTTTTGCTCCAATTTCAGTTTTTGCTGCAAGTATAGTGTTTTTTATGCAGAAACACCCTTCTGCTTCGCCATGAGCTCCGATGGTTTTTGGTCAAATTCCATCATCTTGAGGGTCAAAATTGTGATTTATTGTTCTTCTGCAGCACTTTATCTTGCATTTTTGGGTTGTTCAAGTATATGCTTTAACTTGCTTTTCTTTCTATGCTTGGACAAGCCCCTATATGTGCTCTTCTACTCTCCTTATATAACTTTTGTTATCTTCTTTCTCTTAACAAGTGGTGTTTCTTAGTTTCTTCACACCCCCACCTTTTTGAAATGACAAAGGGGGAGAAAGATATGTCTTCTTTTGACAACAGGGAGAAGGCATGTCTTACATGAAGCAAAGAAGCGTGTCCATGTAAAGGGGAGAAGGTAAATGGGAGAAGACATATATGTGTAGAACATATATGAGTAGAAGACATAGTTTCTATAAATGTTATGAAAGCTAACCATGCAGGAGAAATAGCATCAATTGAGGGGGAGTATGAGAACTCCATGCGCATCAATTGAGGGGGAGCATATGAGCTCAATCCTATTGAAACCCCTAGGTTTCTCCGAAGGTATGATTTTACGTACAAGCTTTCAATACATTTATGGAATGGTTTGTCATCTTCAAAAAGGGGGAGAATGTTGACTCAAGGTCAATTAGGTCAATGTTGACTCACGTCTAAATTGACTAAACCCTTGTTTTGATGATGACTAACCATTCCACATATTGGTGTCTAATGCTTCTACATTGAGTGATTTCAGATTAGGTTTAGACACACTCCAAATGCCCTAACTTGCGCATATCAAATTGGAGAAAAGACAAGTCAAAATAGCTACAAGTGTGCAATTTGGGATCTCTATGTAAATGACCTTAGAATTGCTTTGTAATCACTTGTAATGATTGTATGACTTGTAATTAAGCTTAGAAAAATTATTGGGACACAAAAATGCATCATTTGTACAGTTTTACGAAAATTCCAAAATACCCATAACAGGGATTTTGTCGGCCGAATTCCAAACTCGGCCGATCCATATATTCTGGAATTTTCTGGGCGGTCGGCCGAGTTTCCAACTCAGCCGATCCCTGTTCGGTCGAGTTTCTATGGTGGGAAACTCGGCCGATCCACTGATCGGTCCAAGTTGAAAGTCGACCGATCGGCCGAGTTTCTCCAAGGGAACTCGGCCGACAGTCTATCTTTCAGACTTGTCTTTTAGTGGTTCGGCCGAATTACCTTTATGTAAACTCGGCCGATCAGACTGTACTAAAAAGTGCAGAAAAGTGATTCTAGCCGTTGTGGAGTTGCAACAAGTGAAAATAGATCCGTTGCAAGCCACAAAACGGCTAGTTTTCGTTCACAAGTGTTCCCAAAGGCTAAGAGGCATCCCCAGCTATAAATAGGACCCCTTGGGCTTCATTCCAAGGTTGAGCATTCCATGCAAACTCTTTGAGAGGTTCCTATTCTATAGTTGAGTGCTTCCTACAGCCTCCTCTCTCTCTCTAAGCTTAATCACTTGCTACATCCATTAGAGTGAGTAGGAAATCTGTAAGAGAGCTAGTCATATTTGTATATCTTGTGAAGCTCTCACTTCCACAACCTCCCCATCTCTCCATTTCAATCATGAAGATGAAGGTTCTCTCTCTTGTCCAAGAGAGGTGAAGAAGAACAAGGGAAGGAGTCCCTTGGTGAAGATCAAGGCTGAAGACTTGGAGCTAGAGTGGGTAAGCCCTTGGAGAAGGCAGAAGACTCAAGCTCAAGTGGGTAAGTCCTTGGTGGAAAGCTTCTCCGAGTGAAGGTGAAGTCAAAGGCGGAAGATCCAAGAAGAGTGGGTAATTCCTGCAAGGCCGAAGACTTGTGCAAGAGTGGGTAAGTCCTTGGAGAAGGCCGAAGACTCTTACAAAGTGGGTAAGTCCTTGTTAAGGTTGAAGACTCTTTGTATTGGATAGGTAAGTCCTTTGTTGGGTCATGTATTGTAAGTCTTATGAATGAATATAAGAGTGCAATTGGTTGAAGTCCTAGAGGTTGACCTCTCTAGGCAAGTGGACTGACACACTTCTAGTTTGAAGTGTGGAACCACTCTAAATAGCTTGTCTAATTTGGTGCATGTTCAATCTCTCTTATCCTTGCTATGCATGATTTAGTTGCACTCAAATTACCTATTTAGCAACCTTATCTTGTCATATAATTTGAAGGTTTAATGAATTTTGTTTAAGTGCTTTCAGCTCTATTCACCCCCCCTCTAGAGCACCTAAGTCACCCATCTAGGATCCAACAAGTGGTATCAGAGCAGGTCTTCTCCAAGCATACTTCAACAAGTAGGAGAAGATGGGTGACTACCTAGGAGGGAGACTCTCGACCAGCCTTCCAATCTTCAATGGGAGCAACTTCCTCTATTGGAGAAGAAGACTTCAATTCTTCATCCAAGGATCAAGTCTCGAGATGTGGCAAATGGTGAACAGCCCATACATTCTACCAAAGACAAACATTGAAGAATGGGATGAAGCCACCTTGATGAAAGCAACCTTGAATGCAAGAGCCATGCACATCCTTTATGCCTCCATGACCCCCACCGAGTTCAACCGGATTTCCTCTTGTGAGACGGCCTATGAGGTATGGAGAAAGCTTTGCATCACTTATGAAGGGACAGATCAAGTGAAGGAAAGCAAAGTCTACATGCTCAAAGGGTTGCTTGAGAACTTCAAGATGGGAAAGGAGGAGAGCATAGCCAACATGTACTCAAGGATCAACACCATCTTAAATGGTCTTGCTGTTCTAGGACATCCTATGTCTAGTGGAGAGATCAACTCAAAGATCCTTAGAACTCTCCCCAAGAGATGGGAATCCAAGGTGACTTCCATTGAAGAAGCAAGGTCGCTTAGGGATATTCCTATTGAAGAGCTCATTGGAAATCTTCAAGCACATGAAGCTACACTTGACAAGAGGGAGGAAGTAGAAAGACAAGAGAAGAAAGAGCTTAAGAGAATGAAGAAGGATGAAATGAAGGCTCAAATTGAAGCTATCATGGAACAAGTCTCTCCATCCTCTCAAGCTAAAGAAGATGCCATGTACTCCAAAGGTCGACTCTACAAAGGCAAATCCTCCTCCATCCGGTGCTTCACATGTGGAAAGAAGGGTCACTACAAGGAAGATTGCCCACAAGGCAAAAAGACCCATCTTCACAAGAAGAAATGGCAATCAAGCTCAAGTGGCTCCTCCAACTCAAGCTCAAGTGAAGATTCAAGTGAAGGATCAAGCTCAAGCTCAAGTGATGAAGGAGAATGCCATTTTGCTCTTATAGCATCAACAAGTGAAGACTCAAGTGAGGTAAATCTAGACTCTTTAGATAAAGAATCTTTAATTGCTATTATTCATGATATTTGTGCCTCTTATAAGTCTTCTAAAAAGAAAAAGAAAAAGCTTGCTAAAATTGTTGATAATTTGCATATAGAACTAGATGATCTTGAATATGCTAATTCTTTCTTTCTTATTGATAAAAATGATTGTCTTAGCCAAGTAGACTCTCTTAAACTTGAAAATGCTAGTTTACTTGATAAGATTAAATTTCTAGAAGCTCAACCTCTCATGCCTAGTTCTAGTGAAGAGCATACTTTATTTATTGATTCTCTCATGCATGACATTGATGTTCTTAAATCTGAAAACAAAAACAAAGATTTTGTTTTGCATGAATTAGAAATAGAAAATGCCTCCTTGCTTGCTAAAATCAATGGAAATGAATCTTGTTCTAGTTATACTAATAAAGAGAATGATGTTGCTGCTCTTCATATTGATAGAGATTCTTATTTAACTAAAACTCTTTGCTTAGAAAATGATCTTCTACATGCTAGAGATAACATTAATCAATTGTCTTCTACTATTGCTTCTCTTAAGCATGATAATGATAGTTTGAGATCATCTTTGCAAAGATTCTTAGTTGGTAAGAAGAGTCTTAATGACATCCTACTCAATTCTACTAAACAAATTGGTAGACATGGTTTAGGATATGATAGTAGTCAAGGAAACAACAAAGATAAAGGACCTCCAATATTCCATGGAGAATCCTCTAGTTCCAAGACTATGGGCACATGCAACTATTGCAATGATTTTGGTCATTATTCTACTTGTTGTCCTTTTAGGAAAGCACCCAAGAGCAATAGGACTTGGGTTGCTAAGCTAATTCCTCCGGACCCAAAAACATGATTGGGGACCATTTCATCTTTCTTCTTGTAGGTACTTGCAAATGGATTGACTTGAGGTATTGAATTGCAAATTGTCTTGTCAATCCACATGAAAGAAGAAAGGTGAGATGTGTAGAGGGTGACAACAAGTGGAAAAGCAATGGTAAGCACAAAGGTAATGGTTTTATTGCTTATAACCTATCCTAACTTGTTTTTGTCAAGTTAATGTGCACTATACATATGGTTTTTGAGTCAAAAGTGGTATTTTGTGATTCTCTTCACACTCTTGCTCAAAAACTATTTCTAATGCTTCTATAGTGCATTACTAACTTGCTTAGACATGTTTGGATATGGTTTGTATATTTATCATGCCTTTAAATATGTTTTTATGAGATATATGTGCTTTTTGACAGCTGATCTGTCGGCCGAGTTTGCCCTAGTGAAACTCGACCGATAGGCACCAATGGGTGTTGCCAACTGCTGTGATCGGCCGAGTTGCCAATACACAGAACTCGACCGATTACACTGTGCACAGAATATAAATTTGGCTTATTGAGTGAGAATTTCCCTCTCAACTAGATCTTCTCAACCAATAGCCTTATTCTTTGGCACTCTCTTTTGGTACCTTTATATATGCATATTGCCTTGTTCTAAATTGCCTATCTTGCTTACAACTCTATCTTTCTAATTTCTCAAAATTGGTATATCTATATCTTGCAATTACTTGCTTTGAGTTGTTTTGCAGGTTTTGAGGATGATCTCTATGGATCTCTTGGTTGTGTCTTAAATCGCTTCCGTTGTACTCTAACTTGCTACATCTCTATAGGTGTATATCTTGTTTTGATACAACCTTGAGGTTCTTAGGGGTAATCATCTTATGGTAAGGATGCATATATAGTGAGTTATATCCTCTCATGCTTCTAAAATTGCATATCTCTTGGTTTGGATATATCTCTATATCTACTCATAGCTTGCTTTATATTGTGGTATCTCTTGCTATGATCTAGATCCTACTAGTAGTCCTAACTTGTGATATCATCTACTAGTAGTTCATATACATGTAGTTCTAACCCTGTTTATAATTGGCATCTTTGATCATCTATATGTTATGCTTGTATCTTATCTCATACATGCTCAAGATTGTTCCTTAAATTGCATATCTACTATCTTGAGTTGCTTGCATAACATTGTGATGCAGGGTACATAGAGCTACATTATATGTAGAAATTGGAGTATTTTTGGATTTTATGCAGGTTTTGCTCCAATTTCAGTTTTTGCTGCAAGTATAGTGTTTTTTATGCAGAAACACCCTTCTGCTTCGCCATGAGCTCCGATGGTTTTTGGTCAAATTCCATCATCTTGAGGGTCAAAATTGTGATTTATTGTTCTTCTGCAGCACTTTATCTTGCATTTTTGGGTTGTTCAAGTATATGCTTTAACTTGCTTTTCTTTCTATGCTTGGACAAGCCCCTATATGTGCTCTTCTACTCTCCTTATATAACTTTTGTTATCTTCTTTCTCTTAACAAGTGGTGTTTCTTAGTTTCTTCACACCCCCACCTTTTTGAAATGACAAAGGGGGAGAAAGATATGTCTTCTTTTGACAACAGGGAGAAGGCATGTCTTACATGAAGCAAAGAAGCGTGTCCATGTAAAGGGGAGAAGGTAAATGGGAGAAGACATATATGTGTAGAACATATATGAGTAGAAGACATAGTTTCTATAAATGTTATGAAAGCTAACCATGCAGGAGAAATAGCATCAATTGAGGGGGAGTATGAGAACTCCATGCGCATCAATTGAGGGGGAGCATATGAGCTCAATCCTATTGAAACCCCTAGGTTTCTCCGAAGGTATGATTTTACGTACAAGCTTTCAATACATTTATGGAATGGTTTGTCATCTTCAAAAAGGGGGAGAATGTTGACTCAAGGTCAATTAGGTCAATGTTGACTCACGTCTAAATTGACTAAACCCTTGTTTTGATGATGACTAACCATTCCACATATTGGTGTCTAATGCTTCTACATTGAGTGATTTCAGATTAGGTTTAGACACACTCCAAATGCCCTAACTTGCGCATATCAAATTGGAGAAAAGACAAGTCAAAATAGCTACAAGTGTGCAATTTGGGATCTCTATGTAAATGACCTTAGAATTGCTTTGTAATCACTTGTAATGATTGTATGACTTGTAATTAAGCTTAGAAAAATTATTGGGACACAAAAATGCATCATTTGTACAGTTTTACGAAAATTCCAAAATACCCATAACAGGGATTTTGTCGGCCGAATTCCAAACTCGGCCGATCCATATATTCTGGAATTTTCTGGGCGGTCGGCCGAGTTTCCAACTCAGCCGATCCCTGTTCGGTCGAGTTTCTATGGTGGGAAACTCGGCCGATCCACTGATCGGTCCAAGTTGAAAGTCGACCGATCGGCCGAGTTTCTCCAAGGGAACTCGGCCGACAGTCTATCTTTCAGACTTGTCTTTTAGTGGTTCGGCCGAATTACCTTTATGTAAACTCGGCCGATCAGACTGTACTAAAAAGTGCAGAAAAGTGATTCTAGCCGTTGTGGAGTTGCAACAAGTGAAAATAGATCCGTTGCAAGCCACAAAACGGCTAGTTTTCGTTCACAAGTGTTCCCAAAGGCTAAGAGGCATCCCCAGCTATAAATAGGACCCCTTGGGCTTCATTCCAAGGTTGAGCATTCCATGCAAACTCTTTGAGAGGTTCCTATTCTATAGTTGAGTGCTTCCTACAGCCTCCTCTCTCTCTCTAAGCTTAATCACTTGCTACATCCATTAGAGTGAGTAGGAAATCTGTAAGAGAGCTAGTCATATTTGTATATCTTGTGAAGCTCTCACTTCCACAACCTCCCCATCTCTCCATTTCAATCATGAAGATGAAGGTTCTCTCTCTTGTCCAAGAGAGGTGAAGAAGAACAAGGGAAGGAGTCCCTTGGTGAAGATCAAGGCTGAAGACTTGGAGCTAGAGTGGGTAAGCCCTTGGAGAAGGCAGAAGACTCAAGCTCAAGTGGGTAAGTCCTTGGTGGAAAGCTTCTCCGAGTGAAGGTGAAGTCAAAGGCGGAAGATCCAAGAAGAGTGGGTAATTCCTGCAAGGCCGAAGACTTGTGCAAGAGTGGGTAAGTCCTTGGAGAAGGCCGAAGACTCTTGCAAAGTGGGTAAGTCCTTGTTAAGGTTGAAGACTCTTTGTATTGGATAGGTAAGTCCTTTGTTGGGTCATGTATTGTAAGTCTTATGAATGAATATAAGAGTGCAATTGGTTGAAGTCCTAGAGGTTGACCTCTCTAGGCAAGTGGACTGACACACTTCTAGTTTGAAGTGTGGAACCACTCTAAATAGCTTGTCTAATTTGGTGCATGTTCAATCTCTCTTATCCTTGCTATGCATGATTTAGTTGCACTCAAATTACCTATTTAGCAACCTTATCTTGTCATATAATTTGAAGGTTTAATGAATTTTGTTTAAGTGCTTTCAGCTCTATTCACCCCCCCTCTAGAGCACCTAAGTCACCCATCTAGGATCCAACAAGTGGTATCAGAGCAGGTCTTCTCCAAGCATACTTCAACAAGTAGGAGAAGATGGGTGACTACCTAGGAGGGAGACTCTCGACCAGCCTTCCAATCTTCAATGGGAGCAACTTCCTCTATTGGAGAAGAAGACTTCAATTCTTCATCCAAGGATCAAGTCTCGAGATGTGGCAAATGGTGAACAGCCCATACATTCTACCAAAGACAAACATTGAAGAATGGGATGAAGCCACCTTGATGAAAGCAACCTTGAATGCAAGAGCCATGCACATCCTTTATGCCTCCATGACCCCCACCGAGTTCAACCGGATTTCCTCTTGTGAGACGGCCTATGAGGTATGGAGAAAGCTTTGCATCACTTATGAAGGGACAGATCAAGTGAAGGAAAGCAAAGTCTACATGCTCAAAGGGTTGCTTGAGAACTTCAAGATGGGAAAGGAGGAGAGCATAGCCAACATGTACTCAAGGATCAACACCATCTTAAATGGTCTTGCTGTTCTAGGACATCCTATGTCTAGTGGAGAGATCAACTCAAAGATCCTTAGAACTCTCCCCAAGAGATGGGAATCCAAGGTGACTTCCATTGAAGAAGCAAGGTCGCTTAGGGATATTCCTATTGAAGAGCTCATTGGAAATCTTCAAGCACATGAAGCTACACTTGACAAGAGGGAGGAAGTAGAAAGACAAGAGAAGAAAGAGCTTAAGAGAATGAAGAAGGATGAAATGAAGGCTCAAATTGAAGCTATCATGGAACAAGTCTCTCCATCCTCTCAAGCTAAAGAAGATGCCATGTACTCCAAAGGTCGACTCTACAAAGGCAAATCCTCCTCCATCCGGTGCTTCACATGTGGAAAGAAGGGTCACTACAAGGAAGATTGCCCACAAGGCAAAAAGACCCATCTTCACAAGAAGAAATGGCAATCAAGCTCAAGTGGCTCCTCCAACTCAAGCTCAAGTGAAGATTCAAGTGAAGGATCAAGCTCAAGCTCAAGTGATGAAGGAGAATGCCATTTTGCTCTTATAGCATCAACAAGTGAAGACTCAAGTGAGGTAAATCTAGACTCTTTAGATAAAGAATCTTTAATTGCTATTATTCATGATATTTGTGCCTCTTATAAGTCTTCTAAAAAGAAAAAGAAAAAGCTTGCTAAAATTGTTGATAATTTGCATATAGAACTAGATGATCTTGAATATGCTAATTCTTTCTTTCTTATTGATAAAAATGATTGTCTTAGCCAAGTAGACTCTCTTAAACTTGAAAATGCTAGTTTACTTGATAAGATTAAATTTCTAGAAGCTCAACCTCTCATGCCTAGTTCTAGTGAAGAGCATACTTTATTTATTGATTCTCTCATGCATGACATTGATGTTCTTAAATCTGAAAACAAAAACAAAGATTTTGTTTTGCATGAATTAGAAATAGAAAATGCCTCCTTGCTTGCTAAAATCAATGGAAATGAATCTTGTTCTAGTTATACTAATAAAGAGAATGATGTTGCTGCTCTTCATATTGATAGAGATTCTTATTTAACTAAAACTCTTTGCTTAGAAAATGATCTTCTACATGCTAGAGATAACATTAATCAATTGTCTTCTACTATTGCTTCTCTTAAGCATGATAATGATAGTTTGAGATCATCTTTGCAAAGATTCTTAGTTGGTAAGAAGAGTCTTAATGACATCCTACTCAATTCTACTAAACAAATTGGTAGACATGGTTTAGGATATGATAGTAGTCAAGGAAACAACAAAGATAAAGGACCTCCAATATTCCATGGAGAATCCTCTAGTTCCAAGACTATGGGCACATGCAACTATTGCAATGATTTTGGTCATTATTCTACTTGTTGTCCTTTTAGGAAAGCACCCAAGAGCAATAGGACTTGGGTTGCTAAGCTAATTCCTCCGGACCCAAAAACATGATTGGGGACCATTTCATCTTTCTTCTTGTAGGTACTTGCAAATGGATTGACTTGAGGTATTGAATTGCAAATTGTCTTGTCAATCCACATGAAAGAAGAAAGGTGAGATGTGTAGAGGGTGACAACAAGTGGAAAAGCAATGGTAAGCACAAAGGTAATGGTTTTATTGCTTATAACCTATCCTAACTTGTTTTTGTCAAGTTAATGTGCACTATACATATGGTTTTTGAGTCAAAAGTGGTATTTTGTGATTCTCTTCACACTCTTGCTCAAAAACTATTTCTAATGCTTCTATAGTGCATTACTAACTTGCTTAGACATGTTTGGATATGGTTTGTATATTTATCATGCCTTTAAATATGTTTTTATGAGATATATGTGCTTTTTGACAGCTGATCTGTCGGCCGAGTTTGCCCTAGTGAAACTCGACCGATAGGCACCAATGGGTGTTGCCAACTGCTGTGATCGGCCGAGTTGCCAATACACAGAACTCGACCGATTACACTGTGCACAGAATATAAATTTGGCTTATTGAGTGAGAATTTCCCTCTCAACTAGATCTTCTCAACCAATAGCCTTATTCTTTGGCACTCTCTTTTGGTACCTTTATATATGCATATTGCCTTGTTCTAAATTGCCTATCTTGCTTACAACTCTATCTTTCTAATTTCTCAAAATTGGTATATCTATATCTTGCAATTACTTGCTTTGAGTTGTTTTGCAGGTTTTGAGGATGATCTCTATGGATCTCTTGGTTGTGTCTTAAATCGCTTCCGTTGTACTCTAACTTGCTACATCTCTATAGGTGTATATCTTGTTTTGATACAACCTTGAGGTTCTTAGGGGTAATCATCTTATGGTAAGGATGCATATATAGTGAGTTATATCCTCTCATGCTTCTAAAATTGCATATCTCTTGGTTTGGATATATCTCTATATCTACTCATAGCTTGCTTTATATTGTGGTATCTCTTGCTATGATCTAGATCCTACTAGTAGTCCTAACTTGTGATATCATCTACTAGTAGTTCATATACATGTAGTTCTAACCCTGTTTATAATTGGCATCTTTGATCATCTATATGTTATGCTTGTATCTTATCTCATACATGCTCAAGATTGTTCCTTAAATTGCATATCTACTATCTTGAGTTGCTTGCATAACATTGTGATGCAGGGTACATAGAGCTACATTATATGTAGAAATTGGAGTATTTTTGGATTTTATGCAGGTTTTGCTCCAATTTCAGTTTTTGCTGCAAGTATAGTGTTTTTTATGCAGAAACACCCTTCTGCTTCGCCATGAGCTCCGATGGTTTTTGGTCAAATTCCATCATCTTGAGGGTCAAAATTGTGATTTATTGTTCTTCTGCAGCACTTTATCTTGCATTTTTGGGTTGTTCAAGTATATGCTTTAACTTGATTTTCTTTCTATGCTTGGACAAGCCCCTATATGTGCTCTTCTACTCTCCTTATATAACTTTTGTTATCTTCTTTCTCTTAACAAGTGGTGTTTCTTAGTTTCTTCACACCCCCACCTTTTTGAAATGACAAAGGGGGAGAAAGATATGTCTTCTTTTGACAACAGGGAGAAGGCATGTCTTACATGAAGCAAAGAAGCGTGTCCATGTAAAGGGGAGAAGGTAAATGGGAGAAGACATATATGTGTAGAACATATATGAGTAGAAGACATAGTTTCTATAAATGTTATGAAAGCTAACCATGCAGGAGAAATAGCATCAATTGAGGGGGAGTATGAGAACTCCATGCGCATCAATTGAGGGGGAGCATATGAGCTCAATCCTATTGAAACCCCTAGGTTTCTCCGAAGGTATGATTTTACGTACAAGCTTTCAATACATTTATGGAATGGTTTGTCATCTTCAAAAAGGGGGAGAATGTTGACTCAAGGTCAATTAGGTCAATGTTGACTCACGTCTAAATTGACTAAACCCTTGTTTTGATGATGACTAACCATTCCACATATTGGTGTCTAATGCTTCTACATTGAGTGATTTCAGATTAGGTTTAGACACACTCCAAATGCCCTAACTTGCGCATATCAAATTGGAGAAAAGACAAGTCAAAATAGCTACAAGTGTGCAATTTGGGATCTCTATGTAAATGACCTTAGAATTGCTTTGTAATCACTTGTAATGATTGTATGACTTGTAATTAAGCTTAGAAAAATTATTGGGACACAAAAATGCATCATTTGTACAGTTTTACGAAAATTCCAAAATACCCATAACAGGGATTTTGTCGGCCGAATTCCAAACTCGGCCGATCCATATATTCTGGAATTTTCTGGGCGGTCGGCCGAGTTTCCAACTCAGCCGATCCCTGTTCGGTCGAGTTTCTATGGTGGGAAACTCGGCCGATCCACTGATCGGTCCAAGTTGAAAGTCGACCGATCGGCCGAGTTTCTCCAAGGGAACTCGGCCGACAGTCTATCTTTCAGACTTGTCTTTTAGTGGTTCGGCCGAATTACCTTTATGTAAACTCGGCCGATCAGACTGTACTAAAAAGTGCAGAAAAGTGATTCTATCCGTTGTGGAGTTGCAACAAGTGAAAATAGATCCGTTGCAAGCCACAAAACGGCTAGTTTTCGTTCACAAGTGTTCCCAAAGGCTAAGAGGCATCCCCAGCTATAAATAGGACCCCTTGGGCTTCATTCCAAGGTTGAGCATTCCATGCAAACTCTTTGAGAGGTTCCTATTCTATAGTTGAGTGCTTCCTACAGCCTCCTCTCTCTCTCTAAGCTTAATCACTTGCTACATCCATTAGAGTGAGTAGGAAATCTGTAAGAGAGCTAGTCATATTTGTATATCTTGTGAAGCTCTCACTTCCACAACCTCCCCATCTCTCCATTTCAATCATGAAGATGAAGGTTCTCTCTCTTGTCCAAGAGAGGTGAAGAAGAACAAGGGAAGGAGTCCCTTGGTGAAGATCAAGGCTGAAGACTTGGAGCTAGAGTGGGTAAGCCCTTGGAGAAGGCAGAAGACTCAAGCTCAAGTGGGTAAGTCCTTGGTGGAAAGCTTCTCCGAGTGAAGGTGAAGTCAAAGGCGGAAGATCCAAGAAGAGTGGGTAATTCCTGCAAGGCCGAAGACTTGTGCAAGAGTGGGTAAGTCCTTGGAGAAGGCCGAAGACTCTTGCAAAGTGGGTAAGTCCTTGTTAAGGTTGAAGACTCTTTGTATTGGATAGGTAAGTCCTTTGTTGGGTCATGTATTGTAAGTCTTATGAATGAATATAAGAGTGCAATTGGTTGAAGTCCTAGAGGTTGACCTCTCTAGGCAAGTGGACTGACACACTTCTAGTTTGAAGTGTGGAACCACTCTAAATAGCTTGTCTAATTTGGTGCATGTTCAATCTCTCTTATCCTTGCTATGCATGATTTAGTTGCACTCAAATTACCTATTTAGCAACCTTATCTTGTCATATAATTTGAAGGTTTAATGAATTTTGTTTAAGTGCTTTCAGCTCTATTCACCCCCCCTCTAGAGCACCTAAGTCACCCATCTAGGATCCAACAAGTGGTATCAGAGCAGGTCTTCTCCAAGCATACTTCAACAAGTAGGAGAAGATGGGTGACTACCTAGGAGGGAGACTCTCGACCAGCCTTCCAATCTTCAATGGGAGCAACTTCCTCTATTGGAGAAGAAGACTTCAATTCTTCATCCAAGGATCAAGTCTCGAGATGTGGCAAATGGTGAACAGCCCATACATTCTACCAAAGACAAACATTGAAGAATGGGATGAAGCCACCTTGATGAAAGCAACCTTGAATGCAAGAGCCATGCACATCCTTTATGCCTCCATGACCCCCACCGAGTTCAACCGGATTTCCTCTTGTGAGACGGCCTATGAGGTATGGAGAAAGCTTTGCATCACTTATGAAGGGACAGATCAAGTGAAGGAAAGCAAAGTCTACATGCTCAAAGGGTTGCTTGAGAACTTCAAGATGGGAAAGGAGGAGAGCATAGCCAACATGTACTCAAGGATCAACACCATCTTAAATGGTCTTGCTGTTCTAGGACATCCTATGTCTAGTGGAGAGATCAACTCAAAGATCCTTAGAACTCTCCCCAAGAGATGGGAATCCAAGGTGACTTCCATTGAAGAAGCAAGGTCGCTTAGGGATATTCCTATTGAAGAGCTCATTGGAAATCTTCAAGCACATGAAGCTACACTTGACAAGAGGGAGGAAGTAGAAAGACAAGAGAAGAAAGAGCTTAAGAGAATGAAGAAGGATGAAATGAAGGCTCAAATTGAAGCTATCATGGAACAAGTCTCTCCATCCTCTCAAGCTAAAGAAGATGCCATGTACTCCAAAGGTCGACTCTACAAAGGCAAATCCTCCTCCATCCGGTGCTTCACATGTGGAAAGAAGGGTCACTACAAGGAAGATTGCCCACAAGGCAAAAAGACCCATCTTCACAAGAAGAAATGGCAATCAAGCTCAAGTGGCTCCTCCAACTCAAGCTCAAGTGAAGATTCAAGTGAAGGATCAAGCTCAAGCTCAAGTGATGAAGGAGAATGCCATTTTGCTCTTATAGCATCAACAAGTGAAGACTCAAGTGAGGTAAATCTAGACTCTTTAGATAAAGAATCTTTAATTGCTATTATTCATGATATTTGTGCCTCTTATAAGTCTTCTAAAAAGAAAAAGAAAAAGCTTGCTAAAATTGTTGATAATTTGCATATAGAACTAGATGATCTTGAATATGCTAATTCTTTCTTGCTTATTGATAAAAATGATTGTCTTAGCCAAGTAGACTCTCTTAAACTTGAAAATGCTAGTTTACTTGATAAGATTAAATTTCTAGAAGCTCAACCTCTCATGCCTAGTTCTAGTGAAGAGCATACTTTATTTATTGATTCTCTCATGCATGACATTGATGTTCTTAAATCTGAAAACAAAAACAAAGATTTTGTTTTGCATGAATTAGAAATAGAAAATGCCTCCTTGCTTGCTAAAATCAATGGAAATGAATCTTGTTCTAGTTATACTAATAAAGAGAATGATGTTGCTGCTCTTCATATTGATAGAGATTCTTATTTAACTAAAACTCTTTGCTTAGAAAATGATCTTCTACATGCTAGAGATAACATTAATCAATTGTCTTCTACTATTGCTTCTCTTAAGCATGATAATGATAGTTTGAGATCATCTTTGCAAAGATTCGTAGTTGGTAAGAAGAGTCTTAATGACATCCTACTCAATTCTACTAAACAAATTGGTAGACATGGTTTAGGATATGATAGTAGTCAAGGAAACAACAAAGATAAAGGACCTCCAATATTCCATGGAGAATCCTCTAGTTCCAAGACTATCGGCACATGCAACTATTGCAATGATTTTGGTCATTATTCTACTTGTTGTCCTTTTAGGAAAGCACCCAAGAGCAATAGGACTTGGGTTGCTAAGCTAATTCCTCCGGACCCAAAAACATGATTGGGGACCATTTCATCTTTCTTCTTGTAGGTACTTGCAAATGGATTGACTTGAGGTATTGAATTGCAAATTGTCTTGTCAATCCACATGAAAGAAGAAAGGTGAGATGTGTAGAGGGTGACAACAAGTGGAAAAGCAATGGTAAGCACAAAGGTAATGGTTTTATTGCTTATAACCTATCCTAACTTGTTTTTGTCAAGTTAATGTGCACTATACATATGGTTTTTGAGTCAAAAGTGGTATTTTGTGATTCTCTTCACACTCTTGCTCAAAAACTATTTCTAATGCTTCTATAGTGCATTACTAACTTGCTTAGACATGTTTGGATATGGTTTGTATATTTATCATGCCTTTAAATATGTTTTTATGAGATATATGTGCTTTTTGACAGCTGATCTGTCGGCCGAGTTTGCCCTAGTGAAACTCGACCGATAGGCACCAATGGGTGTTGCCAACTGCTGTGATCGGCCGAGTTGCCAATACACAGAACTCGACCGATTACACTGTGCACAGAATATAAATTTGGCTTATTGAGTGAGAATTTCCCTCTCAACTAGATCTTCTCAACCAATAGCCTTATTCTTTGGCACTCTCTTTTGGTACCTTTATATATGCATATTGCCTTGTTCTAAATTGCCTATCTTGCTTACAACTCTATCTTTCTAATTTCTCAAAATTGGTATATCTATATCTTGCAATTACTTGCTTTGAGTTGTTTTGCAGGTTTTGAGGATGATCTCTATGGATCTCTTGGTTGTGTCTTAAATCGCTTCCGTTGTACTCTAACTTGCTACATCTCTATAGGTGTATATCTTGTTTTGATACAACCTTGAGGTTCTTAGGGGTAATCATCTTATGGTAAGGATGCATATATAGTGAGTTATATCCTCTCATGCTTCTAAAATTGCATATCTCTTGGTTTGGATATATCTCTATATCTACTCATAGCTTGCTTTATATTGTGGTATCTCTTGCTATGATCTAGATCCTACTAGTAGTCCTAACTTGTGATATCATCTACTAGTAGTTCATATACATGTAGTTCTAACCCTGTTTATAATTGGCATCTTTGATCATCTATATGTTATGCTTGTATCTTATCTCATACATGCTCAAGATTGTTCCTTAAATTGCATATCTACTATCTTGAGTTGCTTGCATAACATTGTGATGCAGGGTACATAGAGCTACATTATATGTAGAAATTGGAGTATTTTTGGATTTTATGCAGGTTTTGCTCCAATTTCAGTTTTTGCTGCAAGTATAGTGTTTTTTATGCAGAAACACCCTTCTGCTTCGCCATGAGCTCCGATGGTTTTTGGTCAAATTCCATCATCTTGAGGGTCAAAATTGTGATTTATTGTTCTTCTGCAGCACTTTATCTTGCATTTTTGGGTTGTTCAAGTATATGCTTTAACTTGCTTTTCTTTCTATGCTTGGACAAGCCCCTATATGTGCTCTTCTACTCTCCTTATATAACTTTTGTTATCTTCTTTCTCTTAACAAGTGGTGTTTCTTAGTTTCTTCACACCCCCACCTTTTTGAAATGACAAAGGGGGAGAAAGATATGTCTTCTTTTGACAACAGGGAGAAGGCATGTCTTACATGAAGCAAAGAAGCGTGTCCATGTAAAGGGGAGAAGGTAAATGGGAGAAGACATATATGTGTAGAACATATATGAGTAGAAGACATAGTTTCTATAAATGTTATGAAAGCTAACCATGCAGGAGAAATAGCATCAATTGAGGGGGAGTATGAGAACTCCATGCGCATCAATTGAGGGGGAGCATATGAGCTCAATCCTATTGAAACCCCTAGGTTTCTCCGAAGGTATGATTTTACGTACAAGCTTTCAATACATTTATGGAATGGTTTGTCATCTTCAAAAAGGGGGAGAATGTTGACTCAAGGTCAATTAGGTCAATGTTGACTCACGTCTAAATTGACTAAACCCTTGTTTTGATGATGACTAACCATTCCACATATTGGTGTCTAATGCTTCTACATTGAGTGATTTCAGATTAGGTTTAGACACACTCCAAATGCCCTAACTTGCGCATATCAAATTGGAGAAAAGACAAGTCAAAATAGCTACAAGTGTGCAATTTGGGATCTCTATGTAAATGACCTTAGAATTGCTTTGTAATCACTTGTAATGATTGTATGACTTGTAATTAAGCTTAGAAAAATTATTGGGACACAAAAATGCATCATTTGTACAGTTTTACGAAAATTCCAAAATACCCATAACAGGGATTTTGTCGGCCGAATTCCAAACTCGGCCGATCCATATATTCTGGAATTTTCTGGGCGGTCGGCCGAGTTTCCAACTCAGCCGATCCCTGTTCGGTCGAGTTTCTATGGTGGGAAACTCGGCCGATCCACTGATCGGTCCAAGTTGAAAGTCGACCGATCGGCCGAGTTTCTCCAAGGTAACTCGGCCGACAGTCTATCTTTCAGACTTGTCTTTTAGTGGTTCGGCCGAATTACCTTTATGTAAACTCGGCCGATCAGACTGTACTAAAAAGTGCAGAAAAGTGATTCTAGCCGTTGTGGAGTTGCAACAAGTGAAAATAGATCCGTTGCAAGCCACAAAACGGCTAGTTTTCGTTCACAAGTGTTCCCAAAGGCTAAGAGGCATCCCCAGCTATAAATAGGACCCCTTGGGCTTCATTCCAAGGTTGAGCATTCCATGCAAACTCTTTGAGAGGTTCCTATTCTATAGTTGAGTGCTTCCTACAGCCTCCTCTCTCTCTCTAAGCTTAATCACTTGCTACATCCATTAGAGTGAGTAGGAAATCTGTAAGAGAGCTAGTCATATTTGTATATCTTGTGAAGCTCTCACTTCCACAACCTCCCCATCTCTCCATTTCAATCATGAAGATGAAGGTTCTCTCTCTTGTCCAAGAGAGGTGAAGAAGAACAAGGGAAGGAGTCCCTTGGTGAAGATCAAGGCTGAAGACTTGGAGCTAGAGTGGGTAAGCCCTTGGAGAAGGCAGAAGACTCAAGCTCAAGTGGGTAAGTCCTTGGTGGAAAGCTTCTCCGAGTGAAGGTGAAGTCAAAGGCGGAAGATCCAAGAAGAGTGGGTAATTCCTGCAATGCCGAAGACTTGTGCAAGAGTGGGTAAGTCCTTGGAGAAGGCCGAAGACTCTTGCAAAGTGGGTAAGTCCTTGTTAAGGTTGAAGACTCTTTGTATTGGATAGGTAAGTCCTTTGTTGGGTCATGTATTGTAAGTCTTATGAATGAATATAAGAGTGCAATTGGTTGAAGTCCTAGAGGTTGACCTCTCTAGGCAAGTGGACTGACACACTTCTAGTTTGAAGTGTGGAACCACTCTAAATAGCTTGTCTAATTTGGTGCATGTTCAATCTCTCTTATCCTTGCTATGCATGATTTAGTTGCACTCAAATTACCTATTTAGCAACCTTATCTTGTCATATAATTTGAAGGTTTAATGAATTTTGTTTAAGTGCTTTCAGCTCTATTCACCCCCCCTCTAGAGCACCTAAGTCACCCATCTAGGATCCAACAAGTGGTATCAGAGCAGGTCTTCTCCAAGCATACTTCAACAAGTAGGAGAAGATGGGTGACTACCTAGGAGGGAGACTCTCGACCAGCCTTCCAATCTTCAATGGGAGCAACTTCCTCTATTGGAGAAGAAGACTTCAATTCTTCATCCAAGGATCAAGTCTCGAGATGTGGCAAATGGTGAACAGCCCATACATTCTACCAAAGACAAACATTGAAGAATGGGATGAAGCCACCTTGATGAAAGCAACCTTGAATGCAAGAGCCATGCACATCCTTTATGCCTCCATGACCCCCACCGAGTTCAACCGGATTTCCTCTTGTGAGACGGCCTATGAGGTATGGAGAAAGCTTTGCATCACTTATGAAGGGACAGATCAAGTGAAGGAAAGCAAAGTCTACATGCTCAAAGGGTTGCTTGAGAACTTCAAGATGGGAAAGGAGGAGAGCATAGCCAACATGTACTCAAGGATCAACACCATCTTAAATGGTCTTGCTGTTCTAGGACATCCTATGTCTAGTGGAGAGATCAACTCAAAGATCCTTAGAACTCTCCCCAAGAGATGGGAATCCAAGGTGACTTCCATTGAAGAAGCAAGGTCGCTTAGGGATATTCCTATTGAAGAGCTCATTGGAAATCTTCAAGCACATGAAGCTACACTTGACAAGAGGGAGGAAGTAGAAAGACAAGAGAAGAAAGAGCTTAAGAGAATGAAGAAGGATGAAATGAAGGCTCAAATTGAAGCTATCATGGAACAAGTCTCTCCATCCTCTCAAGCTAAAGAAGATGCCATGTACTCCAAAGGTCGACTCTACAAAGGCAAATCCTCCTCCATCCGGTGCTTCACATGTGGAAAGAAGGGTCACTACAAGGAAGATTGCCCACAAGGCAAAAAGACCCATCTTCACAAGAAGAAATGGCAATCAAGCTCAAGTGGCTCCTCCAACTCAAGCTCAAGTGAAGATTCAAGTGAAGGATCAAGCTCAAGCTCAAGTGATGAAGGAGAATGCCATTTTGCTCTTATAGCATCAACAAGTGAAGACTCAAGTGAGGTAAATCTAGACTCTTTAGATAAAGAATCTTTAATTGCTATTATTCATGATATTTGTGCCTCTTATAAGTCTTCTAAAAAGAAAAAGAAAAAGCTTGCTAAAATTGTTGATAATTTGCATATAGAACTAGATGATCTTGAATATGCTAATTCTTTCTTTCTTATTGATAAAAATGATTGTCTTAGCCAAGTAGACTCTCTTAAACTTGAAAATGCTAGTTTACTTGATAAGATTAAATTTCTAGAAGCTCAACCTCTCATGCCTAGTTCTAGTGAAGAGCATACTTTATTTATTGATTCTCTCATGCATGACATTGATGTTCTTAAATCTGAAAACAAAAACAAAGATTTTGTTTTGCATGAATTAGAAATAGAAAATGCCTCCTTGCTTGCTAAAATCAATGGAAATGAATCTTGTTCTAGTTATACTAATAAAGAGAATGATGTTGCTGCTCTTCATATTGATAGAGATTCTTATTTAACTAAAACTCTTTGCTTAGAAAATGATCTTCTACATGCTAGAGATAACATTAATCAATTGTCTTCTACTATTGCTTCTCTTAAGCATGATAATGATAGTTTGAGATCATCTTTGCAAAGATTCTTAGTTGGTAAGAAGAGTCTTAATGACATCCTACTCAATTCTACTAAACAAATTGGTAGACATGGTTTAGGATATGATAGTAGTCAAGGAAACAACAAAGATAAAGGACCTCCAATATTCCATGGAGAATCCTCTAGTTCCAAGACTATGGGCACATGCAACTATTGCAATGATTTTGGTCATTATTCTACTTGTTGTCCTTTTAGGAAAGCACCCAAGAGCAATAGGACTTGGGTTGCTAAGCTAATTCCTCCGGACCCAAAAACATGATTGGGGACCATTTCATCTTTCTTCTTGTAGGTACTTGCAAATGGATTGACTTGAGGTATTGAATTGCAAATTGTCTTGTCAATCCACATGAAAGAAGAAAGGTGAGATGTGTAGAGGGTGACAACAAGTGGAAAAGCAATGGTAAGCACAAAGGTAATGGTTTTATTGCTTATAACCTATCCTAACTTGTTTTTGTCAAGTTAATGTGCACTATACATATGGTTTTTGAGTCAAAAGTGGTATTTTGTGATTCTCTTCACACTCTTGCTCAAAAACTATTTCTAATGCTTCTATAGTGCATTACTAACTTGCTTAGACATGTTTGGATATGGTTTGTATATTTATCATGCCTTTAAATATGTTTTATGAGATATATGTGCTTTTTGACAGCTGATCTGTCGGCCGAGTTTGCCCTAGTGAAACTCGACCGATAGGCACCAATGGGTGTTGCCAACTGCTGTGATCGGCCGAGTTGCCAATACACAGAACTCGACCGATTACACTGTGCACAGAATATAAATTTGGCTTATTGAGTGAGAATTTCCCTCTCAACTAGATCTTCTCAACCAATAGCCTTATTCTTTGGCACTCTCTTTTGGTACCTTTATATATGCATATTGCCTTGTTCTAAATTGCCTATCTTGCTTACAACTCTATCTTTCTAATTTCTCAAAATTGGTATATCTATATCTTGCAATTACTTGCTTTGAGTTGTTTTGCAGGTTTTGAGGATGATCTCTATGGATCTCTTGGTTGTGTCTTAAATCGCTTCCGTTGTACTCTAACTTGCTACATCTCTATAGGTGTATATCTTGTTTTGATACAACCTTGAGGTTCTTAGGGGTAATCATCTTATGGTAAGGATGCATATATAGTGAGTTATATCCTCTCATGCTTCTAAAATTGCATATCTCTTGGTTTGGATATATCTCTATATCTACTCATAGCTTGCTTTATATTGTGGTATCTCTTGCTATGATCTAGATCCTACTAGTAGTCCTAACTTGTGATATCATCTACTAGTAGTTCATATACATGTAGTTCTAACCCTGTTTATAATTGGCATCTTTGATCATCTATATGTTATGCTTGTATCTTATCTCATACATGCTCAAGATTGTTCCTTAAATTGCATATCTACTATCTTGAGTTGCTTGCATAACATTGTGATGCAGGGTACATAGAGCTACATTATATGTAGAAATTGGAGTATTTTTGGATTTTATGCAGGTTTTGCTCCAATTTCAGTTTTTGCTGCAAGTATAGTGTTTTTTATGCAGAAACACCCTTCTGCTTCGCCATGAGCTCCGATGGTTTTTGGTCAAATTCCATCATCTTGAGGGTCAAAATTGTGATTTATTGTTCTTCTGCAGCACTTTATCTTGCATTTTTGGGTTGTTCAAGTATATGCTTTAACTTGCTTTTCTTTCTATGCTTGGACAAGCCCCTATATGTGCTCTTCTACTCTCCTTATATAACTTTTGTTATCTTCTTTCTCTTAACAAGTGGTGTTTCTTAGTTTCTTCACACCCCCACCTTTTTGAAATGACAAAGGGGGAGAAAGATATGTCTTCTTTTGACAACAGGGAGAAGGCATGTCTTACATGAAGCAAAGAAGCGTGTCCATGTAAAGGGGAGAAGGTAAATGGGAGAAGACATATATGTGTAGAACATATATGAGTAGAAGACATAGTTTCTATAAATGTTATGAAAGCTAACCATGCAGGAGAAATAGCATCAATTGAGGGGGAGTATGAGAACTCCATGCGCATCAATTGAGGGGGAGCATATGAGCTCAATCCTATTGAAACCCCTAGGTTTCTCCGAAGGTATGATTTTACGTACAAGCTTTCAATACATTTATGGAATGGTTTGTCATCTTCAAAAAGGGGGAGAATGTTGACTCAAGGTCAATTAGGTCAATGTTGACTCACGTCTAAATTGACTAAACCCTTGTTTTGATGATGACTAACCATTCCACATATTGGTGTCTAATGCTTCTACATTGAGTGATTTCAGATTAGGTTTAGACACACTCCAAATGCCCTAACTTGCGCATATCAAATTGGAGAAAAGACAAGTCAAAATAGCTACAAGTGTGCAATTTGGGATCTCTATGTAAATGACCTTAGAATTGCTTTGTAATCACTTGTAATGATTGTATGACTTGTAATTAAGCTTAGAAAAATTATTGGGACACAAAAATGCATCATTTGTACAGTTTTACGAAAATTCCAAAATACCCATAACAGGGATTTTGTCGGCCGAATTCCAAACTCGGCCGATCCATATATTCTGGAATTTTCTGGGCGGTCGGCCGAGTTTCCAACTCAGCCGATCCCTGTTCGGTCGAGTTTCTATGGTGGGAAACTCGGCCGATCCACTGATCGGTCCAAGTTGAAAGTCGACCGATCGGCCGAGTTTCTCCAAGGTAACTCGGCCGACAGTCTATCTTTCAGACTTGTCTTTTAGTGGTTCGGCCGAATTACCTTTATGTAAACTCGGCCGATCAGACTGTACTAAAAAGTGCAGAAAAGTGATTCTAGCCGTTGTGGAGTTGCAACAAGTGAAAATAGATCCGTTGCAAGCCACAAAACGGCTAGTTTTCGTTCACAAGTGTTCCCAAAGGCTAAGAGGCATCCCCAGCTATAAATAGGACCCCTTGGGCTTCATTCCAAGGTTGAGCATTCCATGCAAACTCTTTGAGAGGTTCCTATTCTATAGTTGAGTGCTTCCTACAGCCTCCTCTCTCTCTCTAAGCTTAATCACTTGCTACATCCATTAGAGTGAGTAGGAAATCTGTAAGAGAGCTAGTCATATTTGTATATCTTGTGAAGCTCTCACTTCCACAACCTCCCCATCTCTCCATTTCAATCATGAAGATGAAGGTTCTCTCTCTTGTCCAAGAGAGGTGAAGAAGAACAAGGGAAGGAGTCCCTTGGTGAAGATCAAGGCTGAAGACTTGGAGCTAGAGTGGGTAAGCCCTTGGAGAAGGCAGAAGACTCAAGCTCAAGTGGGTAAGTCCTTGGTGGAAAGCTTCTCCGAGTGAAGGTGAAGTCAAAGGCGGAAGATCCAAGAAGAGTGGGTAATTCCTGCAATGCCGAAGACTTGTGCAAGAGTGGGTAAGTCCTTGGAGAAGGCCGAAGACTCTTGCAAAGTGGGTAAGTCCTTGTTAAGGTTGAAGACTCTTTGTATTGGATAGGTAAGTCCTTTGTTGGGTCATGTATTGTAAGTCTTATGAATGAATATAAGAGTGCAATTGGTTGAAGTCCTAGAGGTTGACCTCTCTAGGCAAGTGGACTGACACACTTCTAGTTTGAAGTGTGGAACCACTCTAAATAGCTTGTCTAATTTGGTGCATGTTCAATCTCTCTTATCCTTGCTATGCATGATTTAGTTGCACTCAAATTACCTATTTAGCAACCTTATCTTGTCATATAATTTGAAGGTTTAATGAATTTTGTTTAAGTGCTTTCAGCTCTATTCACCCCCCCTCTAGAGCACCTAAGTCACCCATCTAGGATCCAACAAGTGGTATCAGAGCAGGTCTTCTCCAAGCATACTTCAACAAGTAGGAGAAGATGGGTGACTACCTAGGAGGGAGACTCTCGACCAGCCTTCCAATCTTCAATGGGAGCAACTTCCTCTATTGGAGAAGAAGACTTCAATTCTCCATCCAAGGATCAAGTCTCGAGATGTGGCAAATGGTGAACAGCCCATACATTCTACCAAAGACAAACATTGAAGAATGGGATGAAGCCACCTTGATGAAAGCAACCTTGAATGCAAGAGCCATGCACATCCTTTATGCCTCCATGACCCCCACCGAGTTCAACCGGATTTCCTCTTGTGAGACGGCCTATGAGGTATGGAGAAAGCTTTGCATCACTTATGAAGGGACAGATCAAGTGAAGGAAAGCAAAGTCTACATGCTCAAAGGGTTGCTTGAGAACTTCAAGATGGGAAAGGAGGAGAGCATAGCCAACATGTACTCAAGGATCAACACCATCTTAAATGGTCTTGCTGTTCTAGGACATCCTATGTCTAGTGGAGAGATCAACTCAAAGATCCTTAGAACTCTCCCCAAGAGATGGGAATCCAAGGTGACTTCCATTGAAGAAGCAAGGTCGCTTAGGGATATTCCTATTGAAGAGCTCATTGGAAATCTTCAAGCACATGAAGCTACACTTGACAAGAGGGAGGAAGTAGAAAGACAAGAGAAGAAAGAGCTTAAGAGAATGAAGAAGGATGAAATGAAGGCTCAAATTGAAGCTATCATGGAACAAGTCTCTCCATCCTCTCAAGCTAAAGAAGATGCCATGTACTCCAAAGGTCGACTCTACAAAGGCAAATCCTCCTCCATCCGGTGCTTCACATGTGGAAAGAAGGGTCACTACAAGGAAGATTGCCCACAAGGCAAAAAGACCCATCTTCACAAGAAGAAATGGCAATCAAGCTCAAGTGGCTCCTCCAACTCAAGCTCAAGTGAAGATTCAAGTGAAGGATCAAGCTCAAGCTCAAGTGATGAAGGAGAATGCCATTTTGCTCTTATAGCATCAACAAGTGAAGACTCAAGTGAGGTAAATCTAGACTCTTTAGATAAAGAATCTTTAATTGCTATTATTCATGATATTTGTGCCTCTTATAAGTCTTCTAAAAAGAAAAAGAAAAAGCTTGCTAAAATTGTTGATAATTTGCATATAGAACTAGATGATCTTGAATATGCTAATTCTTTCTTTCTTATTGATAAAAATGATTGTCTTAGCCAAGTAGACTCTCTTAAACTTGAAAATGCTAGTTTACTTGATAAGATTAAATTTCTAGAAGCTCAACCTCTCATGCCTAGTTCTAGTGAAGAGCATACTTTATTTATTGATTCTCTCATGCATGACATTGATGTTCTTAAATCTGAAAACAAAAACAAAGATTTTGTTTTGCATGAATTAGAAATAGAAAATGCCTCCTTGCTTGCTAAAATCAATGGAAATGAATCTTGTTCTAGTTATACTAATAAAGAGAATGATGTTGCTGCTCTTCATATTGATAGAGATTCTTATTTAACTAAAACTCTTTGCTTAGAAAATGATCTTCTACATGCTAGAGATAACATTAATCAATTGTCTTCTACTATTGCTTCTCTTAAGCATGATAATGATAGTTTGAGATCATCTTTGCAAAGATTCTTAGTTGGTAAGAAGAGTCTTAATGACATCCTACTCAATTCTACTAAACAAATTGGTAGACATGGTTTAGGATATGATAGTAGTCAAGGAAACAACAAAGATAAAGGACCTCCAATATTCCATGGAGAATCCTCTAGTTCCAAGACTATGGGCACATGCAACTATTGCAATGATTTTGGTCATTATTCTACTTGTTGTCCTTTTAGGAAAGCACCCAAGAGCAATAGGACTTGGGTTGCTAAGCTAATTCCTCCGGACCCAAAAACATGATTGGGGACCATTTCATCTTTCTTCTTGTAGGTACTTGCAAATGGATTGACTTGAGGTATTGAATTGCAAATTGTCTTGTCAATCCACATGAAAGAAGAAAGGTGAGATGTGTAGAGGGTGACAACAAGTGGAAAAGCAATGGTAAGCACAAAGGTAATGGTTTTATTGCTTATAACCTATCCTAACTTGTTTTTGTCAAGTTAATGTGCACTATACATATGGTTTTTGAGTCAAAAGTGGTATTTTGTGATTCTCTTCACACTCTTGCTCAAAAACTATTTCTAATGCTTCTATAGTGCATTACTAACTTGCTTAGACATGTTTGGATATGGTTTGTATATTTATCATGCCTTTAAATATGTTTTTATGAGATATATGTGCTTTTTGACAGCTGATCTGTCGGCCGAGTTTGCCCTAGTGAAACTCGACCGATAGGCACCAATGGGTGTTGCCAACTGCTGTGATCGGCCGAGTTGCCAATACACAGAACTCGACCGATTACACTGTGCACAGAATATAAATTTGGCTTATTGAGTGAGAATTTCCCTCTCAACTAGATCTTCTCAACCAATAGCCTTATTCTTTGGCACTCTCTTTTGGTACCTTTATATATGCATATTGCCTTGTTCTAAATTGCCTATCTTGCTTACAACTCTATCTTTCTAATTTCTCAAAATTGGTATATCTATATCTTGCAATTACTTGCTTTGAGTTGTTTTGCAGGTTTTGAGGATGATCTCTATGGATCTCTTGGTTGTGTCTTAAATCGCTTCCGTTGTACTCTAACTTGCTACATCTCTATAGGTGTATATCTTGTTTTGATACAACCTTGAGGTTCTTAGGGGTAATCATCTTATGGTAAGGATGCATATATAGTGAGTTATATCCTCTCATGCTTCTAAAATTGCATATCTCTTGGTTTGGATATATCTCTATATCTACTCATAGCTTGCTTTATATTGTGGTATCTCTTGCTATGATCTAGATCCTACTAGTAGTCCTAACTTGTGATATCATCTACTAGTAGTTCATATACATGTAGTTCTAACCCTGTTTATAATTGGCATCTTTGATCATCTATATGTTATGCTTGTATCTTATCTCATACATGCTCAAGATTGTTCCTTAAATTGCATATCTACTATCTTGAGTTGCTTGCATAACATTGTGATGCAGGGTACATAGAGCTACATTATATGTAGAAATTGGAGTATTTTTGGATTTTATGCAGGTTTTTCTCCAATTTCAGTTTTTGCTGCAAGTATAGTGTTTTTTATGCAGAAACACCCTTCTGCTTCGCCATGAGCTCCGATGGTTTTTGGTCAAATTCCATCATCTTGAGGGTCAAAATTGTGATTTATTGTTCTTCTGCAGCACTTTATCTTGCATTTTTGGGTTGTTCAAGTATATGCTTTAACTTGCTTTTCTTTCTATGCTTGGACAAGCCCCTATATGTGCTCTTCTACTCTCCTTATATAACTTTTGTTATCTTCTTTCTCTTAACAAGTGGTGTTTCTTAGTTTCTTCACACCCCCACCTTTTTGAAATGACAAAGGGGGAGAAAGATATGTCTTCTTTTGACAACAGGGAGAAGGCATGTCTTACATGAAGCAAAGAAGCGTGTCCATGTAAAGGGGAGAAGGTAAATGGGAGAAGACATATATGTGTAGAACATATATGAGTAGAAGACATAGTTTCTATAAATGTTATGAAAGCTAACCATGCAGGAGAAATAGCATCAATTGAGGGGGAGTATGAGAACTCCATGCGCATCAATTGAGGGGGAGCATATGAGCTCAATCCTATTGAAACCCCTAGGTTTCTCCGAAGGTATGATTTTACGTACAAGCTTTCAATACATTTATGGAATGGTTTGTCATCTTCAAAAAGGGGGAGAATGTTGACTCAAGGTCAATTAGGTCAATGTTGACTCACGTCTAAATTGACTAAACCCTTGTTTTGATGATGACTAACCATTCCACATATTGGTGTCTAATGCTTCTACATTGAGTGATTTCAGATTAGGTTTAGACACACTCCAAATGCCCTAACTTGCGCATATCAAATTGGAGAAAAGACAAGTCAAAATAGCTACAAGTGTGCAATTTGGGATCTCTATGTAAATGACCTTAGAATTGCTTTGTAATCACTTGTAATGATTGTATGACTTGTAATTAAGCTTAGAAAAATTATTGGGACACAAAAATGCATCATTTGTACAGTTTTACGAAAATTCCAAAATACCCATAACAGGGATTTTGTCGGCCGAATTCCAAACTCGGCCGATCCATATATTCTGGAATTTTCTGGGCGGTCGGCCGAGTTTCCAACTCAGCCGATCCCTGTTCGGTCGAGTTTCTATGGTGGGAAACTCGGCCGATCCACTGATCGGTCCAAGTTGAAAGTCGACCGATCGGCCGAGTTTCTCCAAGGTAACTCGGCCGACAGTCTATCTTTCAGACTTGTCTTTTAGTGGTTCGGCCGAATTACCTTTATGTAAACTCGGCCGATCAGACTGTACTAAAAAGTGCAGAAAAGTGATTCTAGCCGTTGTGGAGTTGCAACAAGTGAAAATAGATCCGTTGCAAGCCACAAAACGGCTAGTTTTCATTCACAAGTGTTCCCAAAGGCTAAGAGGCATCCCCAGCTATAAATAGGACCCCTTGGGCTTCATTCCAAGGTTGAGCATTCCATGCAAACTCTTTGAGAGGTTCCTATTCTATAGTTGAGTGCTTCCTACAGCCTCCTCTCTCTCTCTAAGCTTAATCACTTGCTACATCCATTAGAGTGAGTAGGAAATCTGTAAGAGAGCTAGTCATATTTGTATATCTTGTGAAGCTCTCACTTCCACAACCTCCCCATCTCTCCATTTCAATCATGAAGATGAAGGTTCTCTCTCTTGTCCAAGAGAGGTGAAGAAGAACAAGGGAAGGAGTCCCTTGGTGAAGATCAAGGCTGAAGACTTGGAGCTAGAGTGGGTAAGCCCTTGGAGAAGGCAGAAGACTCAAGCTCAAGTGGGTAAGTCCTTGGTGGAAAGCTTCTCCGAGTGAAGGTGAAGTCAAAGGCGGAAGATCCAAGAAGAGTGGGTAATTCCTGCAATGCCGAAGACTTGTGCAAGAGTGGGTAAGTCCTTGGAGAAGGCCGAAGACTCTTGCAAAGTGGGTAAGTCCTTGTTAAGGTTGAAGACTCTTTGTATTGGATAGGTAAGTCCTTTGTTGGGTCATGTATTGTAAGTCTTATGAATGAATATAAGAGTGCAATTGGTTGAAGTCCTAGAGGTTGACCTCTCTAGGCAAGTGGACTGACACACTTCTAGTTTGAAGTGTGGAACCACTCTAAATAGCTTGTCTAATTTGGTGCATGTTCAATCTCTCTTATCCTTGCTATGCATGATTTAGTTGCACTCAAATTACCTATTTAGCAACCTTATCTTGTCATATAATTTGAAGGTTTAATGAATTTTGTTTAAGTGCTTTCAGCTCTATTCACCCCCCCTCTAGAGCACCTAAGTCACCCATCTAGGATCCAACAAGTGGTATCAGAGCAGGTCTTCTCCAAGCATACTTCAACAAGTAGGAGAAGATGGGTGACTACCTAGGAGGGAGACTCTCGACCAGCCTTCCAATCTTCAATGGGAGCAACTTCCTCTATTGGAGAAGAAGACTTCAATTCTTCATCCAAGGATCAAGTCTCGAGATGTGGCAAATGGTGAACAGCCCATACATTCTACCAAAGACAAACATTGAAGAATGGGATGAAGCCACCTTGATGAAAGCAACCTTGAATGCAAGAGCCATGCACATCCTTTATGCCTCCATGACCCCCACCGAGTTCAACCGGATTTCCTCTTGTGAGACGGCCTATGAGGTATGGAGAAAGCTTTGCATCACTTATGAAGGGACAGATCAAGTGAAGGAAAGCAAAGTCTACATGCTCAAAGGGTTGCTTGAGAACTTCAAGATGGGAAAGGAGGAGAGCATAGCCAACATGTACTCAAGGATCAACACCATCTTAAATGGTCTTGCTGTTCTAGGACATCCTATGTCTAGTGGAGAGATCAACTCAAAGATCCTTAGAACTCTCCCCAAGAGATGGGAATCCAAGGTGACTTCCATTGAAGAAGCAAGGTCGCTTAGGGATATTCCTATTGAAGAGCTCATTGGAAATCTTCAAGCACATGAAGCTACACTTGACAAGAGGGAGGAAGTAGAAAGACAAGAGAAGAAAGAGCTTAAGAGAATGAAGAAGGATGAAATGAAGGCTCAAATTGAAGCTATCATGGAACAAGTCTCTCCATCCTCTCAAGCTAAAGAAGATGCCATGTACTCCAAAGGTCGACTCTACAAAGGCAAATCCTCCTCCATCCGGTGCTTCACATGTGGAAAGAAGGGTCACTACAAGGAAGATTGCCCACAAGGCAAAAAGACCCATCTTCACAAGAAGAAATGGCAATCAAGCTCAAGTGGCTCCTCCAACTCAAGCTCAAGTGA
This sequence comes from Alisma plantago-aquatica, assembly GCA_963693085.1. Lineage (NCBI taxonomy): Eukaryota > Viridiplantae > Streptophyta > Magnoliopsida > Alismatales > Alismataceae > Alisma > Alisma plantago-aquatica. The sequence goes on along the minus strand of OY856409.1, from coordinate 600,196,248 downwards.
AGATTCAAGTGAAGGATCAAGCTCAAGCTCAAGTGATGAAGGAGAATGCCATTTTGCTCTTATAGCATCAACAAGTGAAGACTCAAGTGAGGTAAATCTAGACTCTTTAGATAAAGAATCTTTAATTGCTATTATTCATGATATTTGTGCCTCTTATAAGTCTTCTAAAAAGAAAAAGAAAAAGCTTGCTAAAATTGTTGATAATTTGCATATAGAACTAGATGATCTTGAATATGCTAATTCTTTCTTTCTTATTGATAAAAATGATTGTCTTAGCCAAGTAGACTCTCTTAAACTTGAAAATGCTAGTTTACTTGATAAGATTAAATTTCTAGAAGCTCAACCTCTCATGCCTAGTTCTAGTGAAGAGCATACTTTATTTATTGATTCTCTCATGCATGACATTGATGTTCTTAAATCTGAAAACAAAAACAAAGATTTTGTTTTGCATGAATTAGAAATAGAAAATGCCTCCTTGCTTGCTAAAATCAATGGAAATGAATCTTGTTCTAGTTATACTAATAAAGAGAATGATGTTGCTGCTCTTCATATTGATAGAGATTCTTATTTAACTAAAACTCTTTGCTTAGAAAATGATCTTCTACATGCTAGAGATAACATTAATCAATTGTCTTCTACTATTTCTTCTCTTAAGCATGATAATGATAGTTTGAGATCATCTTTGCAAAGATTCTTAGTTGGTAAGAAGAGTCTTAATGACATCCTACTCAATTCTACTAAACAAATTGGTAGACATGGTTTAGGATATGATAGTAGTCAAGGAAACAACAAAGATAAAGGACCTCCAATATTCCATGGAGAATCCTCTAGTTCCAAGACTATGGGCACATGCAACTATTGCAATGATTTTGGTCATTATTCTACTTGTTGTCCTTTTAGGAAAGCACCCAAGAGCAATAGGACTTGGGTTGCTAAGCTAATTCCTCCGGACCCAAAAACATGATTGGGGACCATTTCATCTTTCTTCTTGTAGGTACTTGCAAATGGATTGACTTGAGGTATTGAATTGCAAATTGTCTTGTCAATCCACATGAAAGAAGAAAGGTGAGATGTGTAGAGGGTGACAACAAGTGGAAAAGCAATGGTAAGCACAAAGGTAATGGTTTTATTGCTTATAACCTATCCTAACTTGTTTTTGTCAAGTTAATGTGCACTATACATATGGTTTTTGAGTCAAAAGTGGTATTTTGTGATTCTCTTCACACTCTTGCTCAAAAACTATTTCTAATGCTTCTATAGTGCATTACTAACTTGCTTAGACATGTTTGGATATGGTTTGTATATTTATCATGCCTTTAAATATGTTTTTATGAGATATATGTGCTTTTTGACAGCTGATCTGTCGGCCGAGTTTGCCCTAGTGAAACTCGACCGATAGGCACCAATGGGTGTTGCCAACTGCTGTGATCGGCCGAGTTGCCAATACACAGAACTCGACCGATTACACTGTGCACAGAATATAAATTTGGCTTATTGAGTGAGAATTTCCCTCTCAACTAGATCTTCTCAACCAATAGCCTTATTCTTTGGCACTCTCTTTTGGTACCTTTATATATGCATATTGCCTTGTTCTAAATTGCCTATCTTGCTTACAACTCTATCTTTCTAATTTCTCAAAATTGGTATATCTATATCTTGCAATTACTTGCTTTGAGTTGTTTTGCAGGTTTTGAGGATGATCTCTATGGATCTCTTGGTTGTGTCTTAAATCGCTTCCGTTGTACTCTAACTTGCTACATCTCTATAGGTGTATATCTTGTTTTGATACAACCTTGAGGTTCTTAGGGGTAATCATCTTATGGTAAGGATGCATATATAGTGAGTTATATCCTCTCATGCTTCTAAAATTGCATATCTCTTGGTTTGGATATATCTCTATATCTACTCATAGCTTGCTTTATATTGTGGTATCTCTTGCTATGATCTAGATCCTACTAGTAGTCCTAACTTGTGATATCATCTACTAGTAGTTCATATACATGTAGTTCTAACCCTGTTTATAATTGGCATCTTTGATCATCTATATGTTATGCTTGTATCTTATCTCATACATGCTCAAGATTGTTCCTTAAATTGCATATCTACTATCTTGAGTTGCTTGCATAACATTGTGATGCAGGGTACATAGAGCTACATTATATGTAGAAATTGGAGTATTTTTGGATTTTATGCAGGTTTTTCTCCAATTTCAGTTTTTGCTGCAAGTATAGTGTTTTTTATGCAGAAACACCCTTCTGCTTCGCCATGAGCTCCGATGGTTTTTGGTCAAATTCCATCATCTTGAGGGTCAAAATTGTGATTTATTGTTCTTCTGCAGCACTTTATCTTGCATTTTTGGGTTGTTCAAGTATATGCTTTAACTTGCTTTTCTTTCTATGCTTGGACAAGCCCCTATATGTGCTCTTCTACTCTCCTTATATAACTTTTGTTATCTTCTTTCTCTTAACAAGTGGTGTTTCTTAGTTTCTTCACACCCCCACCTTTTTGAAATGACAAAGGGGGAGAAAGATATGTCTTCTTTTGACAACAGGGAGAAGGCATGTCTTACATGAAGCAAAGAAGCGTGTCCATGTAAAGGGGAGAAGGTAAATGGGAGAAGACATATATGTGTAGAACATATATGAGTAGAAGACATAGTTTCTATAAATGTTATGAAAGCTAACCATGCAGGAGAAATAGCATCAATTGAGGGGGAGTATGAGAACTCCATGCGCATCAATTGAGGGGGAGCATATGAGCTCAATCCTATTGAAACCCCTAGGTTTCTCCGAAGGTATGATTTTACGTACAAGCTTTCAATACATTTATGGAATGGTTTGTCATCTTCAAAAAGGGGGAGAATGTTGACTCAAGGTCAATTAGGTCAATGTTGACTCACGTCTAAATTGACTAAACCCTTGTTTTGATGATGACTAACCATTCCACATATTGGTGTCTAATGCTTCTACATTGAGTGATTTCAGATTAGGTTTAGACACACTCCAAATGCCCTAACTTGCGCATATCAAATTGGAGAAAAGACAAGTCAAAATAGCTACAAGTGTGCAATTTGGGATCTCTATGTAAATGACCTTAGAATTGCTTTGTAATCACTTGTAATGATTGTATGACTTGTAATTAAGCTTAGAAAAATTATTGGGACACAAAAATGCATCATTTGTACAGTTTTACGAAAATTCCAAAATACCCATAACAGGGATTTTGTCGGCCGAATTCCAAACTCGGCCGATCCATATATTCTGGAATTTTCTGGGCGGTCGGCCGAGTTTCCAACTCAGCCGATCCCTGTTCGGTCGAGTTTCTATGGTGGGAAACTCGGCCGATCCACTGATCGGTCCAAGTTGAAAGTCGACCGATCGGCCGAGTTTCTCCAAGGTAACTCGGCCGACAGTCTATCTTTCAGACTTGTCTTTTAGTGGTTCGGCCGAATTACCTTTATGTAAACTCGGCCGATCAGACTGTACTAAAAAGTGCAGAAAAGTGATTCTAGCCGTTGTGGAGTTGCAACAAGTGAAAATAGATCCGTTGCAAGCCACAAAACGGCTAGTTTTCGTTCACAAGTGTTCCCAAAGGCTAAGAGGCATCCCCAGCTATAAATAGGACCCCTTGGGCTTCATTCCAAGGTTGAGCATTCCATGCAAACTCTTTGAGAGGTTCCTATTCTATAGTTGAGTGCTTCCTACAGCCTCCTCTCTCTCTCTAAGCTTAATCACTTGCTACATCCATTAGAGTGAGTAGGAAATCTGTAAGAGAGCTAGTCATATTTGTATATCTTGTGAAGCTCTCACTTCCACAACCTCCCCATCTCTCCATTTCAATCATGAAGATGAAGGTTCTCTCTCTTGTCCAAGAGAGGTGAAGAAGAACAAGGGAAGGAGTCCCTTGGTGAAGATCAAGGCTGAAGACTTGGAGCTAGAGTGGGTAAGCCCTTGGAGAAGGCAGAAGACTCAAGCTCAAGTGGGTAAGTCCTTGGTGGAAAGCTTCTCCGAGTGAAGGTGAAGTCAAAGGCGGAAGATCCAAGAAGAGTGGGTAATTCCTGCAATGCCGAAGACTTGTGCAAGAGTGGGTAAGTCCTTGGAGAAGGCCGAAGACTCTTGCAAAGTGGGTAAGTCCTTGTTAAGGTTGAAGACTCTTTGTATTGGATAGGTAAGTCCTTTGTTGGGTCATGTATTGTAAGTCTTATGAATGAATATAAGAGTGCAATTGGTTGAAGTCCTAGAGGTTGACCTCTCTAGGCAAGTGGACTGACACACTTCTAGTTTGAAGTGTGGAACCACTCTAAATAGCTTGTCTAATTTGGTGCATGTTCAATCTCTCTTATCCTTGCTATGCATGATTTAGTTGCACTCAAATTACCTATTTAGCAACCTTATCTTGTCATATAATTTGAAGGTTTAATGAATTTTGTTTAAGTGCTTTCAGCTCTATTCACCCCCCCTCTAGAGCACCTAAGTCACCCATCTAGGATCCAACAAGTGGTATCAGAGCAGGTCTTCTCCAAGCATACTTCAACAAGTAGGAGAAGATGGGTGACTACCTAGGAGGGAGACTCTCGACCAGCCTTCCAATCTTCAATGGGAGCAACTTCCTCTATTGGAGAAGAAGACTTCAATTCTTCATCCAAGGATCAAGTCTCGAGATGTGGCAAATGGTGAACAGCCCATACATTCTACCAAAGACAAACATTGAAGAATGGGATGAAGCCACCTTGATGAAAGCAACCTTGAATGCAAGAGCCATGCACATCCTTTATGCCTCCATGACCCCCACCGAGTTCAACCGGATTTCCTCTTGTGAGACGGCCTATGAGGTATGGAGAAAGCTTTGCATCACTTATGAAGGGACAGATCAAGTGAAGGAAAGCAAAGTCTACATGCTCAAAGGGTTGCTTGAGAACTTCAAGATGGGAAAGGAGGAGAGCATAGCCAACATGTACTCAAGGATCAACACCATCTTAAATGGTCTTGCTGTTCTAGGACATCCTATGTCTAGTGGAGAGATCAACTCAAAGATCCTTAGAACTCTCCCCAAGAGATGGGAATCCAAGGTGACTTCCATTGAAGAAGCAAGGTCGCTTAGGGATATTCCTATTGAAGAGCTCATTGGAAATCTTCAAGCACATGAAGCTACACTTGACAAGAGGGAGGAAGTAGAAAGACAAGAGAAGAAAGAGCTTAAGAGAATGAAGAAGGATGAAATGAAGGCTCAAATTGAAGCTATCATGGAACAAGTCTCTCCATCCTCTCAAGCTAAAGAAGATGCCATGTACTCCAAAGGTCGACTCTACAAAGGCAAATCCTCCTCCATCCGGTGCTTCACATGTGGAAAGAAGGGTCACTACAAGGAAGATTGCCCACAAGGCAAAAAGACCCATCTTCACAAGAAGAAATGGCAATCAAGCTCAAGTGGCTCCTCCAACTCAAGCTCAAGTGAAGATTCAAGTGAAGGATCAAGCTCAAGCTCAAGTGATGAAGGAGAATGCCATTTTGCTCTTATAGCATCAACAAGTGAAGACTCAAGTGAGGTAAATCTAGACTCTTTAGATAAAGAATCTTTAATTGCTATTATTCATGATATTTGTGCCTCTTATAAGTCTTCTAAAAAGAAAAAGAAAAAGCTTGCTAAAATTGTTGATAATTTGCATATAGAACTAGATGATCTTGAATATGCTAATTCTTTCTTGCTTATTGATAAAAATGATTGTCTTAGCCAAGTAGACTCTCTTAAACTTGAAAATGCTAGTTTACTTGATAAGATTAAATTTCTAGAAGCTCAACCTCTCATGCCTAGTTCTAGTGAAGAGCATACTTTATTTATTGATTCTCTCATGCATGACATTGATGTTCTTAAATCTGAAAACAAAAACAAAGATTTTGTTTTGCATGAATTAGAAATAGAAAATGCCTCCTTGCTTGCTAAAATCAATGGAAATGAATCTTGTTCTAGTTATACTAATAAAGAGAATGATGTTGCTGCTCTTCATATTGATAGAGATTCTTATTTAACTAAAACTCTTTGCTTAGAAAATGATCTTCTACATGCTAGAGATAACATTAATCAATTGTCTTCTACTATTGCTTCTCTTAAGCATGATAATGATAGTTTGAGATCATCTTTGCAAAGATTCTTAGTTGGTAAGAAGAGTCTTAATGACATCCTACTCAATTCTACTAAACAAATTGGTAGACATGGTTTAGGATATGATAGTAGTCAAGGAAACAACAAAGATAAAGGACCTCCAATATTCCATGGAGAATCCTCTAGTTCCAAGACTATGGGCACATGCAACTATTGCAATGATTTTGGTCATTATTCTACTTGTTGTCCTTTTAGGAAAGCACCCAAGAGCAATAGGACTTGGGTTGCTAAGCTAATTCCTCCGGACCCAAAAACATGATTGGGGACCATTTCATCTTTCTTCTTGTAGGTACTTGCAAATGGATTGACTTGAGGTATTGAATTGCAAATTGTCTTGTCAATCCACATGAAAGAAGAAAGGTGAGATGTGTAGAGGGTGACAACAAGTGGAAAAGCAATGGTAAGCACAAAGGTAATGGTTTTATTGCTTATAACCTATCCTAACTTGTTTTTGTCAAGTTAATGTGCACTATACATATGGTTTTTGAGTCAAAAGTGGTATTTTGTGATTCTCTTCACACTCTTGCTCAAAAACTATTTCTAATGCTTCTATAGTGCATTACTAACTTGCTTAGACATGTTTGGATATGGTTTGTATATTTATCATGCCTTTAAATATGTTTTATGAGATATATGTGCTTTTTGACAGCTGATCTGTCGGCCGAGTTTGCCCTAGTGAAACTCGACCGATAGGCACCAATGGGTGTTGCCAACTGCTGTGATCGGCCGAGTTGCCAATACACAGAACTCGACCGATTACACTGTGCACAGAATATAAATTTGGCTTATTGAGTGAGAATTTCCCTCTCAACTAGATCTTCTCAACCAATAGCCTTATTCTTTGGCACTCTCTTTTGGTACCTTTATATATGCATATTGCCTTGTTCTAAATTGCCTATCTTGCTTACAACTCTATCTTTCTAATTTCTCAAAATTGGTATATCTATATCTTGCAATTACTTGCTTTGAGTTGTTTTGCAGGTTTTGAGGATGATCTCTATGGATCTCTTGGTTGTGTCTTAAATCGCTTCCGTTGTACTCTAACTTGCTACATCTCTATAGGTGTATATCTTGTTTTGATACAACCTTGAGGTTCTTAGGGGTAATCATCTTATGGTAAGGATGCATATATAGTGAGTTATATCCTCTCATGCTTCTAAAATTGCATATCTCTTGGTTTGGATATATCTCTATATCTACTCATAGCTTGCTTTATATTGTGGTATCTCTTGCTATGATCTAGATCCTACTAGTAGTCCTAACTTGTGATATCATCTACTAGTAGTTCATATACATGTAGTTCTAACCCTGTTTATAATTGGCATCTTTGATCATCTATATGTTATGCTTGTATCTTATCTCATACATGCTCAAGATTGTTCCTTAAATTGCATATCTACTATCTTGAGTTGCTTGCATAACATTGTGATGCAGGGTACATAGAGCTACATTATATGTAGAAATTGGAGTATTTTTGGATTTTATGCAGGTTTTGCTCCAATTTCAGTTTTTGCTGCAAGTATAGTGTTTTTTATGCAGAAACACCCTTCTGCTTCGCCATGAGCTCCGATGGTTTTTGGTCAAATTCCATCATCTTGAGGGTCAAAATTGTGATTTATTGTTCTTCTGCAGCACTTTATCTTGCATTTTTGGGTTGTTCAAGTATATGCTTTAACTTGCTTTTCTTTCTATGCTTGGACAAGCCCCTATATGTGCTCTTCTACTCTCCTTATATAACTTTTGTTATCTTCTTTCTCTTAACAAGTGGTGTTTCTTAGTTTCTTCACACCCCCACCTTTTTGAAATGACAAAGGGGGAGAAAGATATGTCTTCTTTTGACAACAGGGAGAAGGCATGTCTTACATGAAGCAAAGAAGCGTGTCCATGTAAAGGGGAGAAGGTAAATGGGAGAAGACATATATGTGTAGAACATATATGAGTAGAAGACATAGTTTCTATAAATGTTATGAAAGCTAACCATGCAGGAGAAATAGCATCAATTGAGGGGGAGTATGAGAACTCCATGCGCATCAATTGAGGGGGAGCATATGAGCTCAATCCTATTGAAACCCCTAGGTTTCTCCGAAGGTATGATTTTACGTACAAGCTTTCAATACATTTATGGAATGGTTTGTCATCTTCAAAAAGGGGGAGAATGTTGACTCAAGGTCAATTAGGTCAATGTTGACTCACGTCTAAATTGACTAAACCCTTGTTTTGATGATGACTAACCATTCCACATATTGGTGTCTAATGCTTCTACATTGAGTGATTTCAGATTAGGTTTAGACACACTCCAAATGCCCTAACTTGCGCATATCAAATTGGAGAAAAGACAAGTCAAAATAGCTACAAGTGTGCAATTTGGGATCTCTATGTAAATGACCTTAGAATTGCTTTGTAATCACTTGTAATGATTGTATGACTTGTAATTAAGCTTAGAAAAATTATTGGGACACAAAAATGCATCATTTGTACAGTTTTACGAAAATTCCAAAATACCCATAACAGGGATTTTGTCGGCCGAATTCCAAACTCGGCCGATCCATATATTCTGGAATTTTCTGGGCGGTCGGCCGAGTTTCCAACTCAGCCGATCCCTGTTCGGTCGAGTTTCTATGGTGGGAAACTCGGCCGATCCACTGATCGGTCCAAGTTGAAAGTCGACCGATCGGCCGAGTTTCTCCAAGGTAACTCGGCCGACAGTCTATCTTTCAGACTTGTCTTTTAGTGGTTCGGCCGAATTACCTTTATGTAAACTCGGCCGATCAGACTGTACTAAAAAGTGCAGAAAAGTGATTCTAGCCGTTGTGGAGTTGCAACAAGTGAAAATAGATCCGTTGCAAGCCACAAAACGGCTAGTTTTCGTTCACAAGTGTTCCCAAAGGCTAAGAGGCATCCCCAGCTATAAATAGGACCCCTTGGGCTTCATTCCAAGGTTGAGCATTCCATGCAAACTCTTTGAGAGGTTCCTATTCTATAGTTGAGTGCTTCCTACAGCCTCCTCTCTCTCTCTAAGCTTAATCACTTGCTACATCCATTAGAGTGAGTAGGAAATCTGTAAGAGAGCTAGTCATATTTGTATATCTTGTGAAGCTCTCACTTCCACAACCTCCCCATCTCTCCATTTCAATCATGAAGATGAAGGTTCTCTCTCTTGTCCAAGAGAGGTGAAGAAGAACAAGGGAAGGAGTCCCTTGGTGAAGATCAAGGCTGAAGACTTGGAGCTAGAGTGGGTAAGCCCTTGGAGAAGGCAGAAGACTCAAGCTCAAGTGGGTAAGTCCTTGGTGGAAAGCTTCTCCGAGTGAAGGTGAAGTCAAAGGCGGAAGATCCAAGAAGAGTGGGTAATTCCTGCAAGGCCGAAGACTTGTGCAAGAGTGGGTAAGTCCTTGGAGAAGGCCGAAGACTCTTGCAAAGTGGGTAAGTCCTTGTTAAGGTTGAAGACTCTTTGTATTGGATAGGTAAGTCCTTTGTTGGGTCATGTATTGTAAGTCTTATGAATGAATATAAGAGTGCAATTGGTTGAAGTCCTAGAGGTTGACCTCTCTAGGCAAGTGGACTGACACACTTCTAGTTTGAAGTGTGGAACCACTCTAAATAGCTTGTCTAATTTGGTGCATGTTCAATCTCTCTTATCCTTGCTATGCATGATTTAGTTGCACTCAAATTACCTATTTAGCAACCTTATCTTGTCATATAATTTGAAGGTTTAATGAATTTTGTTTAAGTGCTTTCAGCTCTATTCACCCCCCCTCTAGAGCACCTAAGTCACCCATCTAGGATCCAACAAGTGGTATCAGAGCAGGTCTTCTCCAAGCATACTTCAACAAGTAGGAGAAGATGGGTGACTACCTAGGAGGGAGACTCTCGACCAGCCTTCCAATCTTCAATGGGAGCAACTTCCTCTATTGGAGAAGAAGACTTCAATTCTTCATCCAAGGATCAAGTCTCGAGATGTGGCAAATGGTGAACAGCCCATACATTCTACCAAAGACAAACATTGAAGAATGGGATGAAGCCACCTTGATGAAAGCAACCTTGAATGCAAGAGCCATGCACATCCTTTATGCCTCCATGACCCCCACCGAGTTCAACCGGATTTCCTCTTGTGAGACGGCCTATGAGGTATGGAGAAAGCTTTGCATCACTTATGAAGGGACAGATCAAGTGAAGGAAAGCAAAGTCTACATGCTCAAAGGGTTGCTTGAGAACTTCAAGATGGGAAAGGAGGAGAGCATAGCCAACATGTACTCAAGGATCAACACCATCTTAAATGGTCTTGCTGTTCTAGGACATCCTATGTCTAGTGGAGAGATCAACTCAAAGATCCTTAGAACTCTCCCCAAGAGATGGGAATCCAAGGTGACTTCCATTGAAGAAGCAAGGTCGCTTAGGGATATTCCTATTGAAGAGCTCATTGGAAATCTTCAAGCACATGAAGCTACACTTGACAAGAGGGAGGAAGTAGAAAGACAAGAGAAGAAAGAGCTTAAGAGAATGAAGAAGGATGAAATGAAGGCTCAAATTGAAGCTATCATGGAACAAGTCTCTCCATCCTCTCAAGCTAAAGAAGATGCCATGTACTCCAAAGGTCGACTCTACAAAGGCAAATCCTCCTCCATCCGGTGCTTCACATGTGGAAAGAAGGGTCACTACAAGGAAGATTGCCCACAAGGCAAAAAGACCCATCTTCACAAGAAGAAATGGCAATCAAGCTCAAGTGGCTCCTCCAACTCAAGCTCAAGTGAAGATTCAAGTGAAGGATCAAGCTCAAGCTCAAGTGATGAAGGAGAATGCCATTTTGCTCTTATAGCATCAACAAGTGAAGACTCAAGTGAGGTAAATCTAGACTCTTTAGATAAAGAATCTTTAATTGCTATTATTCATGATATTTGTGCCTCTTATAAGTCTTCTAAAAAGAAAAAGAAAAAGCTTGCTAAAATTGTTGATAATTTGCATATAGAACTAGATGATCTTGAATATGCTAATTCTTTCTTGCTTATTGATAAAAATGATTGTCTTAGCCAAGTAGACTCTCATAAACTTGAAAATGCTAGTTTACTTGATAAGATTAAATTTCTAGAAGCTCAACCTCTCATGCCTAGTTCTAGTGAAGAGCATACTTTATTTATTGATTCTCTCATGCATGACATTGATGTTCTTAAATCTGAAAACAAAAACAAAGATTTTGTTTTGCATGAATTAGAAATAGAAAATGCCTCCTTGCTTGCTAAAATCAATGGAAATGAATCTTGTTCTAGTTATACTAATAAAGAGAATGATGTTGCTGCTCTTCATATTGATAGAGATTCTTATTTAACTAAAACTCTTTGCTTAGAAAATGATCTTCTACATGCTAGAGATAACATTAATCAATTGTCTTCTACTATTGCTTCTCTTAAGCATGATAATGATAGTTTGAGATCATCTTTGCAAAGATTCTTAGTTGGTAAGAAGAGTCTTAATGACATCCTACTCAATTCTACTAAACAAATTGGTAGACATGGTTTAGGATATGATAGTAGTCAAGGAAACAACAAAGATAAAGGACCTCCAATATTCCATGGAGAATCCTCTAGTTCCAAGACTATGGGCACATGCAACTATTGCAATGATTTTGGTCATTATTCTACTTGTTGTCCTTTTAGGAAAGCACCCAAGAGCAATAGGACTTGGGTTGCTAAGCTAATTCCTCCGGACCCAAAAACATGATTGGGGACCATTTCATCTTTCTTCTTGTAGGTACTTGCAAATGGATTGACTTGAGGTATTGAATTGCAAATTGTCTTGTCAATCCACATGAAAGAAGAAAGGTGAGATGTGTAGAGGGTGACAACAAGTGGAAAAGCAATGGTAAGCACAAAGGTAATGGTTTTATTGCTTATAACCTATCCTAACTTGTTTTTGTCAAGTTAATGTGCACTATACATATGGTTTTTGAGTCAAAAGTGGTATTTTGTGATTCTCTTCACACTCTTGCTCAAAAACTATTTCTAATGCTTCTATAGTGCATTACTAACTTGCTTAGACATGTTTGGATATGGTTTGTATATTTATCATGCCTTTAAATATGTTTTATGAGATATATGTGCTTTTTGACAGCTGATCTGTCGGCCGAGTTTGCCCTAGTGAAACTCGACCGATAGGCACCAATGGGTGTTGCCAACTGCTGTGATCGGCCGAGTTGCCAATACACAGAACTCGACCAATTACACTGTGCACAGAATATAAATTTGGCTTATTGAGTGAGAATTTCCCTCTCAACTAGATCTTCTCAACCAATAGCCTTATTCTTTGGCACTCTCTTTTGGTACCTTTATATATGCATATTGCCTTGTTCTAAATTGCCTATCTTGCTTACAACTCTATCTTTCTAATTTCTCAAAATTGGTATATCTATATCTTGCAATTACTTGCTTTGAGTTGTTTTGCAGGTTTTGAGGATGATCTCTATGGATCTCTTGGTTGTGTCTTAAATCGCTTCCGTTGTACTCTAACTTGCTACATCTCTATAGGTGTATATCTTGTTTTGATACAACCTTGAGGTTCTTAGGGGTAATCATCTTATGGTAAGGATGCATATATAGTGAGTTATATCCTCTCATGCTTCTAAAATTGCATATCTCTTGGTTTGGATATATCTCTATATCTACTCATAGCTTGCTTTATATTGTGGTATCTCTTGCTATGATCTAGATCCTACTAGTAGTCCTAACTTGTGATATCATCTACTAGTAGTTCATATACATGTAGTTCTAACCCTGTTTATAATTGGCATCTTTGATCATCTATATGTTATGCTTGTATCTTATCTCATACATGCTCAAGATTGTTCCTTAAATTGCATATCTACTATCTTGAGTTGCTTGCATAACATTGTGATGCAGGGTACATAGAGCTACATTATATGTAGAAATTGGAGTATTTTTGGATTTTATGCAGGTTTTGCTCCAATTTCAGTTTTTGCTGCAAGTATAGTGTTTTTTATGCAGAAACACCCTTCTGCTTCGCCATGAGCTCCGATGGTTTTTGGTCAAATTCCATCATCTTGAGGGTCAAAATTGTGATTTATTGTTCTTCTGCAGCACTTTATCTTGCATTTTTGGGTTGTTCAAGTATATGCTTTAACTTGCTTTTCTTTCTATGCTTGGACAAGCCCCTATATGTGCTCTTCTACTCTCCTTATATAACTTTTGTTATCTTCTTTCTCTTAACAAGTGGTGTTTCTTAGTTTCTTCACACCCCCACCTTTTTGAAATGACAAAGGGGGAGAAAGATATGTCTTCTTTTGACAACAGGGAGAAGGCATGTCTTACATGAAGCAAAGAAGCGTGTCCATGTAAAGGGGAGAAGGTAAATGGGAGAAGACATATATGTGTAGAACATATATGAGTAGAAGACATAGTTTCTATAAATGTTATGAAAGCTAACCATGCAGGAGAAATAGCATCAATTGAGGGGGAGTATGAGAACTCCATGCGCATCAATTGAGGGGGAGCATATGAGCTCAATCCTATTGAAACCCCTAGGTTTCTCCGAAGGTATGATTTTACGTACAAGCTTTCAATACATTTATGGAATGGTTTGTCATCTTCAAAAAGGGGGAGAATGTTGACTCAAGGTCAATTAGGTCAATGTTGACTCACGTCTAAATTGACTAAACCCTTGTTTTGATGATGACTAACCATTCCACATATTGGTGTCTAATGCTTCTACATTGAGTGATTTCAGATTAGGTTTAGACACACTCCAAATGCCCTAACTTGCGCATATCAAATTGGAGAAAAGACAAGTCAAAATAGCTACAAGTGTGCAATTTGGGATCTCTATGTAAATGACCTTAGAATTGCTTTGTAATCACTTGTAATGATTGTATGACTTGTAATTAAGCTTAGAAAAATTATTGGGACACAAAAATGCATCATTTGTACAGTTTTACGAAAATTCCAAAATACCCATAACAGGGATTTTGTCGGCCGAATTCCAAACTCGGCCGATCCATATATTCTGGAATTTTCTGGGCGGTCGGCCGAGTTTCCAACTCAGCCGATCCCTGTTCGGTCGAGTTTCTATGGTGGGAAACTCGGCCGATCCACTGATCGGTCCAAGTTGAAAGTCGACCGATCGGCCGAGTTTCTCCAAGGTAACTCGGCCGACAGTCTATCTTTCAGACTTGTCTTTTAGTGGTTCGGCCGAATTACCTTTATGTAAACTCGGCCGATCAGACTGTACTAAAAAGTGCAGAAAAGTGATTCTAGCCGTTGTGGAGTTGCAACAAGTGAAAATAGATCCGTTGCAAGCCACAAAACGGCTAGTTTTCGTTCACAAGTGTTCCCAAAGGCTAAGAGGCATCCCCAGCTATAAATAGGACCCCTTGGGCTTCATTCCAAGGTTGAGCATTCCATGCAAACTCTTTGAGAGGTTCCTATTCTATAGTTGAGTGCTTCCTACAGCCTCCTCTCTCTCTCTAAGCTTAATCACTTGCTACATCCATTAGAGTGAGTAGGAAATCTGTAAGAGAGCTAGTCATATTTGTATATCTTGTGAAGCTCTCACTTCCACAACCTCCCCATCTCTCCATTTCAATCATGAAGATGAAGGTTCTCTCTCTTGTCCAAGAGAGGTGAAGAAGAACAAGGGAAGGAGTCCCTTGGTGAAGATCAAGGCTGAAGACTTGGAGCTAGAGTGGGTAAGCCCTTGGAGAAGGCAGAAGACTCAAGCTCAAGTGGGTAAGTCCTTGGTGGAAAGCTTCTCCGAGTGAAGGTGAAGTCAAAGGCGGAAGATCCAAGAAGAGTGGGTAATTCCTGCAATGCCGAAGACTTGTGCAAGAGTGGGTAAGTCCTTGGAGAAGGCCGAAGACTCTTGCAAAGTGGGTAAGTCCTTGTTAAGGTTGAAGACTCTTTGTATTGGATAGGTAAGTCCTTTGTTGGGTCATGTATTGTAAGTCTTATGAATGAATATAAGAGTGCAATTGGTTGAAGTCCTAGAGGTTGACCTCTCTAGGCAAGTGGACTGACACACTTCTAGTTTGAAGTGTGGAACCACTCTAAATAGCTTGTCTAATTTGGTGCATGTTCAATCTCTCTTATCCTTGCTATGCATGATTTAGTTGCACTCAAATTACCTATTTAGCAACCTTATCTTGTCATATAATTTGAAGGTTTAATGAATTTTGTTTAAGTGCTTTCAGCTCTATTCACCCCCCCTCTAGAGCACCTAAGTCACCCATCTAGGATCCAACAAGTGGTATCAGAGCAGGTCTTCTCCAAGCATACTTCAACAAGTAGGAGAAGATGGGTGACTACCTAGGAGGGAGACTCTCGACCAGCCTTCCAATCTTCAATGGGAGCAACTTCCTCTATTGGAGAAGAAGACTTCAATTCTTCATCCAAGGATCAAGTCTCGAGATGTGGCAAATGGTGAACAGCCCATACATTCTACCAAAGACAAACATTGAAGAATGGGATGAAGCCACCTTGATGAAAGCAACCTTGAATGCAAGAGCCATGCACATCCTTTATGCCTCCATGACCCCCACCGAGTTCAACCGGATTTCCTCTTGTGAGACGGCCTATGAGGTATGGAGAAAGCTTTGCATCACTTATGAAGGGACAGATCAAGTGAAGGAAAGCAAAGTCTACATGCTCAAAGGGTTGCTTGAGAACTTCAAGATGGGAAAGGAGGAGAGCATAGCCAACATGTACTCAAGGATCAACACCATCTTAAATGGTCTTGCTGTTCTAGGACATCTTATGTCTAGTGGAGAGATCAACTCAAAGATCCTTAGAACTCTCCCCAAGAGATGGGAATCCAAGGTGACTTCCATTGAAGAAGCAAGGTCGCTTAGGGATATTCCTATTGAAGAGCTCATTGGAAATCTTCAAGCACATGAAGCTACACTTGACAAGAGGGAGGAAGTAGAAAGACAAGAGAAGAAAGAGCTTAAGAGAATGAAGAAGGATGAAATGAAGGCTCAAATTGAAGCTATCATGGAACAAGTCTCTCCATCCTCTCAAGCTAAAGAAGATGCCATGTACTCCAAAGGTCGACTCTACAAAGGCAAATCCTCCTCCATCCGGTGCTTCACATGTGGAAAGAAGGGTCACTACAAGGAAGATTGCCCACAAGGCAAAAAGACCCATCTTCACAAGAAGAAATGGCAATCAAGCTCAAGTGGCTCCTCCAACTCAAGCTCAAGTGAAGATTCAAGTGAAGGATCAAGCTCAAGCTCAAGTGATGAAGGAGAATGCCATTTTGCTCTTATAGCATCAACAAGTGAAGACTCAAGTGAGGTAAATCTAGACTCTTTAGATAAAGAATCTTTAATTGCTATTATTCATGATATTTGTGCCTCTTATAAGTCTTCTAAAAAGAAAAAGAAAAAGCTTGCTAAAATTGTTGATAATTTGCATATAGAACTAGATGATCTTGAATATGCTAATTCTTTCTTGCTTATTGATAAAAATGATTGTCTTAGCCAAGTAGACTCTCTTAAACTTGAAAATGCTAGTTTACTTGATAAGATTAAATTTCTAGAAGCTCAACCTCTCATGCCTAGTTCTAGTGAAGAGCATACTTTATTTATTGATTCTCTCATGCATGACATTGATGTTCTTAAATCTGAAAACAAAAACAAAGATTTTGTTTTGCATGAATTAGAAATAGAAAATGCCTCCTTGCTTGCTAAAATCAATGGAAATGAATCTTGTTCTAGTTATACTAATAAAGAGAATGATGTTGCTGCTCTTCATATTGATAGAGATTCTTATTTAACTAAAACTCTTTGCTTAGAAAATGATCTTCTACATGCTAGAGATAACATTAATCAATTGTCTTCTACTATTGCTTCTCTTAAGCATGATAATGATAGTTTGAGATCATCTTTGCAAAGATTCTTAGTTGGTAAGAAGAGTCTTAATGACATCCTACTCAATTCTACTAAACAAATTGGTAGACATGGTTTAGGATATGATAGTAGTCAAGGAAACAACAAAGATAAAGGACCTCCAATATTCCATGGAGAATCCTCTAGTTCCAAGACTATGGGCACATGCAACTATTGCAATGATTTTGGTCATTATTCTACTTGTTGTCCTTTTAGGAAAGCACCCAAGAGCAATAGGACTTGGGTTGCTAAGCTAATTCCTCCGGACCCAAAAACATGATTGGGGACCATTTCATCTTTCTTCTTGTAGGTACTTGCAAATGGATTGACTTGAGGTATTGAATTGCAAATTGTCTTGTCAATCCACATGAAAGAAGAAAGGTGAGATGTGTAGAGGGTGACAACAAGTGGAAAAGCAATGGTAAGCACAAAGGTAATGGTTTTATTGCTTATAACCTATCCTAACTTGTTTTTGTCAAGTTAATGTGCACTATACATATGGTTTTTGAGTCAAAAGTGGTATTTTGTGATTCTCTTCACACTCTTGCTCAAAAACTATTTCTAATGCTTCTATAGTGCATTACTAACTTGCTTAGACATGTTTGGATATGGTTTGTATATTTATCATGCCTTTAAATATGTTTTATGAGATATATGTGCTTTTTGACAGCTGATCTGTCGGCCGAGTTTGCCCTAGTGAAACTCGACCGATAGGCACCAATGGGTGTTGCCAACTGCTGTGATCGGCCGAGTTGCCAATACACAGAACTCGACCGATTACACTGTGCACAGAATATAAATTTGGCTTATTGAGTGAGAATTTCCCTCTCAACTAGATCTTCTCAACCAATAGCCTTATTCTTTGGCACTCTCTTTTGGTACCTTTATATATGCATATTGCCTTGTTCTAAATTGCCTATCTTGCTTACAACTCTATCTTTCTAATTTCTCAAAATTGGTATATCTATATCTTGCAATTACTTGCTTTGAGTTGTTTTGCAGGTTTTGAGGATGATCTCTATGGATCTCTTGGTTGTGTCTTAAATCGCTTCCGTTGTACTCTAACTTGCTACATCTCTATAGGTGTATATCTTGTTTTGATACAACCTTGAGGTTCTTAGGGGTAATCATCTTATGGTAAGGATGCATATATAGTGAGTTATATCCTCTCATGCTTCTAAAATTGCATATCTCTTGGTTTGGATATATCTCTATATCTACTCATAGCTTGCTTTATATTGTGGTATCTCTTGCTATGATCTAGATCCTACTAGTAGTCCTAACTTGTGATATCATCTACTAGTAGTTCATATACATGTAGTTCTAACCCTGTTTATAATTGGCATCTTTGATCATCTATATGTTATGCTTGTATCTTATCTCATACATGCTCAAGATTGTTCCTTAAATTGCATATCTACTATCTTGAGTTGCTTGCATAACATTGTGATGCAGGGTACATAGAGCTACATTATATGTAGAAATTGGAGTATTTTTGGATTTTATGCAGGTTTTGCTCCAATTTCAGTTTTTGCTGCAAGTATAGTGTTTTTTATGCAGAAACACCCTTCTGCTTCGCCATGAGCTCCGATGGTTTTTGGTCAAATTCCATCATCTTGAGGGTCAAAATTGTGATTTATTGTTCTTCTGCAGCACTTTATCTTGCATTTTTGGGTTGTTCAAGTATATGCTTTAACTTGCTTTTCTTTCTATGCTTGGACAAGCCCCTATATGTGCTCTTCTACTCTCCTTATATAACTTTTGTTATCTTCTTTCTCTTAACAAGTGGTGTTTCTTAGTTTCTTCACACCCCCACCTTTTTGAAATGACAAAGGGGGAGAAAGATATGTCTTCTTTTGACAACAGGGAGAAGGCATGTCTTACATGAAGCAAAGAAGCGTGTCCATGTAAAGGGGAGAAGGTAAATGGGAGAAGACATATATGTGTAGAACATATATGAGTAGAAGACATAGTTTCTATAAATGTTATGAAAGCTAACCATGCAGGAGAAATAGCATCAATTGAGGGGGAGTATGAGAACTCCATGCGCATCAATTGAGGGGGAGCATATGAGCTCAATCCTATTGAAACCCCTAGGTTTCTCCGAAGGTATGATTTTACGTACAAGCTTTCAATACATTTATGGAATGGTTTGTCATCTTCAAAAAGGGGGAGAATGTTGACTCAAGGTCAATTAGGTCAATGTTGACTCACGTCTAAATTGACTAAACCCTTGTTTTGATGATGACTAACCATTCCACATATTGGTGTCTAATGCTTCTACATTGAGTGATTTCAGATTAGGTTTAGACACACTCCAAATGCCCTAACTTGCGCATATCAAATTGGAGAAAAGACAAGTCAAAATAGCTACAAGTGTGCAATTTGGGATCTCTATGTAAATGACCTTAGAATTGCTTTGTAATCACTTGTAATGATTGTATGACTTGTAATTAAGCTTAGAAAAATTATTGGGACACAAAAATGCATCATTTGTACAGTTTTACGAAAATTCCAAAATACCCATAACAGGGATTTTGTCGGCCGAATTCCAAACTCGGCCGATCCATATATTCTGGAATTTTCTGGGCGGTCGGCCGAGTTTCCAACTCAGCCGATCCCTGTTCGGTCGAGTTTCTATGGTGGGAAACTCGGCCGATCCACTGATCGGTCCAAGTTGAAAGTCGACCGATCGGCCGAGTTTCTCCAAGGGAACTCGGCCGACAGTCTATCTTTCAGACTTGTCTTTTAGTGGTTTGGCCGAATTACCTTTATGTAAACTCGGCCGATCAGACTGTACTAAAAAGTGCAGAAAAGTGATTCTAGCCGTTGTGGAGTTGCAACAAGTGAAAATAGATCCGTTGCAAGCCACAAAACGGCTAGTTTTCGTTCACAAGTGTTCCCAAAGGCTAAGAGGCATCCCCAGCTATAAATAGGACCCCTTGGGCTTCATTCCAAGGTTGAGCATTCCATGCAAACTCTTTGAGAGGTTCCTATTCTATAGTTGAGTGCTTCCTACAGCCTCCTCTCTCTCTCTAAGCTTAATCACTTGCTACATCCATTAGAGTGAGTAGGAAATCTGTAAGAGAGCTAGTCATATTTGTATATCTTGTGAAGCTCTCACTTCCACAACCTCCCCATCTCTCCATTTCAATCATGAAGATGAAGGTTCTCTCTCTTGTCCAAGAGAGGTGAAGAAGAACAAGGGAAGGAGTCCCTTGGTGAAGATCAAGGCTGAAGACTTGGAGCTAGAGTGGGTAAGCCCTTGGAGAAGGCAGAAGACTCAAGCTCAAGTGGGTAAGTCCTTGGTGGAAAGCTTCTCCGAGTGAAGGTGAAGTCAAAGGCGGAAGATCCAAGAAGAGTGGGTAATTCCTGCAAGGCCGAAGACTTGTGCAAGAGTGGGTAAGTCCTTGGAGAAGGCCGAAGACTCTTGCAAAGTGGGTAAGTCCTTGTTAAGGTTGAAGACTCTTTGTATTGGATAGGTAAGTCCTTTGTTGGGTCATGTATTGTAAGTCTTATGAATGAATATAAGAGTGCAATTGGTTGAAGTCCTAGAGGTTGACCTCTCTAGGAAAGTGGACTGACACACTTCTAGTTTGAAGTGTGGAACCACTCTAAATAGCTTGTCTAATTTGGTGCATGTTCAATCTCTCTTATCCTTGCTATGCATGATTTAGTTGCACTCAAATTACCTATTTAGCAACCTTATCTTGTCATATAATTTGAAGGTTTAATGAATTTTGTTTAAGTGCTTTCAGCTCTATTCACCCCCCCTCTAGAGCACCTAAGTCACCCATCTAGGATCCAACAAGTGGTATCAGAGCAGGTCTTCTCCAAGCATACTTCAACAAGTAGGAGAAGATGGGTGACTACCTAGGAGGGAGACTCTCGACCAGCCTTCCAATCTTCAATGGGAGCAACTTCCTCTATTGGAGAAGAAGACTTCAATTCTTCATCCAAGGATCAAGTCTCGAGATGTGGCAAATGGTGAACAGCCCATACATTCTACCAAAGACAAACATTGAAGAATGGGATGAAGCCACCTTGATGAAAGCAACCTTGAATGCAAGAGCCATGCACATCCTTTATGCCTCCATGACCCCCACCGAGTTCAACCGGATTTCCTCTTGTGAGACGGCCTATGAGGTATGGAGAAAGCTTTGCATCACTTATGAAGGGACAGATCAAGTGAAGGAAAGCAAAGTCTACATGCTCAAAGGGTTGCTTGAGAACTTCAAGATGGGAAAGGAGGAGAGCATAGCCAACATGTACTCAAGGATCAACACCATCTTAAATGGTCTTGCTGTTCTAGGACATCCTATGTCTAGTGGAGAGATCAACTCAAAGATCCTTAGAACTCTCCCCAAGAGATGGGAATCCAAGGTGACTTCCATTGAAGAAGCAAGGTCGCTTAGGGATATTCCTATTGAAGAGCTCATTGGAAATCTTCAAGCACATGAAGCTACACTTGACAAGAGGGAGGAAGTAGAAAGACAAGAGAAGAAAGAGCTTAAGAGAATGAAGAAGGATGAAATGAAGGCTCAAATTGAAGCTATCATGGAACAAGTCTCTCCATCCTCTCAAGCTAAAGAAGATGCCATGTACTCCAAAGGTCGACTCTACAAAGGCAAATCCTCCTCCATCTGGTGCTTCACATGTGGAAAGAAGGGTCACTACAAGGAAGATTGCCCACAAGGCAAAAAGACCCATCTTCACAAGAAGAAATGGCAATCAAGCTCAAGTGGCTCCTCCAACTCAAGCTCAAGTGAAGATTCAAGTGAAGGATCAAGCTCAAGCTCAAGTGATGAAGGAGAATGCCATTTTGCTCTTATAGCATCAACAAGTGAAGACTCAAGTGAGGTAAATCTAGACTCTTTAGATAAAGAATCTTTAATTGCTATTATTCATGATATTTGTGCCTCTTATAAGTCTTCTAAAAAGAAAAAGAAAAAGCTTGCTAAAATTGTTGATAATTTGCATATAGAACTAGATGATCTTGAATATGCTAATTCTTTCTTGCTTATTGATAAAAATGATTGTCTTAGCCAAGTAGACTCTCTTAAACTTGAAAATGCTAGTTTACTTGATAAGATTAAATTTCTAGAAGCTCAACCTCTCATGCCTAGTTCTAGTGAAGAGCATACTTTATTTATTGATTCTCTCATGCATGACATTGATGTTCTTAAATCTGAAAACAAAAACAAAGATTTTGTTTTGCATGAATTAGAAATAGAAAATGCCTCCTTGCTTGCTAAAATCAATGGAAATGAATCTTGTTCTAGTTATACTAATAAAGAGAATGATGTTGCTGCTCTTCATATTGATAGAGATTCTTATTTAACTAAAACTCTTTGCTTAGAAAATGATCTTCTACATGCTAGAGATAACATTAATCAATTGTCTTCTACTATTGCTTCTCTTAAGCATGATAATGATAGTTTGAGATCATCTTTGCAAAGATTCTTAGTTGGTAAGAAGAGTCTTAATGACATCCTACTCAATTCTACTAAACAAATTGGTAGACATGGTTTAGGATATGATAGTAGTCAAGGAAACAACAAAGATAAAGGACCTCCAATATTCCATGGAGAATCCTCTAGTTCCAAGACTATGGGCACATGCAACTATTGCAATGATTTTGGTCATTATTCTACTTGTTGTCCTTTTAGGAAAGCACCCAAGAGCAATAGGACTTGGGTTGCTAAGCTAATTCCTCCGGACCCAAAAACATGATTGGGGACCATTTCATCTTTCTTCTTGTAGGTACTTGCAAATGGATTGACTTGAGGTATTGAATTGCAAATTGTCTTGTCAATCCACATGAAAGAAGAAAGGTGAGATGTGTAGAGGGTGACAACAAGTGGAAAAGCAATGGTAAGCACAAAGGTAATGGTTTTATTGCTTATAACCTATCCTAACTTGTTTTTGTCAAGTTAATGTGCACTATACATATGGTTTTTGAGTCAAAAGTGGTATTTTGTGATTCTCTTCACACTCTTGCTCAAAAACTATTTCTAATGCTTCTATAGTGCATTACTAACTTGCTTAGACATGTTTGGATATGGTTTGTATATTTATCATGCCTTTAAATATGTTTTATGAGATATATGTGCTTTTTGACAGCTGATCTGTCGGCCGAGTTTGCCCTAGTGAAACTCGACCGATAGGCACCAATGGGTGTTGCCAACTGCTGTGATCGGCCGAGTTGCCAATACACAGAACTCGACCGATTACACTGTGCACAGAATATAAATTTGGCTTATTGAGTGAGAATTTCCCTCTCAACTAGATCTTCTCAACCAATAGCCTTATTCTTTGGCACTCTCTTTTGGTACCTTTATATATGCATATTGCCTTGTTCTAAATTGCCTATCTTGCTTACAACTCTATCTTTCTAATTTCTCAAAATTGGTATATCTATATCTTGCAATTACTTGTTTTGAGTTGTTTTGCAGGTTTTGAGGATGATCTCTATGGATCTCTTGGTTGTGTCTTAAATCGCTTCCGTTGTACTCTAACTTGCTACATCTCTATAGGTGTATATCTTGTTTTGATACAACCTTGAGGTTCTTAGGGGTAATCATCTTATGGTAAGGATGCATATATAGTGAGTTATATCCTCTCATGCTTCTAAAATTGCATATCTCTTGGTTTGGATATATCTCTATATCTACTCATAGCTTGCTTTATATTGTGGTATCTCTTGCTATGATCTAGATCCTACTAGTAGTCCTAACTTGTGATATCATCTACTAGTAGTTCATATACATGTAGTTCTAACCCTGTTTATAATTGGCATCTTTGATCATCTATATGTTATGCTTGTATCTTATCTCATACATGCTCAAGATTGTTCCTTAAATTGCATATCTACTATCTTGAGTTGCTTGCATAACATTGTGATGCAGGGTACATAGAGCTACATTATATGTAGAAATTGGAGTATTTTTGGATTTTATGCAGGTTTTGCTCCAATTTCAGTTTTTGCTGCAAGTATAGTGTTTTTTATGCAGAAACACCCTTCTGCTTCGCCATGAGCTCCGATGGTTTTTGGTCAAATTCCATCATCTTGAGGGTCAAAATTGTGATTTATTGTTCTTCTGCAGCACTTTATCTTGCATTTTTGGGTTGTTCAAGTATATGCTTTAACTTGCTTTTCTTTCTATGCTTGGACAAGCCCCTATATGTGCTCTTCTACTCTCCTTATATAACTTTTGTTATCTTCTTTCTCTTAACAAGTGGTGTTTCTTAGTTTCTTCACACCCCCACCTTTTTGAAATGACAAAGGGGGAGAAAGATATGTCTTCTTTTGACAACAGGGAGAAGGCATGTCTTACATGAAGCAAAGAAGCGTGTCCATGTAAAGGGGAGAAGGTAAATGGGAGAAGACATATATGTGTAGAACATATATGAGTAGAAGACATAGTTTCTATAAATGTTATGAAAGCTAACCATGCAGGAGAAATAGCATCAATTGAGGGGGAGTATGAGAACTCCATGCGCATCAATTGAGGGGGAGCATATGAGCTCAATCCTATTGAAACCCCTAGGTTTCTCCGAAGGTATGATTTTACGTACAAGATTTCAATACATTTATGGAATGGTTTGTCATCTTCAAAAAGGGGGAGAATGTTGACTCAAGGTCAATTAGGTCAATGTTGACTCACGTCTAAATTGACTAAACCCTTGTTTTGATGATGACTAACCATTCCACATATTGGTGTCTAATGCTTCTACATTGAGTGATTTCAGATTAGGTTTAGACACACTCCAAATGCCCTAACTTGCGCATATCAAATTGGAGAAAAGACAAGTCAAAATAGCTACAAGTGTGCAATTTGGGATCTCTATGTAAATGACCTTAGAATTGCTTTGTAATCACTTGTAATGATTGTATGACTTGTAATTAAGCTTAGAAAAATTATTGGGACACAAAAATGCATCATTTGTACAGTTTTACGAAAATTCCAAAATACCCATAACAGGGATTTTGTCGGCCGAATTCCAAACTCGGCCGATCCATATATTCTGGAATTTTCTGGGCGGTCGGCCGAGTTTCCAACTCAGCCGATCCCTGTTCGGTCGAGTTTCTATGGTGGGAAACTCGGCCGATCCACTGATCGGTCCAAGTTGAAAGTCGACCGATCGGCCGAGTTTCTCCAAGGTAACTCGGCCGACAGTCTATCTTTCAGACTTGTCTTTTAGTGGTTCGGCCGAATTACCTTTATGTAAACTCGGCCGATCAGACTGTACTAAAAAGTGCAGAAAAGTGATTCTAGCCGTTGTGGAGTTGCAACAAGTGAAAATAGATCCGTTGCAAGCCACAAAACGGCTAGTTTTTGTTCACAAGTGTTCCCAAAGGCTAAGAGGCATCCCCAGCTATAAATAGGACCCCTTGGGCTTCATTCCAAGGTTGAGCATTCCATGCAAACTCTTTGAGAGGTTCCTATTCTATAGTTGAGTGCTTCCTACAGCCTCCTCTCTCTCTCTAAGCTTAATCACTTGCTACATCCATTAGAGTGAGTAGGAAATCTGTAAGAGAGCTAGTCATATTTGTATATCTTGTGAAGCTCTCACTTCCACAACCTCCCCATCTCTCCATTTCAATCATGAAGATGAAGGTTCTCTCTCTTGTCCAAGAGAGGTGAAGAAGAACAAGGGAAGGAGTCCCTTGGTGAAGATCAAGGCTGAAGACTTGGAGCTAGAGTGGGTAAGCCCTTGGAGAAGGCAGAAGACTCAAGCTCAAGTGGGTAAGTCCTTGGTGGAAAGCTTCTCCGAGTGAAGGTGAAGTCAAAGGCGGAAGATCCAAGAAGAGTGGGTAATTCCTGCAAGGCCGAAGACTTGTGCAAGAGTGGGTAAGTCCTTGGAGAAGGCCGAAGACTCTTGCAAAGTGGGTAAGTCCTTGTTAAGGTTGAAGACTCTTTGTATTGGATAGGTAAGTCCTTTGTTGGGTCATGTATTGTAAGTCTTATGAATGAATATAAGAGTGCAATTGGTTGAAGTCCTAGAGGTTGACCTCTCTAGGAAAGTGGACTGACACACTTCTAGTTTGAAGTGTGGAACCACTCTAAATAGCTTGTCTAATTTGGTGCATGTTCAATCTCTCTTATCCTTGCTATGCATGATTTAGTTGCACTCAAATTACCTATTTAGAAACCTTATCTTGTCATATAATTTGAAGGTTTAATGAATTTTGTTTAAGTGCTTTCAGCTCTATTCACCCCCCCTCTAGAGCACCTAAGTCACCCATCTAGGATCCAACAAGTGGTATCAGAGCAGGTCTTCTCCAAGCATACTTCAACAAGTAGGAGAAGATGGGTGACTACCTAGGAGGGAGACTCTCGACCAGCCTTCCAATCTTCAATGGGAGCAACTTCCTCTATTGGAGAAGAAGACTTCAATTCTTCATCCAAGGATCAAGTCTCGAGATGTGGCAAATGGTGAACAGCCCATACATTCTACCAAAGACAAACATTGAAGAATGGGATGAAGCCACCTTGATGAAAGCAACCTTGAATGCAAGAGCCATGCACATCCTTTATGCCTCCATGACCCCCACCGAGTTCAACCGGATTTCCTCTTGTGAGACGGCCTATGAGGTATGGAGAAAGCTTTGCATCACTTATGAAGGGACAGATCAAGTGAAGGAAAGCAAAGTCTACATGCTCAAAGGGTTGCTTGAGAACTTCAAGATGGGAAAGGAGGAGAGCATAGCCAACATGTACTCAAGGATCAACACCATCTTAAATGGTCTTGTTGTTCTAGGACATCCTATGTCTAGTGGAGAGATCAACTCAAAGATCCTTAGAACTCTCCCCAAGAGATGGGAATCCAAGGTGACTTCCATTGAAGAAGCAAGGTCGCTTAGGGATATTCCTATTGAAGAGCTCATTGGAAATCTTCAAGCACATGAAGCTACACTTGACAAGAGGGAGGAAGTAGAAAGACAAGAGAAGAAAGAGCTTAAGAGAATGAAGAAGGATGAAATGAAGGCTCAAATTGAAGCTATCATGGAACAAGTCTCTCCATCCTCTCAAGCTAAAGAAGATGCCATGTACTCCAAAGGTCGACTCTACAAAGGCAAATCCTCCTCCATCCGGTGCTTCACATGTGGAAAGAAGGGTCACTACAAGGAAGATTGCCCACAAGGCAAAAAGACCCATCTTCACAAGAAGAAATGGCAATCAAGCTCAAGTGGCTCCTCCAACTCAAGCTCAAGTGAAGATTCAAGTGAAGGATCAAGCTCAAGCTCAAGTGATGAAGGAGAATGCCATTTTGCTCTTATAGCATCAACAAGTGAAGACTCAAGTGAGGTAAATCTAGACTCTTTAGATAAAGAATCTTTAATTGCTATTATTCATGATATTTGTGCCTCTTATAAGTCTTCTAAAAAGAAAAAGAAAAAGCTTGCTAAAATTGTTGATAATTTGCATATAGAACTAGATGATCTTGAATATGCTAATTCTTTCTTGCTTATTGATAAAAATGATTGTCTTAGCCAAGTAGACTCTCTTAAACTTGAAAATGCTAGTTTACTTGATAAGATTAAATTTCTAGAAGCTCAACCTCTCATGCCTAGTTCTAGTGAAGAGCATACTTTATTTATTGATTCTCTCATGCATGACATTGATGTTCTTAAATCTGAAAAAAAAAACAAAGATTTTGTTTTGCATGAATTAGAAATAGAAAATGCCTCCTTGCTTGCTAAAATCAATGGAAATGAATCTTGTTCTAGTTATACTAATAAAGAGAATGATGTTGCTGCTCTTCATATTGATAGAGATTCTTATTTAACTAAAACTCTTTGCTTAGAAAATGATCTTCTACATGCTAGAGATAACATTAATCAATTGTCTTCTACTATTGCTTCTCTTAAGCATGATAATGATAGTTTGAGATCATCTTTGCAAAGATTCTTAGTTGGTAAGAAGAGTCTTAATGACATCCTACTCAATTCTACTAAACAAATTGGTAGACATGGTTTAGGATATGATAGTAGTCAAGGAAACAACAAAGATAAAGGACCTCCAATATTCCATGGAGAATCCTCTAGTTCCAAGACTATGGGCACATGCAACTATTGCAATGATTTTGGTCATTATTCTACTTGTTGTCCTTTTAGGAAAGCACCCAAGAGCAATAGGACTTGGGTTGCTAAGCTAATTCCTCCGGACCCAAAAACATGATTGGGGACCATTTCATCTTTCTTCTTGTAGGTACTTGCAAATGGATTGACTTGAGGTATTGAATTGCAAATTGTCTTGTCAATCCACATGAAAGAAGAAAGGTGAGATGTGTAGAGGGTGACAACAAGTGGAAAAGCAATGGTAAGCACAAAGGTAATGGTTTTATTGCTTATAACCTATCCTAACTTGTTTTTGTCAAGTTAATGTGCACTATACATATGGTTTTTGAGTCAAAAGTGGTATTTTGTGATTCTCTTCACACTCTTGCTCAAAAACTATTTCTAATGCTTCTATAGTGCATTACTAACTTGCTTAGACATGTTTGGATATGGTTTGTATATTTATCATGCCTTTAAATATGTTTTTATGAGATATATGTGCTTTTTGACAGCTGATCTGTCGGCCGAGTTTGCCCTAGTGAAACTCGACCGATAGGCACCAATGGGTGTTGCCAACTGCTGTGATCGGCCGAGTTGCCAATACACAGAACTCGACCGATTACACTGTGCACAGAATATAAATTTGGCTTATTGAGTGAGAATTTCCCTCTCAACTAGATCTTCTCAACCAATAGCCTTATTCTTTGGCACTCTCTTTTGGTACCTTTATATATGCATATTGCCTTGTTCTAAATTGCCTATCTTGCTTACAACTCTATCTTTCTAATTTCTCAAAATTGGTATATCTATATCTTGCAATTACTTGCTTTGAGTTGTTTTGCAGGTTTTGAGGATGATCTCTATGGATCTCTTGGTTGTGTCTTAAATCGCTTCCGTTGTACTCTAACTTGCTACATCTCTATATGTGTATATCTTGTTTTGATACAACCTTGAGGTTCTTAGGGGTAATCATCTTATGGTAAGGATGCATATATAGTGAGTTATATCCTCTCATGCTTCTAAAATTGCATATCTCTTGGTTTGGATATATCTCTATATCTACTCATAGCTTGCTTTATATTGTGGTATCTCTTGCTATGATCTAGATCCTACTAGTAGTCCTAACTTGTGATATCATCTACTAGTAGTTCATATACATGTAGTTCTAACCCTGTTTATAATTGGCATCTTTGATCATCTATATGTTATGCTTGTATCTTATCTCATACATGCTCAAGATTGTTCCTTAAATTGCATATCTACTATCTTGAGTTGCTTGCATAACATTGTGATGCAGGGTACATAGAGCTACATTATATGTAGAAATTGGAGTATTTTTGGATTTTATGCAGGTTTTGCTCCAATTTCAGTTTTTGCTGCAAGTATAGTGTTTTTTATGCAGAAACACCCTTCTGCTTCGCCATGAGCTCCGATGGTTTTTGGTCAAATTCCATCATCTTGAGGGTCAAAATTGTGATTTATTGTTCTTCTGCAGCACTTTATCTTGCATTTTTGGGTTGTTCAAGTATATGCTTTAACTTGCTTTTCTTTCTATGCTTGGACAAGCCCCTATATGTGCTCTTCTACTCTCCTTATATAACTTTTGTTATCTTCTTTCTCTTAACAAGTGGTGTTTCTTAGTTTCTTCACACCCCCACCTTTTTGAAATGACAAAGGGGGAGAAAGATATGTCTTCTTTTGACAACAGGGAGAAGGCATGTCTTACATGAAGCAAAGAAGCGTGTCCATGTAAAGGGGAGAAGGTAAATGGGAGAAGACATATATGTGTAGAACATATATGAGTAGAAGACATAGTTTCTATAAATGTTATGAAAGCTAACCATGCAGGAGAAATAGCATCAATTGAGGGGGAGTATGAGAACTCCATGCGCATCAATTGAGGGGGAGCATATGAGCTCAATCCTATTGAAACCCCTAGGTTTCTCCGAAGGTATGATTTTACGTACAAGCTTTCAATACATTTATGGAATGGTTTGTCATCTTCAAAAAGGGGGAGAATGTTGACTCAAGGTCAATTAGGTCAATGTTGACTCACGTCTAAATTGACTAAACCCTTGTTTTGATGATGACTAACCATTCCACATATTGGTGTCTAATGCTTCTACATTGAGTGATTTCAGATTAGGTTTAGACACACTCCAAATGCCCTAACTTGCGCATATCAAATTGGAGAAAAGACAAGTCAAAATAGCTACAAGTGTGCAATTTGGGATCTCTATGTAAATGACCTTAGAATTGCTTTGTAATCACTTGTAATGATTGTATGACTTGTAATTAAGCTTAGAAAAATTATTGGGACACAAAAATGCATCATTTGTACAGTTTTACGAAAATTCCAAAATACCCATAACAGGGATTTTGTCGGCCGAATTCCAAACTCGGCCGATCCATATATTCTGGAATTTTCTGGGCGGTCGGCCGAGTTTCCAACTCAGCCGATCCCTGTTCGGTCGAGTTTCTATGGTGGGAAACTCGGCCGATCCACTGATCGGTCCAAGTTGAAAGTCGACCGATCGGCCGAGTTTCTCCAAGGGAACTCGGCCGACAGTCTATCTTTCAGACTTGTCTTTTAGTGGTTCGGCCGAATTACCTTTATGTAAACTCGGCCGATCAGACTGTACTAAAAAGTGCAGAAAAGTGATTCTAGCCGTTGTGGAGTTGCAACAAGTGAAAATAGATCCGTTGCAAGCCACAAAACGGCTAGTTTTCGTTCACAAGTGTTCCCAAAGGCTAAGAGGCATCCCCAGCTATAAATAGGACCCCTTGGGCTTCATTCCAAGGTTGAGCATTCCATGCAAACTCTTTGAGAGGTTCCTATTCTATAGTTGAGTGCTTCCTACAGCCTCCTCTCTCTCTCTAAGCTTAATCACTTGCTACATCCATTAGAGTGAGTAGGAAATCTGTAAGAGAGCTAGTCATATTTGTATATCTTGTGAAGCTCTCACTTCCACAACCTCCCCATCTCTCCATTTCAATCATGAAGATGAAGGTTCTCTCTCTTGTCCAAGAGAGGTGAAGAAGAACAAGGGAAGGAGTCCCTTGGTGAAGATCAAGGCTGAAGACTTGGAGCTAGAGTGGGTAAGCCCTTGGAGAAGGCAGAAGACTCAAGCTCAAGTGGGTAAGTCCTTGGTGGAAAGCTTCTCCGAGTGAAGGTGAAGTCAAAGGCGGAAGATCCAAGAAGAGTGGGTAATTCCTGCAAGGCCGAAGACTTGTGCAAGAGTGGGTAAGTCCTTGGAGAAGGCCGAAGACTCTTGCAAAGTGGGTAAGTCCTTGTTAAGGTTGAAGACTCTTTGTATTGGATAGGTAAGTCCTTTGTTGGGTCATGTATTGTAAGTCTTATGAATGAATATAAGAGTGCAATTGGTTGAAGTCCTAGAGGTTGACCTCTCTAGGCAAGTGGACTGACACACTTCTAGTTTGAAGTGTGGAACCACTCTAAATAGCTTGTCTAATTTGGTGCATGTTCAATCTCTCTTATCCTTGCTATGCATGATTTAGTTGCACTCAAATTACCTATTTAGCAACCTTATCTTGTCATATAATTTGAAGGTTTAATGAATTTTGTTTAAGTGCTTTCAGCTCTATTCACCCCCCCTCTAGAGCACCTAAGTCACCCATCTAGGATCCAACAAGTGGTATCAGAGCAGGTCTTCTCCAAGCATACTTCAACAAGTAGGAGAAGATGGGTGACTACCTAGGAGGGAGACTCTCGACCAGCCTTCCAATCTTCAATGGGAGCAACTTCCTCTATTGGAGAAGAAGACTTCAATTCTTCATCCAAGGATCAAGTCTCGAGATGTGGCAAATGGTGAACAGCCCATACATTCTACCAAAGACAAACATTGAAGAATGGGATGAAGCCACCTTGATGAAAGCAACCTTGAATGCAAGAGCCATGCACATCCTTTATGCCTCCATGACCCCCACCGAGTTCAACCGGATTTCCTCTTGTGAGACGGCCTATGAGGTATGGAGAAAGCTTTGCATCACTTATGAAGGGACAGATCAAGTGAAGGAAAGCAAAGTCTACATGCTCAAAGGGTTGCTTGAGAACTTCAAGATGGGAAAGGAGGAGAGCATAGCCAACATGTACTCAAGGATCAACACCATCTTAAATGGTCTTGCTGTTCTAGGACATCCTATGTCTAGTGGAGAGATCAACTCAAAGATCCTTAGAACTCTCCCCAAGAGATGGGAATCCAAGGTGACTTCCATTGAAGAAGCAAGGTCGCTTAGGGATATTCCTATTGAAGAGCTCATTGGAAATCTTCAAGCACATGAAGCTACACTTGACAAGAGGGAGGAAGTAGAAAGACAAGAGAAGAAAGAGCTTAAGAGAATGAAGAAGGATGAAATGAAGGCTCAAATTGAAGCTATCATGGAACAAGTCTCTCCATCCTCTCAAGCTAAAGAAGATGCCATGTACTCCAAAGGTCGACTCTACAAAGGCAAATCCTCCTCCATCCGGTGCTTCACATGTGGAAAGAAGGGTCACTACAAGGAAGATTGCCCACAAGGCAAAAAGACCCATCTTCACAAGAAGAAATGGCAATCAAGCTCAAGTGGCTCCTCCAACTCAAGCTCAAGTGAAGATTCAAGTGAAGGATCAAGCTCAAGCTCAAGTGATGAAGGAGAATGCCATTTTGCTCTTATAGCATCAACAAGTGAAGACTCAAGTGAGGTAAATCTAGACTCTTTAGATAAAGAATCTTTAATTGCTATTATTCATGATATTTGTGCCTCTTATAAGTCTTCTAAAAAGAAAAAGAAAAAGCTTGCTAAAATTGTTGATAATTTGCATATAGAACTAGATGATCTTGAATATGCTAATTCTTTCTTGCTTATTGATAAAAATGATTGTCTTAGCCAAGTAGACTCTCTTAAACTTGAAAATGCTAGTTTACTTGATAAGATTAAATTTCTAGAAGCTCAACCTCTCATGCCTAGTTCTAGTGAAGAGCATACTTTATTTATTGATTCTCTCATGCATGACATTGATGTTCTTAAATCTGAAAACAAAAACAAAGATTTTGTTTTGCATGAATTAGAAATAGAAAATGCCTCCTTGCTTGCTAAAATCAATGGAAATGAATCTTGTTCTAGTTATACTAATAAAGAGAATGATGTTGCTGCTCTTCATATTGATAGAGATTCTTATTTAACTAAAACTCTTTGCTTAGAAAATGATCTTCTACATGCTAGAGATAACATTAATCAATTGTCTTCTACTATTGCTTCTCTTAAGCATGATAATGATAGTTTGAGATCATCTTTGCAAAGATTCTTAGTTGGTAAGAAGAGTCTTAATGACATCCTACTCAATTCTACTAAACAAATTGGTAGACATGGTTTAGGATATGATAGTAGTCAAGGAAACAACAAAGATAAAGGACCTCCAATATTCCATGGAGAATCCTCTAGTTCCAAGACTATGGGCACATGCAACTATTGCAATGATTTTGGTCATTATTCTACTTGTTGTCCTTTTAGGAAAGCACCCAAGAGCAATAGGACTTGGGTTGCTAAGCTAATTCCTCCGGACCCAAAAACATGATTGGGGACCATTTCATCTTTCTTCTTGTAGGTACTTGCAAATGGATTGACTTGAGGTATTGAATTGCAAATTGTCTTGTCAATCCACATGAAAGAAGAAAGGTGAGATGTGTAGAGGGTGACAACAAGTGGAAAAGCAATGGTAAGCACAAAGGTAATGGTTTTATTGCTTATAACCTATCCTAACTTGTTTTTGTCAAGTTAATGTGCACTATACATATGGTTTTTGAGTCAAAAGTGGTATTTTGTGATTCTCTTCACACTCTTGCTCAAAAACTATTTCTAATGCTTCTATAGTGCATTACTAACTTGCTTAGACATGTTTGGATATGGTTTGTATATTTATCATGCCTTTAAATATGTTTTTATGAGATATATGTGCTTTTTGACAGCTGATCTGTCGGCCGAGTTTGCCCTAGTGAAACTCGACCGATAGGCACCAATGGGTGTTGCCAACTGCTGTGATCGGCCGAGTTGCCAATACACAGAACTCGACCGATTACACTGTGCACAGAATATAAATTTGGCTTATTGAGTGAGAATTTCCCTCTCAACTAGATCTTCTCAACCAATAGCCTTATTCTTTGGCACTCTCTTTTGGTACCTTTATATATGCATATTGCCTTGTTCTAAATTGCCTATCTTGCTTACAACTCTATCTTTCTAATTTCTCAAAATTGGTATATCTATATCTTGCAATTACTTGCTTTGAGTTGTTTTGCAGGTTTTGAGGATGATCTCTATGGATCTCTTGGTTGTGTCTTAAATCGCTTCCGTTGTACTCTAACTTGCTACATCTCTATAGGTGTATATCTTGTTTTGATACAACCTTGAGGTTCTTAGGGGTAATCATCTTATGGTAAGGATGCATATATAGTGAGTTATATCCTCTCATGCTTTTAAAATTGCATATCTCTTGGTTTGGATATATCTCTATATCTACTCATAGCTTGCTTTATATTGTGGTATCTCTTGCTATGATCTAGATCCTACTAGTAGTCCTAACTTGTGATATCATCTACTAGTAGTTCATATACATGTAGTTCTAACCCTGTTTATAATTGGCATCTTTGATCATCTATATGTTATGCTTGTATCTTATCTCATACATGCTCAAGATTGTTCCTTAAATTGCATATCTACTATCTTGAGTTGCTTGCATAACATTGTGATGCAGGGTACATAGAGCTACATTATATGTAGAAATTGGAGTATTTTTGGATTTTATGCAGGTTTTGCTCCAATTTCAGTTTTTGCTGCAAGTATAGTGTTTTTTATGCAGAAACACCCTTCTGCTTCGCCATGAGCTCCGATGGTTTTTGGTCAAATTCCATCATCTTGAGGGTCAAAATTGTGATTTATTGTTATTCTGCAGCACTTTATCTTGCATTTTTGGGTTGTTCAAGTATATGCTTTAACTTGCTTTTCTTTCTATGCTTGGATAAGCCCCTATATGTGCTCTTCTACTCTCCTTATATAACTTTTGTTATCTTCTTTCTCTTAACAAGTGGTGTTTCTTAGTTTCTTCACACCCCCACCTTTTTGAAATGACAAAGGGGGAGAAAGATATGTCTTCTTTTGACAACAGGGAGAAGGCATGTCTTACATGAAGCAAAGAAGCGTGTCCATGTAAAGGGGAGAAGGTAAATGGGAGAAGACATATATGTGTAGAACATATATGAGTAGAAGACATAGTTTCTATAAATGTTATGAAAGCTAACCATGCAGGAGAAATAGCATCAATTGAGGGGGAGTATGAGAACTCCATGCGCATCAATTGAGGGGGAGCATATGAGCTCAATCCTATTGAAACCCCTAGGTTTCTCCGAAGGTATGATTTTACGTACAAGCTTTCAATACATTTATGGAATGGTTTGTCATCTTCAAAAAGGGGGAGAATGTTGACTCAAGGTCAATTAGGTCAATGTTGACTCACGTCTAAATTGACTAAACCCTTGTTTTGATGATGACTAACCATTCCACATATTGGTGTCTAATGCTTCTACATTGAGTGATTTCAGATTAGGTTTAGACACACTCCAAATGCCCTAACTTGCGCATATCAAATTGGAGAAAAGACAAGTCAAAATAGCTACAAGTGTGCAATTTGGGATCTCTATGTAAATGACCTTAGAATTGCTTTGTAATCACTTGTAATGATTGTATGACTTGTAATTAAGCTTAGAAAAATTATTGGGACACAAAAATGCATCATTTGTACAGTTTTACGAAAATTCCAAAATACCCATAACAGGGATTTTGTCGGCCGAATTCCAAACTCGGCCGATCCATATATTCTGGAATTTTCTGGGCGGTCGGCCGAGTTTCCAACTCAGCCGATCCCTGTTCGGTCGAGTTTCTATGGTGGGAAACTCGGCCGATCCACTGATCGGTCCAAGTTGAAAGTCGACCGATCGGCCGAGTTTCTCCAAGGGAACTCGGCCGACAGTCTATCTTTCAGACTTGTCTTTTAGTGGTTCGGCCGAATTACCTTTATGTAAACTCGGCCGATCAGACTGTACTAAAAAGTGCAGAAAAGTGATTCTAGCCGTTGTGGAGTTGCAACAAGTGAAAATAGATCCGTTGCAAGCCACAAAACGGCTAGTTTTCGTTCACAAGTGTTCCCAAAGGCTAAGAGGCATCCCCAGCTATAAATAGGACCCCTTGGGCTTCATTCCAAGGTTGAGCATTCCATGCAAACTCTTTGAGAGGTTCCTATTCTATAGTTGAGTGCTTCCTACAGCCTCCTCTCTCTCTCTAAGCTTAATCACTTGCTACATCCATTAGAGTGAGTAGGAAATCTGTAAGAGAGCTAGTCATATTTGTATATCTTGTGAAGCTCTCACTTCCACAACCTCCCCATCTCTCCATTTCAATCATGAAGATGAAGGTTCTCTCTCTTGTCCAAGAGAGGTGAAGAAGAACAAGGGAAGGAGTCCCTTGGTGAAGATCAAGGCTGAAGACTTGGAGCTAGAGTGGGTAAGCCCTTGGAGAAGGCAGAAGACTCAAGCTCAAGTGGGTAAGTCCTTGGTGGAAAGCTTCTCCGAGTGAAGGTGAAGTCAAAGGCGGAAGATCCAAGAAGAGTGGGTAATTCCTGCAAGGCCGAAGACTTGTGCAAGAGTGGGTAAGTCTTTGGAGAAGGCCGAAGACTCTTGCAAAGTGGGTAAGTCCTTGTTAAGGTTGAAGACTCTTTGTATTGGATAGGTAAGTCCTTTGTTGGGTCATGTATTGTAAGTCTTATGAATGAATATAAGAGTGCAATTGGTTGAAGTCCTAGAGGTTGACCTCTCTAGGCAAGTGGACTGACACACTTCTAGTTTGAAGTGTGGAACCACTCTAAATAGCTTGTCTAATTTGGTGCATGTTCAATCTCTCTTATCCTTGCTATGCATGATTTAGTTGCACTCAAATTACCTATTTAGCAACCTTATCTTTTCATATAATTTGAAGGTTTAATGAATTTTGTTTAAGTGCTTTCAGCTCTATTCACCCCCCCTCTAGAGCACCTAAGTCACCCATCTAGGATCCAACAAGTGGTATCAGAGCAGGTCTTCTCCAAGCATACTTCAACAAGTAGGAGAAGATGGGTGACTACCTAGGAGGGAGACTCTCGACCAGCCTTCCAATCTTCAATGGGAGCAACTTCCTCTATTGGAGAAGAAGACTTCAATTCTTCATCCAAGGATCAAGTCTCGAGATGTGGCAAATGGTGAACAGCCCATACATTCTACCAAAGACAAACATTGAAGAATGGGATGAAGCCACCTTGATGAAAGCAACCTTGAATGCAAGAGCCATGCACATCCTTTATGCCTCCATGACCCCCACCGAGTTAAACCGGATTTCCTCTTGTGAGACGGCCTATGAGGTATGGAGAAAGCTTTGCATCACTTATGAAGGGACAGAT
This sequence comes from Alisma plantago-aquatica, assembly GCA_963693085.1. Taxonomy (NCBI): domain Eukaryota; kingdom Viridiplantae; phylum Streptophyta; class Magnoliopsida; order Alismatales; family Alismataceae; genus Alisma; species Alisma plantago-aquatica. The sequence goes on along the minus strand of OY856409.1, from coordinate 600,158,658 downwards.
CAAGTGAAGGAAAGCAAAGTCTACATGCTCAAAGGGTTGCTTGAGAACTTCAAGATGGGAAAGGAGGAGAGCATAGCCAACATGTACTCAAGGATCAACACCATCTTAAATGGTCTTGCTGTTCTAGGACATCCTATGTCTAGTGGAGAGATCAACTCAAAGATCCTTAGAACTCTCCCCAAGAGATGGGAATCCAAGGTGACTTCCATTGAAGAAGCAAGGTCGCTTAGGGATATTCCTATTGAAGAGCTCATTGGAAATCTTCAAGCACATGAAGCTACACTTGACAAGAGGGAGGAAGTAGAAAGACAAGAGAAGAAAGAGCTTAAGAGAATGAAGAAGGATGAAATGAAGGCTCAAATTGAAGCTATCATGGAACAAGTCTCTCCATCCTCTCAAGCTAAAGAAGATGCCATGTACTCCAAAGGTCGACTCTACAAAGGCAAATCCTCCTCCATCCGGTGCTTCACATGTGGAAAGAAGGGTCACTACAAGGAAGATTGCCCACAAGGCAAAAAGACCCATCTTCACAAGAAGAAATGGCAATCAAGCTCAAGTGGCTCCTCCAACTCAAGCTCAAGTGAAGATTCAAGTGAAGGATCAAGCTCAAGCTCAAGTGATGAAGGAGAATGCCATTTTGTTCTTATAGCATCAACAAGTGAAGACTCAAGTGAGGTAAATCTAGACTCTTTAGATAAAGAATCTTTAATTGCTATTATTCATGATATTTGTGCCTCTTATAAGTCTTCTAAAAAGAAAAAGAAAAAGCTTGCTAAAATTGTTGATAATTTGCATATAGAACTAGATGATCTTGAATATGCTAATTCTTTCTTGCTTATTGATAAAAATGATTGTCTTAGCCAAGTAGACTCTCTTAAACTTGAAAATGCTAGTTTACTTGATAAGATTAAATTTCTAGAAGCTCAACCTCTCATGCCTAGTTCTAGTGAAGAGCATACTTTATTTATTGATTCTCTCATGCATGACATTGATGTTCTTAAATCTGAAAACAAAAACAAAGATTTTGTTTTGCATGAATTAGAAATAGAAAATGCCTCCTTGCTTGCTAAAATCAATGGAAATGAATCTTGTTCTAGTTATACTAATAAAGAGAATGATGTTGCTGCTCTTCATATTGATAGAGATTCTTATTTAACTAAAACTCTTTGCTTAGAAAATGATCTTCTACATGCTAGAGATAACATTAATCAATTGTCTTCTACTATTGCTTCTCTTAAGCATGATAATGATAGTTTGAGATCATCTTTGCAAAGATTCTTAGTTGGTAAGAAGAGTCTTAATGACATCCTACTCAATTCTACTAAACAAATTGGTAGACATGGTTTAGGATATGATAGTAGTCAAGGAAACAACAAAGATAAAGGACCTCCAATATTCCATGGAGAATCCTCTAGTTCCAAGACTATGGGCACATGCAACTATTGCAATGATTTTGGTCATTATTCTACTTGTTGTCCTTTTAGGAAAGCACCCAAGAGCAATAGGACTTGGGTTGCTAAGCTAATTCCTCCGGACCCAAAAACATGATTGGGGACCATTTCATCTTTCTTCTTGTAGGTACTTGCAAATGGATTGACTTGAGGTATTGAATTGCAAATTGTCTTGTCAATCCACATGAAAGAAGAAAGGTGAGATGTGTAGAGGGTGACAACAAGTGGAAAAGCAATGGTAAGCACAAAGGTAATGGTTTTATTGCTTATAACCTATCCTAACTTGTTTTTGTCAAGTTAATGTGCACTATACATATGGTTTTTGAGTCAAAAGTGGTATTTTGTGATTCTCTTCACACTCTTGCTCAAAAACTATTTCTAATGCTTCTATAGTGCATTACTAACTTGCTTAGACATGTTTGGATATGGTTTGTATATTTATCATGCCTTTAAATATGTTTTTATGAGATATATGTGCTTTTTGACAGCTGATCTGTCGGCCGAGTTTGCCCTAGTGAAACTCGACCGATAGGCACCAATGGGTGTTGCCAACTGCTGTGATCGGCCGAGTTGCCAATACACAGAACTCGACCGATTACACTGTGCACAGAATATAAATTTGGCTTATTGAGTGAGAATTTCCCTCTCAACTAGATCTTCTCAACCAATAGCCTTATTCTTTGGCACTCTCTTTTGGTACCTTTATATATGCATATTGCCTTGTTCTAAATTGCCTATCTTGCTTACAACTCTATCTTTCTAATTTCTCAAAATTGGTATATCTATATCTTGCAATTACTTGCTTTGAGTTGTTTTGCAGGTTTTGAGGATGATCTCTATGGATCTCTTGGTTGTGTCTTAAATCGCTTCCGTTGTACTCTAACTTGCTACATCTCTATAGGTGTATATCTTGTTTTGATACAACCTTGAGGTTCTTAGGGGTAATCATCTTATGGTAAGGATGCATATATAGTGAGTTATATCCTCTCATGCTTCTAAAATTGCATATCTCTTGGTTTGGATATATCTCTATATCTACTCATAGCTTGCTTTATATTGTGGTATCTCTTGCTATGATCTAGATCCTACTAGTAGTCCTAACTTGTGATATCATCTACTAGTAGTTCATATACATGTAGTTCTAACCCTGTTTATAATTGGCATCTTTGATCATCTATATGTTATGCTTGTATCTTATCTCATACATGCTCAAGATTGTTCCTTAAATTGCATATCTACTATCTTGAGTTGCTTGCATAACATTGTGATGCAGGGTACATAGAGCTACATTATATGTAGAAATTGGAGTATTTTTGGATTTTATGCAGGTTTTGCTCCAATTTCAGTTTTTGCTGCAAGTATAGTGTTTTTTATGCAGAAACACCCTTCTGCTTCGCCATGAGCTCCGATGGTTTTTGGTCAAATTCCATCATCTTGAGGGTCAAAATTGTGATTTATTGTTCTTCTGCAGCACTTTATCTTGCATTTTTGGGTTGTTCAAGTATATGCTTTAACTTGCTTTTCTTTCTATGCTTGGACAAGCCCCTATATGTGCTCTTCTACTCTCCTTATATAACTTTTGTTATCTTCTTTCTCTTAACAAGTGGTGTTTCTTAGTTTCTTCACACCCCCACCTTTTTGAAATGACAAAGGGGGAGAAAGATATGTCTTCTTTTGACAACAGGGAGAAGGCATGTCTTACATGAAGCAAAGAAGCGTGTCCATGTAAAGGGGAGAAGGTAAATGGGAGAAGACATATATGTGTAGAACATATATGAGTAGAAGACATAGTTTCTATAAATGTTATGAAAGCTAACCATGCAGGAGAAATAGCATCAATTGAGGGGGAGTATGAGAACTCCATGCGCATCAATTGAGGGGGAGCATATGAGCTCAATCCTATTGAAACCCCTAGGTTTCTCCGAAGGTATGATTTTACGTACAAGCTTTCAATACATTTATGGAATGGTTTGTCATCTTCAAAAAGGGGGAGAATGTTGACTCAAGGTCAATTAGGTCAATGTTGACTCACGTCTAAATTGACTAAACCCTTGTTTTGATGATGACTAACCATTCCACATATTGGTGTCTAATGCTTCTACATTGAGTGATTTCAGATTAGGTTTAGACACACTCCAAATGCCCTAACTTGCGCATATCAAATTGGAGAAAAGACAAGTCAAAATAGCTACAAGTGTGCAATTTGGGATCTCTATGTAAATGACCTTAGAATTGCTTTGTAATCACTTGTAATGATTGTATGACTTGTAATTAAGCTTAGAAAAATTATTGGGACACAAAAATGCATCATTTGTACAGTTTTACGAAAATTCCAAAATACCCATAACAGGGATTTTGTCGGCCGAATTCCAAACTCGGCCGATCCATATATTCTGGAATTTTCTGGGCGGTCGGCCGAGTTTCCAACTCAGCCGATCCCTGTTCGGTCGAGTTTCTATGGTGGGAAACTCGGCCGATCCACTGATCGGTCCAAGTTGAAAGTCGACCGATCGGCCGAGTTTCTCCAAGGGAACTCGGCCGACAGTCTATCTTTCAGACTTGTCTTTTAGTGGTTCGGCCGAATTACCTTTATGTAAACTCGGCCGATCAGACTGTACTAAAAAGTGCAGAAAAGTGATTCTAGCCGTTGTGGAGTTGCAACAAGTGAAAATAGATCCGTTGCAAGCCACAAAACGGCTAGTTTTCGTTCACAAGTGTTCCCAAAGGCTAAGAGGCATCCCCAGCTATAAATAGGACCCCTTGGGCTTCATTCCAAGGTTGAGCATTCCATGCAAACTCTTTGAGAGGTTCCTATTCTATAGTTGAGTGCTTCCTACAGCCTCCTCTCTCTCTCTAAGCTTAATCACTTGCTACATCCATTAGAGTGAGTAGGAAATCTGTAAGAGAGCTAGTCATATTTGTATATCTTGTGAAGCTCTCACTTCCACAACCTCCCCATCTCTCCATTTCAATCATGAAGATGAAGGTTCTCTCTCTTGTCCAAGAGAGGTGAAGAAGAACAAGGGAAGGAGTCCCTTGGTGAAGATCAAGGCTGAAGACTTGGAGCTAGAGTGGGTAAGCCCTTGGAGAAGGCAGAAGACTCAAGCTCAAGTGGGTAAGTCCTTGGTGGAAAGCTTCTCCGAGTGAAGGTGAAGTCAAAGGCGGAAGATCCAAGAAGAGTGGGTAATTCCTGCAAGGCCGAAGACTTGTGCAAGAGTGGGTAAGTCCTTGGAGAAGGCCGAAGACTCTTGCAAAGTGGGTAAGTCCTTGTTAAGGTTGAAGACTCTTTGTATTGGATAGGTAAGTCCTTTGTTGGGTCATGTATTGTAAGTCTTATGAATGAATATAAGAGTGCAATTGGTTGAAGTCCTAGAGGTTGACCTCTCTAGGCAAGTGGACTGACACACTTCTAGTTTGAAGTGTGGAACCACTCTAAATAGCTTGTCTAATTTGGTGCATGTTCAATCTCTCTTATCCTTGCTATGCATGATTTAGTTGCACTCAAATTACCTATTTAGCAACCTTATCTTGTCATATAATTTGAAGGTTTAATGAATTTTGTTTAAGTGCTTTCAGCTCTATTCACCCCCCCTCTAGAGCACCTAAGTCACCCATCTAGGATCCAACAAGTGGTATCAGAGCAGGTCTTCTCCAAGCATACTTCAACAAGTAGGAGAAGATGGGTGACTACCTAGGAGGGAGACTCTCGACCAGCCTTCCAATCTTCAATGGGAGCAACTTCCTCTATTGGAGAAGAAGACTTCAATTCTTCATCCAAGGATCAAGTCTCGAGATGTGGCAAATGGTGAACAGCCCATACATTCTACCAAAGACAAACATTGAAGAATGGGATGAAGCCACCTTGATGAAAGCAACCTTGAATGCAAGAGCCATGCACATCCTTTATGCCTCCATGACCCCCACCGAGTTCAACCGGATTTCCTCTTGTGAGACGGCCTATGAGGTATGGAGAAAGCTTTGCATCACTTATGAAGGGACAGATCAAGTGAAGGAAAGCAAAGTCTACATGCTCAAAGGGTTGCTTGAGAACTTCAAGATGGGAAAGGAGGAGAGCATAGCCAACATGTACTCAAGGATCAACACCATCTTAAATGGTCTTGCTGTTCTAGGACATCCTATGTCTAGTGGAGAGATCAACTCAAAGATCCTTAGAACTCTCCCCAAGAGATGGGAATCCAAGGTGACTTCCATTGAAGAAGCAAGGTCGCTTAGGGATATTCCTATTGAAGAGCTCATTGGAAATCTTCAAGCACATGAAGCTACACTTGACAAGAGGGAGGAAGTAGAAAGACAAGAGAAGAAAGAGCTTAAGAGAATGAAGAAGGATGAAATGAAGGCTCAAATTGAAGCTATCATGGAACAAGTCTCTCCATCCTCTCAAGCTAAAGAAGATGCCATGTACTCCAAAGGTCGACTCTACAAAGGCAAATCCTCCTCCATCCGGTGCTTCACATGTGGAAAGAAGGGTCACTACAAGGAAGATTGCCCACAAGGCAAAAAGACCCATCTTCACAAGAAGAAATGGCAATCAAGCTCAAGTGGCTCCTCCAACTCAAGCTCAAGTGAAGATTCAAGTGAAGGATCAAGCTCAAGCTCAAGTGATGAAGGAGAATGCCATTTTGCTCTTATAGCATCAACAAGTGAAGACTCAAGTGAGGTAAATCTAGACTCTTTAGATAAAGAATCTTTAATTGCTATTATTCATGATATTTGTGCCTCTTATAAGTCTTCTAAAAAGAAAAAGAAAAAGCTTGCTAAAATTGTTGATAATTTGCATATAGAACTAGATGATCTTGAATATGCTAATTCTTTCTTGCTTATTGATAAAAATGATTGTCTTAGCCAAGTAGACTCTCTTAAACTTGAAAATGCTAGTTTACTTGATAAGATTAAATTTCTAGAAGCTCAACCTCTCATGCCTAGTTCTAGTGAAGAGCATACTTTATTTATTGATTCTCTCATGCATGACATTGATGTTCTTAAATCTGAAAACAAAAACAAAGATTTTGTTTTGCATGAATTAGAAATAGAAAATGCCTCCTTGCTTGCTAAAATCAATGGAAATGAATCTTGTTCTAGTTATACTAATAAAGAGAATGATGTTGCTGCTCTTCATATTGATAGAGATTCTTATTTAACTAAAACTCTTTGCTTAGAAAATGATCTTCTACATGCTAGAGATAACATTAATCAATTGTCTTCTACTATTGCTTCTCTTAAGCATGATAATGATAGTTTGAGATCATCTTTGCAAAGATTCTTAGTTGGTAAGAAGAGTCTTAATGACATCCTACTCAATTCTACTAAACAAATTGGTAGACATGGTTTAGGATATGATAGTAGTCAAGGAAACAACAAAGATAAAGGACCTCCAATATTCCATGGAGAATCCTCTAGTTCCAAGACTATGGGCACATGCAACTATTGCAATGATTTTGGTCATTATTCTACTTGTTGTCCTTTTAGGAAAGCACCCAAGAGCAATAGGACTTGGGTTGCTAAGCTAATTCCTCCGGACCCAAAAACATGATTGGGGACCATTTCATCTTTCTTCTTGTAGGTACTTGCAAATGGATTGACTTGAGGTATTGAATTGCAAATTGTCTTGTCAATCCACATGAAAGAAGAAAGGTGAGATGTGTAGAGGGTGACAACAAGTGGAAAAGCAATGGTAAGCACAAAGGTAATGGTTTTATTGCTTATAACCTATCCTAACTTGTTTTTGTCAAGTTAATGTGCACTATACATATGGTTTTTGAGTCAAAAGTGGTATTTTGTGATTCTCTTCACACTCTTGCTCAAAAACTATTTCTAATGCTTCTATAGTGCATTACTAACTTGCTTAGACATGTTTGGATATGGTTTGTATATTTATCATGCCTTTAAATATGTTTTTATGAGATATATGTGCTTTTTGACAGCTGATCTGTCGGCCGAGTTTGCCCTAGTGAAACTCGACCGATAGGCACCAATGGGTGTTGCCAACTGCTGTGATCGGCCGAGTTGCCAATACACAGAACTCGACCGATTACACTGTGCACAGAATATAAATTTGGCTTATTGAGTGAGAATTTCCCTCTCAACTAGATCTTCTCAACCAATAGCCTTATTCTTTGGCACTCTCTTTTGGTACCTTTATATATGCATATTGCCTTGTTCTAAATTGCCTATCTTGCTTACAACTCTATCTTTCTAATTTCTCAAAATTGGTATATCTATATCTTGCAATTACTTGCTTTGAGTTGTTTTGCAGGTTTTGAGGATGATCTCTATGGATCTCTTGGTTGTGTCTTAAATCGCTTCCGTTGTACTCTAACTTGCTACATCTCTATAGGTGTATATCTTGTTTTGATACAACCTTGAGGTTCTTAGGGGTAATCATCTTATGGTAAGGATGCATATATAGTGAGTTATATCCTCTCATGCTTCTAAAATTGCATATCTCTTGGTTTGGATATATCTCTATATCTACTCATAGCTTGCTTTATATTGTGGTATCTCTTGCTATGATCTAGATCCTACTAGTAGTCCTAACTTGTGATATCATCTACTAGTAGTTCATATACATGTAGTTCTAACCCTGTTTATAATTGGCATCTTTGATCATCTATATGTTATGCTTGTATCTTATCTCATACATGCTCAAGATTGTTCCTTAAATTGCATATCTACTATCTTGAGTTGCTTGCATAACATTGTGATGCAGGGTACATAGAGCTACATTATATGTAGAAATTGGAGTATTTTTGGATTTTATGCAGGTTTTGCTCCAATTTCAGTTTTTGCTGCAAGTATAGTGTTTTTTATGCAGAAACACCCTTCTGCTTCGCCATGAGCTCCGATGGTTTTTGGTCAAATTCCATCATCTTGAGGGTCAAAATTGTGATTTATTGTTCTTCTGCAGCACTTTATCTTGCATTTTTGGGTTGTTCAAGTATATGCTTTAACTTGCTTTTCTTTCTATGCTTGGACAAGCCCCTATATGTGCTCTTCTACTCTCCTTATATAACTTTTGTTATCTTCTTTCTCTTAACAAGTGGTGTTTCTTAGTTTCTTCACACCCCCACCTTTTTGAAATGACAAAGGGGGAGAAAGATATGTCTTCTTTTGACAACAGGGAGAAGGCATGTCTTACATGAAGCAAAGAAGCGTGTCCATGTAAAGGGGAGAAGGTAAATGGGAGAAGACATATATGTGTAGAACATATATGAGTAGAAGACATAGTTTCTATAAATGTTATGAAAGCTAACCATGCAGGAGAAATAGCATCAATTGAGGGGGAGTATGAGAACTCCATGCGCATCAATTGAGGGGGAGCATATGAGCTCAATCCTATTGAAACCCCTAGGTTTCTCCGAAGGTATGATTTTACGTACAAGCTTTCAATACATTTATGGAATGGTTTGTCATCTTCAAAAAGGGGGAGAATGTTGACTCAAGGTCAATTAGGTCAATGTTGACTCACGTCTAAATTGACTAAACCCTTGTTTTGATGATGACTAACCATTCCACATATTGGTGTCTAATGCTTCTACATTGAGTGATTTCAGATTAGGTTTAGACACACTCCAAATGCCCTAACTTGCGCATATCAAATTGGAGAAAAGACAAGTCAAAATAGCTACAAGTGTGCAATTTGGGATCTCTATGTAAATGACCTTAGAATTGCTTTGTAATCACTTGTAATGATTGTATGACTTGTAATTAAGCTTAGAAAAATTATTGGGACACAAAAATGCATCATTTGTACAGTTTTACGAAAATTCCAAAATACCCATAACAGGGATTTTGTCGGCCGAATTCCAAACTCGGCCGATCCATATATTCTGGAATTTTCTGGGCGGTCGGCCGAGTTTCCAACTCAGCCGATCCCTGTTCGGTCGAGTTTCTATGGTGGGAAACTCGGCCGATCCACTGATCGGTCCAAGTTGAAAGTCGACCGATCGGCCGAGTTTCTCCAAGGGAACTCGGCCGACAGTCTATCTTTCAGACTTGTCTTTTAGTGGTTCGGCCGAATTACCTTTATGTAAACTCGGCCGATCAGACTGTACTAAAAAGTGCAGAAAAGTGATTCTAGCCGTTGTGGAGTTGCAACAAGTGAAAATAGATCCGTTGCAAGCCACAAAACGGCTAGTTTTCGTTCACAAGTGTTCCCAAAGGCTAAGAGGCATCCCCAGCTATAAATAGGACCCCTTGGGCTTCATTCCAAGGTTGAGCATTCCATGCAAACTCTTTGAGAGGTTCCTATTCTATAGTTGAGTGCTTCCTACAGCCTCCTCTCTCTCTCTAAGCTTAATCACTTGCTACATCCATTAGAGTGAGTAGGAAATCTGTAAGAGAGCTAGTCATATTTGTATATCTTGTGAAGCTCTCACTTCCACAACCTCCCCATCTCTCCATTTCAATCATGAAGATGAAGGTTCTCTCTCTTGTCCAAGAGAGGTGAAGAAGAACAAGGGAAGGAGTCCCTTGGTGAAGATCAAGGCTGAAGACTTGGAGCTAGAGTGGGTAAGCCCTTGGAGAAGGCAGAAGACTCAAGCTCAAGTGGGTAAGTCCTTGGTGGAAAGCTTCTCCGAGTGAAGGTGAAGTCAAAGGCGGAAGATCCAAGAAGAGTGGGTAATTCCTGCAAGGCCGAAGACTTGTGCAAGAGTGGGTAAGTCCTTGGAGAAGGCCGAAGACTCTTGCAAAGTGGGTAAGTCCTTGTTAAGGTTGAAGACTCTTTGTATTGGATAGGTAAGTCCTTTGTTGGGTCATGTATTGTAAGTCTTATGAATGAATATAAGAGTGCAATTGGTTGAAGTCCTAGAGGTTGACCTCTCTAGGCAAGTGGACTGACACACTTCTAGTTTGAAGTGTGGAACCACTCTAAATAGCTTGTCTAATTTGGTGCATGTTCAATCTCTCTTATCCTTGCTATGCATGATTTAGTTGCACTCAAATTACCTATTTAGCAACCTTATCTTGTCATATAATTTGAAGGTTTAATGAATTTTGTTTAAGTGCTTTCAGCTCTATTCACCCCCCCTCTAGAGCACCTAAGTCACCCATCTAGGATCCAACAAGTGGTATCAGAGCAGGTCTTCTCCAAGCATACTTCAACAAGTAGGAGAAGATGGGTGACTACCTAGGAGGGAGACTCTCGACCAGCCTTCCAATCTTCAATGGGAGCAACTTCCTCTATTGGAGAAGAAGACTTCAATTCTTCATCCAAGGATCAAGTCTCGAGATGTGGCAAATGGTGAACAGCCCATACATTCTACCAAAGACAAACATTGAAGAATGGGATGAAGCCACCTTGATGAAAGCAACCTTGAATGCAAGAGCCATGCACATCCTTTATGCCTCCATGACCCCCACCGAGTTCAACCGGATTTCCTCTTGTGAGACGGCCTATGAGGTATGGAGAAAGCTTTGCATCACTTATGAAGGGACAGATCAAGTGAAGGAAAGCAAAGTCTACATGCTCAAAGGGTTGCTTGAGAACTTCAAGATGGGAAAGGAGGAGAGCATAGCCAACATGTACTCAAGGATCAACACCATCTTAAATGGTCTTGCTGTTCTAGGACATCCTATGTCTAGTGGAGAGATCAACTCAAAGATCCTTAGAACTCTCCCCAAGAGATGGGAATCCAAGGTGACTTCCATTGAAGAAGCAAGGTCGCTTAGGGATATTCCTATTGAAGAGCTCATTGGAAATCTTCAAGCACATGAAGCTACACTTGACAAGAGGGAGGAAGTAGAAAGACAAGAGAAGAAAGAGCTTAAGAGAATGAAGAAGGATGAAATGAAGGCTCAAATTGAAGCTATCATGGAACAAGTCTCTCCATCCTCTCAAGCTAAAGAAGATGCCATGTACTCCAAAGGTCGACTCTACAAAGGCAAATCCTCCTCCATCCGGTGCTTCACATGTGGAAAGAAGGGTCACTACAAGGAAGATTGCCCACAAGGCAAAAAGACCCATCTTCACAAGAAGAAATGGCAATCAAGCTCAAGTGGCTCCTCCAACTCAAGCTCAAGTGAAGATTCAAGTGAAGGATCAAGCTCAAGCTCAAGTGATGAAGGAGAATGCCATTTTGCTCTTATAGCATCAACAAGTGAAGACTCAAGTGAGGTAAATCTAGACTCTTTAGATAAAGAATCTTTAATTGCTATTATTCATGATATTTGTGCCTCTTATAAGTCTTCTAAAAAGAAAAAGAAAAAGCTTGCTAAAATTGTTGATAATTTGCATATAGAACTAGATGATCTTGAATATGCTAATTCTTTCTTGCTTATTGATAAAAATGATTGTCTTAGCCAAGTAGACTCTCTTAAACTTGAAAATGCTAGTTTACTTGATAAGATTAAATTTCTAGAAGCTCAACCTCTCATGCCTAGTTCTAGTGAAGAGCATACTTTATTTATTGATTCTCTCATGCATGACATTGATGTTCTTAAATCTGAAAACAAAAACAAAGATTTTGTTTTGCATGAATTAGAAATAGAAAATGCCTCCTTGCTTGCTAAAATCAATGGAAATGAATCTTGTTCTAGTTATACTAATAAAGAGAATGATGTTGCTGCTCTTCATATTGATAGAGATTCTTATTTAACTAAAACTCTTTGCTTAGAAAATGATCTTCTACATGCTAGAGATAACATTAATCAATTGTCTTCTACTATTGCTTCTCTTAAGCATGATAATGATAGTTTGAGATCATCTTTGCAAAGATTCTTAGTTGGTAAGAAGAGTCTTAATGACATCCTACTCAATTCTACTAAACAAATTGGTAGACATGGTTTAGGATATGATAGTAGTCAAGGAAACAACAAAGATAAAGGACCTCCAATATTCCATGGAGAATCCTCTAGTTCCAAGACTATGGGCACATGCAACTATTGCAATGATTTTGGTCATTATTCTACTTGTTGTCCTTTTAGGAAAGCACCCAAGAGCAATAGGACTTGGGTTGCTAAGCTAATTCCTCCGGACCCAAAAACATGATTGGGGACCATTTCATCTTTCTTCTTGTAGGTACTTGCAAATGGATTGACTTGAGGTATTGAATTGCAAATTGTCTTGTCAATCCACATGAAAGAAGAAAGGTGAGATGTGTAGAGGGTGACAACAAGTGGAAAAGCAATGGTAAGCACAAAGGTAATGGTTTTATTGCTTATAACCTATCCTAACTTGTTTTTGTCAAGTTAATGTGCACTATACATATGGTTTTTGAGTCAAAAGTGGTATTTTGTGATTCTCTTCACACTCTTGCTCAAAAACTATTTCTAATGCTTCTATAGTGCATTACTAACTTGCTTAGACATGTTTGGATATGGTTTGTATATTTATCATGCCTTTAAATATGTTTTTATGAGATATATGTGCTTTTTGACAGCTGATCTGTCGGCCGAGTTTGCCCTAGTGAAACTCGACCGATAGGCACCAATGGGTGTTGCCAACTGCTGTGATCGGCCGAGTTGCCAATACACAGAACTCGACCGATTACACTGTGCACAGAATATAAATTTGGCTTATTGAGTGAGAATTTCCCTCTCAACTAGATCTTCTCAACCAATAGCCTTATTCTTTGGCACTCTCTTTTGGTACCTTTATATATGCATATTGCCTTGTTCTAAATTGCCTATCTTGCTTACAACTCTATCTTTCTAATTTCTCAAAATTGGTATATCTATATCTTGCAATTACTTGCTTTGAGTTGTTTTGCAGGTTTTGAGGATGATCTCTATGGATCTCTTGGTTGTGTCTTAAATCGCTTCCGTTGTACTCTAACTTGCTACATCTCTATAGGTGTATATCTTGTTTTGATACAACCTTGAGGTTCTTAGGGGTAATCATCTTATGGTAAGGATGCATATATAGTGAGTTATATCCTCTCATGCTTCTAAAATTGCATATCTCTTGGTTTGGATATATCTCTATATCTACTCATAGCTTGCTTTATATTGTGGTATCTCTTGCTATGATCTAGATCCTACTAGTAGTCCTAACTTGTGATATCATCTACTAGTAGTTCATATACATGTAGTTCTAACCCTGTTTATAATTGGCATCTTTGATCATCTATATGTTATGCTTGTATCTTATCTCATACATGCTCAAGATTGTTCCTTAAATTGCATATCTACTATCTTGAGTTGCTTGCATAACATTGTGATGCAGGGTACATAGAGCTACATTATATGTAGAAATTGGAGTATTTTTGGATTTTATGCAGGTTTTGCTCCAATTTCAGTTTTTGCTGCAAGTATAGTGTTTTTTATGCAGAAACACCCTTCTGCTTCGCCATGAGCTCCGATGGTTTTTGGTCAAATTCCATCATCTTGAGGGTCAAAATTGTGATTTATTGTTCTTCTGCAGCACTTTATCTTGCATTTTTGGGTTGTTCAAGTATATGCTTTAACTTGCTTTTCTTTCTATGCTTGGACAAGCCCCTATATGTGCTCTTCTACTCTCCTTATATAACTTTTGTTATCTTCTTTCTCTTAACAAGTGGTGTTTCTTAGTTTCTTCACACCCCCACCTTTTTGAAATGACAAAGGGGGAGAAAGATATGTCTTCTTTTGACAACAGGGAGAAGGCATGTCTTACATGAAGCAAAGAAGCGTGTCCATGTAAAGGGGAGAAGGTAAATGGGAGAAGACATATATGTGTAGAACATATATGAGTAGAAGACATAGTTTCTATAAATGTTATGAAAGCTAACCATGCAGGAGAAATAGCATCAATTGAGGGGGAGTATGAGAACTCCATGCGCATCAATTGAGGGGGAGCATATGAGCTCAATCCTATTGAAACCCCTAGGTTTCTCCGAAGGTATGATTTTACGTACAAGCTTTCAATACATTTATGGAATGGTTTGTCATCTTCAAAAAGGGGGAGAATGTTGACTCAAGGTCAATTAGGTCAATGTTGACTCACGTCTAAATTGACTAAACCCTTGTTTTGATGATGACTAACCATTCCACATATTGGTGTCTAATGCTTCTACATTGAGTGATTTCAGATTAGGTTTAGACACACTCCAAATGCCCTAACTTGCGCATATCAAATTGGAGAAAAGACAAGTCAAAATAGCTACAAGTGTGCAATTTGGGATCTCTATGTAAATGACCTTAGAATTGCTTTGTAATCACTTGTAATGATTGTATGACTTGTAATTAAGCTTAGAAAAATTATTGGGACACAAAAATGCATCATTTGTACAGTTTTACGAAAATTCCAAAATACCCATAACAGGGATTTTGTCGGCCGAATTCCAAACTCGGCCGATCCATATATTCTGGAATTTTCTGGGCGGTCGGCCGAGTTTCCAACTCAGCCGATCCCTGTTCGGTCGAGTTTCTATGGTGGGAAACTCGGCCGATCCACTGATCGGTCCAAGTTGAAAGTCGACCGATCGGCCGAGTTTCTCCAAGGGAACTCGGCCGACAGTCTATCTTTCAGACTTGTCTTTTAGTGGTTCGGCCGAATTACCTTTATGTAAACTCGGCCGATCAGACTGTACTAAAAAGTGCAGAAAAGTGATTCTAGCCGTTGTGGAGTTGCAACAAGTGAAAATAGATCCGTTGCAAGCCACAAAACGGCTAGTTTTCGTTCACAAGTGTTCCCAAAGGCTAAGAGGCATCCCCAGCTATAAATAGGACCCCTTGGGCTTCATTCCAAGGTTGAGCATTCCATGCAAACTCTTTGAGAGGTTCCTATTCTATAGTTGAGTGCTTCCTACAGCCTCCTCTCTCTCTCTAAGCTTAATCACTTGCTACATCCATTAGAGTGAGTAGGAAATCTGTAAGAGAGCTAGTCATATTTGTATATCTTGTGAAGCTCTCACTTCCACAACCTCCCCATCTCTCCATTTCAATCATGAAGATGAAGGTTCTCTCTCTTGTCCAAGAGAGGTGAAGAAGAACAAGGGAAGGAGTCCCTTGGTGAAGATCAAGGCTGAAGACTTGGAGCTAGAGTGGGTAAGCCCTTGGAGAAGGCAGAAGACTCAAGCTCAAGTGGGTAAGTCCTTGGTGGAAAGCTTCTCCGAGTGAAGGTGAAGTCAAAGGCGGAAGATCCAAGAAGAGTGGGTAATTCCTGCAAGGCCGAAGACTTGTGCAAGAGTGGGTAAGTCCTTGGAGAAGGCCGAAGACTCTTGCAAAGTGGGTAAGTCCTTGTTAAGGTTGAAGACTCTTTGTATTGGATAGGTAAGTCCTTTGTTGGGTCATGTATTGTAAGTCTTATGAATGAATATAAGAGTGCAATTGGTTGAAGTCCTAGAGGTTGACCTCTCTAGGCAAGTGGACTGACACACTTCTAGTTTGAAGTGTGGAACCACTCTAAATAGCTTGTCTAATTTGGTGCATGTTCAATCTCTCTTATCCTTGCTATGCATGATTTAGTTGCACTCAAATTACCTATTTAGCAACCTTATCTTGTCATATAATTTGAAGGTTTAATGAATTTTGTTTAAGTGCTTTCAGCTCTATTCACCCCCCCTCTAGAGCACCTAAGTCACCCATCTAGGATCCAACAAGTGGTATCAGAGCAGGTCTTCTCCAAGCATACTTCAACAAGTAGGAGAAGATGGGTGACTACCTAGGAGGGAGACTCTCGACCAGCCTTCCAATCTTCAATGGGAGCAACTTCCTCTATTGGAGAAGAAGACTTCAATTCTTCATCCAAGGATCAAGTCTCGAGATGTGGCAAATGGTGAACAGCCCATACATTCTACCAAAGACAAACATTGAAGAATGGGATGAAGCCACCTTGATGAAAGCAACCTTGAATGCAAGAGCCATGCACATCCTTTATGCCTCCATGACCCCCACCGAGTTCAACCGGATTTCCTCTTGTGAGACGGCCTATGAGGTATGGAGAAAGCTTTGCATCACTTATGAAGGGACAGATCAAGTGAAGGAAAGCAAAGTCTACATGCTCAAAGGGTTGCTTGAGAACTTCAAGATGGGAAAGGAGGAGAGCATAGCCAACATGTACTCAAGGATCAACACCATCTTAAATGGTCTTGCTGTTCTAGGACATCCTATGTCTAGTGGAGAGATCAACTCAAAGATCCTTAGAACTCTCCCCAAGAGATGGGAATCCAAGGTGACTTCCATTGAAGAAGCAAGGTCGCTTAGGGATATTCCTATTGAAGAGCTCATTGGAAATCTTCAAGCACATGAAGCTACACTTGACAAGAGGGAGGAAGTAGAAAGACAAGAGAAGAAAGAGCTTAAGAGAATGAAGAAGGATGAAATGAAGGCTCAAATTGAAGCTATCATGGAACAAGTCTCTCCATCCTCTCAAGCTAAAGAAGATGCCATGTACTCCAAAGGTCGACTCTACAAAGGCAAATCCTCCTCCATCCGGTGCTTCACATGTGGAAAGAAGGGTCACTACAAGGAAGATTGCCCACAAGGCAAAAAGACCCATCTTCACAAGAAGAAATGGCAATCAAGCTCAAGTGGCTCCTCCAACTCAAGCTCAAGTGAAGATTCAAGTGAAGGATCAAGCTCAAGCTCAAGTGATGAAGGAGAATGCCATTTTGCTCTTATAGCATCAACAAGTGAAGACTCAAGTGAGGTAAATCTAGACTCTTTAGATAAAGAATCTTTAATTGCTATTATTCATGATATTTGTGCCTCTTATAAGTCTTCTAAAAAGAAAAAGAAAAAGCTTGCTAAAATTGTTGATAATTTGCATATAGAACTAGATGATCTTGAATATGCTAATTCTTTCTTGCTTATTGATAAAAATGATTGTCTTAGCCAAGTAGACTCTCTTAAACTTGAAAATGCTAGTTTACTTGATAAGATTAAATTTCTAGAAGCTCAACCTCTCATGCCTAGTTCTAGTGAAGAGCATACTTTATTTATTGATTCTCTCATGCATGACATTGATGTTCTTAAATCTGAAAACAAAAACAAAGATTTTGTTTTGCATGAATTAGAAATAGAAAATGCCTCCTTGCTTGCTAAAATCAATGGAAATGAATCTTGTTCTAGTTATACTAATAAAGAGAATGATGTTGCTGCTCTTCATATTGATAGAGATTCTTATTTAACTAAAACTCTTTGCTTAGAAAATGATCTTCTACATGCTAGAGATAACATTAATCAATTGTCTTCTACTATTGCTTCTCTTAAGCATGATAATGATAGTTTGAGATCATCTTTGCAAAGATTCTTAGTTGGTAAGAAGAGTCTTAATGACATCCTACTCAATTCTACTAAACAAATTGGTAGACATGGTTTAGGATATGATAGTAGTCAAGGAAACAACAAAGATAAAGGACCTCCAATATTCCATGGAGAATCCTCTAGTTCCAAGACTATGGGCACATGCAACTATTGCAATGATTTTGGTCATTATTCTACTTGTTGTCCTTTTAGGAAAGCACCCAAGAGCAATAGGACTTGGGTTGCTAAGCTAATTCCTCCGGACCCAAAAACATGATTGGGGACCATTTCATCTTTCTTCTTGTAGGTACTTGCAAATGGATTGACTTGAGGTATTGAATTGCAAATTGTCTTGTCAATCCACATGAAAGAAGAAAGGTGAGATGTGTAGAGGGTGACAACAAGTGGAAAAGCAATGGTAAGCACAAAGGTAATGGTTTTATTGCTTATAACCTATCCTAACTTGTTTTTGTCAAGTTAATGTGCACTATACATATGGTTTTTGAGTCAAAAGTGGTATTTTGTGATTCTCTTCACACTCTTGCTCAAAAACTATTTCTAATGCTTCTATAGTGCATTACTAACTTGCTTAGACATGTTTGGATATGGTTTGTATATTTATCATGCCTTTAAATATGTTTTTATGAGATATATGTGCTTTTTGACAGCTGATCTGTCGGCCGAGTTTGCCCTAGTGAAACTCGACCGATAGGCACCAATGGGTGTTGCCAACTGCTGTGATCGGCCGAGTTGCCAATACACAGAACTCGACCGATTACACTGTGCACAGAATATAAATTTGGCTTATTGAGTGAGAATTTCCCTCTCAACTAGATCTTCTCAACCAATAGCCTTATTCTTTGGCACTCTCTTTTGGTACCTTTATATATGCATATTGCCTTGTTCTAAATTGCCTATCTTGCTTACAACTCTATCTTTCTAATTTCTCAAAATTGGTATATCTATATCTTGCAATTACTTGCTTTGAGTTGTTTTGCAGGTTTTGAGGATGATCTCTATGGATCTCTTGGTTGTGTCTTAAATCGCTTCCGTTGTACTCTAACTTGCTACATCTCTATAGGTGTATATCTTGTTTTGATACAACCTTGAGGTTCTTAGGGGTAATCATCTTATGGTAAGGATGCATATATAGTGAGTTATATCCTCTCATGCTTCTAAAATTGCATATCTCTTGGTTTGGATATATCTCTATATCTACTCATAGCTTGCTTTATATTGTGGTATCTCTTGCTATGATCTAGATCCTACTAGTAGTCCTAACTTGTGATATCATCTACTAGTAGTTCATATACATGTAGTTCTAACCCTGTTTATAATTGGCATCTTTGATCATCTATATGTTATGCTTGTATCTTATCTCATACATGCTCAAGATTGTTCCTTAAATTGCATATCTACTATCTTGAGTTGCTTGCATAACATTGTGATGCAGGGTACATAGAGCTACATTATATGTAGAAATTGGAGTATTTTTGGATTTTATGCAGGTTTTGCTCCAATTTCAGTTTTTGCTGCAAGTATAGTGTTTTTTATGCAGAAACACCCTTCTGCTTCGCCATGAGCTCCGATGGTTTTTGGTCAAATTCCATCATCTTGAGGGTCAAAATTGTGATTTATTGTTCTTCTGCAGCACTTTATCTTGCATTTTTGGGTTGTTCAAGTATATGCTTTAACTTGCTTTTCTTTCTATGCTTGGACAAGCCCCTATATGTGCTCTTCTACTCTCCTTATATAACTTTTGTTATCTTCTTTCTCTTAACAAGTGGTGTTTCTTAGTTTCTTCACACCCCCACCTTTTTGAAATGACAAAGGGGGAGAAAGATATGTCTTCTTTTGACAACAGGGAGAAGGCATGTCTTACATGAAGCAAAGAAGCGTGTCCATGTAAAGGGGAGAAGGTAAATGGGAGAAGACATATATGTGTAGAACATATATGAGTAGAAGACATAGTTTCTATAAATGTTATGAAAGCTAACCATGCAGGAGAAATAGCATCAATTGAGGGGGAGTATGAGAACTCCATGCGCATCAATTGAGGGGGAGCATATGAGCTCAATCCTATTGAAACCCCTAGGTTTCTCCGAAGGTATGATTTTACGTACAAGCTTTCAATACATTTATGGAATGGTTTGTCATCTTCAAAAAGGGGGAGAATGTTGACTCAAGGTCAATTAGGTCAATGTTGACTCACGTCTAAATTGACTAAACCCTTGTTTTGATGATGACTAACCATTCCACATATTGGTGTCTAATGCTTCTACATTGAGTGATTTCAGATTAGGTTTAGACACACTCCAAATGCCCTAACTTGCGCATATCAAATTGGAGAAAAGACAAGTCAAAATAGCTACAAGTGTGCAATTTGGGATCTCTATGTAAATGACCTTAGAATTGCTTTGTAATCACTTGTAATGATTGTATGACTTGTAATTAAGCTTAGAAAAATTATTGGGACACAAAAATGCATCATTTGTACAGTTTTACGAAAATTCCAAAATACCCATAACAGGGATTTTGTCGGCCGAATTCCAAACTCGGCCGATCCATATATTCTGGAATTTTCTGGGCGGTCGGCCGAGTTTCCAACTCAGCCGATCCCTGTTCGGTCGAGTTTCTATGGTGGGAAACTCGGCCGATCCACTGATCGGTCCAAGTTGAAAGTCGACCGATCGGCCGAGTTTCTCCAAGGGAACTCGGCCGACAGTCTATCTTTCAGACTTGTCTTTTAGTGGTTCGGCCGAATTACCTTTATGTAAACTCGGCCGATCAGACTGTACTAAAAAGTGCAGAAAAGTGATTCTAGCCGTTGTGGAGTTGCAACAAGTGAAAATAGATCCGTTGCAAGCCACAAAACGGCTAGTTTTCGTTCACAAGTGTTCCCAAAGGCTAAGAGGCATCCCCAGCTATAAATAGGACCCCTTGGGCTTCATTCCAAGGTTGAGCATTCCATGCAAACTCTTTGAGAGGTTCCTATTCTATAGTTGAGTGCTTCCTACAGCCTCCTCTCTCTCTCTAAGCTTAATCACTTGCTACATCCATTAGAGTGAGTAGGAAATCTGTAAGAGAGCTAGTCATATTTGTATATCTTGTGAAGCTCTCACTTCCACAACCTCCCCATCTCTCCATTTCAATCATGAAGATGAAGGTTCTCTCTCTTGTCCAAGAGAGGTGAAGAAGAACAAGGGAAGGAGTCCCTTGGTGAAGATCAAGGCTGAAGACTTGGAGCTAGAGTGGGTAAGCCCTTGGAGAAGGCAGAAGACTCAAGCTCAAGTGGGTAAGTCCTTGGTGGAAAGCTTCTCCGAGTGAAGGTGAAGTCAAAGGCGGAAGATCCAAGAAGAGTGGGTAATTCCTGCAAGGCCGAAGACTTGTGCAAGAGTGGGTAAGTCCTTGGAGAAGGCCGAAGACTCTTGCAAAGTGGGTAAGTCCTTGTTAAGGTTGAAGACTCTTTGTATTGGATAGGTAAGTCCTTTGTTGGGTCATGTATTGTAAGTCTTATGAATGAATATAAGAGTGCAATTGGTTGAAGTCCTAGAGGTTGACCTCTCTAGGCAAGTGGACTGACACACTTCTAGTTTGAAGTGTGGAACCACTCTAAATAGCTTGTCTAATTTGGTGCATGTTCAATCTCTCTTATCCTTGCTATGCATGATTTAGTTGCACTCAAATTACCTATTTAGCAACCTTATCTTGTCATATAATTTGAAGGTTTAATGAATTTTGTTTAAGTGCTTTCAGCTCTATTCACCCCCCCTCTAGAGCACCTAAGTCACCCATCTAGGATCCAACAAGTGGTATCAGAGCAGGTCTTCTCCAAGCATACTTCAACAAGTAGGAGAAGATGGGTGACTACCTAGGAGGGAGACTCTCGACCAGCCTTCCAATCTTCAATGGGAGCAACTTCCTCTATTGGAGAAGAAGACTTCAATTCTTCATCCAAGGATCAAGTCTCGAGATGTGGCAAATGGTGAACAGCCCATACATTCTACCAAAGACAAACATTGAAGAATGGGATGAAGCCACCTTGATGAAAGCAACCTTGAATGCAAGAGCCATGCACATCCTTTATGCCTCCATGACCCCCACCGAGTTCAACCGGATTTCCTCTTGTGAGACGGCCTATGAGGTATGGAGAAAGCTTTGCATCACTTATGAAGGGACAGATCAAGTGAAGGAAAGCAAAGTCTACATGCTCAAAGGGTTGCTTGAGAACTTCAAGATGGGAAAGGAGGAGAGCATAGCCAACATGTACTCAAGGATCAACACCATCTTAAATGGTCTTGCTGTTCTAGGACATCCTATGTCTAGTGGAGAGATCAACTCAAAGATCCTTAGAACTCTCCCCAAGAGATGGGAATCCAAGGTGACTTCCATTGAAGAAGCAAGGTCGCTTAGGGATATTCCTATTGAAGAGCTCATTGGAAATCTTCAAGCACATGAAGCTACACTTGACAAGAGGGAGGAAGTAGAAAGACAAGAGAAGAAAGAGCTTAAGAGAATGAAGAAGGATGAAATGAAGGCTCAAATTGAAGCTATCATGGAACAAGTCTCTCCATCCTCTCAAGCTAAAGAAGATGCCATGTACTCCAAAGGTCGACTCTACAAAGGCAAATCCTCCTCCATCCGGTGCTTCACATGTGGAAAGAAGGGTCACTACAAGGAAGATTGCCCACAAGGCAAAAAGACCCATCTTCACAAGAAGAAATGGCAATCAAGCTCAAGTGGCTCCTCCAACTCAAGCTCAAGTGAAGATTCAAGTGAAGGATCAAGCTCAAGCTCAAGTGATGAAGGAGAATGCCATTTTGCTCTTATAGCATCAACAAGTGAAGACTCAAGTGAGGTAAATCTAGACTCTTTAGATAAAGAATCTTTAATTGCTATTATTCATGATATTTGTGCCTCTTATAAGTCTTCTAAAAAGAAAAAGAAAAAGCTTGCTAAAATTGTTGATAATTTGCATATAGAACTAGATGATCTTGAATATGCTAATTCTTTCTTGCTTATTGATAAAAATGATTGTCTTAGCCAAGTAGACTCTCTTAAACTTGAAAATGCTAGTTTACTTGATAAGATTAAATTTCTAGAAGCTCAACCTCTCATGCCTAGTTCTAGTGAAGAGCATACTTTATTTATTGATTCTCTCATGCATGACATTGATGTTCTTAAATCTGAAAACAAAAACAAAGATTTTGTTTTGCATGAATTAGAAATAGAAAATGCCTCCTTGCTTGCTAAAATCAATGGAAATGAATCTTGTTCTAGTTATACTAATAAAGAGAATGATGTTGCTGCTCTTCATATTGATAGAGATTCTTATTTAACTAAAACTCTTTGCTTAGAAAATGATCTTCTACATGCTAGAGATAACATTAATCAATTGTCTTCTACTATTGCTTCTCTTAAGCATGATAATGATAGTTTGAGATCATCTTTGCAAAGATTCTTAGTTGGTAAGAAGAGTCTTAATGACATCCTACTCAATTCTACTAAACAAATTGGTAGACATGGTTTAGGATATGATAGTAGTCAAGGAAACAACAAAGATAAAGGACCTCCAATATTCCATGGAGAATCCTCTAGTTCCAAGACTATGGGCACATGCAACTATTGCAATGATTTTGGTCATTATTCTACTTGTTGTCCTTTTAGGAAAGCACCCAAGAGCAATAGGACTTGGGTTGCTAAGCTAATTCCTCCGGACCCAAAAACATGATTGGGGACCATTTCATCTTTCTTCTTGTAGGTACTTGCAAATGGATTGACTTGAGGTATTGAATTGCAAATTGTCTTGTCAATCCACATGAAAGAAGAAAGGTGAGATGTGTAGAGGGTGACAACAAGTGGAAAAGCAATGGTAAGCACAAAGGTAATGGTTTTATTGCTTATAACCTATCCTAACTTGTTTTTGTCAAGTTAATGTGCACTATACATATGGTTTTTGAGTCAAAAGTGGTATTTTGTGATTCTCTTCACACTCTTGCTCAAAAACTATTTCTAATGCTTCTATAGTGCATTACTAACTTGCTTAGACATGTTTGGATATGGTTTGTATATTTATCATGCCTTTAAATATGTTTTTATGAGATATATGTGCTTTTTGACAGCTGATCTGTCGGCCGAGTTTGCCCTAGTGAAACTCGACCGATAGGCACCAATGGGTGTTGCCAACTGCTGTGATCGGCCGAGTTGCCAATACACAGAACTCGACCGATTACACTGTGCACAGAATATAAATTTGGCTTATTGAGTGAGAATTTCCCTCTCAACTAGATCTTCTCAACCAATAGCCTTATTCTTTGGCACTCTCTTTTGGTACCTTTATATATGCATATTGCCTTGTTCTAAATTGCCTATCTTGCTTACAACTCTATCTTTCTAATTTCTCAAAATTGGTATATCTATATCTTGCAATTACTTGCTTTGAGTTGTTTTGCAGGTTTTGAGGATGATCTCTATGGATCTCTTGGTTGTGTCTTAAATCGCTTCCGTTGTACTCTAACTTGCTACATCTCTATAGGTGTATATCTTGTTTTGATACAACCTTGAGGTTCTTAGGGGTAATCATCTTATGGTAAGGATGCATATATAGTGAGTTATATCCTCTCATGCTTCTAAAATTGCATATCTCTTGGTTTGGATATATCTCTATATCTACTCATAGCTTGCTTTATATTGTGGTATCTCTTGCTATGATCTAGATCCTACTAGTAGTCCTAACTTGTGATATCATCTACTAGTAGTTCATATACATGTAGTTCTAACCCTGTTTATAATTGGCATCTTTGATCATCTATATGTTATGCTTGTATCTTATCTCATACATGCTCAAGATTGTTCCTTAAATTGCATATCTACTATCTTGAGTTGCTTGCATAACATTGTGATGCAGGGTACATAGAGCTACATTATATGTAGAAATTGGAGTATTTTTGGATTTTATGCAGGTTTTGCTCCAATTTCAGTTTTTGCTGCAAGTATAGTGTTTTTTATGCAGAAACACCCTTCTGCTTCGCCATGAGCTCCGATGGTTTTTGGTCAAATTCCATCATCTTGAGGGTCAAAATTGTGATTTATTGTTCTTCTGCAGCACTTTATCTTGCATTTTTGGGTTGTTCAAGTATATGCTTTAACTTGCTTTTCTTTCTATGCTTGGACAAGCCCCTATATGTGCTCTTCTACTCTCCTTATATAACTTTTGTTATCTTCTTTCTCTTAACAAGTGGTGTTTCTTAGTTTCTTCACACCCCCACCTTTTTGAAATGACAAAGGGGGAGAAAGATATGTCTTCTTTTGACAACAGGGAGAAGGCATGTCTTACATGAAGCAAAGAAGCGTGTCCATGTAAAGGGGAGAAGGTAAATGGGAGAAGACATATATGTGTAGAACATATATGAGTAGAAGACATAGTTTCTATAAATGTTATGAAAGCTAACCATGCAGGAGAAATAGCATCAATTGAGGGGGAGTATGAGAACTCCATGCGCATCAATTGAGGGGGAGCATATGAGCTCAATCCTATTGAAACCCCTAGGTTTCTCCGAAGGTATGATTTTACGTACAAGCTTTCAATACATTTATGGAATGGTTTGTCATCTTCAAAAAGGGGGAGAATGTTGACTCAAGGTCAATTAGGTCAATGTTGACTCACGTCTAAATTGACTAAACCCTTGTTTTGATGATGACTAACCATTCCACATATTGGTGTCTAATGCTTCTACATTGAGTGATTTCAGATTAGGTTTAGACACACTCCAAATGCCCTAACTTGCGCATATCAAATTGGAGAAAAGACAAGTCAAAATAGCTACAAGTGTGCAATTTGGGATCTCTATGTAAATGACCTTAGAATTGCTTTGTAATCACTTGTAATGATTGTATGACTTGTAATTAAGCTTAGAAAAATTATTGGGACACAAAAATGCATCATTTGTACAGTTTTACGAAAATTCCAAAATACCCATAACAGGGATTTTGTCGGCCGAATTCCAAACTCGGCCGATCCATATATTCTGGAATTTTCTGGGCGGTCGGCCGAGTTTCCAACTCAGCCGATCCCTGTTCGGTCGAGTTTCTATGGTGGGAAACTCGGCCGATCCACTGATCGGTCCAAGTTGAAAGTCGACCGATCGGCCGAGTTTCTCCAAGGGAACTCGGCCGACAGTCTATCTTTCAGACTTGTCTTTTAGTGGTTCGGCCGAATTACCTTTATGTAAACTCGGCCGATCAGACTGTACTAAAAAGTGCAGAAAAGTGATTCTAGCCGTTGTGGAGTTGCAACAAGTGAAAATAGATCCGTTGCAAGCCACAAAACGGCTAGTTTTCGTTCACAAGTGTTCCCAAAGGCTAAGAGGCATCCCCAGCTATAAATAGGACCCCTTGGGCTTCATTCCAAGGTTGAGCATTCCATGCAAACTCTTTGAGAGGTTCCTATTCTATAGTTGAGTGCTTCCTACAGCCTCCTCTCTCTCTCTAAGCTTAATCACTTGCTACATCCATTAGAGTGAGTAGGAAATCTGTAAGAGAGCTAGTCATATTTGTATATCTTGTGAAGCTCTCACTTCCACAACCTCCCCATCTCTCCATTTCAATCATGAAGATGAAGGTTCTCTCTCTTGTCCAAGAGAGGTGAAGAAGAACAAGGGAAGGAGTCCCTTGGTGAAGATCAAGGCTGAAGACTTGGAGCTAGAGTGGGTAAGCCCTTGGAGAAGGCAGAAGACTCAAGCTCAAGTGGGTAAGTCCTTGGTGGAAAGCTTCTCCGAGTGAAGGTGAAGTCAAAGGCGGAAGATCCAAGAAGAGTGGGTAATTCCTGCAAGGCCGAAGACTTGTGCAAGAGTGGGTAAGTCCTTGGAGAAGGCCGAAGACTCTTGCAAAGTGGGTAAGTCCTTGTTAAGGTTGAAGACTCTTTGTATTGGATAGGTAAGTCCTTTGTTGGGTCATGTATTGTAAGTCTTATGAATGAATATAAGAGTGCAATTGGTTGAAGTCCTAGAGGTTGACCTCTCTAGGCAAGTGGACTGACACACTTCTAGTTTGAAGTGTGGAACCACTCTAAATAGCTTGTCTAATTTGGTGCATGTTCAATCTCTCTTATCCTTGCTATGCATGATTTAGTTGCACTCAAATTACCTATTTAGCAACCTTATCTTGTCATATAATTTGAAGGTTTAATGAATTTTGTTTAAGTGCTTTCAGCTCTATTCACCCCCCCTCTAGAGCACCTAAGTCACCCATCTAGGATCCAACAAGTGGTATCAGAGCAGGTCTTCTCCAAGCATACTTCAACAAGTAGGAGAAGATGGGTGACTACCTAGGAGGGAGACTCTCGACCAGCCTTCCAATCTTCAATGGGAGCAACTTCCTCTATTGGAGAAGAAGACTTCAATTCTTCATCCAAGGATCAAGTCTCGAGATGTGGCAAATGGTGAACAGCCCATACATTCTACCAAAGACAAACATTGAAGAATGGGATGAAGCCACCTTGATGAAAGCAACCTTGAATGCAAGAGCCATGCACATCCTTTATGCCTCCATGACCCCCACCGAGTTAAACCGGATTTCCTCTTGTGAGACGGCCTATGAGGTATGGAGAAAGCTTTGCATCACTTATGAAGGGACAGATCAAGTGAAGGAAAGCAAAGTCTACATGCTCAAAGGGTTGCTTGAGAACTTCAAGATGGGAAAGGAGGAGAGCATAGCCAACATGTACTCAAGGATCAACACCATCTTAAATGGTCTTGCTGTTCTAGGACATCCTATGTCTAGTGGAGAGATCAACTCAAAGATCCTTAGAACTCTCCCCAAGAGATGGGAATCCAAGGTGACTTCCATTGAAGAAGCAAGGTCGCTTAGGGATATTCCTATTGAAGAGCTCATTGGAAATCTTCAAGCACATGAAGCTACACTTGACAAGAGGGAGGAAGTAGAAAGACAAGAGAAGAAAGAGATTAAGAGAATGAAGAAGGATGAAATGAAGGCTCAAATTGAAGCTATCATGGAACAAGTCTCTCCATCCTCTCAAGCTAAAGAAGATGCCATGTACTCCAAAGGTCGACTCTACAAAGGCAAATCCTCCTCCATCCGGTGCTTCACATGTGGAAAGAAGGGTCACTACAAGGAAGATTGCCCACAAGGCAAAAAGACCCATCTTTACAAGAAGAAATGGCAATCAAGCTCAAGTGGCTCCTCCAACTCAAGCTCAAGTGAAGATTCAAGTGAAGGATCAAGCTCAAGCTCAAGTGATGAAGGAGAATGCCATTTTGCTCTTATAGCATCAACAAGTGAAGACTCAAGTGAGGTAAATCTAGACTCTTTAGATAAAGAATCTTTAATTGCTATTATTCATGATATTTGTGCCTCTTATAAGTCTTCTAAAAAGAAAAAGAAAAAGCTTGCTAAAATTGTTGATAATTTGCATATAGAACTAGATGATCTTGAATATGCTAATTCTTTCTTGCTTATTGATAAAAATGATTGTCTTAGCCAAGTAGACTCTCTTAAACTTGAAAATGCTAGTTTACTTGATAAGATTAAATTTCTAGAAGCTCAACCTCTCATGCCTAGTTCTAGTGAAGAGCATACTTTATTTATTGATTCTCTCATGCATGACATTGATGTTCTTAAATCTGAAAACAAAAACAAAGATTTTGTTTTGCATGAATTAGAAATAGAAAATGCCTCCTTGCTTGCTAAAATCAATGGAAATGAATCTTGTTCTAGTTATACTAATAAAGAGAATGATGTTGCTGCTCTTCATATTGATAGAGATTCTTATTTAACTAAAACTCTTTGCTTAGAAAATGATCTTCTACATGCTAGAGATAACATTAATCAATTGTCTTCTACTATTGCTTCTCTTAAGCATGATAATGATAGTTTGAGATCATCTTTGCAAAGATTCTTAGTTGGTAAGAAGAGTCTTAATGACATCCTACTCAATTCTACTAAACAAATTGGTAGACATGGTTTAGGATATGATAGTAGTCAAGGAAACAACAAAGATAAAGGACCTCCAATATTCCATGGAGAATCCTCTAGTTCCAAGACTATGGGCACATGCAACTATTGCAATGATTTTGGTCATTATTCTACTTGTTGTCCTTTTAGGAAAGCACCCAAGAGCAATAGGACTTGGGTTGCTAAGCTAATTCCTCCGGACCCAAAAACATGATTGGGGACCATTTCATCTTTCTTCTTGTAGGTACTTGCAAATGGATTGACTTGAGGTATTGAATTGCAAATTGTCTTGTCAATCCACATGAAAGAAGAAAGGTGAGATGTGTAGAGGGTGACAACAAGTGGAAAAGCAATGGTAAGCACAAAGGTAATGGTTTTATTGCTTATAACCTATCCTAACTTGTTTTTGTCAAGTTAATGTGCACTATACATATGGTTTTTGAGTCAAAAGTGGTATTTTGTGATTCTCTTCACACTCTTGCTCAAAAACTATTTCTAATGCTTCTATAGTGCATTACTAACTTGCTTAGACATGTTTGGATATGGTTTGTATATTTATCATGCCTTTAAATATGTTTTTATGAGATATATGTGCTTTTTGACAGCTGATCTGTCGGCCGAGTTTGCCCTAGTGAAACTCGACCGATAGGCACCAATGGGTGTTGCCAACTGCTGTGATCGGCCGAGTTGCCAATACACAGAACTCGACCGATTACACTGTGCACAGAATATAAATTTGGCTTATTGAGTGAGAATTTCCCTCTCAACTAGATCTTCTCAACCAATAGCCTTATTCTTTGGCACTCTCTTTTGGTACCTTTATATATGCATATTGCCTTGTTCTAAATTGCCTATCTTGCTTACAACTCTATCTTTCTAATTTCTCAAAATTGGTATATCTATATCTTGCAATTACTTGCTTTGAGTTGTTTTGCAGGTTTTGAGGATGATCTCTATGGATCTCTTGGTTGTGTCTTAAATCGCTTCCGTTGTACTCTAACTTGCTACATCTCTATAGGTGTATATCTTGTTTTGATACAACCTTGAGGTTCTTAGGGGTAATCATCTTATGGTAAGGATGCATATATAGTGAGTTATATCCTCTCATGCTTCTAAAATTGCATATCTCTTGGTTTGGATATATCTCTATATCTACTCATAGCTTGCTTTATATTGTGGTATCTCTTGCTATGATCTAGATCCTACTAGTAGTCCTAACTTGTGATATCATCTACTAGTAGTTCATATACATGTAGTTCTAACCCTGTTTATAATTGGCATCTTTGATCATCTATATGTTATGCTTGTATCTTATCTCATACATGCTCAAGATTGTTCCTTAAATTGCATATCTACTATCTTGAGTTGCTTGCATAACATTGTGATGCAGG
This sequence comes from Alisma plantago-aquatica, assembly GCA_963693085.1. NCBI lineage: Eukaryota > Viridiplantae > Streptophyta > Magnoliopsida > Alismatales > Alismataceae > Alisma > Alisma plantago-aquatica. Next base: position 600,128,663 of record OY856409.1, on the reverse strand, counting down.
GTACATAGAGCTACATTATATGTAGAAATTGGAGTATTTTTGGATTTTATGCAGGTTTTGCTCCAATTTCAGTTTTTGCTGCAAGTATAGTGTTTTTTATGCAGAAACACCCTTCTGCTTTGCCATGAGCTCCGATGGTTTTTGGTCAAATTCCATCATCTTGAGGGTCAAAATTGTGATTTATTGTTCTTCTGCAGCACTTTATCTTGCATTTTTGGGTTGTTCAAGTATATGCTTTAACTTACTTTTCTTTCTATGCTTGGACAAGCCCCTATATGTGCTCTTCTACTCTCCTTATATAACTTTTGTTATCTTCTTTCTCTTAACAAGTGGTGTTTCTTAGTTTCTTCACACCCCCACCTTTTTGAAATGACAAAGGGGGAGAAAGATATGTCTTCTTTTGACAATAGGGAGAAGGCATGTCTTACATGAAGCAAAGAAGCGTGTCCATGTAAAGGGGAGAAGGTAAATGGGAGAAGACATATATGTGTAGAACATATATGAGTAGAAGACATAGTTTCTATAAATGTTATGAAAGCTAACCATGCAGGAGAAATAGCATCAATTGAGGGGGAGTATGAGAACTCCATGCGCATCAATTGAGGGGGAGCATATGAGCTCAATCCTATTGAAACCCCTAGGTTTCTCCGAAGGTATGATTTTACGTACAAGCTTTCAATACATTTATGGAATGGTTTGTCATCTTCAAAAAGGGGGAGAATGTTGACTCAAGGTCAATTAGGTCAATGTTGACTCACGTCTAAATTGACTAAACCCTTGTTTTGATGATGACTAACCATTCCACATATTGGTGTCTAATGCTTCTACATTGAGTGATTTCAGATTAGGTTTAGACACACTCCAAATGCCCTAACTTGCGCATATCAAATTGGAGAAAAGACAAGTCAAAATAGCTACAAGTGTGCAATTTGGGATCTCTATGTAAATGACCTTAGAATTGCTTTGTAATCACTTGTAATGATTGTATGACTTGTAATTAAGCTTAGAAAAATTATTGGGACACAAAAATGCATCATTTGTACAGTTTTACGAAAATTCCAAAATACCCATAACAGGGATTTTGTCGGCCGAATTCCAAACTCGGCCGATCCATATATTCTGGAATTTTCTGGGCGGTCGGCCGAGTTTCCAACTCAGCCGATCCCTGTTCGGTCGAGTTTCTATGGTGGGAAACTCGGCCGATCCACTGATCGGTCCAAGTTGAAAGTCGACCGATCGGCCGAGTTTCTCCAAGGGAACTCGGCCGACAGTCTATCTTTCAGACTTGTCTTTTAGTGGTTCGGCCGAATTACCTTTATGTAAACTCGGCCGATCAGACTGTACTAAAAAGTGCAGAAAAGTGATTCTAGCCGTTGTGGAGTTGCAACAAGTGAAAATAGATCCGTTGCAAGCCACAAAACGGCTAGTTTTCGTTCACAAGTGTTCCCAAAGGCTAAGAGGCATCCCCAGCTATAAATAGGACCCCTTGGGCTTCATTCCAAGGTTGAACATTCCATGCAAACTCTTTGAGAGGTTCCTATTCTATAGTTGAGTGCTTCCTACAGCCTCCTCTCTCTCTCTAAGCTTAATCACTTGCTACATCCATTAGAGTGAGTAGGAAATCTGTAAGAGAGCTAGTCATATTTGTATATCTTGTGAAGCTCTCACTTCCACAACCTCCCCATCTCTCCATTTCAATCATGAAGATGAAGGTTCTCTCTCTTGTCCAAGAGAGGTGAAGAAGAACAAGGGAAGGAGTCCCTTGGTGAAGATCAAGGCTGAAGACTTGGAGCTAGAGTGGGTAAGCCCTTGGAGAAGGCAGAAGACTCAAGCTCAAGTGGGTAAGTCCTTGGTGGAAAGCTTCTCCGAGTGAAGGTGAAGTCAAAGGCGGAAGATCCAAGAAGAGTGGGTAATTCCTGCAAGGCCGAAGACTTGTGCAAGAGTGGGTAAGTCCTTGGAGAAGGCCGAAGACTCTTGCAAAGTGGGTAAGTCCTTGTTAAGGTTGAAGACTCTTTGTATTGGATAGGTAAGTCCTTTGTTGGGTCATGTATTGTAAGTCTTATGAATGAATATAAGAGTGCAATTGGTTGAAGTCCTAGAGGTTGACCTCTCTAGGCAAGTGGACTGACACACTTCTAGTTTGAAGTGTGGAACCACTCTAAATAGCTTGTCTAATTTGGTGCATGTTCAATCTCTCTTATCCTTGCTATGCATGATTTAGTTGCACTCAAATTACCTATTTAGCAACCTTATCTTGTCATATAATTTGAAGGTTTAATGAATTTTGTTTAAGTGCTTTCAGCTCTATTCACCCCCCCTCTAGAGCACCTAAGTCACCCATCTAGGATCCAACAAGTGAGACCTACAATGAGAAGGTCATAGGACCTAGCCTCTAATATATGAGATATGTGTTAAAAAAAATGTATGTCCTACACTAGATTACTCTTGAGTGTTGAGTTGGGTCCTTATGCATGATTCAAATCTATATGTGAAAATTTGGTAAAAGAAAAGGATGGGTAGATGACCCATATGATAAAGTCAATCCTTTGGATGAGTTAGGTCCTAGCTGGAGTGACATATTTTGTGAATCTCATCATTAGTTGCAAGTGAGGTAATATATGAACTCTAGTTATGAGAGTATGATGCTTTGTGCAAAAGATACTCAACACACATGTTCTCCCTTCTTCTTCTCCTTCTTAATATACGATGATAGAAACCTCACTTGAGCTATATAGATGATTTATATATGAGGAGTCACTCATATAAGCTTGACGTATTCTATATTCCCTTTCTATATCATACATGAAATATCTAAGTTTGAAATCATGATAAAATTGGCTTAGTATATTCTCTTTCGCTCTATATCCTACATGAAAGATATAAGTCTGACATCATGAGGTAGACATAAAGACATTTTGGATCATGGGTTACATGATCACAAAATATAGTTATTAACCTCAATCTATGCTTCTATGTTTGAGGGTAACTCTCATACAATAGGGTGAAAACCCTAATATGTAAGTATGAATAATTATTCCCTCTAATGATGAAATATTGGAATGATGTTGATTAAACCCCAATAATGATGCTATGTGGGAAAATTCCAAATATGAAATGACATGAAATCATGATATCACCTTACATAGGTAGTAGGATGAAATATGAAACCTTGAGTGATACCTCTTAACCTGAGAATTATGAATAGAACCCTTATCCTTAAGGGACTATGATGATGTGAATCCTAGAATGAAAGAATTTCGTACAATGATTGAGATGATAGATGATGCATTGGCCTATATAAGGTGGGGTGGGTACACTCCTAGATGCTCTATATCCTAAGATGATAACCTTGCATACATCTAGAACTGTGATAGTCTTAGCACCTAGAATTGTTGGCATATATGAAGTTGGACTTTGTGTGGTCCCCTTGAGTAGGAGACTAGTTAAATTTCGAGGATGAAATTTCTTATAAGGTCGGGTGAATGTGATGACCTCGATTTTAGGATTTTTATATCAAATGTAGAAATTTATGACCAAGGATGCTTGTATATGGTTGAACTCAACTTGAGGATCTTGTTATTCAGATAAGAATAATTTCACCCAAAAAGCATGATTAGAGATATAGTTGATGATGATAACTACTGATTTGAATTCGATCATGGTGTGTATCTTGGTATTAATCAATTTGAGTATTCATGTGAACAAATGAATTTATATGAGCTTATATATATGGTGTTTAGATTTATTTATTTTGATGTCACACTGGTCTACTCCCTTTGCATAGGCGCGCCCACAGCCTATCGAGGTGGCCTGATATCATCCACCAGTAGGGAGGATCAGACGGCTAAGTAACATCTTCAACCTCTGACAAATTTGGAAAGAGCAACAGAACATCATGTCGATCCACCCAACCTCAATCACCTAGTCCATAATACACCCCACACTGGTCTAGCAAGTTTTTCAGATCTGAGAAATAGGGAGCAGGTGATGACATCGGAGAACTGATATACAATGATTTCATGGAGATATTTTCTAGAGCTTGGAATCACTCCACTAGATCCGTAAGACCAGAACTACCCAACAACCTCTCATATGTTGTTGATAGCTAAGAATTCGACGAGATACATAACCCAACCATTCCCTTCTCTCTCCACGATGCTTGTAGTGAAAGCCACTGGAGATGACTGATAGTGGGTTAGGGAGTTTCCCTAAACCCAGGACGACAATTTTTTTGTGATGCTAGAAGAAGGACCAAGTGCGTTTGGGCCGATCTCCTTATGGATAATAAATAGCAAACGATGACACAAAATTATGGAAAAATGTCAGTAAGTCCATAACCATGTTTAGAATGCATATGATGTCAATTATGGTCATGTTGATGTACAAAACCATATAATTTGATTAATATGGCTAATTAGGGCTAATAACACTAAAGATGACGTATTAAATGCATACATGCTCAGTAAATGATGAGATTTACAAAAAACCCTAATATCTATAACTGGAATATAATATATAAATCTGAGATCAGTTATATGCATAGAATTCATGTTATATGAAGATGACCCGTAATACATGGGTTGTAACCCTAAATTGAATAATGTATATAAACTAGGGTTATTATGTGCACAAAAAGGATATGGAACCTAATATTCAGATAATGAATCATAATATGGAAAATAACATCAGTAAGATAAATATAAGACAATAATGCAAGTAAACATTGGAATATCCTAATGAGATAATATAAACCCTAATGAACACGACTAGGGTTAAGATGATGAGAATCTGATGATAGTATGTGGTTTTGCTATTAATCAGGTGATGACCAGAGATGTAGATGATCCAGGATATAAGTATGAATCTCTGAACTCAGGTATGTGGATATAATTATATGACTAGATTTGCTGGATGTTAAATATATGTACTTGCTTGCTTGTATTTGAAATACATTGTTGGATGTAGATCTATATGTATTGTCATTTCCGCCTTGAACAATAAGAACACTAAGGAAAGAAAATGGAATGTAGTTACTGATGGTTCATTAATCTCCCTATTAGAGAGGGAAAGCTTTAATGTTGACTAGCACCTCCCTAGAGTACACGGTATACGGGGAGATCCCTAGAGTACAAGGTACACGGGGAAGGGCCCACTATTTATGTGATTATGTGCTAAGCCCACCATAGTAATACATGTCCATTTAAATATGACTAATAACTTGGGATTACCTGATTCTCCACCTTAAATAATGTTTCCTTTCTCTTTCTTCAAATTCGAGTATTTTATATGCTAGCATAGTATAGCTTTTAATTCCACGTACCAACTTTTGTTGATGTTTTTGTTTCTCATATTTTCTAGGTTCACAGCTAGCATGGGATAAAAGAATAGGATGTGAGCAAGTTGTATAGGTTGTACCTATTGTCTAAGATCCTTCTAGCATACATGTTTATACTTGTGTAAAAAAAATTCTCTTTCAATATACAATTGTAATTCATGTTGTAAATATGCATGTTATTGTTGAGAAATGTTATGGTTGTATGTTCATGTATGCGTATTATGCTTCCGCATCACTTTCTGATATGATTGGATGATGTTTTCAGATTCTGACATCTCATTCCCAATAGGGTTTGGAGAAGCCAAAATCCAGGGACGTCACATTAACATTTTGAATGAAAAAAGTAAAACCCTTAGTCTAGATTACACCACGTAAATGGAAAGAAATATTCTCATTGAGGTATAACTACCCGTTATAATATAATAATAGTAATTATGGTAGTATAAGTATCATTATATAGAATATTTTAAGGGTAAATGTGAACTGCTACATGAGTGTCAGTTCTTCTCCAGACGTACATTTCCCCAAGTTGAAAAAGAGATGATTACTATGGTATGAGTAAGTAACACTAACCTACTTCTTGAAGAAAATAATTTAATAAAAATACTTTTGCATGAACTGTTGTTCATAGGTACATCAAGAAACATACAACATTTAAATTTACGATATACAGTGGTTGAAACATTCCCCATATGCGGGATTTTTGCTTCATTTTTTCAACTGCCGGTATGTCTAACTGGTCAACTTCTTTGATTTCATTGTTTGTGTATATTACAAACCACTATGCTAGAAAACTATGGGGCATATAGCCGTGACATTTCCCGTATGTGAGAGTTTTTTCCCATTTCTTGAATTTGAGAGTTTTGCTTAATGTTTTCTCATTGTCAGAATTGTTGATTGTGGCTATTTTTATATCAATTTGTGCACACATTACAATATAGGGCATCCCAATTTATTAGAACTTTGAAAATTCAATGTTACCTTTTCCTTATCATGTTGTCCCATCAATAATATCATTTGAATCTCTTCTACTAGTATCATTTTGAAAAAGTAAAAAGATAGACAAACCCATTCTGCACCCGCTTTTACATTCTAAAAGTACATATAAAATTATGTGTTACACATTTTATACATGTGTGATTCTTAATATATACATAATATGTACACAAGTTAACACCCAATAGAGGAAACGTAACTAATCTATCATGGTTGGTGAGAGATAATGTTCTCGACGAATGTTTATGGTTCCCAATAAATGGACCTGAGTTTGAACCACATGGACAAGTAATTCTCAATTTACCACCCTCCCAAACGTCCAACCTCCACCGCTAACTATGGGGGAGGGGGGAAATATTATTCTCTTAATTCAAAAGTTAATCTATCAATAATTATTGGAAATTGTGATTGGAGTCATAATACTTATTCCAATACAATTTCTATAATATACATTTATTTAAAAGACAAACACAAATAATATATAAATGGTAAACAAATGATGAATAAAAAATATACCAAAAATCAAAGTACTACAAACCATTGTTATGTTATTACCATGTTGTCGGTCTATAATAGATGAATGTTGAATACAAAAAAATACATGTCTATATACAAAATAGTGTACAACATTATGTACAACATTGAGCCATTATATAGTGTAAGAAGAGACTTATATGGTGATTAATCAACCTAGGTTGTCACAAGGTGAGTATATATAATCTTTAGGAAAAGGTACAACTTAGTTTACTATTCAGGTATCTTCTTGTATTTATTGACTCTATATAGTTGATTTATTGTAGTTTCTAATAAAGGACTTGGTTGGAGGAGTAATGCTTCCTTTTTTTTTTCTTTGAGTTGTACATATTACAAGTGGAATTAATTTGTGATGAATTCCTTAAATGATACCCATTAGTGGATAGAAGGCTATACTTTCACAAAAAGTCCCTTTAAAGTAGCCCACCGTCAAACCTCATAATCTTAACTATTTGGTTATGTATAACATAATTAATCTTGTTCATTTATATATAATATTTCTTTTATATATCTATACAGATAGGCAAACATTGTAGTGTTATAAGAAAAACAACATATTATACTTATATCCTCACCCACTTTTAGATCCTAGATCTGACACAAAATGTGACATATATTCACATCTTTTTTGTTAAATGGAGTGACCTGAATGGCTTATTGGGTGTCGTCCTGCCTAACTAGGTCACCTATGATTTTGTCTATGGAGATTGATAATCAAATTAGGATACAACCCAAGAAAATAGGAGGATTGTTGATGAACACACATATGTCTAGTGAGAACATTGGAACAAAATATTTTAGCTTGGCCAAATTCTATTGCTTCTTACCATCCAATAATCTATGTTATCTTTTTGGTTCATGTAACTATATTTCAGACAAGTTGCCTAGATATGCAAGCAATTGTGTGTTGGTCAAAAGTTTAGTAGTTAGAATTCAAAAATGCTTGGTTTATACAATCATCCATTGTGTATGATTTTCGTATATCTTTTATCAAAAACCAAAAGGACATTCTTAAAGATATGTCATATACATTTTTATGATGGTTCTATGAGTAGTTGCATGATAGAAACTATAATACTAGTATAATGATGTACCGAGGGACATTTCATTTCAACAAATTTATTTTTGATGTATGAATCATTCAACATAAGCATCCAAATCCTTCAAAAAATTTGTATGAGCTCACAATATACATAAAATGGAAGGAAAATGTCTGGGTCTTGGCTTATGTACAAGAGTCACACACATGAGGCCCAATGGAATAAGGAAATGTGGTAGAAAACCTAGAATTGTGTAGATTGTTTTCTAGTCCAATTGTCTATTCCAGTAAAAAAATAGGTAAGTTATATTGTTCTACAATTGGACATGTTGAGATAAGTAGTATGACTTTTGATATTTTAAAAGTTTTATGATTATGAAACTTATTACTTTCACAAATTTCTGACTAAAACTAATAATGTGTGCATTTTTCTCATGTAGTCTTCTTTCCATGCATTATTATTCCAGGCACCACAAGTATACTTGAGAAGATTTTTTTATTTCTAGATATTGACAAAAATATTGTGACATACTTGGATTTTCAACACCCTCACCACATGTTTGATGTCTAAATTGAAATATTCACTGCAATAAGAATCTCAATTGAAAAACCACAAACTATCCAAAGAAGAAGAAAATCAGAGGAAGTCAATGGAAACCAAAGTAGTAGATGCACATGAAGAAAAAGTTACATACACAAGATCACCATTCAACATATAATTACAAAATGACTTAATACAAATTGGTATTACATATTGAATAGTAAACTTTTACATATGAAAATACTACATATACAATTAGCCTCTCTCTAGGATTCAATAAAAATATATGAATCATACATAAATCAACTCAACTCATTCACTCAGGAGTAGTCTAGTTTAGGACATATCATAACACATATTTATCATATCTTATAGGTTAGGTTCTTTGACCTTCTCCATGTAGGTATCACTCTCTCTAGAATTAACGCTAGATCTGGTCCCAACACTAGAGGTCTTCCTTTGTGAAATAACTTTTGCCTCACACTGATTCACAATCTTATCTTAACTTAGATAATCTTAATTTAGAAGGCACATGTATGTTCATCTTCAAAATTTATCTCAAATCCTCAAAACTGAATTTATTTCCTCAAAGACAAACATTGGTCATCATGAACCAACATATATCAATTATGTTGGACTTGGATTATATCATCCTTTTTTATATTATTTATCATTCTAACTACCATATATTTAGTTAAGGATCCATACATCTAATCTAGAACTATTCTCTCTTCTAGACTAATGTCACTCACTTTCACTTAGGTTTCCTCTAACTCCCTTGATTTTCTTCTTCTTGGCCTAGTGTGAGGTGTTTAAATTAGGATTCCTGAGAGGTGAGGATTTTAATTTATACGTCACAATTGTGGTCAAGGTATTGAAAATTTGGGGATGTCATAGATATATTTCAAATAACATTCTTCTATTTCAATAACATGCCATATTTTCTGGAGAGACTTAATGTTGGGTTTCCTAGGCCGCATAGGGTGATTTTCAATTATTGATTTGTTCTAGATATACCGATCATTGATGGGTCTTGCTTAAATTTTGGAGGCTAGTTTGATGTAAACTAGATGTAATGCATGCATGAAAATAGAGACTCTAAGTTTGCTATTTGGTGGCTTTGATTTCTATGAAAGATCAACATTTTGGAAAAAAAGATTAATACAATGTAGAAAGACAATGATTCTAAATCATGTATGCATGGGATGCGAAATGATAAATACATACCATCCATCCTCCAACCACAACTTAGATGTTTTCTCATCCTTAAGAAAACAATGAACTTGAGGTGGAGGGGAAGAACCATGTTGTTCATACCATGAGCCATGGCATCTGTCCATTAAATATTTGTCATTCATCAACCTTAAAAAGTATATAGCTTATGATCTTATCATGAGATGTGTTATCCAACTAATGTAAAAGTGATCCTGGAGTTGCAAAACATACAATCTAAAAATTAAAAATTATTATAGGAAATAACAATACATTCTAAAAATTAAAGATGGTTAGAGGAAATAACAATCATGTTTCCTCCTAAGAAGTGCCTTTGTTTGACATTGATGTCTTGACATCTATACCTCAATTTTCCAATAGAGGGAGGAGAGCATAAGAAAAAGGATGATTGACCAACATGTCTATCATTGTGAGATAACACTAGAGAAATTCATGTTGATGTTGAATACATTGGTATTCTCACTCCAAGTTGTTAGGGATCCATGAGGGAAGATGTGCTTGATGATGAAAGAACCCCACCACCTGGGTCTCTACTTTCCTAGGAAGAGGTAGAGAAGTGATTGCAAAAATAACTTGATCTCCAAATTATAGATCATTCCTATAGAAGTGACTACCATGCCACAATTTGGTGTGTTCTTTTTAGATGTAGACATTATTGTATGCTGTCAACCTCGACTCCTCTAGTTCCTATAGTTGTAGTTGATTGTTTTCTTCATCTTCTTAGAGGTCAAAGTTTACATGTTTGATGGACTACCAGACCTTATTCTCAAGCACCACTTGTAGGTGACACGATATTTCACAAAACAAATGAAAGGGCATAGTTCCCATGGGAATCTAATATGATGTTATATAGGCCCAGAGTGCACCTGGGCCATATCTTTCCTCATCCTACTAACTATATTCTCTATTATAAGGACCCTGACCTTCATTTTGGGCTTACACTATTTGTTTTGCCTAAACCTTGTGCTTGGTTGCTTGCTAATTATCTTTAGTGGTGATTAGGGTTTGCTTGTTCTTTGTTGAGAGTTAGAGGTGCTACTTGCAAAATAACCTGAGTTAGGGTTGAAGAGAAAGTTTGTCACCTTGAGAGATGTCTTTCTCTCTCTTTTCTTCCTATAGGGTTGAGAGGAAGGTTTGGGCTCGTGCCTTGAGTTGTCTTGGGCTTTGTTGAAGCTCTTTTGGGCCTTGTTTTCCCTTGTTTGGGCCTTGCCTTGCTTTGTTGAGCCATGTATCGGGCAAGGATGCTTGTGTCAGCCTTGCTTTGTGTCGCCCATGGGGTGTATCGGGCATGGAGGTGGAGAGTATCGGCCATGGACCATCTTTGACCCCTTGACCTCGTTTGTGTCACCACTAGTGGACACTTGGTGCATGGTGCTTGCATGTGGGAATAGCCTTGGACATGTGTATAAGGTGAGTTAAGGAGGTGTCTTTTACCCTTGGACAAGTGTCCTAGGTGGGCGACACATTACCTTGCTTTCTCCTCCATCCTCTTCTATATATGCCTTGCCTTTCTCTTCCTTAGGAACCCTTTTAGCTCTTTGTTGCTCCTCTCTTCCTTGGTGCATGATACACCTACCCTTTGGAGCAAGTTGGTGGCCGACCCTTCTTCCTTGGTGGTGATCCCTTCTCCTTTCTTTAGCTTGGTGGCCAAACCCTAGGTGGGTCTTGTTCTTTGGTAAGCATCTTCCCTTTCTCCTTAGCATCTTCTTCTCCATCTTGCCTACTCCTCGGCCATGGTGGTTATGCTTCTTGTTCCTTTTCTTGAGGTGGCTGAAGTGGTGAGATTGGAGCTAGGAGCATGAACCTTGGAGCTTTGGAGCTTGAGGAGTTTGCTTAAGGCGGGTTACATAACTTCTAACCCTAGCTATACTACCTTCTCTGTGTTGCATGTTTCATATATGATGATGATCAGCCATTACATGTTATGCTTCTTGCCCTAGTATATGTTGTTGATTTTATGGATATTATGAGCATGATGTTGTTGTTGTTGATGGTTTATGTGCCTTTACACCTAGTTGGCCGAACCATGGTTTAGGTTTTCTGTGTTGAGCAACACTCTTTTCTCTCCTTGGTCTATAGAAGTGAGTTTGAGCTCTAGTAATGTGGGTAATACCCCTCTCTCGATTAGGTTGGGAGGTGAGCTTGTATTCTAGTTGCTTGAGCAACACCCTCCTGTCACCATGGATTTGAGAGGTGAGCTTTTGATGACCTATGTTTAGGTGGATCCTTGTGGTTGCCTGACTTGTGAAAGAGGTTGTACAAAACCCCTCTCTCTTGGTTGTTGAGAGGTGAGCCGACCTTCTTGATCAATTAGGGTTTGGTGCCCTTGTTCTTGAGGTTGAAAACGACCTTGTTGGGTTGTGTCTTGCACGATATGACTTTGGGGATAGTGCTGCCTGATAACCTTCTTGTCTTGGGTTGTACCCTTGGTCGGTGTGCCTAGTTGGAGCTTGATTGGTGGCCGATACCCATGTGTGCTTGGGCATTATGCTTTGTTGAGTACCCTGCACGATATACCTAGTGAGGGTAGTTGGCTTGGTGCCCGATGTGCCTTGGACGTTATAGAGTTCAGTGGGTTATCCTTGTGTTGGGCGACATGGTTTAGTTGTGGTGATGCACGATATGTCCTTGAAGTGTAATCCTTGGTAGCTATGATTTCTTGGGCGTTTGGATGATCCTTGTATCCCTGGTCGATATGCCTAGTTGAAGCTTAGTCGGTGCCCGTTATGGTCCCTTGGTCGATACCCTTGGTGGAGTTGATGGATGGGCGATACACCCTTGATGAGATGTTGCCTGATACCCTCCTTAGGGTTAAGTCTTAGACGATACACCATGTATAGAGGATGCCCGATGCACTCCCTTGTCTTAGGATGGTCTTGGCCGATAGACTTTGATAGCTTGGTGCCCGATACAGCCTTGGCCGTAATCCTTGTTTAGATGAGCTTGGACGATATGGTATGGTACCCATGATAGCTTTGGCCGATACCACCATGTCTTAGTTGAAGCTTTGACTTAATTGAAGTGTTGGACGATATGGCTTCATGCCCGACATGCTAACCCTAGGATGCTGACTATTATGATGCTTCATGGCCTTGCACAACACCATTCTTAGGCGTCATGGGTACCCTGGCCGATAGGGTTAACCCTTGGATGATGCTGAGATGGTTGCACGATAGGGACGCCTTGGGCGACACCCCTTTGGTCGATATGGCCCATGTTGAAGGTTAGCCCGATAGTGAAACCTAACCCTAACCCTAGCTTGGTGCACATTAGACCCTTGGCCTATAGCCCTGGTAGTGCTGCACGTTATACCTTGGTGATGGTTGCCCGACACCATGAATACTAAGGGAACCTTGATGCATGTTTGAGGATATGTAGTGTTTGCCTGATGTGGTGGTAAGTTGATTTAGGGTTTGGAACCCTAGCCTATACATCCTTTGGTGAGGGTTGGCACTGCTCGCCATACCTGTAGTGAGGGTTGCAGGAGTTTTGGTGAGGGTTCTGATAACCCAGAATGTATATAGTTGATAGTTCCATATTAATAATGATAACACAAGTGATATGATGTAATCACCTTAAATCCTGCAACTCTGATGATGAGATAAGATGATAGGTGGTGAACCAGGTATGTTTGGTAAGATATGATGTTGCTACACATGATGGTGTGACACATGCATATGGTCACATGTATAAGGCATAATATATGCCCATGATTAATAATAATACTATGAATGATAAAGAGTATGTACTCATGGATTCTTCCTTATACTTGATAGCATGATCATTCTGTTAATCCATGATGGCTTCAGTAATCTCTTTGAATGTGTATACTAACCATGCATGTATTTCATGTGGATTCATAGCTTGGTAACATCTATGAGGTAGATGTGCTCTGACTAGCACAATGTGATGATAATCTTTGATAATGGAATAGCAAGTGATAGGTCTGAGGACCTGATGTAAGGCTGAGTGCCTAGTTGAGGTGTTATCCTGTGATGATGAGATAAGGGATGCGTTCCCACAATACTAATGCATGATTATGATGCCTTGAGAGGCCGTGGTTGATATCCTGAGGGATTGAGGTCCCAGGATAGTATGTTGATGGCAATATTTATGTAATGCTATAAGGCAATGTTATACTTTGTTTTGCCTCAACAATTGGCTTAAAATATACTAATCAATTATAGATGAACCTATCATGTAGTTTGCCCTGGCCATAGATCCATTACCGCCAGTATTTGGTGATGGTGAAATAGGTTTATCCTGCGGGATTACTTGGATCGCATATTGTTGAATATGTAAGGTTTCCCCTAGCCTAAAATAGGAGGGTTGAGTGCAACTGTGGTTGTAGACTCAGGATATATGGAGCATGGTGAACATAGCCATGGCTCAGGATATGTGATGATGAGCATGATGCGTTCATGGCTTGGATGTATGTACTAGCACCTATGATGAAGTGAGATAGAGATATGGGTAGCTTGTGGAGCTGACCCAGAGGCTGAGGCCCTATAAGCATAAGACTACGGTCTTGCTTGATGATTCATGTACTGACCACGAGAAGGTGAGGTCATGGAGTTCGGATCTCCTTAGACCTTGTATGGTACTAAATTGGGCTTCACAGCCAATGGATGGACTTGAGCAGGGAAGGCTCACTTCCTCAAGGCATAATAAAATGTAATCCAGCTGAATAAGTATATCTTGCTTAGAGAAAAACACAGAACATTGATTGAGGCCTTGCTTATATAGCTGATCTAGTTACACCTTGCAGATATGTGTACGATCCTTATATCTTGTGATAAGTTCTTATAAAGCTTATCTTGTCAATCATGTTCCATAAAGAAATACTTGGTTATATGCCTCCCAGATATCTTGGTGAGCTTGATGGTAATAATAGCTTTGCTCAATATGCTGCTCTTGTTATACACTTTATCAGTTATTTGCTGTTATCTGCTTTAACCTTTGAGGTTTTATAGTTGCAGCGGGGAGTTATGTTTCTCGCTGGGACTGTGTTTCTCACCCCACTGGTTTACACTCTTTTTAGGCGATCGCTCTAGATGTGGTGGTGATCGTGAGGTTGCGGCCGAGCAGTAAGAAGAGAAGTAGAAGGCAAGAGATGGACATGTTGCTATTTTGGTGTTTTGCAGTAGAGTCTTAGAAGTCATCCCTATACTCTCAGGTCCTCGGAGGTGTTTGATGATGTTTTACGATGTTTAATTGTTGTAATTTTGTATACCCTACTACTGGCCGTACATGGCCGTTCTGTATGTATAAATAGGTGGCAAACTAATATACGTTGTTGCGACAGTGGGTGACTTTAAGTGGTGAACATATCAGGCAGGTGATCTTGAATATATCTATATATGACATGATCTTCTTGTTGGGCCTGGTTGCAAATGTTCTGTATGTATGCTTTCCGCAATCGGTTTTAATTAACCCGTATTTTTGGTAATATATGGTTCCGCACATTTTCGTGTATCATCTCATTATCTATGTGATGGCGGGGTGTCACATTTGGTTTGGTATTAGAGCTCTAGGTTCGCTGTCTACAGGGATCTAGGACTAGGTTTGCGTCTGTTCTTGTGAGTTTCCCAAATTTTCTTACAATAACCTTCTGGCCTCAGTAGAAGATAAAGCTTAAAGATGTCTGGAAACCATGAAGAACATACTGCCGAGAGCAGCGATGTTGCATTTGTTGATGGAGTAGAAGGGCAGGCACATGGAGATCGGGTGCCTGAGGTCCCCCAACTTGACCCAGCCATTCTTGAAAATCCTTCCTACCAACAGCTTATGGGACAGTTAATGGCTACAATGAATCACATGGTAGAATGAGTTCCAGTGCCTCATCCAAGAGTACAGACTCCCCATGGTGAAACATCGAGTATTGGGAAGACCTTTGAGCGGCTTCGTCGAGTCGGAGCTTTGGATTATGCTGGAACGGCTGATCCAGCGGATGCTGATCTGTGGCTGACAAGTCTTGAGAAGGCCTTCCGGATCCTCGACATCCCTGAAGAAGACAAAGTCAAGCATGCTGTCTACCTTATGAAGGGCAGTGCTGGACACTGGTGGGCCATCAAGGAGAAGAAGCGACCCGGTGAGGAGATCGGTTGGGAGATCTTCCAGTGAGAGTTCGTCAGTAGATACTTTCTAAAGACATATCTGGATGATAAGATCAACTAGTTTGAGCATCTATGCCAAGGAACGATGAGCATCATCGAGTATGAAGCCAAGTTCATGGACTTGTTGAGGGTTTGTCCTTACATGGCAGCGACAGATGATGAGCGGATCAGACGGTTTGAGAAAGGTTTGAATGTTGAACTGTCGACACCTGCTGCTGCTTTAGAGAATCGGGAGCGGTTTGCCACGTTTGTGGAGTCCGTCCGCAGGATTGAATTATCTGTTAGGGAGAAAAGAGAGTCCATGACCAGGAAAATGCATGTTCAGTTCCAGGGACAAAAATATGGTGGCTTCAAGAAGTCAAGGTTTTCAGCACCTTCCATGATGAGAGGTTCTAGTGCACTGTCACAGTGGTCTCTGAGAAAGGGAAGAGGTCATGTTTCTTTGCCGTGAAAGGCACATAGTACAACTTCTGTGGCAGTAACAAAGCCATCTAGACCACAGACAGAAGGCAGGTCATGTTATCACTGTGGACAGACGGGGCATTTAAAGTCAAATTGCCCAAGAAGAGATGTTGAAGTAACACAACAACCGAGACAGAATCAACAAGGATCAGACAGACAACATCCCAGTGCTAGCAGAGGGTGAGGATGCAGTCAAGCGTCTCAAGCGGGATCGTCTGCTCAAGGAAACAGAGGACGTGGACAACAAGCAATGACTCGATTCTATGCTATGAGTCAGTTGGAGGTGATAGTCATCCCGCAAGTGGTGACATGTCAGATGGAGTTATTTCATTCTGATTTGTCTTCTTCTTGCTTTATATCTGTTTTGGTTGACCCGGGTGCTACACACTCTTTTATCACACATAGTCTGCTTGATAGCTGTCCTTTACCTATTAGTTGTAAGGAAGATAGCCTGCTGTTAGAAACCCCTCTTGATGGTTCCTCAATGCTTCGAGAAGAGTGTCCATCTTGTGTCTTATCTTTTTCGGGACACAATATACAAGTGGATCTTATACCACTTTATATGCATGGATTCGGTGTGATCCTTGGGATGGATACCTTAGAGAAGTATAAGGTTGTATTGGACTGTGGTTCAAAGCATGCAGTGTTTGATGACAACGGAGAGAAGTGGATCTTCCAATTTGGCAACACATCCCATTATCATACAGATAATGAGGTGTTACGCGAAAACGTGCGGAAATCACCATAACCACAGATTATCAAAACACGGGTTAATTAAAACCGATTGCGGAAAACTGATAAACTGTGAAACTATTACATTCCAGTCCTCATCCTGCAAGGAAATATGTCATATATATACATACACGAGATCTGATACATGTCTATAGCTTCAAGGAACAGCTGTCTATCCATCACATGAGTTCACCACCTGTTCATATACATAAAGGCCCACATCCGGCCAACATCAGGATATACGAAATATTATCGATCGTTCATCGTGAAACAACGTCAAACACTGCCAAGGACCTGAGAGTACAGGAATGACTCTAGACTCTACCACAAAACATCCAAAACAGTAGCATATCCATCGCTTGCCTTCTACTGCTCGTCAAGCTGCTCGGCTGCAACACCACGACCACCACCACGTCTAGCTCGACCACCTAAAAAGGGTGTAAACCAGCGGGGTGAGACAATCGAACATTGTCCCAGCGGGAAACATAACTCCCCACCACAACTACAGAACCTCATCAAGATTATTATAACAGTAGATAACTGATAACATGTATAACAAAAGCAGTCTATATGAAGCAAAGCTATTCTTACCAACAAGCTTACCAGCTGTACAAAGGCATGTAACCAAATATCTCTCAATGGAACATTATTGACAAGATAAGATATATCACTATGTAACATGATAATCAGAATAAGATATATTGCCACATAACCTGAGGAATATAAAAGTAACTGCAAGATATAACAGAATTAATTACACAATCAAGGCCTCATCCAATGTTTTGTGTTTATCTTATGCAGTAAATACTAAACGGCTGAATTACGTATTATTATTATTATGCCTTGAGGAAGTGAACCGTACCGTTCAAATCCAACCTTTGGCTGCGAAGCCTATACTGGTGCCATACATGGTCAATGGAAGAGACGGACTCCACGACCTCCCATTCCGTGGTCAGTGCACGTAACAAAGTAGGACCGTAGTCACTTGCTTGAGTGGTCTTAGCCACAGGGTCATCTCCATAGGCTACCCTTTCTAGCCCGCCTTGGTACAGGTCTCGGCACTAGTATATTGGAGCCACGGGCCAGTTCACCGTGCTCTGAGCCATGAACGTATTCATGCTCCTCATATCACATATCTTGAGCCATGGGCCTATTCACCATGCTCTTCATCACAATTGGGCTACGGACCTGAATCCGCACCCTTGAGTCTACAACCAAAGTTGCACTCTTACCTCCTCAATGTAGGCTAGGAGCAACCTACACATATTCAACAATATGCGCTTCCAGGTTAACCCGTAGAAGAAACCGTTTCACCATCACAAAATCCTGACGATGATGGATCTATGGCCAGGGCAAACTACATGATATATTTCACTGTGATTAATTAGTATCTTTTAGATGGATTGCAAGATTTAACTAAGTTGTATAACATACAAGATATAATAGAAAATAAATAACATAAACTCATCATTATATTATTATTGTCAATCACATCAACCTGATCCATCTCAAGGATCCAATCATCACATGTTACCACTTGGCTTCTTGCCAACTATCCAGATCCATCTCAAGGATCATCACATACCATGGGATCTCAATCCCTCATCCTATTTTGCCACTGCCTCTCAATGCTCACATCAACATCATGGGACAAACACATCATACATACAATCTCATCAACCAGAGTAATTATCAAAGTGATGTTACTCATCACATATGTCTCATAGCCTTTTTATGGCTAATCATCACCTGCTTGGTCAGGGAATACAATAATCGTAGTTTCAACATAAGGACTATACTTATCAATCTTACATTAACTGATGATCAAGTGTATAAAGCACATCATTAACAAACCATAACCATACTTATCCTCATCTCAGAATTATGCGAATAATCAAGATGATTACTTCATACATATAGCCATGTGGGATATACAGGACAAGCACTATGGTTACCATTATCATTACTATCACCATCCACTATCATTACTATTATCATATCATTACCACTACTACTACCATCATCATTATTGTTACCATTACTATCATCATCTACTAGTGTGACTACCACTATTAACAGATAAGCATGATGATTCTCTTAATGCATATCAATACCACTACTATCATCATTGTCATCACTACTATTATCAACATCATTACTACCATTAACATTGTTATTGTTGTTACTACTAGCAAGGCATCACCATAATTTGGAAGCAAGGATATATGTATGTGCATAACTAATCATTTCCATGATACAAGGAACCGTCACTGAAGGATTACAAGACCCTCACTATTACTCACCACAACCCTCACTAAAAGATGGATACAACAGCCACCTACCCTCACCCATACTCAAGCATAATGGTTGGTGTTCATAGTAGCAACGCTGCGTTGCTACAAAGGCGACCAGCGCGCGTGACACAGCGTCATAGGAAGGAAGGGAAACGTGCGTCAGGGGAGTATCGGGCATCCCTTGCATATCGGGCAATGCCCGTCTCGCCCAGCGTTATCAGCCGACGTACCAGGGCAACGCAACGCCCATCACGCCTACCTCCAACGCCCGATACAGTTGCTAGCAAAATGGATAGGTCACCACCAACTCTAACAACCAAGAGAGAGATAGGACACTTCCTCAAAACGTGCAACCACAAGCCAAGGCCTAACGGCCGACACACAACCAATGAAGGGGGGCGTAACGCCCGTCACAAGCCCAAGGGGTATTGCCCGACATCTCAACCTATCGCCCATCAAGGCCTATCGGCCAACACAAGAACAACTATATCGTCCAGCACAAGAGCACAAAGGACATCGTCCAGCAAGGCAAGAACCAGGCATGTGATGCCCAACACAACAACGAATGATAACGCCCAACACACTAGCCTATCGCCGACAAGCTAGGTCAGGAGGGCTGTCGGGCAGCACCTTCCACTCTCAACACGACCCAAAAGCATCACTCACAAAGCCATCTTCTTCCTCATGTACAAGGCACTCGAAACCCTAGGAAAGGGTCACCACCAAACCGAGCTCACTTTCTAGCCCATGGTGAGAAGGGGGTCTTGCTCAAACAACTAGGACACAAGCTCACCTCAATCGACTAAGAAGGAGGGGTGTTGCTCATGGCAGTAGAAGCTCAAGCTTATTCTTCTAGACCAAGGGGAGAAAGGAGTGTTTCTCACCAACAAACCCTAGGTTACACGGATCGGCCAACATGAAACTAAGCAAGAAACAAAGCTACTACATGTAAACAAGATCATAATAAGAGATAATGGAGTTAGGGTTTAGAAGTTATGCAACCCGCCTTAAGATCCAAGCTCCAAGGAAGAAGAAGAACTCCAAGCTTCAAGGGATGTCGACCACCACTTGCTCCTCCAAGGTGTGTCGGCCGACAAGCTGGCTTCTTCAAAGGTGTATCAGCCACCACAAGCAAGGAAGGGGGGGTGGTGTCTTGCACAAGATGGAGAGGAACCAAAGAGACCTTAAGCTAAGGAAAGACCACACCTATATAGAAGGAAAGGGAGGAGAAAACAAGGCTGGTCCACGCAAGGTGTCACTTGCCTAGGGACACTTGTCCTAGATCTCAAGCCACTACTCTAGCAAGCTCCATCCACATGGCAAAGATATGCACCAAGTGTCCACTAAACAAGGTCAAGGTTGGATCAAGCATCATGGGCGACACAACATGTTGTTCCATGGGCGACACACCAAGGTACCATGGGCGACACACTCCCATCCTCATGGGCGACACACTCCCTTGGCCGATACAAGCACCATCTTGGGCAACACAAGGCTCATCCAAGCCCAAACAAGGCACCTCAAGGCCCAAACAAGCTCAACCAGGCCCAAAAGAACTCAAGCAACAAGCCCAAGCCTTCCTCTCAAACCTAGAGGAAGCAAAGAGAGAGAGAAACACCTCACAAGGTGGCAAACTTGCACACAAAACCGTAGACTGGGGTTATTTGCAAGTAGCCCCTCCAACTCTCCACAAAGCACAACCAAACCCTAATCACCACTAAAGGTGATTAGCAAGCACCAAAGCACCAAGGTTAAGCAAAACAAATAGGGTAAACCCTAAAGGAAGGTCAGGGTCCTTACAAGCTAACCCCCTTTAAGGGATTTCATCCCCGAAATCCGAAGAGAAAAGCGAGGGGTACTTCCTCCTCATCTCTTCCTCAAGCTCCCACGTGGCTTCCTCAACGCCACGACGCTACCAAAGAACCTTTACAAGAACCAAGTCCTTCCTCTTCAGCTTCTTGACCCTTCTGTCAAGGATTGCCACAGGACCTTCCTCGTGGGTCACGTCTGCACCAAGCTCAACCTCAACTGGCTGTATCACTGTACCCGAATCCGGATGACTTTTCTTCAGCATACTGACATGGAACACTAGATGTAACCTGTGCAACTATAGAGGCAACTCTATCTCATAAGCTACCTTTCCAACACGTGCTATAACTAAGTAAGACCCCATATACCTGGGTGATAACTTACCCTTCCGACCAAACCTTAGCACTTCTTTCCACGGCGAGACCTTAAGATATACTTTGTCTCCTACCTGGAACTCCAAAGGTCGTCGGTGATTGTCTGCATAAGACTTTTGCCTGTCCTGTGCCACTTTCAACTGTTGTTGTATCACTCTGATCTTATCTGTTGTCTGCTGGACTAACTCAGGACCTAAAAGCTGATACTCACCAGACTCATACCAACACAAAGGAGATCTGCACTTCCTTCCATACAAAGCCTCATAAGGAGCCATGTCAATGCTCCGCTGATAACTGTTGTTGTAGGCAAACTCTATCAAACTTAGGTGTATATCCCAGTTGCCTAGAAACTGCAAAACACAAGCTCGAAGGAAATCTTCCAAAATCTGAATAGTCCTTTCAGACTGTCCATCCGTCTGCGGGTGAAAAGATGTACTGAACCTCAACTGTGTTCCCAACGCTTTGTGCAACTGTTCCCAAAAACGACTCGTAAACTGAGGACCTCTGTCAGAAACTATCGTTGCTGGCACACCATGCAGACATACTATCTCATCAACATATACTCAAGTGAGTTTCTCGGCTGTATATGTCGTCTTCACTGGTAGAAAATGGGCAGACTTAGTCAATCTGTCCACCATCACCCAAATGGAATCATGATTCCTAGTTGTCCTGGGTAGACCAACTACGAAATCCATGGTTATATGATCCCATTTCCACTGCAATATCGGCAAAGGTTGCAACGTACCTACCGGCTTCTGATGTTCAGCCTTCACTTGCTGACAAACCGCACATCAAGCCACAAACTCAGCTACATCTTTCTTCAAACCGGGCCACCAGTACAAGTCCTTCAGACTATGATACATCTTGGTGACTCCTGGATGCATAGAATACATCAATGTGTGTGCTTCCTCGAGCACCAACTTCCTTATCTCATCAACATCTGGAACCACCATCCTATTACGATAATAGACTAATCCATCTTCGGACTCATGAAACCCATCATGCTTGTCGCTGCCAAACTCTGATCTGATCAACTGTACCGCATCATCTATCTGTTGTGCATCCTTGATCTACTGTCTCAATGTAGGCTTAACTTGCATCTGTTCTAAAAGACCAGACAACAAAGAAACTTCCATCTGCACATTCATCTGTCGTAGAGAAATAAACATATCCCACCTATGGCATACCAGGGAACTCAACTGTGCCTTCTTTGAAGAAAGAGAAGAAGACTTTTTGCTAAGCGCATCAGCTACCACATTTGCCTTACCAGGATGATACTCGATAGTGCAGTCAAAATCATTGATCAACTCCATCCATCGACGCTGTCGCATGTTCAACTCATGCTGCGTAAAGATGTACTTCAGATTCTTATGATCTGTAATGATTTGACATACTTCCCCATACAGATAATGTCTCCAAATCTTTAACGCATGAACCACTGCTGCCAGCTCCAAGTTATGAGTCGAATAGTTCTCCTCATTTTTCTTGAGTTGTCGCGAGGAAAAAGAAACCACATGATCTTCCTGCATCAACACACAACCTAAACCTTTCTTGGAAGCATCACAGAAAACAACATAGCCTTTCCCAGGCTCTGGCAAGATCAACACTGGAGCACTGGTCAGTTTCTCCTTCAGACTCTGGAAAGCTTGCTGGCATCGATCATCCCAAACAAAAGGTACATCCTTCTTGGTCAACTTCATCATAGGCAACGCGATCACACTGAAGTCCTTGATAAACCTCCGGTAGTATCCTGCTAAACCAAGGAAGCTACGAACCTCTATCGGCGTCTTCGGTTGTTCCCAATCCGCAACATATTCCACCTTCTTCGGATCTACTTTGACTCCTTCGGCAGATATCATATGACCTAAGAAAGTCACTTCCTCCAACCAGAACTCACACTTACTGAACTTGGCATATAACTGATGTTGACGAAGAAGAGTCAACGCTCGACGAAGATGTTGCTCATGCTCTTGCCTGTCCCGACTATAGATCAAGATGTCATCTATAAAGACTACAACAAAATGATCTAAGAACGGACGGAACACTATGTTCATCAGATCCATGAAAGCAGCAGGTGCATTGGTTAGCCCGAACGGCATAACCACAAACTCGAAGTGACCATACCTCGTCCTGAAAGCTGACTTTGGTATGTCATATGCCTTAATCCTCAACTGATGATATCCAGACCGTAGATCGATTTTTGAAAACACTATAGCACCACGCAACTGATCGAACATATCATCTATCCTCGGTAACGGGTATTTATTCTTGATCGTGACTTTGTTCAATTGCCGGTAATCTATACACAACCGCATCGAACCATCCTTCTTCTTAACGAACAACATGGGAGCACCCCAAGGCGACGTACTCGGTCTGATAAAACCTTTTTCCAACAACTCTTGTAGCTATTTCTTCAGCTCTGCCATCTCTAACGGAGTCATCCTATATGGTGTCTGTGCAACTGGCTGTGTTCCTGGTACCAGATTGATCTCAAAATCAATCTCTCGGGGTGGGGGAACACCAGGAAACTCTTCAGGAAACACATATGCAAACTCTCGAACAACGGATACCTCCTCAAGACTAGGACCTTACGCCTTGGTAACCACAACGGTATCCACCACGTGAGCCAAGAACACTTCACATCCTTGCCGTAGCAACTTATCTGCCACCATAGCCGATACCAGACACGTCGGAAGAATCTTCCTATCTCCCTCGAATATCCACTTCTCTCCAGCATCATCAAACACTACCTTCTTGGAACCACAGTCCAAAACAACCTTATACTTCTCTAAGGTATCCATCCCAAGGATGGCATCGAAACCATGCATATCAAGTGGTATAAGATCTACTTGGATGCGGTGTCCCGAGAAAGACAAGACACAAGATGGACACTCTTCTCGAAGCAAAGAGGAACCATCAAGAGGGGTTTCTAGCAACAAACTATCCTTCTTACAGCTAACAGGTAAACGATAGTTTTCAAGCATACTATAGGCGATAAAAGAGTGTGTAGCACCCGGGTCAACCAGAACAAATATAAAGCAAGAAGAAGACATATCAGAATGAAATAACTCCATCTGACCTGTCACCACTCACGGGTTGACTATCACCTCCGACTGACTCATAGCATAGAATCGAGCCCTTACTTACTGTCCACGACCTCTGCTTCCTTGAGCAGACGATCCAGCCTGAGATGCTTGACCGCATCCTCGACCTCTTCTACCACTGGGTTGTGGCCTCTCTGACCTCTGAAAACTCTGTCTCGGCTGTTGCGTCACTTCAACATCTTTATTCGGGCAATTGAGCCTGAAATGCCCGACTTGTCCACAAAGGTGACATGACCTGCCCTCAAACCGTGGCCTAGCTGGCCCTGTCACTACAACAGAAGTTGTACTATGTGCCTTAGATGGCGAAGATACATAACCTTTCCCCTTACTCGGATACCACTAAGACGGTATACCAGAACTTCTCATCACTGTCGGCGATGAAAACCTAGGCTTCTTAAAGCCACCAATCCTCCGTCCCTGAAACTGAGCTGGTCTTTTGTGAGACATGGATTCTCTTTTCTCCCTTACTGTCCTTTTAATCCTTTGAACAGATTCCACAAACGTAGCAAACCGCTCCCAATTTTCCAACGCAGACACATGGGTTGTCAACTCAGCACTCAAACCCTTCTCGAAATGTCTGATCCGTTCCTCATCTATTGCCGCCATGTGATGACAAAACCTCAACAGATCCATAAACTTGGCCTCGTATTCAGTGATGTTCATCGTTCCTTGTCGCAACCTCTCAAACTGACTGATCTTCTCATCCAGATACATCTTGGGAAAGTATCTGGTGATGAACTCACGTCGCAACACTTCCCAACAGATCACCTCACCGGGCCGCTTCTCTTCTTCGATGGTCCACCAGTGACCATCACTACCCTTCAGAAGGTAGACAACATGCTTTACTTTGTCTGCTTTGAGGATGTCAAGGATCCGGAAAGCCTTCTCAAAACTTGTCAGCCACAGATCTGCATCCGCTGGAGTAGTTGTTCCAGCATAATCTGAAGCTCCGACTCGGCGAATCCGCTCAAAGGTATTTCCAATACCCGATGCTTCTCCATGGGGAACCTGTGCTCTTGGAGTAGGCACTGGTAATCGCTCAACCATGAGATTCATCGTAGCCATTATCTGCCCCATAAGCTGTTGGTAAGCAGGATGTTCAAGAATGGCTGGGTTAGGTTGGGGGACCTCAGGCACCCGATCTCCATGTGCCTGTCCTTCAGCTGAAGCAGCATCACTGTATTCAACTGAGTGTTCTTCATGGTTTCCAGACATCATGAATCTTCTTCTGCTGAGGCAGAAGATATTGTAAGAAAACCTGGAAAACACACAAGAACAAACTCAACCTAGTCCTAAATCCCTGTAGACTCAGCGAACCTAAAGCTCTGATACCAAAACTTGTGGCAACACTTCCCATTATCATACAGATAACAAGGTGTTACGCGAAAACGTGTGGAAATCACCATAACCACAGATTATCAAAACACGGGTTAATTAAAACCGATTGCGGAAAACTGATAAACTGTGAAACTATTACATTCCAGTCCTCATCATGCAAGGAAATATGTCATATATATACATACACGAGATCTGATACGTGTCTACAACTTCAAGGAACAACTGTCTATCCATCACATGAGTTCACCACCTATTCATATACATAAAGGCCCACATCCGACCAATAGCAGGATATACAAAATATTATCGATTGTTCATCGTGAAACAACGTCAAACACTGCCAAGGACCTGAGAGTACAGGAATGACTCTAGACTCTACCACAAAACATCCAAAACAGCAGCATATCCATCGCTTGCCTTCTACTGCTCGTCAAGCTGCTCGGCCGCAACACCACGACCACCACCACGTCTAGCTCGACCACCTAAAAAGGGTGTAGACCAGCAGGGTGAGACAATCGAACATTGTCCCAGCGGGAAACATAACTCCCCACCACAACTACAGAACCTCATCAAGATTATTATAACAGTAGATAACTGATAACAGGTATAACAAAAGCAGTCTATATGAAGCAAAGCTATTCTTACCGACAAGCTTACCATCTGTACAAAGGCATGTAACCAAATATCTCTCAATGGAACATGATTGACAAGATAAGATATATCGCTATGTAACATGATAATCAGAATAAGATATATTGCCACATAACCTGAGGAATATAAAAGTAACTGCAAGATATAACAGAATTAATAACACAATCAAGGCCTCATCCAATGTTTCGTGTTTATCTGTAGTAAATACTAAACGGCTGAATTACATATTATTATTATTATGCCCTGAGGAAGTGAACCGTACCGTTCAAATCCAACCTTTGGCTGTGAAGCCTATACTGGTGCCATACAGGGTCAATGGAAGAGTCGGACTCCACGACCTCCCATTCCGTGGTCAGTGCACGTAACAAAGCAGGACCGTAGTCACTTGCTTGAGTGGTCTTAGCCACATGGTCAGCTCCATAGGCTACCCTTTCTAGCCCGCCTTGGTACAGGTCTCGGCGCTAGTATATTGGAGCCACAGGCCAGTTCACCATTCTCTGAGCCATGAACGTATTCATGCTCCTCATATCACATATCTTGAGCCATGGGCCTGTTCACCATGCTCTTCATCACAATTGGGCTACGGACCTGAATCCGCACCCTTGAGTCTACAACCGAAGTTGCACTCTTGCCTCCTCAATTTAGGCTAGGAGCAACCTACACATATTCAACAATATGCGCTTCCAGGTTAACCCGTAGGAGAACCCGTTTCACCATCACCAAATCCTGACGATGATGGATCTATGCCCAGGGCAAACTACATGATATATTTCACTGTGATTAATTAGTATCTTTTAGATGGATTACAAGATTCAACCAACTTGTATAGCATACAAGATATAACAGAAAATAAATAACATAAACTCATCATTATATTATTATTGTCAATCACATCAACCTGATCCATCTCAAGGATCCAATCATCACATGTTACCACTTGGCTTCTTGCCAACTATCCATATCCATCTCAAGGATCATCACATACCATGGGATCTCAATCCCTCATCCTGTTTTGCCACTGCCTCTCAATGCTCACATCAACATCATGGGACAAACACATCATACATACAATCTCATCAACCAGAGTAATTATCAAAGTGATGTTACTCATCACATATCTCTCATAGCATTTTCATGGCTAATCATCACCTGCATGGTCAGGGATTACAATAATCGTAGTTTCAACATAAGGACTATACTTATCAATCTTACATTAATTGATGATCAAGTGTATAAAGCACATCATTAACAAACCATACCCATACTTATCCTCATCTCAGAATTATGCGAATAATCAAGATGATTACTTCATACATATAGCCATGTGGGATATACAGGATAAGCACTATGGTTACCATTATCATTACTATCACCATCCACTATCATTACTATTATCATATCATTACCACTACTACTACCATCATCATTATTGTTACCATTACTATCATCATCTACTAGTGTGACTACCACTATTAACAGATAAGCATGATGATTCTCTTAATGCATATCAATACCACTACTATCATCGTTGTCATCACTACTATTATCAACATCATTACTACCATTAACATTGTTATTGTTGTTACTACTAGCAAGGCATCACCATCATTTGGAAGCAAGGATATATGTTTGTGCATAACTAATCATTTCCATGATACAAGGAACCATCAGTGAAGGATTACAAGACCCTCACTATTACTCACCACAACCCTCACTAAAAGATGGATACAACAGCCACCTACCCTCACCCATACTCAAGCATAACGGCTGGTGTTCATAGCAGCAACACTGCGTTGCTACAAAGGCGACCAGCGTGCGCGACACAGCGTCACAGGAAGGAGGGGTAACGTGCGCCAGGGGAGTATCGGGCATCCCTTGCATATCGGGCAACACCCGTCTCGCCCAGCGTTATCAGCCGACGCACCAGGGCAATGCAACGCCCGTCACGCCTACCTCCAATGCCCGATACACTTGCTAGCAAAACGGCCAGGTCACCACCAACTCTAACAACCAAGAGAGAGATAGGACACTTCCTCAAAATGTGCAACCACAAGCCAAGGCCTAACGGCCGACACACAACCAAGGAAGGGGGACGTGATGCCCGTCACAAGCCCAAGGGGTATCGCCCGACATCTCAACCTATCGCCCATCAAGGCCTATCGGCCAACACAAGAACAACCATATCGCCCAGCACAAGAGCACAAAGGATATCATCCAGCAAGGCAAGAACCAGGCATGTGATGCCCAACACAACAACGAAGGATAACGCCCAACACACTAGCCTATCGCTGAAAAGCTAGGTCAGGAGGGCTGTCGGGCAGCACCTTCCACTCTCAACATGACCCAAAAGCATCACTCACAAAGCCATCTTCTTCCTCATGTACAAGGCACTCGAAACCCTAGGAAAGGGTCACCACCAAACCGAGCTCACTTTCTAGCCCATGGTGAGAAGGGGGTCTTGCTCAAACAACTAGGACACAAGCTCACCTCAATCGACTAAGAAGGAGGGGTGTTGCTCATGGCACTAGAAGCTCAAGCTCACTCTTCTAGACCAAGGGTAGAAAGGAGTGTTGCTCACCTACAAACCCTAGGTTACAAGGATCGGCCAACATGAAACTAAGCAAGAAACGAAGCTACTACATGTAAACAAGATCATAATAAGAGATAATGGAGTCAGGGTTTAGAAGTTATGCAACCCGCCTTAAGCTCCAAGCTCCAAGGAAGAAGAAGAACTCCAAGCTTCAAGGGATGTCGACCACCACTTGCTCCTCCAAGGTGTGTCGGCCGACAAGCTGGCTTCTTCAAGGGTGTATCGACCACCACAAGCAAGGAAGGGGGGGTGGTGTCGTGCACAAGATGGAGAGGAACCAAAGAGACCTTAAGCTAAGGAAAGACCACACCTATATACAAGGAAAGGGAGGAGAAAACAAGGTTGGTCCACGCAAGGTGTCACTTGCCTAGGGACACTTGTCCTAGAGCTCAAGCCACTACTCTAGCAAGCTCCATCCACATGGCAAAGATATGCACCAAGTGTCCACTAAACAAGGTCAAGGTTGGATCAAGCATCATGGGCGACACAACATGTTGCTCCATGGGCGACACACCAAGGTACCATGGGCGACACACTCCCATCCTCATGGGCGACACACTCCCTTGGCCGATACAAGCACCATCTTGGGCGACACAAGGCTCATCCAAGCCCAAACAAGGCACCTCAAGGCCCAAACAAGCTCAACCAGGCCCAAAAGAACTCAAGAAACAAGCCCAAGCCTTCCTCTCAAACCTAGAGGAAGCAAAGAGAGAGAGAAACACCTCACAAGGTGGCAAACTTGCACACAAAACCGTAGACTGGGGTTATTTTCAAGTAGCCCCTCCAACTCTCCACAAAGCACAACCAAACCCTAATCACCACTAAAGGTGATTAGCAAGCACCAAAGCACCAAGGTTAAGCAAAACAAACAGGGTAAACCCTAAACGAAGGTCAGGGTCCTTACAAGCTAGCCCCCTTTAAGGGATTTCGTCCCCGAAATCCGAAGAAAAAAGCGAGGGGTACTTCCTCCTCATCTCTTCCTCAAGCTCCCACGTGGCTTCCTCAACGCCACGATGTTGCCAAAAAATATTTACAAGAACCAAGTCCTTCCTCTGCAGCTTCTTGACCGTTCTATCAAGGATCGCCATAGGACCTTCCTCGTAGGTCACGTCTGCATCAAGCTCAACCTCAACTGGCTGTATCACTGTACCTGAATCCGGATGACTTTTCTTCAGCATACTGACATGGAACACTGGATGTAACCTGTGCAACTCTGGAGGCAACTCTATCTCATAAGCTACCTTTCCAACACGTGCTATAACTGAGTAAGGCGCCATATACCTGGGTGCTAACATACCCTTCCGATCAAACCTTAGCACTCCTTTCCACGGCGAGACCTTAAGATATACTTTGTCTCCTACCTGGAACTCCAAAGGTCATCGACGATTGTCTGCATAAGACTTTTGTCTGTCCTGTGCCACTTTCAACTGTTGTTGTATCACTCTGATCTTATCTGTTGTCTGCTGGACTAACTCAGGACCCAAAAGCTGATACTCACCAGACTCATACCAACACAAAGGAGATCTACACTTCCTTCCATACAAAGCCTCATAAGGAGCCATGTCAATGCTCCACTGATAACTGTTGTTGTAGGCAAACTCTATCAAACTTAGGTGTACATCCCAGTTGCCTAGAAAATGCAAAACACAAGCTCGAAGGAGATCTTCCAAAATCTGAATAGTCCTTTCAGACTGTCCATCCGTCTGCGGGTGAAAAGCTGTACTGAACCTCAACTGTGTTCCCAACGCTTTGTGCAATTGTTCCCAAAAATGACTCGTAAACTAAGGACCTCTGTCAGAAACTATCATTGCTGGCACACCATGCAGACGTACTATTTCATCAACATATACTCAAGCGAGTTTATTGGCTGTATACGTCGTCTTCACTGGTAGAAAATGGGCAGACTTAGTCAATCTGTCCACTATCACCCAAATGGAATCATGATTCCTAGTTGTCCTGGCTAGACCAACTATGAAATCCATGGTTATATGATCCCATTTCCACTCTAGTATCGGCAAAGGTTGCAACGTACCTGCCGGCTTCTGATGTTCAGCCTTCACTTGTTGACAAACCGCACATCTAGCCACAAACTCAGCTACATCTTTCTTCAAACTGGGCCCCCAGTACAAGTCCTTCATATTATGATACATCTTGGTGACACCTGGATGCATAGCATACATCGATGTGTGTGCTTCCTCGAGCACCAACTTCCTTAGCTCATCAAAATCTGGAACCACCATCCTATTACGATAACAGACTAGTCCATCCTCGGACTCATGAAACCCATCATGCTTGTCGCTGCCGAACTATGATCTGATCAACTGTACCACATCATCTATCTATTGTGCATCCTTGATCTGCTGTCTCGACGTAGGCTTAACTTGCATATGTGCTAAAAGACCAGACAACAAAGAAACTTCCATCTGCAAATTCATCTGTCGTAGAGAAACAAACATATCCCGCCTATGGCATACCAGGGAACTCAACTGCGCCTTCTTTGAAGAAAGAGAAGAAGACTTTCTGCTAAGCGCATCAGCTACCACATTCGCCTTACCAGGATGATACTCGATAGTGCAGTCGAAATCATTGATCAACTCCATCCATCGACGATGTTGCATGTTCAACTCATGCTGTGTAAAGATGTACTTCAGATTCTTATGATCTGTAAAGATTTGACATACTTCCCCATACAGATAATGTCTCCAAATCTTTAATGCATGAACCACTACTGCCAGCTCCAAGTCATGAGTCGAATAGTTCTCCTCATGTTTCTTGAGTTGTCGCGAGGCAAAAGAAACCACATGATCTTCCTGCATCAACACACAACCTAAACCTTTCTTGGAAGCATCACAGAAAACAACATAGCCTTTCCCAGGCTCTGGCAAGATCAACACTGGAGCACTGGTCAGCTTCTCCTTCAGACTCTGGAAAGCTTGCTGGCATCGATCATCCCAAACAAAAGGTACATCCTTCCTGGTCAATTTCCTCATAGGCAACACGATCACACTGAAGTCCTTGATAAACCTCCGGTAGTATCCTGCTAAACTAAGGAAACTACGGACCTCTGTCGGCGTCTTCAGTTGTTCCTAATCCACAACGGATTCCACCTTCTTTGGATCTACTTTGACTCCTTCGACAGATATCATATGACCTAAGAAAGTCACTTCCTCCAACCAGAACTCACACTTACTGAACTTGGCATATAACTGATGTTGACGAAGAAGAGTCAACGCTCGACGAAGATGTTGGTCATGCTCTTGCCTGTCCCGACTATAGATCAAGATGTCATCTATAAAGACTACAACAAACTGATCTAAGAACGGACGGAACACTCTGTTCATCAGATCCATGAAAGCACCAGGTGCATTGGTTATCCCGAACGGCATAACCACAAACTTGAAGTGACCATACCTCATCCTGAAAGCTGACTTTGGTATGTCATCCGCCTTAATCCTCAACTGGTGATATCTAGACCATAGATCGATTTTCGAAAACACTGTAGCACCACGCAACTGATCGAACAGATCATCTATCCTCGGTAACGGGTATTTATTCTTGATCGTGACTTTGTTCAATTGCCGGTAATCTATACACAACCGCATCGAACCATCCTTCTTCTTAATGAACAACACGGGAGCACCCCAAGGCGACGTACTCGGTCTGATAAAACCTTTCTCCAGCAACTCTTGCAGCTATTTCTTCAGCTCTGCCATCTCTAACGGAGCCATCCTATATGGTGTCTGTGCAACTGGCTGTGTTCCTGGTACCAAATTTATCTCAAAATCAATCTCTCGGGGTGGGGGAACACCAGGAAACTCTTCAGGAAACACATATGCAAACTCTCGAACAACAGATACCTCCTCAAGACTAGGACCTTTCGCCTTGGTAACCACAACGGTATCTACCACGTGAGCCAAGAACGCTTCACATCCTTGCCATAGCAACTTATCTGCCACCATAGCCGATACCAGACACGTCGGAAGAATCTTCCTATCTCCCTGGAAGATCCACTTCTCTCCAGCATCATCAAACACTGCCTACTTGGAATCATAGTCCAAAACAACCTTATACTTCTCTAAGGTATCCATCCCAAGGATGGCATCGAAACCATGCATATCAAGTGGTATAAGATCTACTTGGATGCGGTGTCCCGAGAAAAACAAGACCCAAGATGGACACTCTTCTCAAAGCAAAGAGGAACCATCAAGAGGGGTTTCTAATAACAAACTATCCTTCTTACAGCTAACAGGTAAACGACAGTTTTCAAGCATACTATAGGCAATAAAAGAGTGTGTAGCACCCAGGTCAACCAGAACAGATATAAAACAAGAAGAAGACATATCATAATGAAATAACTCCATCTGACCTGTCACCACTCACGGGTTGACTATCGCCTCCGACTGACTCATAGCATAGAATCGAGCCATTGCTTGCTGTCCACGACCTCTGCTTCCTTGAGCAGAGGATCCATCCTGAGACGCTTGACCGCGTCCTCGACCTCTGCTACCACTGGGTTGTGGCCTCTCTGACCTCTGAAAACTCTGTCTCGGCTGTTGCGTCACTTCAACATCTTTATTCGGGCAATTGAGCCTGAAATGCCCGACTTGTCCACAAAGGTGACATGACATGTCCTCAAACTGTGGCCTAGCTGGCCCTGTCACTGCTACATAAGTTGTACTATGCGCCTTAGATGGCGAAGATACATAACCTTTCCCCTTACTTGGAGACCATTGAGACGGTATACTAGAACTTCTCATCACTGCCGGCGATGAAAACCTAGGCTTCTTAAAGCCACCAATCCTCCGTCCCTGAAACTGAGCAGGTCTTTTGTGAGACATGGATTCTCTTTTCTGCTCACTGACCTTTCAATCCTTCGAACAGATTCCACGAATGTAGCAAACCGCTCCCAGTTTTCCAACGCAGACACAGGGGTTGTCAACTCATCACTCAAACCCTTCTCGAAACGTCTGATCCGTTCCTCATCTGTTACCGCCATGTGAGGACAAAACCTCAACAGATCCATAAACTTGGCCTCGTATTCAGTGATGTTCATCGTTCCTTGTCGCAACCTCTCAAACTGACTGATCTTCTCATCTAGATACGTCTTGGGAAAGTATCTGGTGATGAACTCGCATCGAAACACTTCCCAATAGATCACCTCACCGGGCCGCTTCTCTTTTTCGATGGTCCACCAGTGACCAGCACTACCCTTCAGAAGGTAGACAACATGCTTTACTTTGTCTGCTTCGGGGATGTCAAGGATCCGGAAAGCCTTCTCAAAACTTGTCAGCCACAGATCTGCATCCGCTGGATCAGCCGTTCCAGCATAATCCGAAGCTCTGACTCGGCGAAGCCGCTCAAAGGTCTTTCTAATACCCGATGCTTCTCCATGGGGAACCTGTGCTCTCAGAGGAGGCACTGGTAATCGCTCAACCATGAGATTCATCGTAGCCATTATCTGCCCCATAAGGTGTTGGTAAGCAGGTTGTTCGAGAATGGCTGGGTTAGGTTGGGGGACCTCAGGCACCCGATCTCCATGTGCCTGTCCTTCAGCTGAAGGAGCATCACTGTATTCAGCTGAGTGTTCTTCATGGTTTCCAGACATCGTGACTCTTCTTCTGCTGAGGCAGAAGATATTGTAAGAAAACCTGGAAAACACACAAGAACAGACTCAACCTAGTCCTAAATCCCTGTAGACTCAGCGAACCTAAAGCTCTGATACTAAAACTTGTGGCAACACATCCCATTATCATACAGATAACGAGGTGTTACGCAAAAATGTTAGGAAATCACCATAACCACAGATTATCAAAACACGGGTTAATTAAAACCGATTGTGGAAAACTGATAAACTGTGAAACTATTACATTCCAGTCCTCATCCTGTAAGGAAATATGTCATATATATACATACACGAGATCTGATACGTGTCTACAACTTCAAGGAACAACTATCTATCCATCACATGAGTTCACTACCTGTTCATATACATAAAGGCCCACATCCGGCCAACAGCAGGATATACGAAATATTATCGATCGTTCATCGTGAAACAACGTCAAACACTGCCAAGGACCTGAGAGTACAGGAATGACTCTAGACTCTATCACAAAACATCCAAAACAGCAGCATATCCATCGCTTGCCCTCTACTGCTCGTCAAGCTACTCGGCCGCAACACCACAACCACCACCACGTCTAGCTCGACCACATAAAAAGGGTGTAAACCAACGGGGTGAGACAATCAAACATTGTCTCAGTGGGAAACATAACTCCCCACCGCAACTACAAAACCTCATCAAGATAATTATAACAGTAGATAACTGATAACAGGTATAACAAAAGCAGTCTATATGAAGCAAAGCTATTCTTATCGACAAGCTTACCAGCTGTACAAAGGCATGTAGCCAAATATCTCTCAATGGAACATGATTGACAAGATAAGATATATCGCTATGTAACATGATTATCAGAATAAGATATATTGCCACATAACCTGAGGAATATAAAAGTAACTGCAAGATATAATAGAATTAATTACACAATCAAGGCCTCATCCAATGTTTCGTGTTTATCTTATGTAGTAAATACTAAATGGCTAAATTACGTATTATTATTATGCCCTGAGGAAGTGAACCGTACCGTTCCAATCCAACCTTTGGTTGTGAAGCCTATACTGGTGCCATACAGGGTCAATGGAAGAGCCGGACTCCATGACCTCCCATTCCGTGGTCAGTGCACGTAATAAAGATGGATCGTAGTCACTTGCTTGAGTGGTCTTAGCCACAGGGTCAGCTCCATAGTCTACGCTTTCTAGCCCGCCTTGGTACAGGTCTCGGCTCTAGTATATTGGAGTCACGGGCCAGTTCACCGTGCTCTGAGCTATGAACGTATTCATGCTCCTCATATCACATATCTTGAGCTATGGGCCTGTTCACCATGCTGTTCATCACAATTGGGCTACATACCTGAATCCGCACCCTTGAGTCTACAACCAAAGTTGCACTCTTACCTCCTCAATTTAGGCTAGGAGCAACCTACACATATTCAACAATATGCGCTTCCAGGTTAACCCGTAGGAGAACCCATTTCACCATCACCAAATCCTGATGATGATGGATCTATGGCTAGGGCAAACTACATGATATATTTCACTGTGATTAATTAGTATCTTTTAGATGGATTGCAAGATTCAACCAAGTTGTATAGAATACAAGATATAATAGAAAATAAATAACATAAACTCATCATTATATTATTATTGTCAATCACATCAACCTGATCCATCTCAAGGATCCAATCATCACATGTTACCACTTGGCTTCTTGCCAACTATCCAGATCCATCTCAAGGATCATCACATACCATGGGATCTCAATCCCTCATCCTGTTTTGCCACTGCCTCTCAATGCTCACATCAACATCATGGGACAAACACATCATACATACAATCTCATCAACCAGAGTAATTATCAAAGTGATGTTACTCATCACATATGTCTCATAGCCTTTTCATGGCTAATCATCACCTGCATGGTCAGGGAATACAATAATCATAGTTTCAACATAGGGACTATACTTATCAATCTTACATTAACTGATGATCAAGTGTATAAAGCACATCATTAACAAACCATACCCATACTTATCCTCATCTCAGAATTATGTGAATAATCAAGATGATTACTTCATACATATAG
Source organism: Alisma plantago-aquatica (assembly GCA_963693085.1). Classification (NCBI taxonomy): domain Eukaryota; kingdom Viridiplantae; phylum Streptophyta; class Magnoliopsida; order Alismatales; family Alismataceae; genus Alisma; species Alisma plantago-aquatica. The sequence continues at coordinate 600,091,816 of OY856409.1, read as the reverse complement.
CCATGTGGGATATACAGGACAAGCACTATGGTTACCATTATCATTACTATCACCATCCACTATCATTACTATTATCATATCATTACCACTACTACTACCATCATCATTATTGTTACCATTACTATCATCATCTACTAGTGTGACTACCACTATTAACAGATAAGCATGATGATTCTCTTAATGCATATCAATACCACTACTATCATCGTTGTCATCACTACTATTATCAACATCATTACTACCATTAACATTGTTATTGTTGTTACTACTAGCAAGGCATCACCATCATTTGGAAGCAATGATATATGTATGTGCATAACTAATCATTTCCATGATACAAGGAACCGTCTCTAAAGGATTACAAGACCCTCACTATTACTCACCACAACCCTCACGAAAAGATGGATACAACAGCCACCTACCCTCACCCATACTCAAGCATAACGGCTGGTGCTCATAGCAGCAACGCTGCGTTGCTACAAAGGTGACCAGCGCGCGTGACACAACGTCATAGGAAGGAGGGGTAACGCGCGTCAGGGGAGTATCGGGCATCCCTTACATATCGGGCATCGCCCGTCTCACCCAGCGTTATCATCCGACGCACCCGGGCAACGCAACGCCTGTCACGCCTACCTCCAATGCCCGATACACTTGCTAGCAAAACGGCTAGGTCACCACCAACTCTAACAACCAAGAGAGAGATAGGACACTTCCTCAAAACATGCAACCACAAGCCAAGGCCTAACGGCCGACACACAACCAAGGAAGGGGGACGTGACGCCCGTCACAAGCCCAAGGGGTATCGCCCGACATCTCAACCTATCTTCCATCAAGGCCTATCGGCCAACACAAGAACAACCATATCGCCCAACACAAGAGCACAAAGGATATCGTCCAGCAAGGCAAGAACTAGGCATGTGATGCCCAACACAACAACGAATGATAACGCCCAACACACTAGCCTATCGCCGACAAGCTAGGTTAGGAGGGTTGTCGGGAAGCACCTTCCACTCTCAACACGACCCAAAAGCATCACTCACAAAGCCATCTTCTTCCTCATGTAAAAGGCACTCAAACCCTAGGAAAGGGTCACCACCAAACCGAGCTCACCTTCTAGTCCATGGTGAGAAGGGGGTCTTGCTCAAACAACTAGGACACAAGCTCACCTCAATTGACTAAGAAGGAGGGGTGTTGCTCATGGCACTAGAAGCTCAAGCTCACTCTTCTCGACCAAGGGGAGAAAGGAGTGTTGCTCACCTACAAACCATAGGTTACATGGATCGGCCAACATGAAACTAAGCAAGAAACGAAGCTACTACATGTAAACAAGATCATAACAAGAGATAATGGAGTTAGGGTTTAGAAGTTATGCAACCCTCCTTAAGCTCCAAGCTCCAAGGAAGAAGAATAACTACAAGCTTCAAGGGATGTTGACCACCACTTGCTCCTCCAAGGTGTGTCGGCCGACAAGCTGGCTTCTTCAAGGGTGTATCGGCCACCACAAGCAAGGAAGGGGGGGTGGTGTCATGCACAAGATGGAGAGGAACCAAAGAGACCTTAAGCTAAGGAAAGACCACACCTATATAGAAGGAAAGGGAGGAGAAAACAAGGCTGGTCCATGCAAGGTGTCACTTGCCTAGGGACACTTGTCCTAGAGCTCAAGCCACTACTCTAGCAAGCTCCATCCACATGGCAAAGATATGCACCAAGTGTCCACTAAACAAGGTCAATGTTGGATCAAGCATCATGGGTGACACAACATGTTGCTCCATGGGCTACACACCAAGGTACCATGGGCGACACACTACAATCCTCATGGGCGACACACTCCCTTGGCCGATACAAGCACCATCTTGGGCGACACAAGGCTCATCCAAGCCCAAACAAGGCACCTCAAGGCCCAAACAAGCTCAACCAGGCCCAAAAGAACTCAAGTAACAAGCCCAAGCCTCCCTCTCAAATCTAGAGGAAGCAAAGAGAGAGAGAAACACCTCACAAGGTGGCAAACTTGCACACAAAACCCTAGACTGGGGTTATTTGCAAGTAGCCCCTCCAACTCTCCACAAAGCACAACCAAACCCTAATCACCACTAAAGGTGATTAGCAAGCACCAAAGCACCAAGGTTAAGCAAAACAAACAGGGTAAACCCTAAACGAAGGTCAGGGTCCTTACATCCAAGGATATAGGAAGATTCTTCTGACATGTCTAGTGTCAGCGATGGTGGTAGAAAAGTTGTTGCAGGAAGGTTGTAAGGCTTTCTTAGCTCACATTGTGGATACCAAGGTGAAAGGTCCTAGCCTTGAGGAGGTGACGATTGTCTGAGAGTTTGTAGATGTGTTTCCTGATGAGTTTCCCGGTGTTCCCCCACCTCGAGAGATTGATTTTGAGATCAATCTGGTAACAGGAACACAACAAGTTGCACAGACACTGTATAGGATGGCTCCAGCAGAAATGGTAGAGTTGAAGAAGAAGTTACAGGAGTTGTTGGAGAAAGGTTTCATCCGACCGACCATGTCGCCTTGGGGTGCTCCAGTATTGTTCATTAAGAAGAAGGACGGATCGATGCGGCTATGTATAGATTACCAACAGTTGAACAAAGTTACGATCAAGAATAAGTACCCGTTACCAAGGATAGATGATCTGTTCGATCAGTTGTGTGGTGCTACAGTGTTCTCAAAGATCGATCTATGGTCTGGATATCATCAGTTGAGAATTAAGGTAGACGACATACCAAAGTCAGTGTTTAGGATGAGGTATGGTCACTTTGAGTTTGTGGTTATGCCGTTTGGGCTAACCAATGCACCTACTACTTTCATTGACCTGATGAACCGAGTGTTCCGTCTGTTCCTAGATCAGTTTGTTGTAGTCTTTATAGATGACATTTTGATCTATAGTTGGGACAGGTAAGAGCATGAGTGACATCTTCGACAAGCGTTGACTCTTCTTCGCCAACATTAGTTGTATGCCAAGTTCAGCAAATGTGAGCTCTGGTTGAAGGAAGTGACTTTCTTAGGTCATTTGATATCTGTAGAAGGAGTCTGAGTGGACCCTAAGAAGGTGGAGTCAGTGGCAGATTGGGAGCAACCAAAGACGCCGATATAAGTTCGTAGTTTTTTGGGTTTGGCCGGATACTACCGGAGGTTTATCAAGAACTTCAGTGCAATTGCATTGCCGATGACAAAGCTGACCAGGAAGGATGTACCTTTTATTTGGGATGATTGTTGTCAGCAAGCCTTCCAAAGTTTGAAGGAGAAGTTGACTAGTGCTCCAGTGCTAGTGCTGCCAGAGCCTGGGAAGGGCTATGTTGTTTTCTGCAATGCTTCCAAGAAAGGCTTAGGTTGTGTGCTGATGCAGGAAGATCATGTGGTTTCTTTTGCTTTGGGACAGCTTAAGAAACATGAGGAGAACTATCCGACACATGATTTGGAGTTGGCAGTGGTGGTCCATGCATTAAAGATTTGGAGACACTATCTTTATGGGGAAGTGTGTCAGATCTTTACAGATCATAAGAACTTGAAGTATATCTTTTCACAGAGTGAGCTGAACATGCGACAACATAGTTGGATGGAGCTAATTAATGATTATGATTGCACCATTGAGTATCATCTTGGTAAGGCAAATGTGGTAGCTAATGCGCTTAGCATAAAGTCTTCTTCCCTCTCCACAAAGAAGGTACAATTGAGTTCCTTGGAATGCCATAGGTGAGATATGTTTGTCTCCTTGTGGAAGATGAATGTGCAGTTGGAAGTTTCCTTGTTGGCAGGACTGTTGGCACAGATGCAAATCAAGACTATGCTGAGACAGCAGATCAAAGATGCATAGCTGGAAGATAGCGCAGTGCAGTTAATCAGGGCAGAGCTTGGCAGCGAAAAGCATGTTGGGTCCATGAGTCCGAGGATGGACTAGTTTGCTATCATGATAGGATGGTAGTCCCCGATGGTGATAATCTAAGAAAGTTAGTGCTCGAGGAAGCACACACGTCGATGTATGCTATGCATCCAGGAGTCACCAAGATGTATCATAACCTGAAGGACCTCTATTGGTGGTCTGGCTTGAAGAAGGATGTAGCTGAGTTTGTGGCTAAGTGCGCAGTATGTTAGCAAGTTAAAGCTGAGCATCAAAAGTCGGCAGGTATGTTGCAACCCATGCCAATACCACAATGGAAATGGGATCATATAACCATGGATTTCATAGTTTGTCTACCAAAGATAGCTAAGAGTCATGATTCCATTTGGGTAATAGTGGACAGGTTGACAAAATCTGCTCATTTCATACCAGTAAAAATAATGTATACAGCAGAGAAGCTTGCTCGGGTGTATGTAGACGAGATGGTGTGGTTGCATGGTGTACCAACAACCATAGTTTCAGACATAGGCCCTCAGTTCACAAGTCATTTCTGGGAACAATTGCACAAAGCGTTGGGAACGCAGTTGAGGTTCAGTACCGCTTTCCACCCACAGACGGATGGACAGTCTGAAAGGACTATTCAGACTTTGGAGGATCTTCTCTGGCGTTGTGTTTTGCAGTTCCTAGGAAGTTGGGACATGCATCTCAGTTTGATAGAGTTCTCTTATAACAATAATTATCAGCAGAGCATTGACATGGCTCCTTATGAGGCTCTATATGGAAGGAAGTGCATATCCCATTCATATTGGTATGAGTCTGGTGAGTATCAACTTTTGGGTCCTGAGTTAGTACAATAGACAACAGAAAAGATCAGAGTGATATAGCAAAAGTTGAAAACGGTATAGGACAGACAGAAGTCCTATGCAGACAATCTCTGATGACCTTTAGAGTTCTAGGTGGGAGACAAAGTATATCTCAAGGTCTCACCTTGTAAAGGCGTGCTAAGTTTTGGCCGAAAAGGCAAACTGGCACCCAGGTATATGGGACCATACCCGGTAAAAGCATGTGTTAGCAAGGTATCTTACAAGTTAGATCTGCCGCCAGAGTTTCACAGGTTGCATCCAGTGTTCCATGTCAGTATGCTGAAGAAAAGTCATCCAGACACAGGGACAGTGATACAACCAGTTGAGGTTGAGCTTGATGAAGACTTGACCTATGAGGAGGGTCCGGTGGCAATCCTTGATAGAAGAGTAAATAAGCTAAAGAGGAAGGACCTGGTTCTTTTGAAAGTTCTGTGGCATCATCATGGTGTTGAGGAAGCCACGTGGGATCTCGAGGAAGAGATGAGGCGGAAGTATCCCTCGCTTTTCTCTTCAGATTTCGGGGACGAAATCCTTTTGTAGAGGTTTATGGCTTGTAAGGATCCTGACCTTTGTTTTGGGCTTACCCTATTTGTTTTGCCTAAACCTTATGCTTGGTTGCTTGCTAATCATCTTTAGTGTTGATTAGGGTTTGCTTGTGCTTTGCTGAGAGTTGGAGATGCTACTTGCAAAATAACCTGAGTTAGGGTTGAAGAGCAAGTTTGTCACCTTGAGAGATGTCTTTCTCTCTCTTTGCTTCCTCTAGGGTCGAGAGGAAGGTTTGGGCTCATGCCTTGAGTTGTCTTGGGCTTTGTTGAAGCTCTTTTGGGCCTTGTTTTCCCTTGTTTGGGCCTTTCCTTGCTTGTTTGAGTCATGTATCGGGCAAGGATGCTTGTTTCGGCCTTGCTTTGTGTCGCCCATGGGGAGTATTGGGCATGGAGGTGGAGAGTATCGGCCATGGACCATCTTTGACCCCTTGACCTCATTTGTGTCACCACTAGTGGACACTTGGTGCATAGTGCTTGCATGTGGCAATAGCCTTGGACATGTGTATCAGGTGAGTTAAGGAGGTCGCTTTTGCCCTTGGACAAGTGTCCTAGGTGGGTGACACATTACCTTGTTTTCTCCTCCATCCTCTTCTATATATGCCTTGCCTTTCTCTTCCTTAGGAACCCTTTTAGCTCTTTGTTTCTCCTCCCTTCCTTAGTGTACGATACACCTACCCTTTGGAGCAAGTTGGTGGCCGATCCTTCTTCCTTGGTGGTGATCCCTTCTCCTTTCTTTAGCTTGGTGGCCGAACCCTAGGTGGGTCTTATTCTTTGGTAAGCATCTTCCCTCTCTCCTTAGCATCTTCTTCTCCATCTTGCCTACTCCTCGGCCATGGTGGTTATTCTTCTTGTTCCTTTTCTTGAGGTGGCTAAAGTGGTGAGCTTGGAGCTAGGCGCTTGAAGCTTGGAGCTTTGGAGCTTGAGGAGTTTGCTTAAGGCGAGTTACATAACTTCTAACCCTAGCTATACTACCTTCTCTATGTTGCATGTTTCATATATGATGATGATCGACCATTACATGTTATGCTTCTTGCCCTAGTATATGTTGTTGATCTTATGGATATTATGAGCATGATGTTGTTGTTGTTGTTGATGGTTTATGTGCCTTTACACCTAGTTGGCCGAACCATGGTTTAGGTTTTCTGTGTTGAGCAACACTCTTTTCTCTCCTTGGTCTATAGAAGTGAGTTTGAGCTCTAGTAATGTGGGTAATACCCCTCTCTCGATTAGGTTGGGAGGTGAGCTTGTATTCTAGTTGCTTGAGCAACACCCTCCTGTCACCATGGATTTGAGAGGTGAGCTTTTGATGACCTATGTTTAGGTGGATCCTTGTGGTTGCCTGACTTGTGAAAGAGGTTGTGCAAAACCCCTCTCTTGGTTGTTGAGAGGTGAGCCGACCTTCTTGATCAATTAGGGTTTGGTGCCCTTGTGCTTGAGGTTGAAGACGACCTTGTTGGGTTGTGTCTTGCACGATATGACTTTTGGGGATAGTGATGCCCGATAAATTTCTTGTCTTGGGTTGTACCCTTGGTCGGTGTGCCTAGTTGGAGTTTGGTTGGTGGCTGATACCCATGTGTGCTTGGGCATTATGCTTTTTTGAATGCCCTACACGATATACCTAGTGAGGGTAGTTGGTTTGGTACCCGATGTGCCTTGGACGGTATAGAGTTCAGTGGGTTATCCTTGTGTTGGGTGACATGGTTTAGTTGTGGTGATGCACGATATCTCCTTGAAGTGTAATCCTTGGTAGATATGCTTTCTTGGGCGTTTGGATGATCCTTGTATCCCTGGTCGATATGCCTAGTTGAAGCTTAGTTGGTGCCCGTTATGGTCCCTTGGTCAATACCCTTGGTGGAGTTGATGGATGGGCAATACACACTTGATGAGATGTTGCCCGATACCCTCATTAGGGTTAAGTCTTGGACGATACACCATGTATAGAGGATGCCTGATGCACTCCCTTGTCTTAGGATGGTCTTGGCCAATAGACTTTGATAGCTTGGTACCCGACACAGCCTTGGCTGTAATCCTTGTTTAGATGAGCTTGGACGATATGGTATGGTACCCAGGATAGCTTTGGCCGATACCACCATGTCTTAATTGAAGCTTTGACTTAATTGAAGTGTTGGATGATATGGCTTCATGCCCGACATGCTAACCCTAGGATGTTGACTGTTATGATGCTTCATGGCCTTGCACGACACCATTCTTAGGCGTCATGGGTACCCTGGCCGATAGGGTTAACCCTTGGATGATGCTGAGATGGTTGCATGATAGGGGCGCCTTGGGCGACACCCCTTTGGTTGATATGGCCCATGTTGAAGGTTAGCCCGATAGTGAAACCTAGCCCTAACCCTAGCTTGGTGTACGTTAAACCCTTGGCCGATAGCCCTGGTAGTGCTGCACGTTATACCTTGATGATGGTTGCCCGAAACCATGAGTACTAAGGGAACCTTGATGCATGTTTGAGGATGTGCAGTGTTTGGATGATGTGGTGGTGAGTTTCTTTAGGGTTTGGAACCCTAGCCGATACACCCTTTGGTGAGGGTTAGCGTTGCTCGCCTTACCTATAGTGAGGGTTGCAGGAATTTTGGTGAGGGTTCTGATAACCCAAAATGTATATAGTTGATAATTCCATATTAATAATTATAACACAAGTGATATGATGTAATCACCTTAAATCCTGCAACTCTGATGATGAGATAAGATGATAGGTGGTGAACCAGGTATGTTTGGGAAGATATGATGTTGCTACACATGATGGTGTGACACATGCATATGATCACATGTATAAGGCATAATATATGCCCATGATTAATAATAATACTATGTATGATAAAGCTTATGTACTCATGGATGATTCTTTATACTTGATAGCATGATCATTCTGTTAATACATGATGGCTTCAGTAATCTCTGTGAATGTGTATACTAACCATGCAGGTATTTCATGTGAATTCATAGCCTGGTAAGAGCTATGAGGTAGATGTGCTCTGACTAGCACAATGTGATGATAATCTTTGATAATGGAATCGCAAGTGATAGGTCTGAGGACCTGATGTAAGGCTGAGTGCCTAGTTGAGATGTTATCCTCTGATGATGAGATAAGGGATGAGTTCCCACAATATTGATGCATGATTATGATGCCTTGAGAGGCAGTGGTTGATATCCTGAGGGATTGAGGTCCCAGGATAGTATGTGGATGGCAATAATGATGTAATGCTATAAGTCTATGTTATACTTTATTTTGCCTAAACAATTGGCTTAAAATATACTAATAAATTATATATGAACCTATCATGTAGTTTTCCATAGCCATAGATCCATTACCGCCAGTATTTGGTGATGGTGAAACAGGTTTATGCTGCGAGATTACTTGGAGCGCACATTGTTGAATATGTGAGGTTTCCCCTGGCCTAAAATAGGAGGGTTGAGTGCAACTGTGGTTGTAGACTCAGGATATATGGAGCATGGTGAACATACTCATGGCTCAGGTTATGTGATGATGAGAATGATGCATTCATGGCTCAGATGTATGTACTAGCACCTATGATGAGGTGAGCTAGAGATATGGGTAGCTTGCGGAGCTGACCCAGAGGTTGAGGCCCTATAAGCATAAGACTGTGATCTTGCTTGATGTTTCATGTACTGACCATGAGAAGGTGAGGTCATGGAGTCTGGATCTCCTTAGACCTTGTATGGCACCGGATTGGGCTTCGCAGCCAATGGTTGGACTTAAGAAGGGAAGGCTCACTTCCTCAGGGCATAATAAAATGTAATCCAGCCGAATAAGTATATCTTGCTTAGAGAAAAACACGGAACATTGATTGAGGCCTTGCTTATATAGTCGATCTAGTTACACCATGCAGATATGTGTACGATCCTTATATCTTGTGATAAGTTCTTATAAAGCATATCTTGTCAATCATGTTCCATAAAGAAATACTTGGTTATATGCCTCCTGGATATCTTGGTGAGCTTGATGGTAATAATAGCTTTGCTCAGTATGTTGCTCTTGTTATACGCTTTATCAGTTATTTGTTGTTATATACTTTAACCTTTGAGGTTTTATAGTTGCATCTTGGAGTTATGTTTCTCATTGGGACTGTGTGTCTCACCCTACTGGTTTACACCCTTTTTAGGTGATCGCTCTAGACGCGGTGGCAGTCGTGAGGTTGCGGCCGAGCAGCAAGAAGAGCAGTAGAAGGCAAGAGATGGACATGCTGCTATTTTGGTATTTTGTAGTAGAGTCTTAGAAGTCATCCATGTACTCTCAGGTCCTCGGAGGTGTTTGACGATGTTTTACGATGTTTAGTTGTTGTAATTTTGTATACCCTGCTGCTGGCCGTGCATGGTCGTTCTGTATGTATAAACAGGTGGCGAACTAATATGTGTTGTTGCGACAGTGGGTGACTTTAAGTGGTGAACATATCAGGCAGGTGATCTTGAATATATCTATATATGACGTGATCTTCTTGTTGGGCATGGTTGCAAATGTTTTGTATGTATGCTTTCCACAATCGGTTTTAATTAACTCATGTTTTCGGTAATGTATGGTTCCACACATTTTCACGTGTCATTTCGTTGTCTGTGTGATGGCGGGGTGTCACATCTATAATGAATTTGATTTAGAGGTTGGATACCTTCTCTTGGCCACTCATCCATGGTTCATAGGAAGTAGCCACACAATGACAGACAACATACTTGCAAAAAGCACTTAAAAATTGTGCTTGAGAAAATGAGATAATCGATTAGAAATAGTAGTGTGAGGGACTGCAAAGCACAGAAATATGATGCATATGAATAGCTTAAAAAATGGTTTGGAGTCCCTATAAATTGTGGGGATTGCTTCAACTTAAGTAGAAATAGAATCAACTATGACTAGAATGTAGGAGAAGCCAAAGGAAGAGCGGAATGGGCACATGTAGTCCATATGCCAAACCCAAATATTTAGACTTCCTACCAATATTGGAGAGGCATCTCATCCTTCCTGGACATATTATAAGATCACTGACATTGTTCACAAGACTTGACAAAGTTTTGGGAATAATTATAGATAGTGGGTAGAAGAACCCACATTACAAAACCTTGGTGGTTGTCTTGTTTGAACTCATGTGACCCCTAGTTGGGACCAATTGTTGGTATTTATGCGTAGAGAGTCAGTCATGATTGTAATGAGGAATCATGTAATCAATTTGATTAATAATAAAGGCAATCTTTCATCTATATGTTTTTTAAATTATGAGATGATAGTATAACATGATAGATGTCTAAAAGAATGACATTACTTGATGACATATGTCATCAAGTTGAGGACCTGAACAATGAGATCATATGTATGATAAGAGTATATACATTCTTATAATGTCTCTAGTTAGAAATTATTGTGGAAATAATATAGAAAACCATAATACATGAGACTAGAATGTGTGTTGTTTGATGATAGAATCTCATTTGTCATGATATATGATATAAAGTTAAACATGTAGGTACTTATTAGAGAACAAGTGTACCAAATAGAACTAGAGTGATACATGGAAATCATTGAACGGTAGTCAGAATTAGATCTAATCATGATAGTGGTGATTGTGGTTCTTAGACATAAAGTCACTACACTCATCACATGATGTTCGATGTACTTTGATACCATCTAATGTGACCTTAAATAAGGGTTACCATATAGGTGATCTTTGGGTATGTTGTGACACATGGGGATTGACTGTGAGTGATGTAGATGAGATTTGTCCCTCCTGTTGGAGTTGATGTCTTGGACACTTAATAAGGAAGACTAATAAACATATAGCCATACTTATGTGAATCAATATGTGAAATTTGAGCTCACATGCATCTCAAGTAGTCTTCTCTAGTTCAAGGTACATGGATTGAATATTAAGTGGATGACGATACCATGTCTCGAGTTCAATTTGGATATCATTGATAAAGGAGCTATAAGATTATGATAACACTGAACACAAATGTAGGTTGAAGTTGTTCTCCAACTTTCCAATTACTTGGGTAGCAATGATGTGTTGCTAGATATCACTCATTTTTTGTGATGTCATAATCTAGTTATGGACATTCATTGCCAACATAATTTGGGACCTATAGGGTCACACACATAGGATGCACCTAGAATAGGAGTTTACTCATGAATAAGGTTTGACTATTATTAAGGTGTTTAGGTAATCAACTTAAACAAACATTGGTTGATACTTGGATGACTAGAGTTTCGAATCAATTGACTGGGAATGTCAGTTGACTGACTGGAGTGTCTCATCGACTAACTAAAAACTCTAGTCGATTGGTCGTACGATTAGTAAGACTGGATCAATGATTGTTGTTGATGTTATTTTGTGTATTAATCGTTGAGCATTGAAAGACAATATATTTACAAATAGGAAATATAGTCAATAAACCAACTGGAGTGTTGAGTCAACCGACTGGCAGTCGATTGGGGGTCCATTTGACTTACTCGTGATTATTAAGTGCCAAAAATTCATGAAATTTGTTTCCTAGTGTCCCTAAGTTTGTGAAAACCTTGACCCATCCACTCCTATATAAAAGGGGTAGGCCAAGGCTCTCAGGTGAAGTATCCTAATCTCAAAGTTGTGGTAAAGTGAGAGCTAGAGGCATATTACCTATAAAAGGGAGAGATAACCTAAGGGGAGAAATTCGATGTTAGAACGTTCACAACACAAGGGACAACTCCTTCCGATCACTTCTAGAAGAACGACATGAGTTCCCAATTATTTGTGTGGACTATGTAGAGGTGTAGAGGTTGTTGCCACCACACTAGGAGGATGTCCTCAACCACATCTATGGTGCTACACCAGGAGGCCACCACCAACAACCATCTAGGTGCTACTTGAGAAAGAAGCATGTCATTGTAAAGGATAGTTGATGGACTTGCTCCAGGACTATGCCTTGTAACCTTTATTCATGTTCATAGTTATTGATGCGGTCCACTGGTTTAAGGGAAATATAGCATGAATGTTTTCTTAAGCTACCATTTTTGTCTCCATATTTCCCTTCAATAGTATCAGAGTCATGTCAATTTACTATGTTTTGCGATTTAATCGATATTATCAGCTTTTTAGTTTTATCATTTAGTTTATTACATGTGATGCAAATATTTTATGGTTAATTTGCATATCTAATTAGATACCACATATTCTATGGAATGTCACATAGATCCTATATATTACATGATATATATGCAATTTGTATGTGTTTCCCTAAAATTATTTTGATGGTGGATGTAAGTGTAGTTATCGTTAATACCCCCCTAAATATGTGTGCATAGTTGAATGGTTTATTTCCTTATTTTTAAAATTTAGTTTGCATATCAAGACTCAATCTCTTTCTCTATATGTAGTTAATGATGTCCTCCCTATACTCCCCTAGAATATAAATTGAGGTTTCACTTCTATTATGTAATACATATATGGATAGTTTTAATTTCAATTCTGATGAAAGAGAAGACCTTCAACACCAAGTGAGTCGATAGATTAGGATTCGAGTCGATTGAACAGAGGATCGAATAGGTAGCAGACTAAAAGAGTGAATTGATCGATTGGAGGCCCAATTGACCAACTATATGAGTCCAAACACATGTTTGAGCCAGGAGCCAGATGATCGAAAAATAGAGGCTAATTGACCGACAGGTCGATTATATGAAAGAATCTAATAGACCGTCTAGCTTGTTTCCAGCATAGCTTTTGATTGTAATGTGTAATGTTTGACATTATGAGGATAGCAATTCTTTTTTTATCCAAAATATTGCATTAGTATGGCCATAACCATCTCTCATAGTTTATGATTGCATGTTTCATTTGTATGTATAGTATGTATATGATACATATTATAAGTATGTGGTGATTGGATATGTGTATGTTTTTCTATATAAATAAAATTCTTTAATCAAAATTTAATTTTTAGATGCTTTCTATAGGAAACACACATGAAAATCTTGATCGACTAAGCATGGGCATGCCAAGCATGGTGCATCATCTATCTCATAGAAGTGTGATGTTGGTTACGTGGGCCTACCAAACATGGTGTATTAATATCATGTTGGGTTTTGGATCAGGCTTTACTAGGTGATCTTAATGACACTAAGTGCCTAGAAGCACACAAATGAAATATGGCAAGGAGAGCATTCCATCTATCCAAGAATTGCATGATATGCAATTGGAAAATGTTGCCTACCTTAATAGGTAATAACTTAATTGGTTTGGATCGAGGCTCACTAGAAGGTTGTATGTTGCAGTCTTCTAAATTGATAAGCGAGGGCTATCAATTTGAACAAAATAGTGGGAGTGGTAATTATTTAAAGTTGTAACTAATATCCTCAAAATTTTCTTTTAGTTAAATCATATCAAAAGGGTTTTGACAAAATCCAGGCAAATAACAACATGTTTTCTTTGTGATCAATCCTTGAGAAGGACAAGTTGAACATGAATGACTTCCATGACTGGTTCAGGACATTGAGAATCTTTCTAACACAAGAGCACAATCTTAATGTCATAGAGTTACCATATCTAGATGAACTCGCTCCCACCACCCCTAAGGATGACAAAGATGCTTACAAGAGGCTCTCTAAAGATGTCATAGATGTCAAGTGTCTGATGCTATGCTCAATGAACTATGAGTTACATAGACAATATGAGAATATAGATGTTCTTGAGATAGTTACATATTAAGAATATGTACTAAGATTAGGAAAGACAAGAGAGATATGATGTCTCAAAGATATTGTTCAAGTGCAATATGGCTGAAGGAGATCCATTGGGGCTCCATGTGCTCAAGTTGATTTGGTATGTCGAGAACCTAGCAAGACTGGGATTTCCCTTGGGCCAATAGTTGACCACATATGTGATTCTAAAATCACTTCCATAATTGTCATGAATTACAACATGAACAATTTCGATAAGCCATTGTCAGAATTGCTTGGCATGTTGAGAACTACTGAAGTGCAAATGAAGAAGGCAAACCTAAGTATGTGATGATGATCAATAGAGGCAAAGGGAAGTCCAAGGGCAAAGGAAACACTAAGAAGAGTTCTAAAGCTAGCTAGAAACCTAAGTCTTCTACACTCAAATCAAAGAGAAGGGTGAATCAGGAAGGCAGGTGTCACTACTGTCACCATACTGGATACTAGAAAGTGAATTTCCCTCTCTACCTAAAGGAACTAAGGAAAAAGAAGTAGGGGATAGAGATCTCCACTTTAGGTATATATGTTATTGAGATAAATATTTCTATTTGTTCATCTTAGGTACTAGATACCAGATGTGGATCTCACATATGTTCAAATATGCAGGATCTAAAAAGAATTAAGCCTTTAAGAAAGGGCAAGGTGGAACTACACATTGCAAATGGAGCAGAGTCACTTCCATTACAGTTGAAACGTGTCATTTATCTCCTAGACAGTGGTATTATAATAGACTTAGAAAACTTCTATTTTGTACCTAAAATTAATAGAAACATCATTTATGTATCTGGTATGGATAAGAGTAGATTCAAACTTCAAATAAATAATGGTTGATGTTCTTTTCTAAAGATGAGATCTTTTATGGTAGTGCCCCAATGTCTTATGGTATTTACTTATTAGATCTAGAGATAAATCGTTATACTATAAGTACCAAAACATTAAAACTTAATAACTCAAACAAAACATACCTTTGACATTGTCTTCTAGGTCACATCAATGAGAAACATATTTCTAGAGTCTACAAAGATGGATATCTGGGCTCTTTTGACCTTGAATCAATAGAGACATGTGAGTTTGTTTGTTGGGCAAGATGATAAAAGCTCTTTTCACTGGTAACAGTGAGAAAACAAGTGATCTATTAGGACTTATGCATACTAATGTATTCTACCCTTTTAGAACAAATGCTAGAGGTGGGTACCAATACTTCATGACCATTAATGATTACTTCAATAGGTATGGCTATGTGTACTTTATGAAACATAAGTCAAAAATCCTTGAAAAGTTCAAGGATTTCATGAAAGAAGTACAGAACCAACTTGGTAAATGTATTAAAGCACTTTGTTCAAATTGAGGTGGAGATTACTTAAGTCAAGAGTTTGATAACTTTCTGTGAGACCGTTGTGCCATATCATAATGGATTTCACCTCAAACACCACATCATAATCGTGTATCAGAATGAAGGAACTGTACATTACTAGATATGGTGCGGTCAATGATGCGTTTTGCTAGTCTTTCGACTTCCTTCTGGAGATATGCTCTAGAAACTACATCATTTACACTTAGTCACTCAAAAGACACCATATGAGATATGGTATGGGAAGTGTCCCAATGTGTCTTTTATGAATATTTGGGGATGTGAAGCTTATGTGAGAAAGCATTTTCCCAAAAATCTTGGACCCAAGTTGGATAAATTTTAATTGGTTGAATATCCTGAGAAAAGCAAGGGATACTACTTTTATACTCCAGCTGACAATAAAGTGTTTGTTTCCAGGGATGTTGTATTCCTAGAAAAGGAATTTATTTCCAAAAGAATCTGTGGGAGGAAAGTAAAACTCAAAGAGCTTCGAGACCAACAATAAAACATTGCACATGTAAAGGTATAAAAGGAAAAGAGTCACAAACTATTATGGAATCTCAAGTTCCTCATGTAACACATGAACCTTGCAGATCTAGTAGGACAGGCCTTAAGCCTGAAAGATTTGGTTATCTTGTGATTCAAGAAGGCAATGAGTTGGTCATTGATGATGAGACAAAAACCTATCTAGAAGCTATTAAGGGCGGAGTCTAAGAAGTGTCTAGAGGTCATGAGATTTGAGATAGAATCCATGCACACCAACAAGGTATGGACCTTAGTGGATCAACCTGAAGGAGTAAACCCCATAGGGTGTAAATGGGTCTTCAAGAAGAAGACTGGCATCGATGGTAATGTACAAACCTATAAGAGATGATTGGTTACAAAGGGTTTCAAACAAGTTCAAGGTGTTGACTATGACAAAACATTTTCTCCAATTTCTATGGTTAAATCCATCAGGATCATGCTTGCCATTGTAATTGATACGACTGTGAGATTTGGAAGATGGATGTTAGAACCACATCCTTTAATGGAAATGTACTTGAGGATGTGTACATGATACAACTTGAGAGTTTTATAAATATACAAGAAGTCAATAAAGTAAGAAAGCTATAAAGGCCAATCTATGGATTGAAGCAAGTATCTTGAAGTTGGAATCTTCTATTTGACAAAATAGTCAAAGAGTTTGGTTGTAGTCAAAATGAAGATGAACCATGTGTTTACCAGAAGGTTAGTGGGAGCATGATTATATTCCTCATATTGTATGTAGTTGGCATACTATTAATGGGGAATGACATCCCTACGTCACTAATGGTAGAAAAATGGTTGGGAAGTACATTCTCTATGAAGGAATTAGGTGATGCATTAGAAGGCTTCTTGACCAAAGCCAGAGCACATAAATTGATAAAGTGCTGAAAAGGTTCAGCATGAAGAATTCAATGAGAGGAAATTTACCCACGTCTTATGGTGTTAGTATCTCTATAGCTCAATGTACTAGTTATTGTGAATAATGAGAATGCATGAGTAAGATTCCATATGCATCTGCAATTGGATCTATCATGTGCATGATGTTATGTATGTGTCCTGATGTCTTGTATGCCTTGAGCATGACAAGAAGATATCAGTCATATATTAGTGAAGGTCACTGGACTTCTATGAAGAATATTCTTAAGTACTAGAAAAGAAATGAGGACCAATTTCTTATCTATGATGGTGAGGAAGAGTTGGTGGTAAAAGGTCACACTAATGAAAGTTTCCAAATTGATAAAGATGACTAGAGATCATAGTTTGAATTTGTGTTTTGCCTCAACAATGGAGCTATAATTTGGAAGAGTTCTAAGTAAGAAATAGTTGTTGATTCTACATTAGTGGTTGAGTATATTGCTGCCTCCAATGCAACAAAGGAAGCTATTTGTATCAAGAGGATCATCACTGAACTTGGGGTGGTTCCAACCATTAGCGTAGTAGATTTGTATTGTTGTAAGTTACAACAATGGATCTATTGTACAAGCTAAGGAACATAGATCACATTTGCATTCTAAGAAAATACAATGATGGTTCCATCTCATATGAGAGATCATACATAGAGGTGATCTGAAAATTTGAAGAGTACCAACTAAAAGCAATGTCGATGACCCCCTGACAAAAGCACTTTCACCGCAAAAGAATGAATTTCATGTTAGATCACTTGGGATTAAATTCATGGGTTATTGGCTCTAAGTGCAAGTGGAAGTATGTTGGTATTTATTCCTAGAGTGCTAGTCATACAATGATTGTAATGAGGCATCATGTAATAGATTTCATTAATAATAAAGGAATTATTTTGTCTATAGGATTGTTTATTTATGAGATGGTGGTATAACATGATAGATTCCTAAAAGAATGATATTACTCAATGACATATGTCTTCAGGTTGAGGACCTGAACAATGACATCATATATATAATAAGAATATATGCATTCTTCTTATCACCCTAGTTAGATATTTTTCTAGAAACAATATAGATATCAATAATACATAAGACTAAAATATGTGTTAACTAATGAAAGAATCTCATTTTTCATGATATATGATATCAAGCCAAACATAGGTACAAGTTAGAGAATAAGTGTACTAGACAGACCCACCTTCAAATGATACATGGAAACCATTTAATGGTAATTAGAATCATCTCTCATAATGATAGTGGAGATTTTGGTTCTAAGACCTGAAGTCATTACACTCATCAACTTATGTTTGATGTACTTTGACACCATCCAATGTGACATTGAATAAGGATTACCATACCATTGGTGTTTGGATACGTTGTTACACATAGGGATTTATTGTGAGTTTGATGGAATTTGTCTTTGTTGCTAGAGTTGATGTCCTAGACACTTGATAAGAAAGACTGAGAAATGTATGGCCATACTCAAGTGAATCAATATTTGATATGTGAGCTCACATGCATCTCAGAAAATTTTCTCCAGTATAAGGAACATGGATTGAATATTTAGAGCATGACAATTACATGCCTCGAGTTCAATCTGAATATCAATGATAAAGGAACTGTATGATTATGATAACACTAATAACATATGTAGGTTGAAGTTGTTCTCCAGATTTCCAATTACTTGGGTAGCAATTATGTGTTTCTAGATATTTTCCATTGTTTGTGATGTCATAATCTAGTTATGGACATTAATTGCCAACTTGATTTGGGACCTATAGGGTCACACACATAGGATGCACCTAGAATAGGAGTTTACTCATGAATAACGTTTGACTTGATTACTAAGATGTTTAGGTAATCAACTTAAACAACATTTACTGAAAGTTGGTCGACTAGAATGTCCTGTCAACCGATTGGAGTGTCCAGTTGATCGACTGAAAAGTTCAATGGACCAAATGGATGACAGGTGATTACCTAAACATTGGACGTCATGTTGTGCATTAATCATCACATTGGAAGTTAATATGTGTGTGAATTAGAAATATAGCCAATTGACCAATTGGAGTGTCCATTCAATTGACTCGCATGCCAATCGATCGACTACAAATCCATTATACCGACTCATGATTCATAGTAGCTAAAATTTCATGAAAATCCTCTCCCCGTGCCCCCAAGTTTGTGGAAAGCATGACCCATCCACTGCTATAGGGGGGTGTCCAAGGCTCTCAAAACAAGTCTCCTAATCTCAACATTTTCGTAACATGAGAGAGAAAGGCATCTTACCTATAAAAGTGAGAGATATTTGAAGGGGAGAAAGTTGATGCTAGCATGTTGACAACACCAGGGACAACTACTTCCCTTCAGTTCTAGAAGAATGATAGGAGTTCCCGGTGATCTGTGTGGACTAAGTACAGGCATGGAGGTTGTTGCCACCATGCTAGGAGGACATTGTCAACCGCCATCCATGATGCTACACCTGGAGGCCGCCGCTGACAACCATCTGGGTGTTGCTTGAGAAAGAAGCACATCGCTACAAGTATAGTTGTTGCACTTTCTCCAGAACTAGGTATATGCCTTGCAACCTTTATTCTCATTCATAGTTATTGGTGCAATCCACTAGTTTATGGTGAATATGGCAAGAGTTTTTGTTTTTGATGCCATCTTTGTTGCCATATTTCCCTACACTAATGGTATTGATAGAAAAATGAGAAGAACCTCCTACTTAGAGGTTCACCTATAGTATATGTCATCTACGAAGAGTTATAATAGATATAATTTATCATAATAATAATAGTAGATATTATACATAAATGTTTTCCTTGCATTTCTTGTCTAATCAAGATGATAACTTCCCATAGCTAAAAAGTTCACAAAATCATCATACTAATAGTTCAACCCATCGTTGGGCAGGGAGCCAATAATTGGGACTAGATCTCCATCTTGGATTTTTCAATAAGTTGGGATAATTGGAAACTACATTATCAATCCCCAATTTTCCTGTGATCTCTTGATCAAGAGCAAGAAGATCCATATGATCAGTATGGGCTACACATCCTTATTTTAAATTCATAATTGATAGTGGCATGGTCCCTGTAAACTACCCACCAGACAGGAGTATAATTTTTAGATAACATAGATAGTTGTGTGAAACTCCTTTGTATTGGAGTAGTTCCTTTGTGCATCATCCAACATCTTGTTGGCATAGTAAATGAAATGATGCTTTGTATCAAATATCTACTCTAGAAATTCACCTATAGTGTAGTCATTGGAGCCACACATTATCTCAAAATGAAGTGATAAATCTTGGGAACAAATAATGGGTGTAGAACTGAGATCCCTCATCATGGTAATGAATCTCTTCATGTAGTTAGAGTAAAAAAAAATATTTGTCCTTCATAAGCAAGTTATGTAGTGACTTGGTGATTTTACATAACTTGTGAATGAACCTCCTATAGAATTGTGCATGTACTAGGAATGTCTATGATTTTTTATCATATGGAGGGTCTATCTTAGCAATCAATTACATATTTTCCTTGTCAACTTGAATCACTCGGGAACATATCTGTATCCAATAACGAGTGAGTACCAAATTTGCTTCTTCACAAAAATCAAGGAAAAGTGATATATAATATAGCCATGATTTATAAGACTCATCATATACATTGATATAATCCATGAAGACTTATACTATTTTCTTAGTATATCTAATAAAATGGTAGACATATAAAGTTGGAAAGTGGCAGGTGTGTTGTGTAGTTTAAAGGGCATCTCATAGAAAGAATGTGTGCTGAAAGGACATAAATATGTCATTTTCTCTTGATATCCGGGGTGTATGAGGAGTTGATAGAAGCTAGAGTCCCCATACAAATAATATAAGAACTCTTAGTGCGTCGGTCTTTTCGAGACTTGATCAAGAAATGCAAATAGGAAGAGATCCTTGTAATTTGCATTGTGGAGCTTCATATGGTCAATTCACATGGGCCACATCATCATGGTGTATAATAATAAGCTCATTTTTCTTATTTGCAAGAACTATAATGCATGCCTTCTTTGGCACCACATGAATAATAATCACCCATGGCGAATTAACACCACCTACCCAGGACTTATCCATGATGAGTTAGAAATGGGATATATTTTCCTAACTAGTGAAAACTTTTACTTACTCACTACCTACTTCATATCTAGGTTTATCTGATGTTTATGTTTAATAGAGGGCATGTAGTTTTCAACCATGTTTGTTATGTTCATGCATAAGGTTTGAATCACTTCATTTATATTGGTCATCTTGTCCCTTAGTGCCTTCTACCTCTTTTATAGTTTGGCCAACAACCTACGCTCCTACTCAGTAGTCAGACCTACATTTATGATGACCTAGGAAGATTTTTTTGTTCATCTTAAAGACATACTTCAGCCTCTGAGGTAGAGCTTCATTACGGGGTAGTGGGTTCCTTTACTTCTTCCTCCACTATAGAGATGAGATTTCCTTCTTTGAATTCAACATTAGGGTCTTCATTTGCACTGTAAATGTGATGGAGAAATTGGTCCACCTATTCATTATCATGCTCGTATGGATTTGGGTTTGATGAGAGATGTCTAGACGGTTATTTTATGTAAGAGTATGTTGTTGTATATGTGTCATTTTGTCAATACAATCTGAAGGAAGACTTCTTCCTAGATGGTGGGACCTTTGAGATTATCTAGCACCTTGAACTTGAGAGTATTCATACCAAGCATTTAGTGTCACTTCGCGTGATTCAACATTGATCATCCTCGTGAATGTAGTAAGGAATGGATGAACAAAAATGAGAGGATATTTAAGATCCTATTTGATTCCCATGATGGAAAAGTTTCATGGAGTACAATAACTATTTCCCTCTTTCAAAGGGATGCCTTTTACAATCCCTATAGGGGTGATTTGAGTCAAAAAGTCATATCACTATTTTTGTGAGAAATATGTCAATGAAGTTGATCCTTTTTCATACGATGTAATGCATGATGGAAATGCTTGCCCCCAAGATAGACGAACTTGTTTGATATGTGGAGCCCCTAATGAAGCAAGATATGCCAAATGATCCAAAATCTTAAGCTTGATTGGCATCTTGTCCTACATAATTTTTAATATCATCTTTGTTAGATGTACAATCTTACATTCCTTCATGGTGTATTTGCGAGGGAGGAGTGATTTAAAGAGCCTTGTTTATAAATAAATCATTTCAAAAGCATCAATAAAGGTAATATCAATGTGTAATTTCTTTATCACCTCCCTAAAAGTTGTACAATCATGTCTAAATGATTCTGGAACTTGATAAGTTATCTCTAGTTTGTAGACCAAAATTATAGGGATAGTAGTACTTGATTTTGCTTCTCTTATGTAAAGTTTTAATCACTAATATCAATTGTAACTATACATGAGTGTGACTGTACAATCATTATCTTTTTTATTTATTTTGAGGAACCCCTACCAACCACAGCCATGTTGGACCTACCGCAGTACAGTAAAATCTAGGACCAAAGGCATGGTGGCATGTCACCCCCACTCTACACCCATTAGCATGAACTATCATCTCAAGGGTAAACTCTGGCTAGTGCATCTGTAACAGATCCCCCTCCAAACTACCCATGATCTCCTAAATTTGGAATCGTTATCTTCATTAAGAATCAACATTTTGGTGACCAAGGTTGTTGGTTCTAGCAATACAACTTAGTACATATGGTCACTTCTTCCAATTCTACATGATTATTGGCGTTTCTCTTAAGTTGACAAGAGAATGAACATTTTTTAGGATGAATGATGGCGATATTCTAGGATGAATGATGGCGATATTCTATGCAAAATAATCCCTCACATTACTTTTGAATGACAACTTGCTTTCCAACATCTTTTTCTTAGTATCTAGGCAACCTTAACTGTTAGAGGTTGGAGGGTTTTTAATGGTTTCTTTTCCCTTGGAGATTTTGTGCTAGATTATTATGAAGACGTTTAATTCAGCCCTATTTTAGGGCTTCATCTTGTGTCATATTGCATTTCATTCACATATATACTTGTTAGATTACATGTTATTTCCCTAAATATGCATATTTGTGTAAAATACACTTATGGACATTATTTGCATATTTTTCAGGCATTTAGAGCACGCTTTGGAAGAGAGAGAGAGAAGGAGTGATCCTAGGGTTTATGTACCTTTAGCAAGACCCAAAGTGAAGTTTGATGCTCCCTCAACCTACCCCTTGTGGCCAAATATTCATTGAAGAAAAGATGTCCAAGAAAATCCAAAGAATCAAGTCAACATGTTGATCTAGATACCAGTACGACCATGGTACCACCGAACGGCCGTGCTAGGACATTTGCAAAATCAATAGGTTCAAAGTGCATTTGTGCAGAAATTCCCATGGTTGTGGTACCATAGAACGACCATGGTGCACTAACTCCAGAACGGTCGTGCTACCTGTAGAGAGAATGGTCATGCTACCTATAGAGATAATGGTCATGGAGCCAAGAATGGGCAGCTGAATTTGAGCTACCACTGTCGTGCTACCTTCACCCCACCACGGCCGTGGTGACCACCAAGGTCGTGCCATTTTCAGTACCAAAGTGACCTATTCCCTATGATTTTTCACCATTTCTCACCACGATCATTCCCACCCACCACGCCCATTCTCACTCCTTCCCACTACGGTCATGCTGACCACCACAGTCATGCTACCTACAAAACTGGCAACTTTCACACTGTTTTTCCCATACTACCCCTACTTGACCTAGTGCTTCCCCCACACCTATATATACCTAGGTGGAAGCTCTAGAATGAGGTTATTTACCTTCCACCACTCTTAGCTCCCCATTTCACCCCCTTAGCCATTGATGTGGGTTTTTACTACACTAACAAATCCACGTAGGGCTGAAATCCCTAAGTTTTTACCAAAACTTTGTGCAATAATACCACCCGCAAACGGATGGGTCTTATCATAGTATAGTTAAGGATCGAATCCCAAGGGAAAATCTTTTTAAGAATCTTGCTAGTCGAATTTGGTTCAACTAAGACTAATATTTAGAATAAGAGTTGATTGGAGTTTAGTTAAACTTATTGCAAGGAAAGTAAACGAGCGGGATTAAAACTGAGTTTAGATTAATGATGGGAATCACTGGGGTGGAATACGGTTTCACCACCACTACACATTCAAACACATCCAAAACACATACAGATAAGATACAAGTATCCAAATGGAGTAGCAAACCATCTGTTAGGAAATAGAGTTTGTGTAAGCATCTCCATGGGCTCGATGTCTCGTTACCCACGGGTCACCCACTTACTACTCTGGAGATATCCCTTTGGAAGTTCTCATCCGGGAATCAACTATGTTAATCGATATTCAAATCCTAAGTATTGAAGTTTTCACAACAAAGGAATATAATAGATCATGCAAGGTAGGTGATCAATCCACAAAGCATGCATTAAACAATTAACAATGAAATGGAAAGTTATATACAAGCCATGAATGTTATAAAATGGACATGTAAGCATAGGAAGTGGGGCTAGTCCCCGCACCCCAGTGAAATGGACTACTCACTCCTCATGATAGAAATAAAAAGAACAAGGGAGAGGGAAGATTCCACCATGGTCATTGTGAAGAAGATGATCGCAGCTCGATGGAGAAACGGTCTTCTACACGATGGTGGGGTAGAAAGGACACCACGGAGGTAGTCTTTGTTAGCGGAGGTCATATTCCTTGGCTGGGCATAGAGAGACAGTCTAGCGGCATGGATGGAGTGGAAGTGATGCCTCAAATTAAGGAGGGGGTCATCTATTTATAGGTGCAGATCTGGAGAGCACTATCTTACTATCGCGGTCGAGACACTGGCCGCGGTCGCGGTCGAGGTCACAGTCTTGGGTTGCGGTCACGGTCGCGGGTTGTGCTTAAGGTCACAGTCGAGGACATAGTTGAGGCGACATGCCACGGTCGAGCTAGTATGGGCCTCGGTTGAGGCGACACGCCGCAGTGGAGGTGGTGTTCCACTATCACAGTTGTGTGCCAGACCCACCCCCGTGGGTAGGGGGGCTATTACTATGGGTCGATGGGCCTGTGTCGATGAATCCTTTGGCTAATGAGGATACTTTCTAGTTCACATAGTTCAAGGCTTAATCCTACAATGAAGACAAGATGAATGGATTTAATCAAAACTCTAAATAATCAACTGAAACTGAGGAAATTATATATGAGTAGGTTCAAGGGGCATATGAGAGCTTTCAGTGCAAAATAGGGCCAAAATGGTGACTAAAACTAAGATGAATATGCATTCATAAAAACACCTCGAACTTAAATGTTTCTCGTCCTCGAGTAACAAAAAATCTGAAATAGTTTCCAATTGAATACTTTCAACTCTTATGATTGCCTCATCTTCACATCATGTTTGTTTCTTTTCTGCTTTGTATGGTTGAGCATCTCAACTTTTTGAGATCACTGAACACATCCTACAATATCTTCATTCCCGAGTTCATTTCCCAAAAGCACTTCCTCCCTACTTTCTCCAACATCAAGCATTTCTAAGAGCTTCATAAGAGTCGAGATATACCCACAAAACAACAAGTGTGCATATGATCTGCACTGTTGTTGTACAAAAGAGGGTCAAAAATGAGGCATTCATTGTGTCAGTAGGTGGAAAAGGGAGTGAAGGGAGGTATGGAAGGAAGTAGTAAATCTCTCCTCTATTCGACTTGAGATTTTTATTATATGGTTGTAATTACATTGATTGCAATTTCCCCCTTTTTTATTATGAATCTCTCCTCTATTTGACTCGAGATTGCATTTTTTTCTTATGTGCACATTGGCATCTTTTCTTTTTCATTTTGATGATACACCCATATTACATAGAGAGGGGTATGGAAGAAGCAAATATAGAGAGGGGTTGTGTGCCACCCCGAACATAGGGTTTGGCACTATTTTTATGGCTCTTTGTTTCTTTTTAATGGATGGAGGAGTATGAAGATGGTAGAAGAAGTGTAGAAGAGAGTTCATATCATAATGCAACTTGATTTACAATTCAGTGCATCGAGTTGTTCTCCTTATCATACTATGCTCAAATAATGACTTGATGGGGATCTAATGGAGATTTCATGCTATTGTTCCACTAGTTAGTTAGGAAGCACGATGTGTTTGATCCCTCTCGGTTCGACAGATATTTTCCATCTTTACTAAAGGATCATGATGTTAGGATTCATAAGCTTCACATGGTGATTTCTAAACATCAGCTAGTTTCAGAAATTGTCCCCCTTGAGGCTTTGCTTCGAATAAGGAGGGTATAATGATTCAAAATTGCATGGAAAAGAAAACTAGCCAGCTAGGTAAATGCTTTGATTGAAATGAAAGCATCAAAACTTTATCAAGTTTCTATACAAAACTACTTTGAAAACTTAAAATTTTGAAAATTTTGATCAAAATTGCAATGATGGAATCTTAAGTCTATTTCAGATAGGTGTGGGTGGAAAACAAAGTATGTACCACCCACCCTCCACCCCAAAGTTAGAAATTTGCTCATCCCAAGCAAACTCTAATCTGATATGGATGGGAAAATTTGTGTCGGTTGGACCACCAGATGTGGTTGTGTTCCTCTCAGCAATGTATCCTCCATCTGAAATATCAAAAATGAAAACTATAAGAACTTAAGATTGCATCTTGTGATGCGATACCTATTGGATGCAAAATTTTCTAATTCAAAATTGAAAGTAAAAATCTAAGGTAAGGATCGGGTTTCCTCTTGACAAGCGCCTTTGTTTTATGTTGTTGGCTCAACATGCTTCTTTCAATTTTTTGACACATATACTACTTTGGAAAGATTAAGTGATGCTTCAATGCTCATGTAATCAGTGGTGAAATATCTCTTCAAGCGTTATCTATTAGCCACAAACTCTCCTGACTTTTTACTCCATAAAATGAAGGCACCATGTGGGTAGATGCTCTTGACAGTGTATGGTCTAGACCATTGAGAACAGAGTTTCCCTAGGAACAATCACAGTTTTGAGTTAAATAGTAGAACTTCCTCTCCCACTTGTATGTCTTTCCTTTTCAGATGACCTTCATGCCATAATTTTGTGCGTTCTTTGTAGATTCTTGCATTCCTGTAGGATATCATATGAAGTTCTTCCAGCTCCTAAAGTTGTAGAATCCTAGCTTGGCCAACTTTCTTCATGTCAAAATTTAGTTGTTTAATTGCCCACTAAGCTTTGTGTTCAAGTTCTACGGGTAGGTGACATGATTTTTCATAGACTAATCTAAAGGGTATTGTTCGAAGAGGAGTCTTAAAAGTAGTTTTGTAGGCCCACAAGGCGTCATTGATTTTTACTGACCTATCCTTTAGATTGCGGCCCACTGTCTTTTCCAGGATAGCTTTGAGTTGATGATTTGATGCCTCTACCTATCCACTCATTTGTAGATGGTAGGGGGAATCTACCTTGTGTGTTACACCATATTTTATCAATAGTGCCTCGAAACTTCTTTCTAGAAAATGAGAACCTCCACCAGATATCACAGTGTGTGGAACTCCAAAATGGGGAAAAATATATCTCTACACATTTTGATGACTGGTTTTGAATCACTAGTGACGGTTGGTATGGTCTCTACCCATTTACAAACATAATCCATTGCAACTATAATGTAGCAAAATCTATATGAGGATGGGAATGGGCCCATGTAGTCCACTACCCAAACGTCAAAAATCTCAACCTCCTGCCAAAGCTTAAGGGCCATCTCATATCTTTTTGTTATGTTACCCACCCTCTAGCATTTGTCACAAGACAAGACAAAGTTGTAGGCATCCTTGGATATGGTTGGCTAAAAGAAGCCACATTGTCGAACTTTCAAAGAAGTCTTCTTAGAACTCATATGGCCTCTAGCGGGGCCTGAGTGGCATTTCTCTAGAACAAGCTGAGCTTCTTCCTCAATGATACAACATCTGTAGAGACCATCAACATAGAGCTTGAAGAGGTACTGCTCATCCCAACGATATTGCTTCACGTCGTGCATGAATTTCTTCAGTGCAATTCCAGTGCATTGAAGGTGGATGACACCGGCTGCAAGGTAGTTTATGTAGTCCGTGTACTAAGGGATGGCTTCTGAAGCTTTCATAAGCTGGTCATCTGGAAGAGAGTCATTAATTGGGATCTTTTTAGTTTCTAGTGTGCGGATACGACTCAAGTGGTATGCCACAACATTCTCCGTGTCTTTCTTATCTTTTATCTCAAGATCAAATTCTTGCAAAAGGAGAATCCATCTGATTATCCTGGGGTTTTCATATTTCTTTGCTATGAGGTAACGAATTGCAGCATGATCAGTGTAGACGATTAGCTTTAAACCGATAAGGTAGGATCTAAACTTGTCAAAGGCATACACAACTGGTAAAAGTTCCTTCTCATTGTTGCATAGTTCCTTTGATCTTCATCAAGGGTCTTAGATGCATAGTAGATGACATGATGTTTTTTTCTATATATTGGCCCAAAACAATACTGACTGCATAATCACTGGCGTCACAGATTATTTCAAATGGGTGCCCCCACTCTGGAGCTCTGATGATAGGGTTTGATGTAAGGTCATGCTTAATATTGTTGAAACTCTTGATGCATTCTTCATCAAAGTGGAAATCTGCGTCCTTTAATAATAAGTTCGTCATAGGCTTGGTTATCTTAGAGAAGTCCTTTATAAACCTTCTATAAAAGCATGCATGACCAAGAAATGTGTGGACCTCTCTTACATTGGTTGGGAGACCAAGTTTAGAAATCACTTTGATCTTTTCCTTGTCTACTTTGATCCCTCGATTGCTGACCCTATGGCCAAGGACAATGCCTTCTTTTACCATAAAATGACATTTCTCCCAATTTAGCACTAGATGAGCTTCTTCACATTGTTTGAGGACAAGGGAGAGGTGCTTCTGGCATGAGTCATATGAATCCCCATATACAGAGAAATCATCCATGAAAACTTCCATAATAGTCTCAGTGAGTCCAGCAAATATGGCCGTCATGCAACGTTCGAAAGTAGCAGGCGCATCGCAAAGCCCAAAAGGCATATGTCCCAAAGGGTCAAGTGAATGGTGTCATCTCTTGGTCATCTGGATGTATGTGAATTTGATAGAATCCAGAGTAACCATCGAGATAGAAAAAATATTCTTGGTGAGACAATCGCTCTAAGACTTGGTCTAGGAAAGGCATCGAGAAATGTTCCTTATGTGTGGCCTTGTTCAATTTCCTGCAATCGATACACATCCTCCAGCTAGTGGTTGTTTGAGTGGGGTGGAGTTCATTATTTTCATACCGTATCACAGTAGTTCCACCTTTATTTGGGACAACATGTACATGACTTACCCAAGGTGAGTTAGATATAGGATAGATGATTCTGGTAGTGAGTAATTTGATGACTTCAAGGCGGACTACCTCTTTCATATTTGGATTCATCTTTCATTGATGTTCGACAGTCAGCTTGTGATCTTCCACCATGGGGATTTTGTGCATGCAAAGCACTTTACTGACCCTGGTGAGGTCACTCATTTTGTATCCAAGTGCATTTATTCTTTCTCTTAATTCTGTCAGGAGTTTATCTTCTTGTTCGGATGTTAGGTCAGAATTTATGATAATTGGGTAGACCTTGAGATCATCCAGAAACACATACTTCAATCCCTCAGGTAGGGGTTTCATTTCGGGGGCCTCTAGTTTCTCGCATTGGTCTTTAGTTACGTTCACAACTTGAGTTCCTCAAATTTATCTTCAGGATCTTCTTTTGCAGCATTGAGGTGGAAAACACAATTCATTACTTGTTTGTTGATGGAGTCATCAGCAGTTGGGTTTGTCAGAGCCACTTCTAAAGGATCGTCTGATTCATGATTCTCTTGCATGAGGAGTGAAATTTGCACTATGGAATCAATCAAATAGACTTCTTCTTGCATGCTTGGTCTTCACATACTTTCAAAAACTCTAAACTCGAGTATTTCTTTGCCCAGTCTGAGGAGCAATGTTCCTACTTCAACATCAATCAAAGCTCTCGTAGTGGCAAGGAACAAACGGTCAAAGATAAAAGGGTATCTAGAGTCCTCTTTTATGTCCATGATTACAAAGTCGCATGGGACATAAGATTCTTTACCTACATTGACTGGAACATCCTCAATGATTCCCAAAGGGAGAGTCATAGAATTGTCTGCAAGCTATATGGTCCTTCTAGTTGGGAGAAGTTTTACAAACCCTAGCCTCTTGTAAAGACTAAGTGGCATGATAAAGATACTAGCATCAAGGTCGGGTAGTCCTTTCTTACATGTGGAGTCACTGATATGACATGAAATTCTAAAAGATCCAAGATCATTTTACTTCTTAAGCATTTTGCTCTGAATAATATCAAAGGTAGTTGTTGCTAATTTGACTGTCTCATATTTTTTAATTATATACTTCCTTTTTAGGAGTGATTTTAAGTACTTCGTCCAGGCTGGTATCTCAACCAATGCATCTAGAAAGGGTATATTAGCATGAAGCTTCTTCATTTCTTCCTTGAACTTCATGAAATGAGTGTCGAGCTTGGAAAGGAGGACGAGGCTTGTATACTGGTATAACTAGCTCAGGTATGTCTTCTGCTTCTATAACGATAGGTTTCTCAGAACTTGTTCTATCTGCCTTATCAATTGTCAGTGGTTCTTCCAGTTGAGATTCAGGTACTTCAGTGTCTTGGACAATCACTAAGTCATCCTTGTCTGTAACTACCACAAGTGTCTTGATAGGAGGATCAGAATAGTCTTTTCTAGATCAAGTGGAAATAGCTTTCAGTTGCTCAGGATGTTTAGGATTATTCTCTGGTTGGCCAGTAAAAGCTCCAGTAGGTGGCTTGAGGCTAGCTGAAAGTTGAGCTAGTTGGGATTCAATAGCCTTCTGATGGGATTGCTGATTTGCAATCATAGTCTATTGTGACTGTAGCATCTTCTCAATGGTTGATAGTTTGTCATCCAAAGAGATGGGACCTTCTTATTTTCCTTGTTGTAGTTGTTGATGTGATATTTAGTTGAGATTCTGGAACTGAGGGGTGTGTTGATACTGGTTGTAATTTCTATTCTAAAAGTTACCCCTGAAGTTCCCTTGATTCCTAAAATTTTATTGTTGATTATATTGGAACCCTAGTGGGCCTCGTTGTTGATTATCTGAACTGAGTTGTTGTGAGTTTTCCACTTCTGAAGGATTTTCGTACTGAAAACTTGGATGGTTCCTGTTCTGATTCAGAATATAATACCCTTGACCAGGGATAGTGTGGATGGCATTCAGATTTTCCATCTGACCATTACCTCCTTGGGCACAAGCATTTCCCAGAATGACATCATAGAGAATATTATAGGCTAGTGTAGAATTATTAGTGCATTTACATGCTTCGTAAAATAGAGAAGCTAACTTGACTTCTTCTTGTTGTCGAGGGGCATAACACCTCCTTTCTAGGTGTTGAAAGATGATTCGAGGTTATCTTGCTTGGCAACTAGTAGCTTTAAGGATTCGGCGATAGACTTGTACTCAAGACTACTTTCTGCCATAGCTACCTTCAACACTCCTTTGCCCACGGGTCTACCCCAGTTGGCTTGATTTTTAGCCCCAAGGGTGACAACCTTCCATGCGCTATCATAACTTTGACGCATGAAGTTTCCTCCAGATGAGGAGTCTAAAAACTTCTTGATATCATCATCCACACCCCTATAAAAGATTTTGTTGAGCTTATTCTTAGGTATTCCATGGTGTGGACACTTGTGTAGTAACCCATTGTATATTTCCCATGCTTCTACCAGGGTTTCTCTAGGGACCTAAAAAAATTGTGTTATCTGGCCCCTAATATCATAGGTGAGGGAAGGAGGGTATAATTTTTCCAAGAAAGCATTTTGAAGTTGTTCCCAAGTTGTAATGGGGTCGCACTGCAAGGAGTTATACCAAATCATTGCTCTATCTACAAGGGAATATATGAAGAGACAGAGTCTGATGGCATCATCTATAACTCCATTCTGCTTTGTCATAGTGCATAAATCTATAAATCTCAGAAGATGTTCTTGACTATCCTCACCTTTCTTGGCATAGAAAGGGTTGTTTTGAAGCAGTGTAATCCAATGTGACTTGATTTCAAAGTTTGGAGCAACAGTGGGAGTAGGTTGCACTGGGTGTTGAATGTCAATAGCCTTAGGGATTGAGAACTCTCTAAGGTCCTTTTGTAACTCAGCTTGTTGAGCTACTTCTTGAGCTGCTTGGATTTTCTCTTGAACCGTAGCTCAAGCTTCTTGCATAAGCCTTTCTCTATGTGCATTTAGGGCTTGAGTTACCCTTCAAGAAATTACCTCCTCTTGTGCCATCCTATCTTGGCTCTCTCTACTCTAACTATGAAAGGTTCATTCTATCTCATGGTCAAAGCTAACTGCAAGGTTGGTGTTGTTGGAGTGTGGCATGCACTAGTCTTTGGGGGTACCTGGGATGGAAAGATATTTCAGGATTCAGATTAAAGGAGTAGAATCAAATTCAAGTAGATGATCAATAGTATCAAAAGTGAAACTAAAATCCTAGATTATTCTCAATAAAACTATATTTAACTAGATGATTTTGTTGTCCCTAGCAACGACGCCAGAATTTGACATGGGTTTTTACTATACTAATAAATTCACTTAGGGCTGAAATCCCTAAGTTTTAAAAAAAACCTTGTGCAATAATACCACCCGCAAGTCGATAGGTCTTATTGTAGTATAGTTAAGTATTTAATCCTAAGGGACAACTTTTTAAGAATCTTTCTCATCAAATCTGTTCCAACTAAGACTAATATTTAGAATAAGAGTTGATTTGAGTTTAGTTAAACTAATTGCAAGGAAAGTAAAAGAGCGAGATTAAAACTGAGTTTAGATTAATGATGGGAATCACTGGGGTGGAATCGGGTTTCACCACCACTACACATGCAAACACATCCAAAACACATCCAGGAAAGATACATCTATCCAAATGGAGTAGCAAACCATCAGTTAGGAAATAGAGTTTGTGTAAGCATCCCCATGGGCTCAATGTCTCATTACCCACAGGTCACACACTTACGACTCCAGAGATATCCCTTCAGAAGTTCTCATCTGGGCATCAACCATGTTAATTGATATTCAAATCCTAAGTATTGAAGTTGTCACAACAAAGGAATATAATAGATCATGCAAGTTAGGTGATCAATCCACAAAGCATGTATTAAATGATTAACAATGAAATGGAAAGTTATATACAAGCCATGAATGTTATAAAATGGACATGTAAGCACTAGCAGCGGGGCTAGTCCCCCCACCCCAACAAAATGGACTACTCACTCCTCATAAAAGAAATAGAAAGAACAAGGGAGAGAGAAGATTTCACCATGGTCATGGTGAAGAAGATGAATGTAGCTCAGTGGAGAAACGGTCTTCTACATGATGGTGGGGTAGCAAGGACACCACAAAGGTAATCTTTGGCAGCATAGGTCGTCTTCCCTGGCTGGGCACAGAGAGGTAGCCTGGAGGCATGGATGGAGTGGAAGTGATGTCTTAAATGAAGGAGGGGTTCATCTATTTATAGGTGTAGATATGGAGAGCATCAACTTAAAGTCGCGCTCGAGACACTGGTCACGGTCACGATCGAGGTCACGGTCAAGGGTTGCGATCGAGGTCGTAGTCGAGGTCACATTCGAAGCAACATGTTGCGGTCGATCTAATGTGGTCCTTAGTCAAGGCAATGTGCCACGGTCAGGGTGGTGTGTCGCAGTCGCGGTTGTGTGTCGTAGTTGTGGTTGTGTGCCAAACCCACCCCCACGGGGAGACCACCGCCTCCTACACTAGTGCACATAGTTCAAGGGTTAATCCTACAATGGAGACGAATGGATTTGATCAAAAATCTAAATAATCAACTAAAACTTAGGAAAATTATATATGAGCATATTCATGGGGCATATGAGAGCTTTCAGTGCTAAACAGGGCCAAAAAAGGTGACTAAAACTATGATGAATATGCATTCATCAACCATTCCACTCCATTTCCACCTCCATTTCACTCCATTTCACCATTTCCTCATTTCCACCCATTTCCACCTTCATCCCATGCCATTGCACCTTGGAGGAGAGAGGAGGACGCCCTATAGCAGGTGAAGTGGAGGAATTCTTCATCTACACCGAGATCCATGGCTTCGTCTACCTCTTTCTCCCTTCTTTTTTTACTTTGCATTGTTATGAGTAGCTAGACCCCTTGGGTGGGTTGTTTGGGGTGTAAAGTGTTACTTTGATACCATGTTGCATATGTAAACTTTGTAATTCCATTTTCTAATGATTATGTTCTATTTCTATCTCATTCTCCATAAATTGCTTGTTGATTTGTTCTTGAAATCACCTAGGAATTTAGGGAAATTGACTATGTATGAATTTTAGGATTTGCTCCTAGGTCCAATTCTTGGATCCCTAGCTAGCTACCCATCTTCCTATATAATAATCAATTCTCCTAACCCTAGTTGAGAGATCTAAGTAGCTAGTTTAGATGAAATTGGTGTGTTTAGCATGGAGCTTTCTCAATGTTATAATGTGGATGATGGGAGGCCTAAAACCTCACTTCCACCCCCATTACTAATCTCATCCCCTAATCATATTAAGATCATCTAACCTAGAAACATAGGCTTTTTTAGACTCTAATTGAATTATACCCAAGCCCTAACCCAATTGAGCTTCACAAGGGTAGTAGGGAGTGTTAGGGACTAGTTCCCCTATACACAACCTAGCATATCCATGGCCAGTTAGTAGCTTAGGATAATTCATTAGACTCTAACTTGTTGTTTGGTTTGGATAATATAAATGGAATCATAATGTTCATATGTCACCCCCAAATTAATTGATAAGTACATCCCCTAAACATCCCACATCTCCCTTAATTTCTTTAAACCCTAGTTTCTACTTTTCTTAGCTAGTGTTAGCTTAATTAGCTATTTTCTTGCTTAGATAGCTTCTTTCCCTGGTCTTACTTTGTTATTTCTAGCTTAGGTCTTTAATTTCCCTTTTGCCCTGTTTTCTAGTCTAGTGTAGTTTAATTCTCTTCTTACTTGCCTTAATGTAGAATGTTCTTTTCTTGCCTTGCCTTGCCTTGCCTTTTCCTGCTTCATAGAATTGCTTGTCTAGGGTTAACTTAGGTTTTGTTCTTGTGTGTCTTTCTTTCTTGCTCATCTTAGTTTAACAATTAAAACAACCTTCAAACCCTTAACACTAGTCTCTGTAGTAGGAATATAGCGAAATAAACCTAGCTCTGGTGCCCCCTTTTCTCCATGTAGATCGACCCTATACTTACCACCTTACCTATACTATGACACGACCTCGTGTGCTTGCGGGATAGCATTTTAGTAGAAGTAGGTGTGTCCATGTAGGTCATTATAAATTTAAAAGTGAATCCACATGTGTGCCTTCCTCCACAGAGTTGCATCCATTCAAGTCTCAATTGAGTTGTGTGTAACCCCATTGGCGAGGGCGCACCAAGCTTTCTATCACTGTTGCTGGGAAGAAAGGCGCTCGACCTAGATAGTTAGTTTTTCTTTGACTTTTCCTACTGCCCTCATCATTGTTGTTCTTTATTCATTATTCTTTGCATTCTTTGTGTATATTGGTTTACTAACTTGTTCTCTTTTGTTTGGTTGTGATTTGTGCATGTGACAAGCCATTCGAGGAAGACAAGATGGAAGGCCAATATGCACCCCACAAGCCACTTCAAGACTACTTCAT
The DNA here is from genome assembly GCA_963693085.1 of Alisma plantago-aquatica. Classification (NCBI taxonomy): domain Eukaryota; kingdom Viridiplantae; phylum Streptophyta; class Magnoliopsida; order Alismatales; family Alismataceae; genus Alisma; species Alisma plantago-aquatica. The sequence goes on along the minus strand of OY856409.1, from coordinate 600,056,323 downwards.
GCCTAGAAACTATAAATTGCCAATTGCTAGCAGGGTTGATCAAATGCTAGGGGAGAAATTCTCCATCCTTCTAGGTCTTCTTGGGCTCCTGCCCATCTTCCATGGCTTAGAGAGTGAGAACCCCTACAAGAACTTGGACTCCTTTCTTGAAGTATGCTCCACATTCAAGATGTTGATGACTAGTAATGATACAATCTGGTTAGCCATGTTCTCTTTCTCCCTCAAAAATAGAGCCAAAGATTAGTATGACTCAAAAAGGGACATCATGAGTTGGGAAACAATGAAGAATGCCTTCTTGAGACAATTCTACTCTATAGCAAGGTTAACACAAATACATCGTGTCGTGACAAGTTTTAGTCAAATGGGCAATGAACAGTTCCACAATGCATGGGAGAGATTTAAGAAGATTTTGAGAGAGTGCCTGTACCATGAGATCCCTTTGTGGTAGCTAGTTCAATCATTCTACTCTGGTTTATCTCTAAAGAACCAAGACATAGTGGATTCTTCTTGTGGAGGAGTTTTTATGGCTAGGCCACCTGAGGAGATATGGCCTTTGTTTGAGAAGTTGGCTGAAGGATCAAGAATTTGAGCTTCTAGCATGATGAATGACGGGGGCTATGCCTTTGGTGTGACACCTCCTACTCATAATGACTCAAGACCACAAGTGATGAAGATTCTTGGTGACATGGTGAGCTTCATGAAAAACCAGGTGAGAAATGTTCCTTGCCACCCGATCAATTCCATTGAGTTTTATGGTGAAGAAAATAAGACACCTCACTCCTATAGCTACCAAGAGCCACAAAGTCCAAAATATAGCTCGAGGTTTGAGGAAGAGGTTCTCCCCAGATTGAAAATATTTGATGATGTTCAAAAAGATGTGGCAAGGCTAGAAGAGAGAATAGAGCAACTATATTCCATAATTGCTCTCCAAGAAGAAAAGTTGTCTTCAAAATCCATCATGAACTACCATGAAGCAAGTGGACCAATGCCCTCTTCCCAAGTTTTCTATAGCCCACCTCCCATAAAAGTGCAGACCATATACCATTTCCAAGGCGATCCCAAGCCTTATACTCCACCCCCACCACCTCCATCACCACCATTTTCCCAACAATTCACCTTCCAACCTCAATTCTCCCCTCTACCTCAATTTCAACACCAAGTGTCACCTCCACCTCCTCCAAAGCCACAACTATCTCCCCCTCTCCATCATGAACAAGGAAGTGTTGTGACAGTTCTAAGGAGTCAGAAATCTCTTGAGCAGCCTACAAGTAAAAGAAAGGTTGAAAAAGCAAAGCAAAGGCATCCAAGTGGTGATACTATGATTGAAATTGCCAAAGATGATCCAGTGATACATCTTGTTGATTTTGGGATACCATGTGCTCCACCTCATACTCCATTTGCAAGTACTACCATCCCTAGTGTTCCACCTCACATTGATGCAAGCAAGGCAAAAGCCAATGTTCCTCCATGCATTGAAGCACTAGATGAGACACAAGAGATGAAGAGGAGGCAAAAGCACAATGTGGATATTCTTGAGGTGTTTTGCCAAGTGAAGGTAAACATTCCACTCTTGGATGCTATCAAGCAAATCCCATCATATGCCAAGTTCATCAACAACCTATGCACTATGAAGAGAAGGTCAACTGGGAGGATACCAAAGAAAGTGAAGTTAATTGAACAAGTGAGCTCCATCATACAACATTCACTTCCCGTGAAGATAAAAGGCCAAGGATCCCCACTCATACCTAGCTATATAGGGGGACATTGCATAGACAGATCCTTACTTGATTTGGAATCTAGTGTGAATTTGATGCCATACAATGTCCATGTTGAGTTGGGCGTAGGCAAGTTGAAGCCAGCACATTGCACTCTCCAATTGGCAGATAGATCCATAAAAGTGCCTAGGGGGAGAGTGGATGATGTCTTGGTGATGATAGATAAAGAGAAAGGTGCAGTGTTCCTGAAAAATTCCATTTTACATGATATGGAGCTGGAGGATAGGAAGATTACCATCATCTTGGTAAGTTTGTTCTTATCTATAGTTGATGTCGAGATTCATGTACATAGAGGCACCATGATGGTTTCATTCATGGACATGAAAATCAAGATCAACATGTAAAAAAACCCAACCCAGTGAGTCTGGGATAGGGATATTGGACATGATCACTTCACAAGTCTGAATGATCATTTGAGAAAAGGAGATCAAGATGGATCAATTGATGATGATTGTTGTAATCAAAGGGATGAGGAGAATAGATTGAGTGCAAATGAGGGATGCATGTTTTGCAAGAATGGACACATGAGAATGTCAAATGGATGAATGAATGAAGAATAGCCAAGAAGCCTAGCTGAAGGCAATAAACTCAATGCTTATGGGAGGCAACCCACCTAGGTTTGGGGAATTTTTCACCCAACCTCTCATTTTTTATACGTTTGCTATATTTTTACAGCAAACCTAAAAACAAACACACACACTAGTGTTTTATAGTTTTTGTTTTAGTTTTGATGAATTGATAGATGAAACAGGTGCAAGTTGAGAAATGATACACATTCAGTGAAAAATGGTTGATACAACATCTAAGGGATCATTCAAGATAATTGGATGATAAATGATGAAATGATTTGATGATTTCTAAATATTTTTGAACTGACAGAGCCCAAAACGGTCATGCTGGTGTAGAACGGCTGTGTGTGGCAAAGATGGTTTTTCAACAGGGAAAACACAAGATATGGCCTCCGACAACATGACCGTACTGGCTAGAATAGTTGTGCTAGCATCCCTCCAGAACGGTCGTGTTGGCATGGAACGGTTGTGCTGGCCAAGTTAGTTTTCAATAGATAAAACTCGAGTTTTGGACGCGGGAAGCACGACAGGGGGGCATACCACCAGAACGGTCGTGCTGGCCTAGATCCAGCACTTAAGTCGCCTGATTCTACCTGAGCCAGCATGACCCAGAATGCATTTTCACAAAACAGAATGGTCGTTCTGCACAGCCTGGTGACTAGGGTGACCCTCCTTCACCCCCAAATCAACTCCTATTGCTCCCAAACTCCGAATTTGAGTTCTCCTTGGTCCCCAATCATCTTCCCTAACCTCAATCTTCATTTTCCAACCTCCATCACCATCTATTTTTTCATCTCCAAGGAGAATCTTCCCCTACAGCCTGAAAGCACGTTTGGTGTTGTTCGTGCTCATTTTTCACCAAAGAATCTTGCAAAGATGAATAACACGGGCAAGGCAATCAGGAAGGGAATAGAGAAGACGATGGATATCCTCATCAGAGGCACAAGCCACTCGAAGTGGGCTTCCCATTTGTCACAGCAGTCCAGTAGTGCTTCATCACCATCAAATTCTATTTCTCAATCCTTCGGACGGTCGACAGCGATGAACGCCTCCCGACACCGCTCCTCCTCCAGCAGCCACACTTCGGATCCAAGCTACAACAACCCCAAAGAGGAGGAGGAGGAAGAAGAAGAAGAAGAAGAGTTGGAGAACATAGTGGACTCCATTAATGTTGATGCACTGACCGCTAGAGGAGGGCTAAGAAAACAAATGATGCATCTTCCTCACGCTTACCACCACGACCAGCTCTGGAAAGACATTCCACTTCCTTGTCTCAACCTAGTGCAAGCTATGAGAGGGTGCCCTTGAACTTAGAAACAAGTTCAGGGTCACACACTTATGCAGAAGAGGAGGAAGACGATTCTAAAAGTGAGGAGATGGAAAATGAACCAGTGGACGTTGTGTCCAGGCTAGAAGAGGATAGGTTGAGATGGGTGGGAAAGAAACCAGAGGGAACCACCTACGGAAGGGGAATGGCAAGAAAAACTATGATGAGGCCTCTGCACCCTGAGTTCTTGATAAGGAGGGTAATCCCCACTATATATGAATGTATGATTACTGTGGAAGCTCTAGGGATCAACTATACATTCAAGGGTCAAATGCAACGTTGTGGGTTGTACAAGATCTTGACTGAGGTTGAAGAAACCTACTTGGAGTTGACTCATGAATTCTTTGCAACTATAGAGAAGGTACAGTACCAAGGAGAAGATGTCATCAGGTTCAATATGAATATCTCTACACATGTGCTTAAAGTTTCCCAAATCAATGCTATCTTTGCCCCCAATTCAGAAATGACAGAGAAATTCAATGCAGGAAGACTTGACAAGAGTGGTAGGGAAGATTACTCCAAGATGTGAAAGACAATTACTAGTCAAGCTTCTTTTTTTGTAGGAAAATTAAAGACCAGCAAGATTTACAACCCCTTCTTGAGATGCCTACATAAGTTCCTAGCAAACACCTTGTTTGGACGTTATGACAATCAAGGGTGTTGCTCACAAAAGGATTTTTTTGTTATGGACACAATTGCAAGTAAGGGCCGGATTTGTAAACATAGGTGCCATGGTGATTGACCACTTTAAGACAATTCCCTCCAAGAGTACAAATCCATTCATCATGGGGGAACTTATCACCACAATGGAAAAGGCAGTGGGCTACAATCTAGATGGACTTACCAAGATAGAAGGAAGCAAATTTGTTGATCTAAACTATATTTCTAGGTCCCAAATGATCTCCCTTAGAGATAGAAAAATCTTCTATGTTCTAAACCCCAGGTACCCTGGAATCATCTTGGAGCTCCCATACCATGCCACCCCATACTCATGGATGTGGGCCACTAGAGAAATTTCTGAGGTGATAGCACAGTATGAGGAGGAGCACCCAAGAGAGGGGTTCACTGCACCAAACATGGACTTACAAGAAGAAGGAGGAGAGACAAATGTGTCAGAGTAGCAACACATTTTTGAGAAGCCACGCCACACATGACCAAGAGGGGAGGACTTTGATGTGTAGCCACCTCCAACAAATGCATACGACATGTCAACCATTCATGCACAGTTGGAGGTAATTCAGCAAACACAATAGTCCATGTGGTTAGATTAGTAGTGGATGAATCATCAGATTAACCACATGTACCACTATCAGCATGCGCAGACACAGATGAACCCCCAATGGGGGGAGGATTTCTAGGGAGCACTTTCTGGTTACCAGGAGACATACCCACCTCCACAGGCAAACTATTGGGGCCATGACTACCAACACCCACCCCCACACTCAGGCCCACCATAGGATCCCACACCACCACTGCCATGACTTCTACCCTATAATTCTTAAGCTTTAGTTTAATGTTGAGGACAACATGATTCAAAAGTTTGGGGTGGTAGGGTGGTAAGCCCTCAGTTCTCAACTTATTTTTTTGATTTCTTGTCTCATCTGATTACTTTTTGTTTGTTTTTGCTATCTAGTTTACAATTTACCTACTTTTCATACCTGCATGCCATGTAGTTTGCTTTCTTGTCATTTTTGCATAATTTTCAAAAAAAATTGCTCTTTTTTCCATGCATTGCATATCATGTAGATTTTTGGTAATTTTTGCATATTTTAGATACGATTTTCTTTTTTACTACTTTATGTTCAATAATATAGGCTTAGATGTGATTGAAGGCAACTTGGCACCGTTTTGGCCAATTTTTCCCAAATTTGATATTTCTTATCTAAAAGTGTGTTTCAACCCAATCTCTACTTTTTGGATTAAAAAGGATGACCTTTGACAAATGCAAGTCAATTCATTATTTGTTTCTAAATGGTATTGATTCTTGACTTTTTACATGTGCATGACCTCTATTGTGTTTGTGAATGACTTGGTTGAATTGTGACGAGCAAGCTATGAGCACTTAGTGCCTATGAAATCACTTGATAGAAATATCAATTTCATGTTGTTCGATCATGTGGTGTGATATTGTTGGATGAAGTGTTGGATTAATTTTCATGTAGGATACCTTATTTTGAGAATCACACCAATGACCCCCTTTGACCCGTCCCTTCACTCACCATCTTCTTACTCCTCCACCTCATGAAAGGATGTCAAAGAGCACATATCAGTCGTGGCCACCTCCAAAAGTTTCGGGTGGCCACATCTACATCTCACCGCTTCACTCTCATCACCATATGCCCTATATACTCCAAGGGCAAAAAAAATGCAAAAAGAAAATAAAAGATGCTCATGTTTAAGAGCATCTAAATAAAGAAAAGATGAGTGTTCTATGTAATAGCACTCTAAAATCTTACCACAATCCTTTCTTCCATTTTCAGACCCATTGAGCTAGGAAACATCAAACCCAGCTCATTTTGCCCTTCTCCATAGCCACATGGGTCATTTGGTGTGATTTGAAACATAAGGTTGAAATCATGAAGGTAAAATAGCACTTCTAGTCATCCTTGATTAACGCCATCATGAAATAGTCTACCTGGAACTACATGAAAGAAATATGGATAGCTCATGTGTTTTATGCACTATATTTGAAGTTCATATGCTTTGTGCTCTTTTCATGATTGGTTTGTGAAATAAGGAGAGGAGAGAGGTGGAATGCATGTACTTAGTCACTATTAATCCCATTCAACAGTAATCATCCTTTACATTGCATTTGTCATTTCTTGATCATGGAAAAATTGCAGAGAGATTGAGTTGGAGCATACTTGAGGATAAGTATGTTTCCAGTTTGGGGTGGTGATTCAACCCTATTTTAGGGCTTCATTTTGTGTCATATTGCATTTCAATCACATCTATACATGTTATTTCCCTCAATCTGCATATTTGTGTAAAATGCACTTATGGACATTATTTGCATGTTTTTCAGGCATTTGGACCACACTTGATGGAAGAGAGAGAAAAGGAGTGATCCTAGGGTTTCTCTACCCTTAGAAAGTCCCAAAGTGAAGTCTGATGCTCCCTCAACCTACCCCTAGTGGCCAAAGATCCATTAAAGAAAATATTTCCAAGAATATCCAAAGAATCAAGTCAAAGTGTTGATCCAGAGACCAACACGACCGTGGTACCATAGAATGGCCGTGCTAGGACACTTGCAAAATCAACAGGTTCAAAGCTCATTTGTGCAGAAATTTCCATGGTCGTGGTACCACATAATGACCGTGGTGCACTAACTCTAGAACGGTCGTGCTACCCAGCATGGTCGTGCTACCTACAAAGAGAACGGTTGTGGAGCCAAGAATGGGCAGCTAAATTTGAGCCACCACGACTGTGCTACCTTCACCCCACCACGGCCGTGGTGACAACCACGGCCATGCCATTTTTAGTACAAAAGTGACCTATTCCCTATGATATTTTACCATTTATCACCACGGTCATTCCCATACACCACGCCCATTCTCACCCCTCCCCACCATGGTCGTGCTACCTACAAAAACCTGGCAACTTTCACACTATTTTTCCCATACGGTCCCTACTTGACCTAGTGCTTCCCCCACACCTATAGATACCTAGGTGGCAGCTCCAGCATGAGGTTAGTTACCTTCTGCCACCTCTTAGCTCCCCATTTAATCCTCTTATCCATTTCCACCTCCATTTCACCATTTCCTCATTTCCACCCATTTCCACCTTCATCCCATGCCATTGCACCTTGGAGGAGAGAGGAGGACACCCTACAATAGCTGAAGTGGAGTAATTCTTTATCTACACCAAGCTCTATGGCTTTGTCTACATCTTTCTCCCTTCTTTTTGTACTTTGCATTATTATGAGTAGCTAGGCCCCTTGGGTGGGCTATTTGGGGTGTAAAATGTTACTTTGATACCATGTTAGGGGAAAATGATATGTAAACTTTGTCATTCCATTTTCTAATGATTATGTTCTATTTCTATCTCATTCTCCATAATTTGCTTGTTGGTTTGTGCTTGAAATCACTTAGGAATTTAGGGAAATTCACTATATGTATGAATTTTGGGATTTGCTCCTAGGTCCAATTCTTGGATCCCTAGCTAGCTACCCATCTTCCTACATCATAATCAATTCTCCTAACCCTAGTTGAGAGATCTAAGCAGCTAGTTTAGATGACATTGGTGTATTTAGCATGGAGCTTTCTCAAGGCTAGAACGTGGATGATGGGAGGCCTAAAACCTCACTTCCACCCCCATTAATAATCTCAACCCCTAAGCATCCTAAGATCATCTAACCTAGAAGCCTAGGCTTGTTTAGACTCTAATTGAATTACACCTAAGCCCTAACCTAATTGAGCCTCACAAGGGTAGTAGGGAGTGTTAGGGACTAGTTCCCCTATACACAACGTAGCATATCCATGGTCAGTTAGTAGCTTAGAATAATTCATTAGACTCTAACTTGTTGTTTGGTTTGGATAATCTAAATGGAATCATAGTGTTCATATGTCACCCCCAACTTAATTGATAAGTGCATCTCCTAAACAACCCACATCTCCCTTAATTGCTTTGAACCCTAGTTTCTACTTTGCTTAGCTAGTGTTAGCTTAATTAGCTCTTTTCTTGCTTAGATATCTTCTTTCCCTGGTCTTGCTTTGTTTTTGCTAGCTTAGGTCTTTAATTTCCCTTTTGCCTTATTTTCTAGTCTAGTGTAGTTTAATTCTCTTCTTGCTTGCCTTAGTGTAGAATGTTCTTTTCTTGCCTTGCCTTGCCTTTTCCTGCTTCATAGAATTGCTTGTCTAGGGTTAACTTAGGTTTTATTCTTGCTTGTCTTTCTTTCTTGCTCAACTTAGTTTAAAAATTAAAACAACCTTCAAACCCTTAACCCTGGTCTCTGCATTAGGAACCTAGAAAAACAAACCTAGCTCTAGAGTCCCCTTTTCTGCCTGTGGATCGACCCTATACTTACCGCCTTACCTATACTATGACATGACCATGTGTGCTTGCGGGATAGCATTTTAGTAGAAGTAGGTGTGTCTGTGTAGGTCATTATAAATTTGAAATTGAATCCACCTGTGTTCCTCTGTCTGTGGAGTTGCATCCATTCAAGTCTCAATTGAGTGATGTGTAGCCCCATTGGTGGGGGTGCACCAATGTTCTCTTCAGTTATAACTATTGTTGAGTGATTTTGTTTTGGTATTGTTTAGGATTAAAAGATTTTTTACATAAGTTTTGGTTTGGTTGAAAACTACAATACTTGTCTTTCATTTTGTCTCTGTGAACTACTGTATATTTTTTGCTCTATCTAGAATCCTATACAGAAATATAGAATGGTTCCTTGGCATTTATATTTTTACTAGCCTTAAATCACAATAGAGTTTTAAGCTTTGACTTATAAAACCAGACCATTTTTATTAAATTAGTAATTATGCATCTTTTTTGTGGCATGGTAGAGGAAGTTGCACTCTAGACTAGTACGTCCCTTGATGAATGTGTATTCATCCTAATTTTAGTTGCATTTATAGCATAATTTTGCATTCAAATGCCTCATTTCATTTATTAATTTGCTTCCATTTAGTTTTCTTTAGTTTTATATTGACTTGTAATGTTTTAATCTAATTTTTTATTTCCATGATAGGTTTGAGCTTCATACCATGTGCAATAATATTTTTGAAATTGGATTGGGTTTTAATTGATCTATCTCTTCATATGTTGATAAATTCATCAATCAACGACTTCATCGACACATTTCCTTTCCCACACACCAATAGCACGTCCTTAAGGTTTGGGTTTGAAACTTTTAGAATCTTCATTAGTTTTATTACCCTAATCTTCCATTGATTTATGATCTATTGAAAGCCATTCATTAATCCACTAATTGCCTAGGATTGATGAAGACGCCCCCTCTCCCCTACCAATGATGTCATGTACCAATGGAACCCTAACATTATCTATTAATGAAAATGATATGGACACCTTCTGATAGGAGTTCTAGACTTATCAACTAACAAGTCTCATGACTCTCCAACTATTGATGCCTACCAATGAGAAGTCTTCACACCTCAACAGATGACGTCCCAACATTGTCTACTATTGGAAGAACAAACTTTACCCACCGATGACAATTAAACAACATGCCTACCCATGGAAGTCATGTTCCCTCTACCTATGTAGGTCTTATATCTCATCTACTAATGAGACTCATTCAAACCAAGGACCAATGAGAAATATCTTCCACCTACTGATGACTTTAGTACACTGCCATATATAGGTGGAGTGTCTACCATTCCATCCATTGATGAGAATAGTAAACATTGTGAGACCTCATTCTTTCTGGCTTAGCCACCCCTTCACTCCATGGTGTCTAACGACACCTAATGCATGAATCTAGGGAGAGTTCTAAGCTCTAATCCTCTTCCTACAGATACAAGGCCATGTCCTCTACAAAAAATATCCACCCTTAATTCCTCCAGGCTTCCCAAATCCATTCTAAGCATCTACCTCCAGTTTTAATCAGTCTTATCCACTGGTGGATGACACCTTCACCTCTTACAATGATTTAAGGATGTACTTTCAAAAGAGGAATGACCAACAATACCCTCACTTCCATTAGTTCACACTCCCTCACATCATCCACCCACTTCTCCTTACTCACAAAAAATAGATCCAAGCCATGTAAAGGAAGACAACACCCCAAGACCTTCTCCAACAAACATTATGGAGAGATTTTTCTACTACTTTGAACAACATGATCCCCAACTTGGAACACTTGCATTCGAACACTATGGCTTCTTCTTTTTTGTCAACTATAGCTATGTCTTTATTTCCTTCCTCTACTATTAATCTTTTTATTTATGTCATGAGTGATTCATCTCCTTTCTAGGATGTGAGGAGTAGCCTCACTACCCTTTTTCATTCTTGTTACTCCATGTAATCATGTATGAATTGTAATATGTTTTAAATTATATGTTTTATGCTTATAAATCAAGTTTGTTTTACTATTTTGGAAGTTTATAATATCTCAGATGCAGAGTTCGTTGTACCTATGATTTAGGGTATCATTTGTGTCATATTTAACCCTAGTTGAGAACTTTAGATGGGTATTTTTTGATGTGATAGGTAAGTGATATCTAGGTAACTTGAGGGCAATCTTAGAGTAATATATATCCAATTTTAATCCTAATGCCAAAAGGGGGATTTACCCAGCCTCAACATATGTCTGTTCATTCTATTTATGATGCAACGAGAGAGTGAATGATGGCTAGCAGTGGAGAAACTCATCCACCCTAGTGTTTCCATCATATAATAATTAAAACATTAATCTACCCTTTTTATTATTCACAAACATGTTTTAATCAAAAATCCAAAACGAACTTTTGTGATAAATACTAGTTCTTGTGTGGTTAGGTTTGATCAGATGATTCTTAAAAACATTATTCTTTGGGTTCAATCCTAATACTTTTACTATGATAAGATTCGACTGTTTGTGGGTGGGATTGTCATACACTTGGTTTAGGTAAAACCTAAAAATTTCATCCCTAGGAATTTGTTAGTGCAAAAAACACCATATCTTCCCTTTACAATGCAATCCTCAATGACCCTATGGGATACTCAAATTTGTTGAGAGGATAAACCCTTCCAGACATATCGTTGAAAAGAGGATTCAAAATTGTCTTTTTTGGGAGTAAATTAATTTAACATTTCTATGATGGCCTTCAAATCTAATTTATCTTCTTCCATATAAACATTGATAACTCCCATATTTCAAGGTTCACCCTACTTAGCCTAGTAATCTATTCCTAGGATCACAATACTTGACAAAGTGTCAAAAATATGTCACATAAAGTTTCTCTGTGGTACTATAAGATCATAAAATTTGCTAAATTTAGATTCTATGATTATGAATTCAATAATAATGTATTAGGATTCATTTTAAGACGATCAGAGTCATATTATAATGATGACATCAATGTGACTTTGATTTCATTGGGAAGATCAATCTAAGCATTGGACCTAGATTGAGTCTTCATTTTAAGGAATTAATGTAATATTGAGAAAATATTCTAATGGAGCCTCCAATTGATATATTAGGTTTATCTCAAGCCTCGATTTTATAATTAAGATATAATTAAGCTCATGGACCCTTTGGAAAACCAAGGAATCAGCCATGGGCCTTAGCACCTAATGTAAGCCCATTTTGGCCAAAAAGAGTTTACAAATGTATCCTTGGGATAAAGAGTATTTTGTGAACATGATAAATGCTCAAGGTAATTTTATGTGATAGATAATCCAAATATAGGATAATTGATGAAATTTCAAAATAGTCTAAGACATTTTGTGACCTAGGTAATAATCATGTAATTGTCTAACTACTTAAATGGCATGGCTAAAGTAATTATCCAATTAGTTTAGGTCGAATCCCTTACACAAGAGAGAATAATGACAATATGGAGATAATTGGGATTAAAAAGAGATATAGAATAGCATAGATAGCTACCTATCCTTTTTGAATTTTATCTAAAGAAAAGACAAAAAAAGAGAGAAAGAACCAAAGCCAAACTAGTCTCAGGATCCTTGGGATGCACGGAAAGGGGTGTCGTCCCCCTGAACCAAGAAAAACCTTGGATTATTGGACCCCTATCTCCTTTATATCACCCTCACATATCCCTCTCATTTATATATTTGTTGACCTCCCAACACATAACCAACCCCAAATTCAAACCACCTGATAGAAATCGAAGGAAACAAGCTGCATTATCATAGGTTTCCAATGTAGATAATGACTTTATCCATGTACTTGAGGGCATGTTGTAGACCACGTTGTTGCGTCTTGAGACCTATATAAGTTTCTTGAAGTCTTCAGCAATCTGAGAGCAAACCAGTGAAATGCCCAACACCCCTCCTAGGTTCAAGCAAACGATCAGGATAGAGTACCTTTGTGCAACCTTGGGTGTCTCATTGTTGGAAAGTGGGAGGTCATTTCATGAAGATGATCGATCCTTCACCATGACAAGATGAGTATGAGATCCCTGGATGTCTTTACAATCTTCCACTAGTACGCCAGGGTACAGAGATAGAAAGTTGCTTAGATCTATGTTTTATTGATTGGATGATATATGCTCAAACTACTTGAAGTAGATTGCATGGATTCTTCATGAATAAGGCACATGGATATTTATGAGTACCCACACATTATCAATTTTTGATGGTTTGTTAAATGATTTTCAAAGTATATATTTGATGAAATAAACTATTAGATGTTTATTTACTTCATGTTCAACTATAATGTAGTGTCACATAATGAAACTAGAATTGTTGAACCACGGGTTACATGTATCAAGGGGTAATGCACATAAGTCCAAGGTTGGATAGTGATTAAACTCGAGATAGAATACCACTACTGGGTTAGAATGTGTAATAAAAATTCCAGTTCATATTTACAAGTATTTGGTTAATGCAATATATGTTGTTATTGTACTATCGCACATTTTGGTTGCACCATGTACATAGTATAGAAATACATTGATTTGTGTATTTGATTTTCAGTGTTTGAGGCAATTTCCATATATGAAGATATCAAGACATGTAAGTTATGACAAAATTAATTGAAGATATTAAGATAAATGGCAAGGAGGATTAGTTATATTCTTCTTCTCATATGTATTAGTTTCTCATGTAAAGTTCATGTAACTCCTTGGAGGAGCATCATTATACATTTTATAAACAATTAAAATTCATTAATGAAAATTATTGATTATTCTTTATTATTTTTTAAATGTTATCCTGGAATTTTAGAGTAATGGATTTCAACTTTAAGGTCCACCTTTATTGGGGGAAACTCAAAAGCAGGGGTCTTTACATTTGGTTTTATATCCCATATCTATCAAATAATATTGAATAGTTGATAATTTCAAATAATTCATCGTAATATAAGGAACATTATCAGGGCATTAACTAAGGTAAATGGCGTGTAGAAAGGATCATGACTTTGGGATTTTGCAACATTTTCCTCTGAACAATTAAGTTGGTATACGGGAACTCCTTATCCAATGTGATCCCTTCCTGGATGGAACCTAGGGTTTTCCCAAAATGAAATTCCCCTAAGTCTTCTCAACTCTAATTTCATCCACTTCTAATCTCCTTGCTTAATTAACCCTAGACACACTTCCCTCCTCATCTCAAGTTAGACTTTTGATAAGAAGTAGGATTAAGGCATCCTCTACCAATTAATGTACATTTATTGTTGAGTTATTGTACTTGAGCATAGTTTTCTTCCACCATGTACATAGTATAGAGATATAATGATCCACATATTTGTTTGTAGATGTTTTTGGTAACTACCATATATGAAGATACCAAGACATGGAGTTTCTGATGAAATTGATTAGTACATTAAGATAAATGCCAACTAGTATTAGTTAGATACTTCTTATCATATGTATTATTTTGTTATGTGAAGTTCATGTAACTCCTTAAAGGAGCATCATTATACACTATGTATTCAAGTTCATTAATGGAAAGTATTTAGTATTGTTTATTATTTGTTAAATTTGATCTTGGAAATTTAGAGTAATGGATCTCAACATCAAGGTCCACCTTGCTTCTGGGACACTCAAAAGTGGGGTTCTTTACATAAACAAAATCAAGGAACTTCTTGATATTACCATCCACTCCCCTATGAAGGTTTCAATATGATGTACATCTAAAACTTCATGGTGAGGGAATTTGTACATCAACTCATTATATCTTTCTAAGGCTATGAATAGTGACTCATATGGGAGTTCTAAGAACTAGGTTATATGTCACATAGTTCATAAGTGAGGGAGGGAAAAAAGTACTTCTTTGTTTTGAATTTCCTCCCTAGTGTTGATGATGCCAACATCTGGGGAGTTGTACCATACCTTACCTTTTCTGTGAAAGAATAATTGAATAGGTGTAGTTTTATGGATTCATCACACATACCTACCTATTTTCTTATTCAATAGTGTTCAATGAACTTCTACAGATGATCATGTTCATCCTCCCCAACTTTTCCTACAAAATCATTGTTTTGCATAATTTTTTCACCCATAACGTCTTTATTTTGATAATTTCGTGTTGCAATGTCTAGTTGGACAAGTAGAAACTAAACATCTACATCTTTAGAAATAGAGTAATCTCATATATCCCTTTGTATTTCTACTTCTTTAACGGTCATATCTTCTTACATAGTTGCTTCGACTTTTGCCATGAGTCTATCTATTTGTTCATTGAGTGTTGTCTAAACTTTCCTCACTCTTGGCTATATTTTTGCAAAGTATCCTCTTCTAGGTTCTCTTGATCTTAGGGACGAAGTCTAATGTGCAATAGACACTAGAAGAACGTCATATAGACTAAATACATTACCTAAGAAAGGTACACAACCACAAATCAATGGTTGGATATAGATTGCATTCAAGAAGAATTTTCAAGATTATAATTAAAAATAAATATCATTACTAATCCTAGTCAAGTTAAAAAGAAAAAACCTCAAATTCACTAGCAAAGAAATTACAGATTTTACCTCCGATAAATGGTACAAAGTATTACCTAGATGTGAATGGATCTTATCACATTATAGTTTGTGATAAAACCAAAGGATATGGTTTTTAAGAATTAATTGGTAGATTTGAGGTATTTTAAGGTTTTTGAGAGGGTGTCGGGGATTCCAACTCTTTGGGACTCTAGTTCCTATTCCATTTTCCCAAATGTTCGTAAGAAACTAAAATAAACAATCTAACATTCAAATTATTAATTGATAAGCAATATTTGTTTTTACGCCGTAACAAAGTATGTGGTTTTGAAGTATAGTTAAGTAATTCATTTTCATGAATTTTGTGTGAACCTTGGATGTATTACTTACGGTGTATTGCATATTTTGTAAAAATATGGGGATCATAACTAGCACACCCTTTATTTATTTCAAGGGGCCATTTTGAACCACCTTGCTTCATGTGAGACGACGTTGGGAACCACCCTTTCTTCATGTGAAGGGATGTGAAGCACTCTTTCTTCATAGGGGGAGACAATGTGAACCACACTGACTATATGGTGAGGGGACACAATGGTACACTGTGAAACACTATGTAGTTATGAACATGATGGACTTTCTGACTCTATGACATGCTAGTTATCCCAAAGAAGATAGGATGGAATTTAAAGAAAAATGTTTTTTAAGAATATATTTGTTTTCAATTATATATGAAAATAATATATGTGCCACCTTTTTTAAATTACTTCATGATTTGTGTGTCCACATACTCACCAAATCTTTGTGCTGATGATTTTGTATTTTTATAATTTTGGGGAAATGCAACATGTGGAAACCAAAGCACGTGAATCTATTTAGGTTTTGATAATGAAGAATCTTGTTGGAGAGTATTTAATTCTTTTTTTAATTTTTCATTAGAAAGGATGTAATGATACCTAGATGTGTGATATATTTTATTTTCCTATAAAATGTATGTTCTTTCTCTTATATAGAATCTTGAAACATCTGTTTGTAGAAATTTTCATTCCAGTTCCACTATCTTGGAGCATGTAGATTGTGGTTTTCCTATTATCTTTGAGAAATACATAATTAAATATAATTTCATCACTTCCCTAATTGTATTCATGTGAGTTGTTTGTTTCTTGGATGGGGACCCATTCAAGTTTGAGTTCACCATAGTAGAGATTATGGGAGTGGGGCTCATTACACATACTCTCTTGCATAAAGGTTTACTAATAAGTTTGAAAATTTCCAATGGAAACTTGCCTTGTAGGTTTTATAATAGGTTTTAAACCACACTTGCGTCCTCCTGAAAGGTTTTTGTCTCAGATCAAGGATTCAAAAGGAAGCATAAAAGTAATGAGTCACAAATTTGGTTTCTTATTGATTTGATTCTCTAAGTAATATGATCCAGATGTTGATTTAGATGGAGGAGTCTAGTTTGTCAAATGAGAGTCATTGGTGTTGCTAAAATTTAAGTCGTGAGACTCTCTGACCATATTTAAGATTATGGGTATGCATGTTTGGATCTGCATTCATGACATTCATTTGGATCTTTGGTAAAATTGTTCACCGGAGTAGGTTTTTTTCTAGGCACTCTGCTCAAAATGGACAAATTCACTTATGCATTTAGAATCGTAGAATTTGCAAGATTGTAAATGTTGATGCCCATAATTTTTTTTTCTAATCACATAGATGTACCTAGTATCATAAAGTCTCATACTAATCATCTGGAGTTTGAATGAAAATCTACTTTATGTCCTAGTTGTAATCTATTTGGTCATGATGACTGTAGGGAAAATAAGTAAAGAGAATAAAATTTGGTTTCTAAAGAGGAACTTTGTTGACATTTCAATGTTGGAGTCTGATAGAAATAATGATATTGTTATTTAGAATGATACACCTTCTAAAAAATAGAATGTTTGGGTGATGCTATTAATATTGCTATCTAGCATGAAGGTGACTATGAATAGGAATTTTATGGGACCAGTGATACATTTGATGACACTAGATATATTGTATCATCGAGAGAAGATATCAAGTTGTCTACAAGTCTGTTACAGCAAGATACTTTTGAAATATTGGAGGAGTTTTCAATCTCGTCACTCATAATATAGACCATCATCAATTTGAACAGGATTGTACCATCCCTGACCTGGGTCATGCCTTAACCCTAGAATTTTTGCTTAAGTAAGTCATTTATATTCTTGTCTTTATCCTTTGAAAAGTAATTAAGACTAAAGGAGAGCTTATGTTTCAATTTTGGTCCTATTTGAATAATGTTGAAGCAACATTTGCTTATTTTGGACTAAAGTGCAATTTACCCAATTTAAGGGGGATTACCTTGCAAATGTTACATGATATATGTTCCTCAAGTGTTATAGAATCATAAGAATGAGAATGATGCTGAGGTGTGGCTTTCACAAGCCTAAGTTCCAAGAAAGAGCTTATTAAGCAATGTTTGTGCATTAAAACCTAGTTTTGGTGTAATGTGCAATTTACCCAAAAACTAGGGTTTAATATGCAAAATACCACTTCTAGAGAGTCCCTAATGTTTCTTGGTATCAATTAGATACAATAAAATCAGAGGGGTGTCTCATTTGAATCTCTTTGGGGGAGAGAGAATCTTGATATTAAAATAATCAAGATTTAAGCATAATTGAAACCCTAATTCAATTTAATGTAAAAATAAATATATTAATGGAAGTGACCTTCAACCAAAAATATGATGGTTGAATTTATATAAGTATGTACGTCCTTGTGCCTTGCAATGGCACCGAAATATCTAAAGTGAGTGGAGAGCCCACTCACATTAGTTAAAGAAAAACTAATATCCACTAATTTTTTGATATTATTATTAAATTGATTAAGGTGCTTAATTGTTTTCTTTTAATTCATGGATAAAGAAGAGGATTTCGAAGGGGAGGATGATGGATTCGTATTAAAGGAAGTGAGGGGGATAAGTGGCACCAATTTAGGGAATTGAAGGATTTTTATAACACTTTCTCTCTCTTGAATTTCCCTTATATACACTCCATTCTTTCACCCACATGAAAGGCTTTTTCGACTCTTCTTTCTTTCCTTGCTTTAGACGAACACAAGGGAGCTTAGGAGAAATACGAGGACGTACCACAACCTGTATGTGAGCTCCTTAATCATCTTCAACCTTTATTTCATGGTGAAAATCGAAATTCAATGCTTATTTTCTTCTTTTCTCCATTCAATCTTCAACTTTAGCCATTCTTTTCACTCAGAGACTTGAGGACGGACCTTGGGAAGTTGAGAAAGCTTCATTCACCATTAAATACGTGAATCTTGAATCTTAGATTCAACTTTGAAGGCGGGTTATATAACTTGAACCCTTAAATATCATTATTGATTTCATTTCTTCATCATATGTTGATTCCTTTTTTCTTTCCTGAATTTCCTTTTGATTAATTGTTGAAATCACCACAAAGATCACAGAAAATTTCGAAGGTTTGAAGCTTGAATATGATGATGTAATCTTATCACACACCTCAAGAAATATCAGGTCCAAATGGTTTCAACTTCAGACCAATCGGTCTCAAGACCGATTGAAACCAAACTGTCTCAAAATTGTGTGGGTGCAAATGGTCTGAAGACCATTTGGGATCAAACGGTCTCAATACCATTTGGAGATACTTGCTGATGTAGTTGGATGTTGATCTAATGGTTCTAATTGATTGACTCATAATAGGTTCAGTGATGGATAATCCAATAATTGCAAACTCTAATCGGGTTGAAGTGTTGAAACCCTAATTGAATTGAATCAATTTCATGGTTGATGGTCCAAACGGTCTCAAGACCATTTGGAGGTCAAGGGCTGTGATGGATGGTTGGAGATCCAAGGGTTATAATTTGATGTACTCTCAATGGTCCAATTGATGAATGATTCAATGAAGCAAACCCTAATTGATTGGTCAAAGGAAACCCTAGATGACCCTTTCAGTTTCAAGGTAGTTTGGACCAAACGATCTTGAGACCGTTTGAGTCCAAACGGTCTTGAAAACATTTGGTATCAAATGGTCTTCAAACTATTTGAGATCAAACGGTCTAAAATTGTTTGGAGGTCCAATCGGTTTTAAGGTTGATTTATCCAATCGATTTCAAATGTTGATGGGTCCAATCAGTTTCAATGTACATGTGATCAAACAGTTTCAAGGGTTGAGTGACCAAACGGTTTCAAAACTGTTTGGAGGGCAAACGGTCTCAACCCTGGATGCCCAAATAGTTTCAAAACCGTTTGGAGGGCAAACGGTTTCAAAACCATTTGGAGGTTGAGGGGTCAAAACCGTTTGGAGGTTCAATGCAACCAAAACCGTTTGAAGACCTAATGTGATGAAAGATCAATTAACCCCATGATTGTTAACGATGTATATCAAAGATAATTACAATGGTTGTACCTTTAAGGAACCTTAATTAAAGATAATGATGTGTGAAACCCTAATCTAGGGTGATGCCATGTGAAACCCTAATGCAGTGATGTTATGTGAAACCCTAATATAGGGTGATGTTATGTGAAACCCTAATATAGGGTGATGTTATGTAAAACCCTAATTAATAAAGAGGGGAAACCCTATTCCTAATAATAGAATAGTGACTAATATATTGGTAGGTGAAACACCTAAAGTGGTTGATAATTAATAACCTTATATCAATAATGCCTTAACCCGAGATGAGTCCCTATTATTAATGGTTGAATAATTCAAATGAGTGACTTATGACCAATACATTACATGATAAATGTGATGAACTTATGCATAAAGTATTAGGATGCGAAATACCCTAATACAAGATAAGTTGATGAACTTAAGTAAGTAAAAAGTGATGAGGGAAGTGATACATCAAGACATGATAGATATCATATTCAGCACCTCAAGGTTGATACACCTTAATGTACCCTAAATCCAATATACTTGGATGAGTAACACATGAAGTGTGTCATGACAATTGTTACATGGAGATGTAATGCACTTTGATAAGAGTAGGCTAACATACCTTAAGAAAAGGTTAAGCCAAGTTAATAAAATATGATGTAATCATATTTTGGTAAAGATGAGAGAGGAACTCATATCTTGTGTTGATAATTCATTTAATGATAAATGATAAGAATAAATAAGTGTGATTGAATACTTATGATATCAATGTTGGCTCCTAGATGTGTGGAGCAATGAATTAGGGTTTGATCATTAATAAATATGATCTTGAAAACCTAAATGGTTAATAATGGAAAACCCTAACCCTAATGAAGGGTGATGATATGTAAGAGAAACCCTAATCGATAAGAAAGGGAAACCCTAACCGTAATGATGGGAAGGTTGTAATTCTTTTATTGCATAAACCTTGTAAGGCATGTTACATACTTGAATAAAAGTATAATGATCGATGGTTGTGTGAGCCATGTGAATAAGTTGTTGCCTAGTAAGAGGTGACAAGATGTGTAATGGCCTTGTGAGCCATGTGAATGAGTTGTTGCCTAGTGAGAGGTGACAAGATGTGCAATGGGCCTTGTGAGCCATGTGAGATGCTTATATAGCATCATGTTTACCTTGGTCAGATGACCTGAAGGTATTAGTTACCTAATAAGTGGTAACAAGTGTTCTTTGATGAATGGAGGGTTTGAATACCCATATTCCATAATCATGATGATGAGATGTTAAGGGATGAGAATGCCAATGATGTGACAAGGAATTGATATCCCAATGTTTTATAAAGCTTCAAAAAGTACTTGATAGAAGTATTTCACATTCTTTGTAGCATTTGTTATAATAATTTATGTTTGAAAACCTGACTGATGCTAATATGGTAATGTACTTAATTAATCAAGTGAATCGTATCATGTAGTGCCCTGGCCATAGATCCATCAGTATCAGGATTTGCTGGATGGTGAAACGCGTTGCTTCGTGGCATAACACGGAAGGCATATTTTTTAATATGCGGGGGTGATGGGCAAAAATATCTGTACGCCCTAATGGAGGAATTGATGTGAGATAAACATTAAATCTCTCAATCCTTCATTATATATGTCGGGATGGATGTATCACAAATATCCCGATGTTGGGATGGATGTATCACGAATCTCCCAATGATAAATAATATCGGATCGATGCGATTGCGAAGAGAGTGCAGCCACCAATGTAGATCTATAGTGAAGTTGTCAGTATACCCTGGAAAGCTATTTAATAGTGACACAAGATGTCCTGCATGTGATCTCGTACTGACCGAGATGAGGGAGGTCATGGCATCCGACTCTTCCATTGACCTTGAATGGCACCGGCTTTGGGTTTCACAACCGAAGGTTGGAGTATGAGTAGTATATCTCATCTCCTTAGGGCATAAGTGTGATTGTAAAATGTAATCAGTTGTATAGCATGTTTTCTTAAGGATTGAATATGAAAATCATTGGTTGATGTTACATTCCTTTTATGCATCTTTAGTTGATAGATGATATATTTATGTTTTCTTACATTCCTTGTAAAGTATATAGATGATGTATAATTATACCATGGGTAGATGCAATGTTCTCCTTAAGAAAGGAGATTATCTTATTTTGTTCATACAATGATTAATATTGCTTGTTAATATAAAAGAACCCCTGCTCAGTTTTATAATGTTTATATGCAATAATAATGTTAATGGCGGAGAGTTATATCTCTCGCTGGGACAATTTTTAATTATCTCACCCCCGTGGGATCCAACATTTTTAGGTGGACGCGGACGAGGAGGTAGAAACCATACAGTAGGGGAAGAACAGCAGAATCAGGGATAGCAGTAACATCTCAGGTGGAGATACTGATTCTTGTGTCTTATAGATAAGAGTCATATGTGTTGTCTCTGTACTCTCAGGTCCTTGGAGTCAATAGTTAGTGTTTTTATGATTGATCTGAGATTTTGGCTTGAAAGCCTCGAGGTATTACGTTGCTTATGTATGGTTTTGGCATAGCAACTGTTGTATGTAATCCTCGAGAAGAGATAGTACATGGTATGTACTTTGTGGACCAGAATATATATATAGTACCTTGGTCCTCTTTATAAGAGTTTCCTGGAATTGTATATCTTTGCAAAAAGGTTTTAATTTTTAGTGATTTTTGTTAATCCGCTGCTAATGTTTTCTTCCGCACTCATCATTATCCAATATTTGGTGTCGGGTCGTCACAATTTAGTGGTATCAGAGCTTAAGGTTCGCTGAGTCTATAGAGACATAGGACTAAGGCGTTGAGTCTATTCTAGTGTCCTCTAGTATATCTTATAGTGACTTCTGCTCATGCAGAAGATAGAGTAAAGCTTAAAGATGTCTGGACTACTGAAGGAGTACATTACTGAAAGCAATGTTGTTGCACCAACAGAAGGTGTGAGGGACCGGACGAGAGAAGAACGACTACCTGAGAACCGCTAAGATGATCCAACTATGATAAGGAATTATTCTTTTGATATCACTGTTGGGCAAGTTAGGACAGCAATGATGCGTATAGTGGACCATGTATTAGCAATACAACCTAGATTACCAGCCCCCAATGATGAAGTTTTAGACTCCAGCAGGATTCTTGATCAACATCAGCATGTTGAAGCAATGGAAAATGTTAAAAGAAATAGGTTACAACCCAATATCAAGATTTTCTATGGGTGTAGGCAGCCTGGACATATCAAAAGAAATTGTCTAGAAAAGGATAATGAGGAAAGAATTAAGAAGAGACCTATCCAAACTCAAGAACAGAGGACTAGTAGTTTCAAAAAGGGGAAGTTTTTGGTACCCCTGATACAACCAGTGTCTAGTGCACTAGGGAAATGCTACCCAGAAAGGGTAAAGGACCTTTTAGACCATATCAAGAGAATAGAACCTATCACCAGTGTAGACATGTAGGACATCTAGCAAGGGATTGTCCAGTTGGAAACACAATGGTAACCCAACCACTGAGGCAGAGACATCAGGGTCATCGGAGAAAACAATTTTCTAGTGGCACTCAAGGACGTGGACAGACGTCCCAGGAAGGATCAACTGCATTAAATAACAAAGCACAAAGTCAACATCAGGCAATGATAAGATTCTATGAAAAGAATCAGCCTGAGGTAGTAAACAAACTGTGAGATGAAATAGGTCAGATGAAACAGTTTCATTCTAATATATTATTTTATGATTCTATGTGTTAAATATAAGAAAGTAGTTGTTTTTTAGCTTCCTTTGACTAGTCATATGAGGACACAAGGAAGATGAGGACTTGTATTTTACTCAGTATTCCTTTAAATGTTTTATAATTTTCCTTATCTATGTGAAAAAGGATGAGATATAGAAGTGATGCCTGAAGAAAATTAAGGAATGTTAAATCCTGTGTTTATAATGATATGAAAAGTGAGGAACATGATAGTAAATAATGTGCATACTACCTAATCTCAGTACTTGTATACCCTGGCCAGGTATATAATTATTGGAGATAGGGCAAGTATGGAACTCTTAGATTGTTATCTTTCTGATTACCCTGATCAAGTAATCACTTTGAGACAATCTAGTGAGCATAAAGAAACTAGAAATATGGCATGGATATTTTATTACATCCTAAGTACAATAAAATGGAATCTGAAATGATCTCAGATCAATCTACGTGTATGAGGAAGTAAAAAGTATAATCCTCATGATAAAGAGAATGGGGATAAGGGGGATGATCCCTGTCTGATAAAGCATGTGTGTATAGTAAAGATCTTTTCCCATGATGTGGAAATGGAAAATGTGATAAAATCACAAAATGTTCATAAACATGTTAGACAATAACAAAGAAATGAGTAATGACATGTACTCATCCTTATAATTCCTATGTTGATAGCAAAGAACCTAGGATGAAACAAAAGTAAATGACTCATGAACAATTGAAAGTTCATGCTATAATTAGAGGATATGATAATCCCTTCTCTTTGATAAACAACCATGGGTGATGATGGGGTGATAAGAGGAATATGTTTCTTTATGTTCTCTCCTTTTAGGGACATGGCAATAAAGTGAGTACTATGACACTTGATGTGCATGGATTAGAAATAATCTAATGATGGATACTTAGAAAAGTATCAGTTCGTCTTGGACTTTGGATTCCACAATAAATATATGTGTAATAAATAATGTCCCAAAGATGAAAGAAAGATCCTTTTATATGTGTAGTTTTGGTAATAACAATGGAGTGATGGAAATGATGAGGATGTGATGTGTCTATGACACATGTGAATGATACCAAAGTAAGGAATTATAATATCTAAGAAGTATCAGGTGATGTGGCAAAGAAAAAACATGACTCCTAATTAAGATGATTAATGTTGGTTACCTAGAATGGCCAACTATAAAATCAGTCTAATTACATAACATAGTATGAACATCACATGTTTGGGGTTTATGCTTCGCATAAACATAACATCAATAAGGATGTACTAATTGAAGGAACAATTGTAAAATCATTGTGGGAAAAGCTTATTAATCTAAAAATAATTCCTTAGAATACCCCTATCTATATCTGTTAAGGAAACTTATACATAAAATATAAAGATACTTCTAAGATAAGTTCTTAATTGGTAAGTAACCTCCCCTTATGACAAAAGTATGTACAACTAATGAGATAGTTGGTACAAGTAGTAAGAAAGTTTAGTGTTGTGATAGTAGTTTGGATGACACACCATATGTATGAAGAGACTTGTAGTCACAAGTGGGTGACCAAATGTAACTCTGGTCTTTCCTTGGAAGTGAAATGCTAAACTAAATAAGGAGTATGGGAGACTCCCCAGAATCAAGAATCATGTCACATAAAATTGTAAGTTAGGAAAGGTGACAAATCAGTGAGGTTTGACACCTGAGTTAAATAAGGAATGTATAATGTTTCTCTGACTAAGAAAAGTATTATCTGACATAGAGTTGACTCTACAGTCAATAATGAAAAGGACAGTGGACTATGTGTCCTGTATGACCGGTTCTATGATACCCTGTATGGGAGGACTTTGTGTTGATCAAATTTCTATGGCATCTCTATTACATTAAGATGTTAGGTGTAGACTTGATGATATGATGAATAAATAATATCTGTATTCCTTTACCTGGGATTTCAGGGACGAAATCCTTGTTAGGGCTTTATAATTGTAACATCCCTGACCTGGGTCATGCCTTAACCCTAGAAGTTTTTCTTAAGTAAGTCATTTATATTCTTGTCTTTATCCTTTGAAAAGTAATTAAGACTAAAGTTGATCTTATGTTTCAATTTTGGTCCTATTTGAATAATGTTGAAGCAACATTTTCTTGTTTTGGACTAAAGTGCAATTTACACAATTTAAGGGGGGTTACCTTGCAAATGTTACATGATATATGTTCCTCAAGTGATATAGCATCATAAGAATGAGAATGATGTTGAGGTGTGGCTTTCACAAGCCTAAGTTCCAAGAAAGAGCTTATTAAGCAATGTTTGTGCATTAAAACCTAGTTTTGGTGTAATGTGCAATTTACCCAAAACCTAGGGTTCAATATGCAAAATACCACTTCTAGAGAGTCCCTAATGTTTCTTGGTATCCATTAGTGACAAGAAAATAAGAGGGGCATCTCATTTGAATCTCTTTGGGGGAGAGAGAATCTTGATATTAAAATAATCAAGATTTAAGCATAATTGAAACCTTAATTCAATTTAATGCAAAAATAATTATATTAATGGAAGTTCCCTTCAAACAAAAATGTGATAGTTGAATTTATATAACTATGTACGTCCTTGTGTCTTGCAATGGTACTGAAATATCTAAATTGAGTGGAGAGCCCACTCACATTAGTTAAAGAAAAAGTAATATCCACTAATTTTTTATATTATTATTAAATTGATTAAGGTGCTTAATTGTTTTCTTTTAATTCATGGATAAAGAAGAGGATTTTGAAGGGTAGGATGATGGCTTCGTATGCAAGAAGGTAAGGGGGATAAGTGGCACCAATTTAGGGAATTGAAGGATTTTTATAACACTTTCTCTCTCTCTTGAATTTCCCTTATATACACTCCATTCTTTCACTCACATGAAAGGCGTTTTCGACTCTTCTTTCTTTCCTTGCTTTGGCCGAACATAAGGGAGCTTAGGAGAAATAGGAGGACGTACCCCAACCTATAGGTGAGCTCCTTAATCATCTTCAACCTTGATTTCATGGTGGAAATCGAAATTCAATGCTTATTTTCTTCTTTTCTCCATTCAATCTTCAACTTTAGCCATTCTTTTCACTCAAAGACTTGAGGACGGACCTTGGGAAGTTGAGAAAGCTTCATTCACCATTAAAAATGTGAAGATTGAAGCTTGGATTCAACTTTGAAGGTAGGTTATATAACTTGAATCCTTAAATATCATTATTGATTTCATTTCTTCATCATATGTTGATTCCTTTTTTCTTTCCTGAATTTCCTTTTGATTAATTGTTGAAATCACCACAAAGATCACAGATAATTTCGAAGGTTTGAAGCTTGAAGATTATGATGTCATCTTAGCACACACCTCAATAAATATTAGGTCCAAACGGTTTCAACTTGAGACCAATCGGTCTCAAGACCGATTGAAACCAAACGGTCTCAAGACCATTTGGAGATACTTGCTGATGTAGTTGGATGTTGATCCAATGGTTCTAATTGATTGACCCATAATAGGTTCAGTGATGGATAATCCACTAATTACAAACTCTAATTGGGTTGAAGTGTTGAAACCCTAATTGAATTGAATCAATTTCATGATTGGTGGTCCAAATGGTCTCAAGACCGTTTGGAGGCCAAATGGTCTCAATACCATTTGGAGGTCAAGGTCTGTGATGGATGGTTGGAGATCCAAGGGTTATAATTTGATGTATTATCAATGGTCCAATTGATGAATGATTCAATGAAGCAAACCCTAATTGATTGGTTGAAAGAAACCTTAGGTGACCCTTTCGGTTTCAAGGTAGTTTGGACCAAACGGTCTTGAGACCGTTTGGGATCAAACGGTCTTCAAACCGTTTGAGATCAAACGGTCTCAAACCATTTGGAGGTCCAATCAGTTTTAAGGTTGATTTATCCAATCGGTTTCAAATGTTGATGGGTCCAATTGGTTTCAATGTACATGTGATCAAACGGTTTCAAGGGTTGAGTGCCCAAACGGTTTCAAAACTATTTGGAGGGCAAACGGTCAGAACCCTAGATGCCCAAACGGTTTCAAAACTGTTTGGAGGGCAAACGGTTTCAAAACAGTTTTGAGGTTGAGGGGTCAAAATCGTTTGGAGGTTCAATGCAACCAAAACTGTTTGAAGACCTAATGTGACGAAAGATCAATTAACCCCATGATTATTAATGATGTATATCAAAGATAATTACAATGGTTGTACCTTTAAGGTACTAGGGTGATTAGTACCCTTAGAGGGGTTAACCTTTGATGCTTATGGTTGCAATATCTCAGTACACTATGCTAACCCTAAATGTATGTACTTGAATGAAGGGTTCACCTAATCTAATCAAGCTTGAAGTAATAAACACACTAGAGAGGATGAGAGAGAGAGGAATTCATACATGTATAATAATCATGTAGTGGTTAAGCCTCAACACTTTCAACATGAATAAAACATGTAATTAGGGTATGATCCTTGATAAAGAGATCATGAAACCCTAATCGAGAAGGTTGATGAGCCCTAACCCTAATTTAGGGCAATGCTAGGTGAAACCCTAATCTAGGGTAATGGTGTAACCCTAATCTAGGGTGATGATAAGAGAAATCCCAATTCAGGGTAATATAATGAAAAACCCTAATTTAAGAGGATGCTTCATGAAACCCTAATTTTGGATAAAGTTACATGAAACCCTAATTTGGGGAAAAGTTATAAGGAACCTTAATTAAAGATAATGATGTGTGAAACCGTAATCTAGGGTGATGCCATGTGAAACCCTAATGCAGTGATGTTATGTGAAACCCTAATATAGGGTGATGTTATGTGAAACCCTAATATAGGGTGATGTTATGTGAAACCCTAATATAGGGTGATGTTATGTAAAACCCTAATTAATAAAGAGGGGAAACCCTATTCCTAATAATAGAATAGTGACTAATATATTGGTAGGTGAAACACCTAAAGTGGTTGATAATGAATAACCTTATATCAATAATGCCTTAACCCAAGATGAGTCCATATTATTAATGGTTGAATAATTCAAATGAGTGACTTATGACCAATACATTACATGATAAATGTGATGAAATGATGCATAAAGTATTAGTATGGAAAATACCCTAATACAAGATAAGTTGATGAACTTAAGTAAGTAAAAAGTGATGAGGGAAATGATACATCAAGACATGATAGATATCATATTCAGCACCTCAAGGTTGATACACCTTGATGTACCCTAAATCCAATATACTTGGATGAGTAAAACATGAAGTGTGTCATGACAATTGTTACTTGGAGATGTAATGCACTTTGATAAGAGTAGGCTAACATACCTTAAGAAAAGGTTAAGCCAAGTTAATAAAATATGATGTAATCATATTCTGGTAAAGATGAGAGAGGAACTCATATCTTGTGTTGATAATTCATTTAATGATAAATGATAAGAATAAATAAGTGTGATTGAATACTTATGATATCAATGTTGGCTCCTAGATGTGTGGAGCAATGAATTAGGGTTTGATCATTAATAAATATGATCTTGAAAACCTAAATGGTTAATAATGGAAAACCCTAACCCTAATGAAGGGTGATGATATGTAAGAGAAACCCTAATCGATAAGAAAGGGAAACCCTAACCCTAATGATGGGAAGGTTGTAATTCTTTTGTTGCATAAACCTTGTAAGCCATGTTACATACTTGAATAAAAGTATAATGATCAATGGCCTTGTGAGCCATGTGAATAAGTTGTTGCCTAGTAAGAGGTGACAAGATGTGCAATGGCCTTGTGAGCCATGTGAATGAGTTGTTGCCTAGTGAGAGGTGAAAAGATGTGCAATGGGCCTTGTGAGCCATGTGAGATGCTTGTGTAGCAAGTATCATGTTTACCTTGGTCAGATGACCAGAAGCTATTAGTTACCTGATAAGTGGTAACAAGTGTTCTTTGATGAACTGAGGGTTTGAATACCCATATTCCATAATCATGATGATGAGATGTTAAGGGATGAGAATTCCCATTATGTGATAAGGGATTGAGATCCCAATGTTTTATAAAGCTTCGAAAAGTACTTGATAGAAGTATTTCACATTCTTTGTAGCATTTGTTATAATAATTTATGTTTGAAAACCTGACTGATGCTAAAAGAATATGGTAATGTACTTAATTAATCAAGTGAAATCTTATGATGTAGTGCCCTGGCCATAGATCCATCGGCGTCAGGATTTTCTGGATGGTGAAATGGGTTGCTCCGCGGCATAACCCAGAAGGCATATTTTTGAATATGTGGGGGTGATGGGCAAAAATATTCGTACGCCCTAATGGAGGAATTGATGTGATATAAACATTAAATCTCTCAATCCTTCATTATATATGTTGGGATGGATGTATCACAAGTCTCCTGATGTCGGGATGGATGTATCATGAATCTCCCAATGATAAATAATGTCGGATCAATGTGAGATAAACACAAGATCTCTCGATTGCGAAGAGAGTGCAGTCGCCACTGTAGCTCTATAGTGAAGTTGCAAGTATACCCTGGAAAGCTATTTAACAGTGACGCAAGATGTCTTGCATGTGATCTCATACTGACTGAGATGAGGGAGGTCATGGCATCCGGCTCTTCCATTGACCTTGTATGGCACTGACTTTGGGTTTTGCAACTGAAGGTTGGAGTATGAGCGGTATATCTCATCTCCTTAGGGCATAATTGTGATTGTAAAATGTAATTAGATGTATAGCATTTTTTTAAGGATTGAATACGAAAATCATTGGCTGATGTTACATTTCTTTTATGCATATTTAGTTGATAGATGATTTATTTATGTTTTCTTACATTCCTTGTAAAGTAGATAGATGATGTATAATTCTACCATGGGTAGATGCAATGTTCTCCTTAAGAAAGGAGATTATCTTATTTTGTTCATACAATGATTAATATTGCTTGTTAATATAAAAGAACCCCTGCTCAGTTTTATAATATTTATCTGTAATAATAATGTTTCTAGTAGAGAGTTATATCTCTCGCTGGGACAAATTTCAATTGTCTCACCCTTGTGGGATCCAACATTTTTTAGGTGGACGCGGACGAGGAAGTAGAAACCATACAGCAGGGGAAGAATAGAAGAATCAGGGACAACAGTAACATCTCAGGTGGAGATACTGACTGTTGTGTCTTGTAGATAAGAGTCCTATGTGTCGTCTCTATACTCTCAGATCCTTGGAGTCAGTAGTTAGTATTTTTATGATCGATCTGAGATTTTGGCTTGAAAGCCTCAAGGTATTATGTTGCTTATGTATAGTTTTGGCAAAGCAACTGTTGTATGTAATCCTCGAGAAGAGATGGTACATGGTATGTACTTTGTGGACAAGAATATATATATAGTACATTGGTCCTCTTTATAAGAGTTCCCTAGAATTGTATCTCTTTGCAAAAAGGTTTTAATTTTTAGTGATTTTTGTTAATCCGCTGCTAATGTTTTCTTCTGCACTCATCATTATCCGATGTTTGGTATCGGGTCATCACAAGGACTTCTAATTTCAGATAGGAAAGAAGAACAAGACAAAAGACAAAGCCAAGAAGATATCAATTGCTTCATAACTTAACTATAAGAACCAAGCTTCCCTAACAAAAAAATTGACAATTTGGAGCTTGATGATAATGTTTCAGTTGTGGAACAACCAATCCTAGGGATTCATATATTGAATGCCAATAGATGATGGTCTATTGTCTCTTGGAATGTTAGGGACCTCAATAAAAAGTTTCCTAAATCTGGAGATGAGGTGATAAGGTTGAGGCCTCACATTGTTATCTTAATGAAACTAATGTTAAGAAGGTAAAATCATAAACTTATGATTAAGGATTTCATTTCTTTTAAGTGTATTTCTTATAATAAAATATCCACCATTTGAGGAAGATTCATTGTTATGTGGAATGAGGTCATTGTACATTCACCAAATTTTGGTTAATTTGGTTAGTTTGTGCACACAAAGATCAATGTCAAAGACAAACAATTTTTTCTTACTATAGTCTATGGTAACAATCTAGATTCCAATACGGTAATACTTCAAGATAATACTTAATATATTCAAAGCAATATGCATCAACCCTATATTATCATGGGAGACTTCAAATCAAATAGAAGAAATTAGGAGAAGATTGGTAAAGAACCACCGACTAAAAATCTATGGATGATTTTGATAAATGTATTTTGTCTTTTTTAATTTTTTAAGTTAATATTAGTGGTTCTTTATTTTCTTGGATAACCATAAACATGGTGATAATTTTGTTACATAAAATATTGATAGGGTCTTATACAACAATCTTTCCTAAATTCCTTTAATGAATTTCTAGGAAGTCTTATTCCTAACATTAAAACCTATCATAAAATAATGACAATGAGCATTGAAAAAAGATAAAGATCTTAACCCCATTTAGATTTATAAATGTGTGGGCTAATAAAGATAAGTTTAAAGACATTGTGAGTAGCTCTTTGAACTATGAATTTCTTGGGTTTCCCATGTTTACTCTTTATAAGAAATTGAGAAGGCTAAGAAGTGACCTATCTACATGGAACAAAAAATGTGTTGGTAATCTTTTCAATATGACTCAGACTCTTGAGAAAAGAGACATTGACTTGAAAGTCATAGCTGATAATGATCCTACTATTACTAATATTCAAAACAAAGCTAATTGTTCTACAAAATCTATTGTGAAAGCATCTATCTGCCTCAGCAACACAATCTCTATCCCAAGATGCATGTCCACCTAAAAGATGTGGAAATACACAGGGTGAGACCAAAAATCCCAGTGAGAGTTATAACTCTCTACCAACATCTATTAAAAACACAAAAATCTAAAATAGGAGATTACACTATTAGCAGATAAGCAGATTCAGCTAATTGATATAAGTAGAGCAATTAATATTCTAAAAAAGGAATATAAAGAACATGTATATTCTCTAACCATAGAACTATACAAATGCAAGGCAAGTCTCCAACCAATGTTATTGTATTTGATACCACACAAATACACTACACGGATGTGTTACATATTTTATTATACCCTGAGGATTTGAGTCTTACCATCCAAATCCAGCTGACCACTACTAAGTCAAAATTGGTGCCATACAAGGTCTATAGAAGAGTTGAAATCCACGACCTCATCATACCTCATGGTCAGTACATGAGTGCATAGTAGAGACATACCACTCAACTGCAACTTGTGACATATAGTCAATAGTGAAAGTCCTAGCCCACCTTGGTACAGGTCACGACGCTTGTGAAATTGAGCTACAACCCGCAACTGCACTCTTTCTAGGGTATGGCTGGCAGCCAACCCTATGAAACCTCATAAGCATCATGTCACTGAGCTACGACCCACAGCCTCACTCCTTCCAGGGTATAGCCCGTACCCAATCCTATGAATGCATATACTCGACAAGGTGGAAGGTAAACACTTACCAAGGTTGAAAATGAACTATGGTCACCACAAGCCCCCCACATACAAGAAGAGTTCAGTCACCAAGCTCCAAGGTCGGATCTCCTTTCTCCACCAAGATCCAAGATGAGAAAAAGAGAAGGAAGAAGATGGGGGGTCGAAAGGGTTACAAACATGGAGTGATAAGGGGTAATATAGGTGGAAGATGAGAGAGATGGCAAGGGATGAGGTGTTAACACTCAAAGGTACTAAAGGGACACTTGTCCACTCAAAAGGTCAACATGCAACCACATGCAACCACCCTAATCAAACATGTAAGACATGGTGATACACTCTAGGTTGGGTCTCGACCTTGGTCACCCACATGGTCGTGGTCGTGACCCTCCCATGGTTCACCATCCATTGTCGTGACACACACACCACCACAAGGTCGAGACAAGAGATCTCCACAAACCCTAGGTCGAGACATCCTATAAGAGGGAAACCATCTTGACCCAAAAATACCCAAAACCACCTTTCTTGCAACCTCAACACCAAGAGGGGGTGTCTCGACCACAAAACCCACCAAACATACCCTAGGTTGCGACCTACATCGAGACAACACACTATATATACATAGGTCGAGACACTCAACCCTCATGGAAACCCTAATCACCACTAAGGCTGACACTCCTCAACCAAGGCTCAAATAGTGTGCCCACTTCTTTCTCTCTCATCTAGATGATGCCATGAAAGAGAAGGAACACTCTGTAGGTGGTAAAATGCACACTAACCCCCTACTTTGGGTAAATTACAATTTGCACCAAAACTAGCACATAAAGCATAAATGTCATCCAAACAAGCTCAAACTTGAAACTTAAGCTCTCCACAAGTCATGATTACATTTCAAAATATTAGAGTAAGGTTATAAGAAACTTACTTAAGCCAAACAAATAGGGAACCCCAAAACCTAGGTTAGAGGTCTTACAAGCCATAAACCCCTAACAGGGATTTCACCCCCAAAATCCTAAGAGAAAAGAGAGGGGTACTTCCTTCCCATCTCTTCCTCAAGCTCCCGTGTGACTTCCTATATACCTTGGTGATGTCACAGGACTTGTGGGTTATGGGCCCACCACACTTCCATTGCGCCACTCTAATCTACTAACTCAACATTGGTCTTACTAGTGACTACCTCAACAATCTAGTTAACAAAGGAAGGGGTTACCAACTTTCTTCATTATTATTTGGAAATACAACTCACTATATGTCATCTTACCATTTTCACCTTGGATTCCTTGCTATCAACATAGGAATGATTAAGGTTGAAGCATCTCATCACTTCTATTTTGGTTATTGTTCATCATTCTCATGTATGTTTTTTGGTTTTATCACCTTTTCCAACCCTCCTCAAGAGGTAGACCATCATACTTCATATTTCTTTCATTAAGAAGAGATCATTCCTATTTAACTCTTTCATATATAATGAAGGCTTTCATTTTAGAACTTACTTATTCACATAGGTTGGTTTGAGGTTAGCTTAGATTCCACTGTATTAGTTCTTCATTGTTTTCATTTGTCACCTTTTGTCATACTTATCTCAGGAATCCTCTTCATCTCATGCAAGTTTTACACCTAGACTTACTTTATTAACATAGATTTATCCATCCTTTACATTAGAAACTTCTTGGAATTACTACTTCATGGATCTCTTATAGCTTATTTTTGTTCAAATTCAGGTTCTAAGGTGTCATATTCTTCTCTTATGATTATCAGTCATTCAAGTTATGATAGGATATGATGTAGATATGTCCTTAATTATAGAAAGATGAAGGTATTATCACCATGATTCATGTTTAATTATGCTCTTCAGGTTGTTTCAAAATGACTCCTTGGTCAGAGTAATTAGAATGAAAGCAACCTAAGAGTTCCATACTCACCTTTGCTTCAATATTTGAATACCTGGCCAAGGCACTCAAGTACTGAGATTAGGTAGTATGCACCATGTAATATGTCATGTTCTCAACTTAGACACCCTCCTAGTTCTAGTCCTAGTGTCCCTACAGACTCAGCAAACCTAGAGCTCTGATACCAACAAACGTGACACCCTTTGTCACACTTAGTGAGATTACTCAAAACCATACACAGAATTAACACTAAGCACGCAGAATACCGAAAAACACAGGAAATTAAAACTGATTTCATAACCATTCATCAAGATGAACTCATCATGTTTGAATCCATAAACTGGAGCCATTTTAATTTCATTCATATCAAAAGTTGTTACATAACATAGTTTATTAGTTGTCTAGCCACAACATGTTACATGTGATAACTTGTTCATGTACCCAAATCACATCTAAGCTGTCATCTTATATGTCCAAAAACTCAAAGCAATGTACAACATCTATAAAACTCCCCCAAGGACCCGAGTGTATAGAGATGACACATAGGACTCTATTACTAGACATTAGCTACATATCCATCATCTAATAGCTTCAACATATCAGGATGTCTGCCTCAGCAACACAATCTCTATCCCAACATGAACATCCACTTAGAAGATGTGGGAACCCATGAGGTGAGACCAAACTCTGCCAAAATTTATTAAAAATACAGAAATCTAACACAGGGGATTATACTATTAACAGATAAGCAAATTTAGACAATTGATACAAGCAAAGCAATTAATATTCTAAAAAAGGAATATGAAGAACATGTATATTCTCTAACCATATAACTATACAAAAGCAAGGCAAGGCTCCAACCAATGTTATCTTATTTGATATTACACAAATACATTGCATGGTTGTGTCACATCTTTTATTATGCCTCAAGGATTTGAGGCGTACCACCCAAATCCAACCGACCAGTGCTAAATCAAAATCAGTGCCTTACAAGGTCTATGAAAGTGAAACGGAATCCAAGACCTCATTAAACCTCATGGTTAGTGCACGAGTGCATAGAAGAGACATACCAGTCAATTGCAACCTATGATATATAGTCAAATAGTGAAAGTCCTAGCCCACCTTGGTACAAGTCACGACACTAGTCAAACTGAGCTACGACCCGCAGCCACACTACTGCCAGGGTATGGCCCACAACCAATCCTAAGAAACCACATATGCATCATGTCACTGAGCTAAGGCCCACAGCCGCACTCCTGCCAGGGTATGGCTCACAACCAATCCTATGAATGCATATACTCAACAATATATGACTCCAAGCTTTCACTAGGGAAAGCCCGTTTCACCATCCAATTAGTGCTGACACAGAGATGGATCTATGGTACAGGGCAAAACTACATGATTAGGGTTTCACTTTATTAGTTACCCTGATTGGGTGAATTAAGGCATTAGCACACAAGTAGACATACAAAATCTTAATTCAATCTAGCAAATATAACTATATTGCAACTTCATAAGATACTAAATTTATAAGGTGTGAACTTGTCACATCATCTCAAGGCATCATTGTCTCATTGCCTTAAACAAGGCTATCAACATCACCACCTATTAACACTGCCACCTCAGGCTATTCATCATGGTCTCATTACATGGGATAATAACACCTTATTAGAGCATTGGAGGATATCACTCTCACTAGGCATCAAGTCTTCACTAGTTCATAAGACCAATCACATCATTCTTGCATATCAACATCACATCATGCATCAACATGTATAATATGCATGATCACCTTACTGTATTACATATAGATTATCATAGAATTCACATAACAATGACATTTATTTCACCTACAAGGTTAGGGGCTCATAACAGGAGAGAAAGAATATCATAGATATCTATGTCTCATCATGATCTCAGCATGCCTCATAATATACATAACATTTACCATAGCATGCACAAGCCATGGCATGCATTCAACCTGCAGGGTTAGAATTACACAAATAGGAGAGAGAAAGTGGAATCATGTGCCACACATTTGAATTAAGCTCAATAAACATAGCCTACCCTAGAATTGGGGTTAGGGTTCACACATATAGCTTATCAAGGTTCATTGTTTGTTTAATCACCAAACCCTAGTTAGGTTATCTCCCACTTTTTTGGAACTCATTATGTTGTTAATCAACATCATTAGGTGTTAGCATAATTCATAAGTATACATGTACCCATCCCACTATATTGCACATAGGTAACAACCTTCCATGCATCATGTATGTTTATCAACCACCCATCACATATGTGTTATGACCAACCATCACCTACATGTCCCAACCACACTCATATAATGTGTCTTGACTTTTCACACCCCACAAGGCATCTCAACAGCGTCACACCCCTATATAGGCCATGACCGACACATCATGGCTAGGCATCATGACCAAGCGTTGCAATCAAGATTTACAACTATAGGTTATCAAAGTTTCTCGACCAGCACCCATGAAATGGTGTTACGTTCACTCTCCACATGGCATCATGCACACCAACTGGGATAGCATCTCACCCATGACAGAACATAGCATCATGATCAGGAAGTAGGCAATGCCATGCCCATGATAGAGACCAACATTGCACCCACGATGAACACAACGTCACAGTCAGAACAAATAAGGCGTTTTGACCAGAAGCAAAACGGACCATCACGACTGAAACAAGGCCAACCATCACAACCAAACAAATCAACTATCTTGTCCTCATAACACACATGGGTGCAAATCTATCTCAACCCAAAACAATAAGAGAACCTACATTCTTGACCAAAACAAACCAAATTGCAAAAACACCCAGCGTCTTCAAGATCAAAACTCAAGGATCCAAGAACATCAAACCCTAAAACCAACGTCATGGAAATCATATAGCAAGCCAATTAGGAGAGAGAGGAAATTCAAACATCAACACATGAAAGAAAACACCCACATCTCCAAAAAGGGCATAAGGGCCGAACTTAAATCAGGGTGATAAAACCAAAGCTCAAGAAACATGTGACATCATCTTCTCAAAGCCACCAAGAAAATGTGCACATAGAGATTAGGGCTTAAGAAGTAGAGTAATCTACATGAGAATACTTCAAGGTCTCGAACCCTAAATTCATGATAACATCATATAGCTCATTAACACCCTTTTTAGAGATTAAAAAAATAGAAGATATTCATCAAGGAAGGACCATCATCTCCAACGAGAAAACTTCATACAAAAACCATCATCAAAATACCTTAAAACTCGTGCTATAAAATCATCATAGAAGAACCTTGTGCAAAAGAGGTGAACCTCCATTTAACTCATCCAAGATAGAACCTAAACTCCATATTTCATCATGGGACATGAATCCCATGCATATGACCAAAACCAAAATCAATACATAGGAGGTAAACCATTATTACACATCTTCTAAAATTAGGTACCTAACCTTAGGGTTTTTTATTTTAAACATCTCAAGCATGATAACCACCATCACTTAGACTCTAGATCATGATATAATCTACTAGCATATTAAGAGAAAATTTTAGAATGAGAAACAAAAATATGCAAAATAATATTAAAATTGCTAATAATAGAGGAGGTAGAGAGTTATAAAACCTGCCTTTAGAAGTTGAACACTAACGTTCCAAACTCCAAGATCAAGGGCTCCAAGAACACAATCAAGAGGTTGAATAAGCTCCACCAAAGGCTCAAATCTCAGTCACCAGAGCACCTAAAGAACAAGAAGGTACCAAGGTCAAAGATACCCAAGAAAAGAGAGCAAAAAGCTCTAGGCTGAGCCAAAAAAGAAAGGGATAAAGAGAGAAGTAACCCTCCTCACACTTGGGTCTACTTTGTCAAAACATGGTCAATGACCCTTGTGATGAGGAGTTTCTTTCCCAAAACGACCATCATGGATGATCTATAATCTAGAGTTGAGAAAAGAGAAGGTTATGGAGGTAGGAGATCAAAGAAAATGCCATCAAGGAAGGCAAACACTTACCAAGGTTGAAGATGAACTATGGTCATCACAGGCACCACATGCAAGAAGAGTTTGGTCACCAAGCTCCAAGGTCGGATCACCTTGATCCACCAAGCTCCACGATGAGAAAAAGAGAAGGAACAAGATGGAGGGTTACAAATATGGAGAGATAAGGGGTTATATAGGTGGAATATGGGAGAGAAGGCAAGGGATGAGGTGTCAACACTTCAAGGTGCCAAAGGGACACTTATCCACTCAAAAGACCAACATGCAACCACATGAAACCACCCTAACCATACATGCAAGACATGGTGATACACTCTAGGTTGTGTCTTGATCACCTTGGTCACCCACATGGTCGGCTTTGTGACCCTCCCATGGTTCACCATCCATGGTTGTGACACACACCCCACCACAAGGTTGAGACAAGAGATTTCCACAAACCCTAGGTCGAGACATCCTAAAAGAGACCAACCATCTCGACCCAAGACCACCTTTGTTGCGACCTCAACACCGAGAGGGGATGTCTCGATTGTGAAACCCACCAAACCTACCCTAGTTTGTGACCTAGGTCGAGACAATGCACTATATATACATAGGTCGAGACACTCAACCCTCATGGAAACCCTAATCACCACTAAGGGAGACACTCCTCAAACAAGGCTCAAATAGGGAGCCCACTTATTTCTCTCTCCTTTAGATGATTCTATTAAAGAGAAGGAACACTCTAGAGGTGGAAAAATGCACATTAACCCCCTACTTTGGGCAAATTGCAATTTGCACCATAGCTAGCACGTAAAGCACTACATCATCCAAACAAGCTCAAACTTGAAACTTAAGCTCTCCACAAGTCATAATTACATATCAAAAGATTAGATCAAAGTTCTAATACAACTTAATTAAGACAAACAAATAGGGTTACCCCAAAACCCAGGTTAGGGGTCTTATCTATACCCTAGAACATTATAAAAAAAATATATTTGTACTTGTTTTGTCTAATTTAGTTAGATCCAGGCCCACCCTGGGTTATCCTAACCCAGTTGTTAGTCATTGAATGTGAAGTTTCTCAAATTACTATAATAGAGATTAGTTGTTTCACTTTAGATGATTAATGAAGATAATTTATGGTGGTTGAACTAAAAGGAAATTTGTGTGAGTTTGTATCTTTATTGTATACTAGACAATAACATTAGTACAAAGATAATGTAGAAATTTCAAGTCAAAATACATTAATATGTGGAATTTAGAAATTTAGAAACATTTAGTTTTAGATGTGTTTGCAGTCATCCATCTCAGATCAAACTAACTACAATCAAGGTTTGAAGGACTACGTAGTGCAACTAAGTCATATTCGTCGATAGCAGTGGATGCTAGCCTCCCAACAGGGAGACAATTCTACTTCCTCTCTATAGTGTATCCCTTCAATCCTCCTTTGAACTATTACTTATCCTCTTCCTTACTCCAACACCCTCTATATGGAGCTTCATGTGCACTAGTGCACAAATGCCCAACTGGGAATCTCCTTAATAGACCAAACACCTGTGAGGAGCTCTAGAGACCCTCACACCTACTTAAATCCAGTTAATAGGATCTAGACCTTACATAAGGTTCCTTGAACCAAAACCTACCCCCATTTGTCTCCTATATGAGCCTCTACATTCCCTGTTAACAAGATGCTAAAACTGAAATCTTATGGTGAGCTTTATGACCTTTGATACCAGCCTCATGTGATCCCAACTCTGGCCAACCACCCAAAAACTTTTTCCCAACTACCAAAAAGCTTTATTTCCCTCATATCACCCCAAAAAATCTTTCTTCACCAAACTCATCCTTTCCCACCCACCCCCAATCGCCAAAAAAGCTTGAGCTCATCAAGAAGCACTATGTCACCACATTGCCTATAACCACCATGAAGAAATCCCTTTCCACCCCAACTTCCTTCTCGACCACTCATACCTCATCTTATAGTCACCTAGATGCCCTCTTTTTTACCACAACATCTACCATTATCACCAACAACATATATGGTAGCTTGTAACTATTGTTTAGTCTGGTTGTGATTCCACCTAGAAGTGACTTGATTTTGGCAACCACTAAGGGAGGTTGACGACCACAAGCTAAGTCACAACACTCCTTGAAGAAACAACTAAGAGATTTTCACTAGAACCTCTATATAAGGTCTTGGTTGTGTCCTGATGGAAGAGAAACGAGTAATAGAATATGGTTCATGACACCTGAAACCAAATGAGAAAAACTACTACCCATGGCCTTTAGCTTATAGCTATTGTTTATTCTTTGAAAATCTAGAGGAATTATCTCTCTAGAGAGAAGTTTATAATTTTCTCTAACCATATGAGCCTCAAGTACCTAATCACCCAAAAAGATAATCTTTGACAATGTTGATGGGAAAAGTACATGAATGATTATGATTTCACAACCTCTTACCATCCTGGAAAGGCCAATGTAGTTGTTGATGGGTTAAGTAGGAAAAAAAATATTTTATGTGCTTCCATAAGGCTCACTGAGTGGGAAATTTTGAATGTACTAGCATAGTGGCAACCTAAGAGGATATTTTTACTATAAGTTCAAATGGCTAGTATTTCCATTACCACTAGTAGATTCTTTAGATCATAGAAGCTCAAAAGACTAGTGTTACGCTAGAATAAGTCATGAATCATGTGAATAAGCATAAGATAGTATCTAGGCAGGCCTACATGGAGCTCTTTATTTTTGTCAAAGACTGTGGT
This sequence comes from Alisma plantago-aquatica, assembly GCA_963693085.1. Classification (NCBI taxonomy): domain Eukaryota; kingdom Viridiplantae; phylum Streptophyta; class Magnoliopsida; order Alismatales; family Alismataceae; genus Alisma; species Alisma plantago-aquatica. The sequence goes on along the minus strand of OY856409.1, from coordinate 600,014,887 downwards.
TACCTAATGTTGCTAATGTGAGGGAGAAAGTTTTAAAAGAATATTATTATTCTAAATATACCTTTCACCCAGGAACGATGAAGTGTATAGGAATATTCAATGCTCATTTTAGTGGAAGAACATGAAAAATGATATCACCAAGTTTTTGGATAGATTATTTACTTGAGAACAACTTAAGATTAATCCTCAAAGCTTTGAAGCCTTCAAAAATCTCTTAAATCCCCAAGTGGAAGTGGGATAGGATTATGATGGACTTTGTCACAAGACTTCCGAAGATGAAGCAAGGCTATGATGTAGCTTGGGTCATCATTGGCTGACTCACTATGCCACTCTCTTGCTTCCCTAAAAAACTATGATGAATGTATCTTCCATTGATGAATTTCATATTAGATAGATAGTCAACTTGCATGAAATCACAAAGATGATCATTTTTTATCGAAAGTCAAAGTTTACCTCTAGGCTTTAGAAAATATTCATGTGGAGTCACTTACATTGTTGGCATTTTGAACCTCGTAACATACCTAGTTGGACTGATAATTTGTGTGTATGATACAAATCCTACTTTCTTCATTCTTGTGCTATGGATTGGAGTGGCTCTTGGGATAAGTACCTTGCCTAGTCAAATATGCATATAATGATAGTTATCAAGCCAACTTTAGGATACCACCATATGAGGCTTTTTATTATAGACCTTGTATATCCCTTTCATTGGGATGATGTGGATGAAAGGTCCTTTTCCAAATATGAAGAGCTATAATTCTATGTCAAGAAAGTGAATCTAATTAATAAGAGGATTAAGGTATCACAAGATAGGCTGAAAATATATGTTGAACAATAGAGGATGAGAAAAGTTTCGTAGTGGATTATTATGTTTTTATGAAAGTGAAGCCCTTGAAGTTAATGTCTAGGTCAAAAATTAAGGGAAATTTAGCCCTTGATATGTAGAACCTTTTAAAATTATATAGAAAGTTGGAGAGTGTGCATATAGGGTAGCCTTGCCTCCTTCTTATGGGAAAATGTACGACATATTTCATTTATCTACTCTAAAGAAGTACATCAAAAACCCATCTCATGTATTAACCACTGAACCCATAGAGATTTCAGAAGACATGACCTATCAGGAGCATCCGATGAAAATTTGCCACAATAGATTGAAGCAACTAAAGTATAAATAAATCCATTTAGTGAAGGTGTTGTGGAAGAAGAATAGCCTTGAGGAAGCAACATGGAAGTTATAGTATGAGATGATGAATATCTACACCCAATTTTTCCTAGTCACAAATTTTGGGACAAAATCATTTTCTAGGGAAGTTTTCAAAATACTAATTGTGGCGACCGCTATCAAACTAACAGTCAAATCACACAGTAATTACGTGGAATAACCATTAGCAGCGGATTAATGAAGATCACTAAAAATTAAAATCATTTTGCAAAGAGATACATTGCCAGGAAACTCTTAAGGGAAGAACTAAAGCAATATATGCATCATGGTTCACATTGTACATACATTGTACCATCTCATCTCGAGGATATCATATACCAATTGCTTTGCCCAAACATATACAGAAGCAACATAAAACCTCAAGGCATACAAGCCAAAATCTCATATCATTTATAAAACCATTATGTACTAACTCCCAAGGACTTGAGAGTACCGAGACGACACATAAGACTTCTATCTACAAGACACAATAGATAGTACACTCAACCGGATCTGTTACTATTGTCCCTATTGTTGTTGTCCTCCCTCTATAGTACGGTCTCTACATCCTCGTCCGCATCCACCTAAAAATTTTGGGACCAACGGGGTGAGACCAAAGTCTCAGCGAGAGATATAACTATCAACTAACAACATTATTATCATAGGTAAACTGTATAAAACTAAGAAGAGAATCTTTTATATTAATAATCAAGATTAATCACTATTTATAAGCAGAATAGAGAAATTTCATCTTTTAGAGCAATGCAGCTATCTATGATAGAGCAATAAATCATCTATTCACTTTATAAGGAATACGAAGAACACAAATAACATATATCCATTTAAGATGTATAAAACTAGTGTAACATCAACCAATGTTTCTGTATTCAATCCTCAATCAAATACGCTACACTACTGATTACATATTGACAATCACACTTATGCCCTAAGGAAATGAGGTATACCGCTCATGCTCCAACTGACCACAAATATATAAAGCATTGATACCATACAAGGTCAAAGGAAGAGCTAGCTTCCAAGACCTCACCTATCTCAGTCAGTACAAGATCACTAGAAGTGACATCACGTGTCAAACTGCAATTAGCTTGCCAGGGTATAGTGGCATCTTCGCTATAGAGTTACAGTCACAGCATGCACTCTCTTGAGGGAGATCACACAACAATCCCCGGTATATTAATATTAAGTCATGACATATAGCCATACTCTTATGATGATGAGGGAGATCACACAACAATCCCTATTTGGATGTAAGAATATTTTTGTCCATTACCCCAACATATTCAAAAATATGCTCTCTGAGTTAAACTCGTTTCACCATTCAGCAAATTCTGACACTGAATGGATCTATGGCCAGGGAAACTACATGATAAGGTTCCACTTGATTAATTAGGTGCATTACAGTATTTTTTAGCATCAACCAAGTTACAAGCATGAATTATAATAGATGCTACAAAGAAAGTTGTAATACATTTATCAAGTACATTCATAATCTTTGGAACACATTGAATGTATAACACTCGGGACCTCAGTCCCTTATCACATTACTGAGGATTCTCATCCCTTAACATTATCATCATCATGATTGCTAGATCTAGGTATTCAAACCCTTAGTTTATCACTGAACATTGTCACCTCTTATCAGGTAACTATTACCTCTAGGTCCTCAGACCCAGGAATACATTATACTTGTTGCATAAGTATTTCACATGGCTCACAAGGCCCATTTAATCTGTATCATATGAAACATCATCATAGCTAATACCTGGCTATGCTCATAATCTCATGATACCTGCATGGTTAGTATTTCATGATAAAAACAATATCAAGTACATATCATCACCATGCAATACAAGAGAAATACAACCTTCCCGTTATTAGGGTTAGGGTTTCCCTTTTTAGCCAATTAGGTTTTCAAGTTCATATTATCAAGAATCAAAACCCAAATTCATAGCTCCACACATATTAGGAGCATACATTGATATCATAAGTATTCAATCATACTTGTTTATTCTCATCATTTAACATTAAATGATTATCACACAAAGTATGAGTTTCTCTCTCATCCTCACTAGGATATTGATTACATCATACTTTATTAAGTTGGCTCAACCCTTTTCTCAAGGTACATTGGCCTACACTTATCAAAATGCATTAAACTCTTTACATCTTAATGTATCATTTGACATAACACACTTCATGTGTTACTCAATCAAGTATATCGGATTTGAGGTGCTTACCTCCATATTAGCTTTGAGGTGCTTCCACCATATCGTCCAAGAGGTGTGTGCTTACCACCATATCATCCAAGAGATGTGTGCTTACCACCATATCATCCAAGAGGTGTGTTCTTACCACCAAATAATCCAAGCGATGTGTGCTTACCACCATATCGTCCAAGAGGGGTGTGTGTGTCACTTATATTGGTTTACTCAAGTGTAGGGTTTTGCATATCGAGTTAGAGGTGCTTCAACCCGATATTGGTTTGTGCCATGATGATGTCATCATCATCAAGCTATATACTTTCGTCCCTTACTATTCTAGTTCATGGAAAAAGTCCTATGCAACTATTAGAACTCATAGAATCATCAATCATTCAAGAAAAATTGAAATTGAAAGTAGATCAACAAGTATAGCAAGTTTGAATGTGAATAATAACATGATTGGGTTCAAGTTATATGAACCACCTCAAGAACAACTTCAAATCTCCAAGATCCAAAGCTTCATGTTCCCAAGGTTCAAGATGAACTTATAAAAGATCCAATACTTGTTCACAAATCCTCTATATGTAAAGAATCACCATAGATAAGAACTTGGTGAAGAAGAAAAGAAAGGAAGAATCACAACCCGAGATTCATGCTTCAACCAAGGTTGAAGATGACCATGGCTTCACCTTAAGCTTAAGGCTTGAGCTCCTACTTGCTCCTCAACTACTATGCACGATATCTAAGAGAAAGAGAGTTGTAGGATTTGAAAAGTTTCACTAGTAGGTGAAAGGAGTGGTATATGTAATTGAGGCTCATGAGAGTGAGTGTATAAGAGGTGTCATCACCTTATACTATTAGGTGACACATGTCCATGCATGGGTTGACACGTGTCCATTCATGCACACATATTTATCTTGACATGAAAACTCTTGGGGATAATATAGGGATAATATTTTGGCCATTAGTTATCTTGTTGAACAAGATATTTCAACCCAACATCACTTTATTCACAAACCGATACAACTTTTCCAAGGAAAGTTGTAAACCGATATCCATCACCTTCTTGAGGTTCTTAACTCGTCATGACCTTTTCCAAGAGTTGAAAAAATGATATGGGACCTCCTCTATTGCTTTTTGGCTGATAGGCACTCCCATATAAGCTCTATAACTCAATACAACTCATTTTAGGGTTTCGACTATACAACTCTTCTTGGTCTTTTCATCACCAAGAATACCATCACTCAAATATGATTCAAACATGGTGCCTATTTCTTTATATCTCCTATATATGATACTAAGAGAGAGTAGGGACACTCTAGAGGTGGTAATTTGCATATAAACCCTACAGTTTGGGTAAATTGCAATTTGCACCAAAATTGGTACACAAGGCACAAGCATTATTCAAACAAGCTCCAACTTGGAACTTAGGCTTTCCACAAGCCACCCCTTAGCATCATTCTCTCTCTTATGATGCTAAAGTACTTGATTCACGTTCAACATGTGACATATTGCAATATAACCCCTCATCTTGGGTAAATTGCAATTTACACCCAAACTATCATACAATGCACAAATAGTTTGCAAATAAACTCAAAGTTGAAAATTAAACTCTCCTTGAGTCTTAATTACTTTTCAAAAGATTAAAACAAGTTTATAAGTAACTTACTTAAGCAAAAATTATAGGGTTATGGCATAACCCAGGTCAGGGATGTTACAATTATCAACCCCTAATAGGGATTTTGTCCCTGAAATCTCAAGAGAAAAGAGAAGGGTACTTCCTCGTAATTTCTTCCTCTAGATCCCATGTGGCTTCTTCAATGCCACGGTGATGCCAAAGAACTTTCACAAGAACTATGTCTTTCTTTTTCAACTTCTTGATTCTTCTATCAAGAATCATCATTAGACCTTACACATAGGATATATCTTCATTCACTTCTACCTCTATAGGTTGCAACACCAACTATGTATTAGGATGACACTTTCTCAGCATAGATATATGAAACACTGGATTTAGTCTATGTATTTCAAGTGGCAACTCCAACCTATAGGCTACCTTTCCGATCTGTGTTGTCACTAGGTAAGGTCCCATAAATCTAGGAGCTAACTTACCCTTTTTCCCAAATATGAGAACACCTTTCCAAGGAGAGACCTTGAGATACACCATGTCTCCAACTTGGAATTCTAAAGTTCTACGACATTTATCGGAATATGAATTTTTTCTATCCTGAGCATCCTTCAACTGTTGTTGTATTACTTTAATCTTTTCAGTTGTCTGTTGCACTAATTTAGGACCCAAAAGTTGGTATTCTCCTCTCTCATACCAGCATAACAGATATCTACAACGTCTACCATATAATGCTTCATATGGAGCCATATCCATACTTTTCTGATAACTATTGTTGTAGGCAAACTCTATTAAGCTCAAGTGTAAGTCCCAACTTCCTACAAACTGAAGAACACATGCCCTAAGCAAGTCCTCCAAAGTCTGTATAGTCCTTTTATATTTTCCATCTGTCTGAGGGTCAAAAGTTGTGCTAAACTTTAACTGCGTACCCAAGGCTTTATGTAGTCGTTCCCAAAAATGACTTGTAAACTGGGGACCTCTATTAGACACGATTGTGGCTGGAACTCCATGTAACTGCACTATCTCATATATGTAGATCTGTGTAAGTTTTTCAGCAGTATAGGTGACTTATTCAACCTATCAACTATCACCCAAATGGAATCATGACTTTTGGCTAATCTGGGTAGACCAACCACAAAGTCCATTGTTACATGATCCCATTTCCACTGTGGTATAGGTAAGGGTTGCAATGTTCCTGTAGGCTTCTAGTATTTTTCTTTAACTTGCTGACACACTGGACACCACATAACAAACTCAGCTACATCCTTCTTCAAACCAAGCCACCAATACATATCTTTCAAGTTATGATACATTTTAGTACTCCCTAGATGCATTGCATACATTGATGAATGAGCTTCCTCCATAACTATCTTTCTTAAGTGATTGTCATTAGGTACTACCATCCTACCATGTTGACAGACTACCTCATCCTCTGACTCATGGAAACCATCTCATTTCTCACTACCGTACTCTGACCTGATTTGCTGAATCACAGTATCAGCCTATTGTGCCTCTTTAATCTGTTATCTCAGAGTAGGATTCACATGCATCTCGTTCAACAATCCAGCTAATAAAGATACTTTTAACTGTACATTTATTTGTCTCAAAGAGACAAACATGTCTCATTTAAAGCGCATTAAAGAATTCAATTATGCTTTATCTATGGGTGGAGATGAAGATTTTCTACTTAGTGCATCTGCCACTACATTAGCTTTTCCTGGATGATAATCAATTATACAATCGTAGTCCTTGATTAATTCCATCCAGGGGCATTGTCTCATATTCAACTCATGTTGTGAGAAGATGTACTTTAAGTTTTTATGGTCTATAAAATATGACACGTTTATCCATAAAGATAATGCCTCCAAATCTTCAACACATGGACTACTGCATCTAACTCTAGATCATGCGTCAGATAATTCTCCTTGTGTTTCTTAAGATGTCAAGAAGCAAAAGAAACTACACAATCACTCTGCATCAGCACACATCCTAGACCATTCTTAGAGGCATCACAGAAAATAATGTATCCCTTTCCCTGCTCAGGTAAAACCAACACAGGTGCACTAGTCAACCTTTCTTTCAACAACTAGAAAGAATGCTGACACTTGTCATTCCAGACAAAAGGAACCTTCTTCCTGGTCAACCTAGTTAGGGGTAAAGCTACAGAACTGGAGTCTTTAATAAACCTTCTGTAGTAACCTAACAGACATAAGAAACTATGAATCTCAGTTGGTGTCTTGGGTTGTTCCCACTCTAAAACATACTCCACTTTCTGTGGATCAACACGAATTCTTGAAGCAGATATGATGTGTCCTAGGAAAGACACTTCTGATAACCAGAACTTGCTCTTGCTAAACTTAGCATATAGCTTGTGTTGTCTCAACAAAGTCAAGGCTTGACAAAGGTATTGTTCATGTTGTTGACCATCTCTACTATATATCAGGATGTCATCTATGAAGACCACTATGAATTGATCACGGAATGGCCAGAAGATTCTATTCATCAGCTCCATGAATGTAGTTGGTGCATTAGTTAGTCTAAACGGCATAACTACAAACTCATAATGATCGTACCTTTTCCTAAAGGATGACTTAGGTATGTCACCCTCCTTGATATGAAACTGATGATATCCTGACCTTTGATCTATCTTAGAGAACATTGTTGCACCACACAACTGGTCAAACAGATCATCTATCCTTGGTAGAGGATATTTGTTCTCTATAGTCACCTTGTTAAGCTATATATAGTCTATGCATAACCTCATAGACCCATCCTTCTTTTTAACAAAAGATTTGGAGCACCCCATGGCGAAGTACTTGGTCCAATGAAACCTTTCTCAAGTAACTCATGTAACTATTTCTTGAGTTATGCCATCTTAGTAGGCGCAATCCTGTAAGGTGTTTGGGCTATGGGTTGCGTACCCAGAATTAGATTAATCTCAAAATCAATCTCTTGAGGTGGAGGAATATCTAGAAATTCTTCAGGAAACACATCCTTGAATTCCCTAACAATAGGAACTTCAAGAAGACTAGGACTTTCTTCTTTTATTATCTACATATGTGCCAATAATGATTCACATCCTTGTCGCATCAGTCTCTTAGCTACCATTGCTGATACTAGATAGGTTGGAAGAATCTTTCTATCCCCCTGAAAGACCTATGTCTCATCACTTTCTGTGAACATAGCTTGCTTGGAATCACAATCCAAGACAACCTTATACTTTTCTAGGGTATCCATCCTAAGAATTACATCAAACCTGTGCATCTCAAGTGGTATAAGATCCACCTGAATGTTGTGTAATGAAAAAGAAAGAACACAAGAACATACCTCCTGCAACACTGCAGATCTGACTAATGGAGTTTCTAATAACAGATTATCTGCTCTATGACTAAAAGTCATATAGCAGTCATGAATCACTTCTCGAGTAATAAAGGAATGTGTAGCACCTAGATCAATCAAAACAGATACGAAGAAGAATGAAGACATATCATAATGAAACAATTACATCTGACATGTCATGACTCGTGGATTGACTACTGCCTCTAGATGATTCAGTGCATAGATTCTCGCCATTGCCTGTTTCCAACTCTGTGCTCTGTTCTTTGGTGCAGATGAACCTACTTGGGATGCATTTTTACGTCCTTGTGTGCCACTACTAAACTGTTGCCTCTGAGAGCCTTGTTGACTCTGCCACAGTGGTTGGGTTATCTCCATGTCTCTAACTGGACAATCCCTTATCATATGTCCTATTTGCCCACACTTGAAGCAGTTTCTATCCTGATGTGGTCTAGATGGTCCTATTACTGACATTGATGTCGTACTATGGGTTCCACTTGGCAGAAAACTACGACCTCTACCCTTACTTGACGTCCACTACGTCTGTGCATTGAACCTATGTGGTGCTAATGGTACAGGAAACCTTGGTTTCTTGAAACTTTCAGACCTCTATCCCTAGAACTTGGCAGGTCCTTTCCTACTGTTAGCCTCACGTTTCTCAATAACGAACCTCTCTATCCGCCTAACTGACTCCACAAAGGTGGCAAACCTCTCTCTATTCTCTAAAGCAGCTACAGCTGTGGATAACTCAGTGTTCAGACCCTTCTCAAAACACTGAATCCTCTCCTCCTCTGTAGTAGCTATGTGTGGACAAAACCACAGAAGCTCCATGAACTTAGCTTCATACATACGAATCTTCATTGGTCCTTGCTTAATATGCTCAAACTGTGAGATTTTCTCATCCAGATAAGTCCTAGGAAAGTATCTACTGACAAACTCATGTTGGAACTCCTCCCATCTGACCTCAACACCCAGTCTTTTCTCTTCTTCAATGGCCCACAAATGGCCCGTGCTTCCTTTTAAAAGATACACAGCATGCCTAACTTTATCAATTTTTGGGATGCTAAGGATTCTAAAGGCTTTTTCTAGCTCAGTGAGCCATAAATATGTGTCTGCTGGGTTAGCTGTACCGGTATATTTAGTGGCTCCTACCTAGCGTAACCGCTCAAAGATCTTACCATACCCATGTACCTCATTGGGAACTAGTGCCCTAGGTGCTGGTGATGGCATCCGATCTTCCATATGCGTTATTGTGAACATGAATTGCCTGAAAAGAGCATGAAAGGCTGAGTTTTCTAGCATGGCTTCATCAAGATGGGGATTCTCAAGCACTAATTCCTCTCTTTCCCGATCCCTTACACCTCCTCTTGGTGCAACAATACTTCTCTCAGTAGCATGTTCATATGCTCCAGCCATCTTTCAGCTTTACTTCTTTTCCTATATGAGCAGAAGTTACTATAAGATAAACTGGAAGACACTAGAACAGACTCAACAACCTTAATCCTATGTCTTTGTAGACTCAGTGAACCTTAGGCTCTGATACCAAAACTTGTGGCGACCGCTATCAAACCGACAGCCAAATCACATAGTAATCACGTGGAATAACCATTAGCAGCGGATTAACGAAGATCACTAAAAATTAAAATCATATTGCAAAGAGATCTATTTCTAGGAAACTCTTAAGGGAAGAAATAAAGCAACATATACATCATGGTTCACATTGTACATACATTGTACCATCTCATCTCGAGGATATCATATACCAGTTGTTTTGCCCAAACATATACATAAGCAACATAAAACCTCGAGGCATACAAGCCAAAATCTCATATCATTTATAAAATCATTACGTACTAACTCCCAAGGACTTGAGAGTATAGAGATGACACATAGGACTTCTATCTACAAGACATGACAGACAGTACGCTCAACCTGAGTTGTTACTACTATCCATGTTGTTGTTGTCCTCCCTCTACAGTACAGTCTCTACCTCCTCATCCACATCCACCTAAAAATGTTGGGACCAACGAGTTGAGACAAAAGTCCTAGCAAGAGATATAACTCTCCGCCAACAACATTATTATCATAGGTTAATAGTATAAAATTGAGCAAAGGATCTTTTATATTAATAATCAAGATTAATCATTGTTTATAAGTAGAACAGAGCAATATCATCTTTTAAAGCAATGCAGCTATCTATGATACAGAAATAAATCATCTATTCATTTTATAAGGAATACAAAGAATACATATAACATCTATCCATTTAAGATGTATTAAAGTAGTGTAACATCAACCAATGTTTCCATATTCAATCCTCAATCAAATATGCTACACAACTAATTACATATTTATAATCACACTTACGCTCTAAGGAGATGAGGTATACCGCTTATGATCCAACCGACCACAGCTATGTAAAGCATCGGTACCATACAAGGTCAAAGGAAGAGACGGCTTCTAAGACCTCACCTGTCCTGGTTAGTATGAGACCACTGACAGTGACATCACATGTCAAACTACAATTGTCTTGCCATGGTATAGTGGCATCTTCACTATAGAGTTACAACCGCGACATGCACTCTCTTCAGGGAGATCACACAACAATCCTCGATATATTAATATTGATTCATGGCATATAGCCATACTCTTATGATGATGAGGGAGATTACACAGCAATCCCTATTTGGACATAAGGATATTTTCACCCATTACCCCCACATATTCAAAAATTTGCTCTCCGATTTAAACTCATTTCACCATTTAGCAAATTCCAACATTGAATGGATCTATGGCCAGGGCAACTACATGATAAGGTTCCACTTGATTAATTAGGTGCATTATAGTATATTTTAGCATCAACCAAGTTACAATCATGAATTATAATAGATGCTACAAAGAAAGGTGTAATACATTTATCAAGTACCTTCATAATATTTGGAACACATTGAATGCATAACATTTGGGATCTTAGTCCCTTATAACATTGTTGAGGATTCTCATCCCTTAACATTATCATCATCATGATTGCTAGATCTGGGTATTCAAACCCTTAGTTTATCATTGAACAGTGTCACCTCTTATTAGGTAACTATTACCTCTAGGTTCTCAGACCCAGGTATACATTATACTTGTTGCACAAGTATTTCACATGGCTTACAAAGCCCATTTAATCTATATCATATGAAACATCATCATAGCTCATACCTGGATATGCTCATCATCTCATGATACCTGCATGGTTAGTATTTCATGATAAAACAATATCAAGTACATATCATCACCATGCAATACAAGAGAAATACAACCTTCCCATTATTAGGGTTAGGGTTTCCCTTTTTAGCCTATTAGGGTTTCAAGTTCATATTATCAAGAATCAAAACACTAATTCATAGCTCCACACATATTAGGATCATACATTGATATCATAAGTATTCAATCATACTTGTTTATTCTCATCATTTATCATTAAATTATTATCACACAAAGTATGAGTTTTTCTCTCATCCTCACTAGGATATTGATTACATCATACTTTATTAAGTTGGATCAACCCTTTTCTTACGGTACATTGGCCTACACTTATCAAAATGCATTAAACTCTTTAAATCTTAATGTATCATTTGACATAAAAAACTTCATGTGTTACTCAATCAAGTATATCACATTTGAGGTGCTTACCTCCATATTGGTTTTGAGGTGCTTCCATGATATCGTCCAAGAGGTGTGTGCTTACCATCATATCACCCAAGAGGTGTGTGCTTACCACCATATCACCCAAGAGGTGTGTGCTTATGACCATATCATCCAAGAGGTGTGTTCTTACCACCATATCATCCAATAGGTGTGTGTGTCACTTATATCGGTTTACTCAAGTGTAGGGCTTTGCATATCGGGTTAGACCCTTATGCTCATACCTTTTCAAACCTTCAAAGTATCAACCTACCAAGTGTTGAGTGACAACCTAGACAACTGGTTAGTTCTTTTTCAACCAACCCAAATGTACAAAATGATAGGGATGTGGGATTCCAAGGTATAATGGATTTCATATCACCATATTGGGTTTCATTACCATATCGGGTTAGAGGTACTTCAACCCGATATCGATTTGTGCCATGATGATGTCATTATCATAAAGCTCTAGACTTTCATCCCTTGCTATTCTAGTTCATGGACAACAATCCTATGCAACTATTAGAACTCATAGAATCATCAATCATTCAAGAAAAATCGAAATTGAAAGCAGATCAACAAGTATAGCAAGATTGAAGATGAAAAATAAAATGATTGGATTCAAGTTATATAACCCACCTTAAGAACAACTTCAAAGCTCCAAGATCCAAATCTTCAAGTTCCCAAGGTTGAAGATGAACTTATCAAAGATCCAAGACTTGTTCACAACTCCTCTATATGCAAAGAATCACCATAGACGAGAACTTGGTGAAGAAGAAAAGAAAGGAAGAATCACAACCTGAGATTCATGCTCAACCAAGGTTGAAGATGACCATGGCTTCACCTTAAGCTTAAGGCTCGAGCTCCTACTTGCTCCTCAACTACTATGCACGTTATCTAAGAGAAAGAGAGTTGTAGGATTCGAAAAGTTTCACTAGTAGGTGAAAGTAGTGGTATATATAATTAAGGTTCATGAGAGTGAGTGTATAAGAGGTGTCATCACCTTATACTACTAGGTGACACATGTCCATGCATGGGTTGACACGTGTACATGCATGCAAACATATTTATATTGACATGCAAAACTCTTGGGTATAATATAGGGATAAGATTTTGGCCATTAGTTATCTTGTTGAATAAGATATTTCAACCCAACATCACTTTATTCACAAACTGATACAACTTTTCCAAGGAAAGTTGTAAACCGATATCCATCACCTTCTTGAGGTGCTTAACTCGTCATGGCCTTTTCCAAGAGTTGAAAAAATGATATGGGACCTCCTCTATGTCTTCTTGGCTGATAGGCACTCCCATATAAGCTCTACAAATCAATACAACTCATTTTAGGTTTTCAGCTATACAACTCTTCTTGGTCTTTTCATCACCAAGAATACCATCACTCAAATATGATTCAAACATGGTGCCTCTTTCTTTCTTTATCCTCTAGATGATTTTAAGAAAGAGTAGGGACACTCTAGAGTGGTAACTTGCATATCAACTCTACATTTTGGGTAAATTGCAATTTGCACCAAAATTGGTACACAAGGCACAAGCATTATTCAAACAAGCTCCAACTTGGAACTTAGGATTTCCCAAAGCCACACCTTAGCATCATTCTCTCTCTTGTGATGCTAAAGAACTTGAGGCATGTTCAACATGTGACATATTGCAATATAACCCCCCATCTTGGGTAAATTGCAATTTACACCCAAACTATCATATAATGCACAAACAGCTTACAAATAAACTCAAACTTGAAAATTAAACTCTCCTTGAGTCTTAATTACTTTAAAAAAGATTAAAACAAGTTTATAAATAACTTGTTTTAGCAAAACTTCCAGGGTTATGGTATAACCCAGGTCAGGGATGTTACATTTATTTTTTGGGCACCAACCATATTATTGAGAAAAATTGCATAAATTTAACTTTTGAATATCTCTTATTACAATTCGACATCTTGATTCAAACTTTACTTGTATACCTTGAATGTTGCGAACAAAAATATATTTCATTTTTTGTTCAAATTTAATTATATCACGCCCCACCCTAGGTTAGCCTGATCTAATTGTGAATTGTTGATTGTGGAACCACTCAAATAAATATTATAGAACACTAGTTGTTTCAATTTAGATGATTAATGAAGATAATTTATAGAGGGTAAGTCAAACAATACTAGTGTGAGTTAGTACATTTATTCAATAGTAGACACTAGTATGGAGATACTATAAATAATTTAGTTCAAAATACATTAATTTGTTGCATGTAGGAATTTTTAAAATAATTAGTTTTAGAGTTGTTGTCAATCGTCCAACTCAGATTGCACTGATGATAGTCATCAGTAAGGTTTGGAGGACTACCCATCATAGTCGGGTCATCTTCATCATCCATGGTGGATGTTTTCCTGCTACAGTGAGACAATTTTCCTTTAATAACTACATCATATCCCCTAAAACCTCCAGTAAATGATTCCTCATCCTCTCCTACCTCGACGGCTACTTCATAGTGCTTGATGTGCATTGGAGTGCAAACACCCAATTGGATGACTCCCTATAATCTTGAATGCCAAACATGAGCTTTGGATACCCCCACACCTCCTCAAATCCAATTAACAGACTCTCAGCCTTCCCTAAGGTTCCACAAACCAAACCCTACCACCAATTACTCCTATATAAAACTCTATCGACCCTATTGACAAGTTGCCAAGCTTGTAAGATTCTACAGAGATTCATGACCTTTGACTCCATCCTCCTATGAACCCAACTACTATCTAACCACCTTGAAGCTTTACAACCCCTCATCTATCCCAAAACAATCCCTATTCACCAAGCCCATCTATGCCCCCCATCTCTGATGAAGCTCGAGCTTGTCAGGAAGTGTTGCACCACCATAAGGTCTATAAACACCACTGAGAAATCCCATGATTTATGATTATTCTAGATATAAATCTAGATGTAGTAATGCAAGATGTAGTGACACATCATATAGGGGTGAAACACAAGGCATATAACATTATATAGAAAGATAATGCACATGACATCGTAGATACACAATCGAGAGTGACACCAATAATTCCACTATATAAGACACCCCCCTTCTAAAACCATTTGAATCAAACAAGGCTTGATACAAGGCTTTTGAATTTCAAGGAGGCAATGAGGAAACTTCATGTAGACATTCCTTTCTTAGGTGCCTTAGCAGAAATACTAGCATGGTCCAAGTTTCTGAAGACACTCCTCATAAAAAAAATTACAATCAAGGAGTATGAGATAGTTAAGATGGTCAGGATGGATTATGATATTGTTCTAAACAAAATTTGAAAGAACCAAAAGGATCTAGGTTTTTTAGGATATCTAGATACATCAAAAAATTTACTTGCAAAAACTTGGGGCTTGTATTCTATCATGCGCTACAACTTGTGTGAATGATTGGGATTCAAAGGCTTATTGCCTACATGGATGGTCATTTAGATTGCAAATTCCTTTATGACCACTCTACCTAGGATAATAGATGATGTTCCAGTCAGAGTAGGGAAAGAATCAAATGTTCAATGTGATTTGACCATGATGGATGTTAAGGAGGATCTCTGGTATCCCCTTATCTTTGTATGCATGTTCCTAGGCCACATCCAGGGCCTTCACTGATGTTGAGGAAGGGATTTTACTTTTGAGGTTGGAAAAGGAAACACTTGAGTTCAATATTTTTGACAGCTTAAAGTGGATAAGTATTCATAGAGGTCTTCTTACCTAAGTACATAGATAAGATGTCACAAATTAGATAAGAAGATCCATTGCTATAAGATCCCTTAGAGACACATATAATTGATCCAACACAAGAGTCTAATGATAAATAGGTCGAGCAATGCTTATTACACCTTGACATATCTGAGGAAGACATAGAGGCTGGATTTAAAGAGCTAAAATCAAATTTTGTTGATGAGGAGCAAGTCAAAGATCCTAACACCAGAGATGAAACCCCTACCACAATGGTTAAAGTAAGTCTTCCTTGATGAAATGCATATTTGTCCAATGGTAATTAATCCAATCTTACAGCTGAATAGGAAGATAAGATTTTGACATAGCTTAGGAGAAGGCAAAAGGTCCTAGGTTATAAATGTTGGTATGTAGGCCCAGAGAGCCAATCATACGATGATTGTAATGGGGCATTAAATACCTAATTTGAAAATGATAAAGGTAATTCCAACTGTTATGTTTGTCTGGATCATGAGATGATGGCATAGACATAGTAGATATTTAAAGAATGATATTACTTGATGACATATGTCATCAGGTTTAGGACCTAGACAATGAGATCATATGTATGATAAGAGTACATACATTCTTGTTATGTCTCTAGTCAGATATTACTGTGGATGTAGAATAGATAACAATAATACATAATACTAGAGTGTGTGTTGGTTGATAGAATCTCATCCGTCATGATATGTGATATCAACCAAACACATAGGTACATATTAGAGAACAGTGTATCATACAGACTCACCTTGAGAGTGATACATGGATACCATGGAATGCTAGTAAGAATCATCTCCCATAGTGATAGTGGTGATTGTGGTTCTTATACCTAAAGTCACTACACTCATCACATGTCGTTCATTGTATTTTGACATCATCCAACATGACCTTGGATAAGGGTTGCCATGAAGGTGATGCTTGGGTATGTTGTGACACATGGGTATTGAGTGTTAGTGATGTATATGGGATTTGTCCCTCCTATAGGAGATTGATATCCAGGACACTATACAAGTGAGATTGAGAAATGTATGGCCAAACTCATGTGACTCAAAATATGATATGTGAACTCACAAGCATCTCATATAGTCTTCTCTAGTTCAAGGAACATGGATTGAACGTTGAAGAGGATGATGATTCCATGCCTGGAGTTTAGTCCAGATATCATAGACAAAGGAACTATATGATAATGGTAACACTGATCACATATTGTAGTTTGAAGTTATTCTCCAACTTTCCAATTACTTGGGTAGCAATAATGTGTTGCTAGATATCATTCATTTCTTATGATGTCATAACTTTGTTATGGACATTCATTGCCAACGTAATTTGGGACCTATAGGGTCACATGCATAGGATACATATGGAATAGAAGTTTATTCATGAATGATGTTTAACTTGATTGCTAAAGTGTTTAGGTATTCAATTTAAACACCAAAGACTGAGAATTGGATGACTGGATTATGAACCGACCATTTCAAGTGTTGAACTAAACGATTCAAGTGTCAGGTCAAATTAAACTGCATTAGCTGAACATTTCCTGACTTAGGGCATGAACTGAATGATGCAAGGTATGAAATAATCGATTTAACTTGTGAACCACCTAGTTCAATGATTGAGAATTGGTTGACTGGATTATGAATCGACTAGTTCAAGTGTTGAACTGGTCGATTCAAGAGTCAGGTCAAATTAAATTACACTGGTTGAACATTGTGTGAGCTGGGACATGAACCAAACGGTGCAAGGTATGAAACAACTAGTTCAACTTGTGAACCACCTGGTTCAATGATCAATTTGATTGGATCGAGGATTGATGTTGAGGTCAGGTTGTGCATTAATTTGAAAAATGAAAGGCAATACAATTACAAATACAAAACATGGTGAAATGACCGGTTCAAAACTTGAACTGATTGGCTCACATGTGAAATGATTGGCTCAGTTGTGAACTGACCAGTTCATGGTTCCCAAGTTCTAGAAAATTCATGAAATTGTGTCTCTTTGACTCCCGCTCAGACTAAAACTCCTGACCCTAACCCTTCAATAAATAGTGTAGTCTAGGCTTTCTAGAGACACGACAATAAGCTTTTAAAAAATTTGTCATCTCTAGTTGTGGTAACTAGAGATCCCGAGCAAGTCCTACCTATGAAAGGGAGGGACATAAAGGGAGAGTTAACATGCGAGAGTGAATAACCCTAGCAGGTTAACATTTGAAGGGACAAATCCTTCTTATTGGCTCTGGTAGCACATTGTAGAGTTCGCGATGGTCTAAATGGACTATTATAGGGGCGCGGAGGCCTTTTCCACCTGCTAGGAGGACGCCATCCATGGTGTCGACTAAGAGGTCATTGATGATGAATGTTTAATTTTTGCTTGAAGAAGAAGCATGTTGTTGTAAGGATAAGTTGTTGGACTTGCTCAAGGACTAGGTATATCCCTTGAAATCTTCCTTCCTAGATACATCTTTGTTGATCCGATCTCACTAGTTAGGGAATCGAGCATTAAATTTTTGTTTCCTCTACCTTATTGATCACCCATATTTCCCAACAATGATATCAAAGACACATCATTTATGGTGTATCTAGATTTAAATTGATATGATCGGATTTATTATATTGTATAAGATGCCAATATTAAAATTATTAATGTGCATATCTGATTAAATATATACCACATACAATCCCAATATATATATATGCAATTTATATGCATGGTTATGGTCAATAACCCTTGTATCTTTATGCTTGGTTGGATGGTTATTGTTCCTACTTATATCTCAGTTTGCATATTGAGCCTCAATCTTCTATTCCATATGTAAAGGTATTATTTCTCTCCTTCCTAGGATCCCCTCAAATGTAACTCAAGTTTTTTCTATTACCATGTAATACATAAATAGTATTAGGATAGCTCTTGTTATGGAAAAGAAGATGTTTGGCATGAGACAAACTGTCCATTTCAGAAGATGAACTTATCATCTACAGAAACAAGGAGGACAAATGATAGGAGTCAAACCAATTGGTTGGTGGTCCAACTGATCAACTGGAGGTGTCCAGACATCATTTGGACCAGAGACTGGGCGATTGATTTGAAAGACCAACTGACCAACCAGGAGGCCAACTGATTGTTTCAAGTATTGAATCGATCAATCCAGACTGATTACAGCATAAATCTTCATCAAAAACCGGTTGCTTCATATGATGTGGGTCTTAGGTTGTAGTAATTTCTTATGACTCTAAGGAATTACAATAGTATGGCCATAACCATCGCTTGTGTTTTATAATTGCATGTTTTGTTTGTGGATATAGTATGTATATGATACATATTAGTATGTGGAGATTGGATATGTATATGTCCCTATATATAAAATCACTCAATAAATATGAAGTCTAAGATGTTTTCCATAAGAAGCACGCATGAAAAGCTTGATCAACCAAGCATGGGCACGCCCTAGCATTGTGTGTTGTCTATCTCATGGAAGTGTGATGGTAGATATGTGAGTCTTCCCTAGCAGGGTGCATATTCTATTGTGTTGGCTTATGGGTCAGGCTTAATTGGGTGACCGTAATAGGATTAAGTGCCTAGAAGCATATAAATGGACTATGGCTAGGAGTTGTGCATACCATCTATCCAATAATTGCATGAGATGCAATAGGCAAATGTTCCCTACCTTAATAATTGGTTACAAGTGCCAGTGTTGGCTAGGTATTGACTTAATTGTTTTGGATCTTGGCTCATGTAAAGAATGTACACTACAATCTTCCAAATTTTTAGTGAGTGCTGCCAATTTGAACAAAATAGTGGGAGTGATAATTAATTAAAAGCCTAATTAAACAATATTATCAAATCCATCAAAAATGTCTTGAGAAATTGCAAAATTTCTTTTATAGAATCTAATGACAAACACAAATACATTTTCTTTGCGATCAGTTCTTGAGAAGGACTATATGAATGGGAACAACTTTCATGATTGGTTTCGGAAGTTGCGACTCACCCTCACTCAAGAGCGCAACCTCTATGTCGTGGAGACACTAGAGCCAAATGAACCCACTCCCACCGCACCTAAGGATGATAGGGATGCTTACTAGAAGCACTCTGAAGATGTTGTGAATGTCAAGTTCTTGATGGTGTGCTCAATGCACTATGAGTTGCAGAGACAACATGAGAAGTTGGATGTTATTGAGATGGTGACACATCTTAAAAACATATACCAAGATCAGGCAAGATAAGAGAGATATGATGTCTCAAAGGCGTTCTTTGAGTGCAATATGGATGAAGGAAATCCAATAGGTCCTCATGTACTCAAGTTTATTACTATGAGGACAACCTTGCTAGATTGGAATTTCTCATCGGTCAAGAGTTGGCCACATATGTGATTCTATAGTCATTGTCGGAATCATACAACCAGTTTATCATGAACTACAACATGACAAGTTGTTGTCAGAATTACTTAGTATGTTGAGAACAATTGAAGCATAGATGAAGAAGGACAAATGCAAATCTGTGATGATGATCACCAAAAAAAAGTCCAAGGGAAAATGAAAAGCTAAGAAGAGTTCTAAATCTAGCTAGAAACTTTGCGGAGCAAGAGTTTCTACCACTACAGTTGGAATCTATCATTTATGGGCATGTAATATAATTAGTGAATTGATATTTTGTATTTGTCATTGATGAAAACATCATGTATCTTGTCTTGACAAGAATTTTAGTAATAAATTTATGTTTCATTTTGAAAGATAAGATCTTTTATGGCAATGCCCTATGTCTCATAATCTATACTTGATAGTTGCAGAGACAAATATGCATAATACATATATTGAATGATTGGATGACCCAAACAATGAATACCTATAGCATTGTCATCTAAAGGATGTAAATGAGAATTGCATTTATAGAATCCATAATGATGGTTGTCTAGAATATTTTGGTTACTGAACCAATAGTTACATGCGAGTCTTATTTGTTGTGCAATATGACAAAATCTCTTTTCACTAATAGTAGTGGGAAAGCAAGTATTCTATTAGGGCTAGTACTTAAAGATGTACATAGACCTTTTATAATAAATGATAAAGGTAGTTACTTGTACCTCATTATATTTACTAATGATCTCAATTGATATGGTGATTTGTATTTAATGAAATACAAGTATGAATCTCTTAAAGTGTTCAAGGAGATCATGAATGAAGTATGTAACCAACTTGGTAAAAGTATTAAGACACTTCGATATGATCAATGTTAAAATATTAAACCAAGAGTTTAAGGACCTTATGGAGAGATCATGATAGTTTATCACAATGAACTCCACCTCAAACATAATGGTGCGTTTATCAATAAATCTAGCTAATCTTCCCATTTTCTTTTAGCACATACTTTACATTCCTTTTGGCACATTCTTTACATTAAAATAATGTACAGTCTAAATTGGTTTAAAAGACACCATATGAGATAAGGAATGGGAAGCATCCCAATATGTCTTCTATAAGGATTAAGATTGAAATCTTATATAAGAAAATAATTTCTTAAATAGTTTTGTCCATGAATCACATAAATATTATTTTATTGAATACTACTTATATAATCTAACCTGGCAACAAAAGTGTTTTATTGTCAGGATGGTTGTGTTCCTACTTGGAATTTAATTATAAAGAAATCAGTGGGAGAAAGGTAGAACTTGAAAAGTTCAAGACAAACAAGAAAACATTCAACCTAAAGAGGTACGGTAGGAACAAGTATAATTACAAATTGTTGTGGAATCTCAAGTTGTTAATGTAATACAAAACCTCGTAAGTCTAGTAGTAAATGCCTTGAGCTTGAAAGATTACGATATATTATAACTCAGGAAGGCAATGTGTTTGTCATAGACAATGATCCAACAATCTACAATAGAAGCTATTGAGGGACCAGAGTCTGAGAAATGGCTTGAGGCCATGAGATCCTAGATGGAGTCCATGTACATCAACAAGGTATGACCTTGGTGGAACCACCTGAAGGTGTAAAACCCATAGGGTACAATAAGGTCTTCAAGAAGAAGACCAACATGGATGTTAGTGAAAATTGATTGCAAAGGGTTTCAAACAAGTTCAAGGTGTTGAACATGATGAAATCTTTTCACCAATTTCCATGGTTAAATTCACTAAGATCGGGCTTGCTCCTGCAGCTTAATATGACTATGAGATTTGACAAAATGGATGTTAAAATTGCATTCCTTAACATGAATGTTGTAGAGGATGTGCCCATGAAATAGTCTAGAGGTTTTATAATTCTATATAATGCAAATAAATACTATAATCTATAAAGGTCAATCTATGGATTGAAGCAAGCATCTCAGAGATGTAATCTTCAATTTGACAAGATAGTCAAAGAATTTGACTTAAGTAAAAATGAAGATGAAATTTGTGATTACAAAATTTGAGTGGGAGCATATTTGTAATCCACATAATGATGGGGAATAACATCATTATACTAAAATTGTTAAAACCTGGCAAGGAAAGTACCTTCTCTATGAAGGGTTTAGGTGAAGCATCCTATATGATAGGAATTGAGATCTATAGAGATAGATCCAGAAAGCTTCTTGACCTAAGAAAGAGCACATACACTGGAAAGATGTTGAAGGGGTACAGATGTAAGACCCAATGAGAGAAAATTTGTCCATGTTTCATGGGATTTGTCTCTCAATATCCTAGTGTTCCAATTCTTGTGAAGAATGGGAAAACATTAGTAAGATGCCATATGTGTTTTCAATTGGATTTGTCATGTATGGAATGTTATGTACTCATTCTGGTGTCTCGTATGTATTGGACATGATGAGAGGATATATGTCACATCCTAGTGAAGGTCATTAGAATGCCATAAAGAACAGCCTTAAGTACTTGATAAGCACTAAAAGGATTACACTGATGCAAGCTTCCAAAATGATAAAAAAGTTAGTGGTTGCAATCAAAATTTGTGTTCAAACTTAGAACTAGAATTGTAAGTGGGTAAAATTCTGTGCAAGAGACAATTGTTTAATCTATAGTAAAAGCTGAGTATCTTCATGTTATGAACATAGCTAAAGATATTGTATGGATCAAGAAGTTCATGTAGATGAAATCATGGTAGGTTCCAACCATTGATGACATAATAGAAATATTGTGACAACAATGGAGCTATTGGATAGGCAAGAGTCTCTTATAGCATTACCGCATTTCCATCTCATAAAACAGATCGTACAGTAAGGAGATGTGAATATTTGCAATATACCAACTAGAAGCAAACGTTGCTAGCCTACTACATAAGAAATTGTGCAGCAAAAACATAATGGACATGTTAAATCACTTGGAATAAGATTTTTGGGTGATTGGCTCAAAGTGCAAGTGGGATTCTATTGGTATGTATGCCCAGAGAGACAATCATATGATGATTGTAATGGGGAATTAGATACATGGTTTGATAATGATAAAGGTAATTTTGTCTGTTATGTTTGTCTCAATCATGAGATGATGACATAGACATAGTAGATTTCTAAAGAGTGATGTTTCTCGATGACATATGTCTTCATGTTTAGGACCCAGACAATGAGATCATATGTATGATAAAGTACATACATGTTTGTTATATCCCTAATCGGATATTACTATGGAAGAAAAATAGACAATAGTAATACATAAGACTAGTGTGTGTGTTGGTTGATGATAGAATCTCATTAGTCATGATATGTGATATCAAATCAAACACATAGGTACATGTTAGAGAATAGTGTATCGAACAGACCCACCTTGAGAGTGATACATGGATACCATGGAAGTGGTAGTCAGAATCAGCTCTCATTGTGATAATGGTGATTGTGGTTCTTACACCTTAAGTCACTATACTTATCACATGTCATTTGATGTATTTTGACATCATCTAATGTGACCTTGGATAAGGGTTGTCATAAAGGGGATGTTCAAGTATATTGTGACACGTGGGTATTGAGTGTGAATGATGTAGATGGGAGTTGTTTCTCCTACAGTAGATTGATATCTAGCCCACTTGATAAGTGAGACTAAGAAACGTATGGACATACCCGTGTGACTCAACATATGATATATGAGCTCACATGCATCTCATACAGTCTGCTCTAGTTCAAGGAACATGGATTGAATGTTGAAGATGATGATGATTCCATGCCTCGAGTTCAATATGGATATCATAGACAAAGCAACCATGCGATCATGGTAGAATTGATCACAAACTGTAGGTTGAAATTGATCTCCAACTTTCCAATTACTTGGTAGCAATAATGTGTTTCTAGATATCGCTCATTACTCGTGATGTCATAGTTTGGTTATGGACATTTATTATCGATGCAATTTGGGACCTATGGGGTCACACATATAAGATGCATATGGATAGGATTTTATTCATGAATGATGTTTAACTTGACTACTACAGTGTTTAGGTATTCAATTTAAACAACAATTGTTGAGAATTGGCTGACTGGACTATGAACTGGCCAGTTCAAGTGTTGAACTGATTGATTCAAGTGCCATGTCAATTTAAACTACATTGGTTGAACATTGCCTAAGTTGGGCATGAACCTACCAGTTCACTTAGTGAACTGACAGATTCAAGGTCTAAAATGACAGGTTCAACTTGTGAACAACTCGGTTCAATGATCAATCTGATTGGATCAATGATTAATTTTGACATCATGTTGTACATTTATAGAATATTAAAAGCCACAATTGTGAATAGGAAACATGGTTACCAGTTCAACAGTTGAACTGATCGTCTCACATGTGAAATGATCGGCTCAACTGTGAAATGATTAGTTCATGGTTTCCAAGTTCCAAAGATCATGAAATTTTGTCCCTTCAACTCTCACTCAGACTAGTACTCATGACCCAAACCCTCCTGTAAATAGAGGAGTAGTTGAGGCCATCTAGAGAGACAACAATATGCTCTAACAATTGTTTTCCTCTTTAGTTGTGGTGATTAGAGAGCCTGAGCAAGTCCTACCAGTGAAAGGGTGGGACAGCAAGGGAGAGACAACACAAGAGAGTGAATCAGCCCTAGTTAGTTGACGTTTGAAGGGACAACTCCTTCCTGTTGTCTCTAGTAATGCAACATGGAGTTCCTGGTGGTCTGTGTGGACTACTACATGGGAGAGGAGGGCTTTTCCACCCGCTAGGAGGATGTTGTCAACTATCATTTGTGGTGCCAACCAGGAGGTCGTTGTTGATGACTATTCAAGTGTTTCTTGAAGAAGAAGTACAATGTTGCAAGGATAAGTTGGTGGACTTGCTCCAGGACCAGGTATATCCCTTGCAACCTTCCTTCCTAGATATATCATTGTTGATACGATCTCGCTGGTTAGGGAATTAGGCATTAAAATTTTGTTTTTGTTGCCTTATTTGTCGCCTAGATTTCCCAACAATAAAATCAATGATTGGATAAGGGTAGGTCCGGTAAATAGTCAAGCACAAGGTTAACATGGTGGTGGTTTACAAACCATGTATGGATCGTTAATTCATATCCAAATTTAGAAGTTGTGTATGCCTTGAAGTCATAGAATTATTGACAGATGGGATCATCTATATCATCCCCCATGGGTGAGTCATACTCAAGTTGCCCCTAAGAAGGGATTCACCACTATGGTGCTCAGCAAAAATAATGAGTTGCCTACACACACGATCACTAGATGGAGAATGTGCAGTGGTTATAGGATGTTGACACAAGGATGACTTCCCTCATCCTTTATTGTATTGGGTGTTAGATAACATCAAGCACCAAGAATACTTGTGTTACCTAGATGTATATTCCTACTTCAATCAAATTTCTATACATTAGATGATCAAGAGAAAACTATCTTTATTCGCCCATTGGGGGCTTATGCTTTCTGAGAAAGTCCTTTGATACTTGCAATGCCCCCATTACCTTCTAGTGGTACATGGAAGCCATATTCTCTGGCTTGACATAAACTATCATGGAGGTTTTTATGGATGATTTCTCTATCTATGGTGATTTCTTTGATACATGGTTACATCACCTAGCTCTCATTCTTGAAATATGTCAATAAGAACATCTATTGCTCAATTGGGAAAATCACACTTCATGGTGAACGAAGGCATAGTTATGGGTAACTAATTTAGAAACATAGGGATAGATGTATATAGGGTGAAGATTTTAGGTATATACATACTCTATCCTCCATCTATGGTTAGAGAAGTTTGGGCCTTCATAGGACATGTAGGATTCTATAGAAGATTCATTAAGGACTTCTTCAAAATGGCTAAACCAATGACTGACTTGCTTTTGAAAGAGGTGGAATTCTATTTTGATAAAGTGTGTGTGAAAATATTTAGTGGCTTGAATAAGGCTCTTACTTCCACTCCTACTATTTTGGTGTTGGATTAGTGTCTTCTCCTCAAGATCATGTGTGACACTTGTGACTATTCAGTGAGAGCCAAACTAGGACATCATATAGATAAGAAGAACAATATGATCTACTATGCTTCTAAGATACTAGATGAAGTACAAAGGCACTATGC
Organism: Alisma plantago-aquatica; assembly: GCA_963693085.1. Taxonomy (NCBI): domain Eukaryota; kingdom Viridiplantae; phylum Streptophyta; class Magnoliopsida; order Alismatales; family Alismataceae; genus Alisma; species Alisma plantago-aquatica. The sequence continues at coordinate 599,988,575 of OY856409.1, read as the reverse complement.
CATGACTGAAAAGGAACTACTTTTCATCGTCTGTGCCTTTGAAAAATCTAAATCATACATTTTGGATCACATGTCATCATGTATACAGACCATGTTGTCATCTACTATTGGTTGACCAAGAAGGACGCAAAACCTAGATTGATTCAATGGATTCTTCTTCTATAAGAATATAATCTAGAAATATGGGATAAAAAGGGAATGTAGATGTGGTGGTTGGTTACCAGAGGCTCCTATACATGATCAATATTGATTAGATTTCTATAATTGACTCACTCTCAAATGTTCAATTAATGAATGTTTTTGCTCCCACTCCTTAATATGAAAACTTCATAAATAACCTTCATGAAAATGTCCTACATCTAGAGATTACATGCAATTTGAAGAAGAAATTTATGCATGATGTCATACGTTATTAATGGTATTGTCCATATGTTTTTTTGTCTTTGTGTAGATGGCCTCTAGCATCGATTATTTCTTGAGGAGGAGGCACCTCTGATTTGACAAAAATATCATTAGGCCCTACATGAGGCCATGTGATCTTTAAAAAGACAAAAATAGAGGTTCATCAATGCATATTCTACTAGCCAAAAATATTCAAGGATGTGCGTACAATTGTGTTTCAATGGAATCAATGCCAGAGAATGAGAAACATCCCAAAAATGGATGGACTATCATTGACTCATGGCAAGAAGTTGATGTTTTGATGTTTGAGTTCTGAACTACATGGGTCCATTCCCACCTCCATATGGCTTGTCTTACATTCTATAGTTGTGTATTATGTCTTTAAGTTCTTAGAAGCCATTCCCACCATCTTTAGTGATTCAAATCTCGACAAAAAATTCTTCAAAAAACTCATTTATCCACACCTTGAAAATCGAGTAGTCTTATGTTTTTAAAGAATCAAACTTAGTATTACAATCATTAACTAATTACTAAATACATGCCTTCACAGAGGCCCTTGCTACAAATTGGGCTACCAATGCTTTTTGTATGGCAAAACCCAATGATCTAAATGATATGATGTATGCCTTGTAAGAGGGAAATAGAATCATCAGTAAGCACATCAAAGCCACCTTGAAATTTGTTGCACAATCATTTCAGATGTAGGTTCTCATTTTCTAGAGCGTACTTTTGAAGCTTTTCTAAAGAAATATGCCATTCATCATTGAATTTCCTATGCATATCACGCAAAATAAGTGAGCAGGTAGATGTTTCAAATTAGAAAATCAAATCTCTCATTGAGAAGAAAGTCAGTTGTAAGATAATAGTTTGAGGATATAAGTTGATCAAGGATGATATGTTGACCTAGTAGCGAGTTTCTGAAAAAGGTGGATTTTCAGTTTGCTTCCCGGTGCTCTCTGTGTATGAATGATGAAGACAGTCTGAATCACATGTTTTTCAGCTGCTCCTACAGTGCTGAAGTATGGGGTTTTTTTAAGGAGGAGTTTGGGGGAAGTCCTATAGGTATTGAAGACCTCATTAAGTTACATGGTGATAAGAAGTTGATTGCCATTTATGTTCTCTAGCATTTATGGATTGAAAGGAATTTAAGACTGTTTGAAGGGAGAGGCTGCAAGGGAGCCAATCTTTGGAGGAAAGTGTGCAGCGATACAAAAGGCCTGCTGTAGAGGGGTTATGAGTTTTCTTTTATTGGTTGCAGGTGCTAGTACAGGTTTTGGTTTCTTGGTCCTTGTACAGTTATGTTAGTTTGCTGGTCTTTTTGTTTTTTCCCGGTTGTGGGCTTTCTTTCTTTAGTCTTTGGACAATCTATCTGGGGCCTGCTTTGTACAGTTTTTTTGGGTGGTTTTAAATAGAGGAGTAACACGCCGTTTACATTAAAAAAAAAAGATATGTTGACCTACAATACGACATTCAATATTTTCACAAGGTTTGGTGGCCATCAAACAAATGAATCTCCACATGTCAATTTTAAGAGATAAGTGATATCTACAACTTCAAAGGTTATCACAGCTCAGAATGGCCATGTATAACAATGCGCTCATATACAATAAAATGATGAAGATGTGGCATGATGGCCACCTAAATATGTAAGATATATGTGGGGGATCAATTCTTGCTCTACAATTCAAGACTCATGCTTTTTCTAGTAAAGTTGTATTCTCACTAGTTTGGACCATTGATTGTGAGGACACCTATCCACACAACACTTCCATGTAGTAGAGTAAGCAAGTAGGGGTATTCATTGTGAATAGGAAATGAGTGAAGTGATAATATAGAACAGACAGCTTGAAAGAAAATGGTGATCATCCAATCCTACTAGACAATGTGATCATGAAGTGAGATTCAGGCATCATGACAACAATGTTGAACAAGTTTCTTGTCAAGAGGCAATCATTTTTTAAGATTCTAAATTATTTCTTAGTTAGTTCACTCATCTCACATTGCAACCATTATAGATCAATTCACATTTTAGATCCTAATATAGTTCATATGTGGAAGATGGTTCAAGTTCACTCCAAAAACTCAATGATAGAGCTGAATCAATTGATTGAGGAAGCATCTAACTTTCTTAAATCACGGAGTTGGTATACCAATCAACCAGTTTACCAATCAGATGATTCTCATGTAGCATCCAACATTCATCCTTGGGCTAGTTGATTGATTCATCCCTTGAGTCAATTGGTTGTAAATGGTGGTTGAATCAACAACAAAGTTACATGAGATTTCTAAGTTGACCAGTCAATCAATTGGATTGCCAATCAGTTGAATGTCTTGTAGAATAAAAAGCCTTTTCCCAAACCAATCGATCAATTTTCCTCCATTTGATCATATGGATATTTGTCTAAATCAATAAATTTTTGCAAGATTAGCAAATTGATCAGATGGCTTGACTAATGATCAACTCACTTATAGATAAGAGAGTCTACTCCAAGTTCCACTCAACTAAATGACCCCACAAATTGTTCAATCGGCTATTTAAGAAAAGTATACCAACTAAGAAATATGGGGATCATCTACTCTCCCTCCCCCTTATACCCTCATTCACCCATTCAAATAAGAGAGAAGAAGTAGAAAGGAGAGATAGAGTGATCCACACCTCGCTTCTCCTTGTAGCTTACCTCTACCAACCCATCGACCGAAACATCCTTAGTTACTCGATCAACGAGAGGTTGTAGACTAACTAATCTGGTGTTGCTCACTACCACCACCTCCATCATTCTTTATCCCCCTATAAACCAGATCTAAGGTTTAAGATAGAGTTTTTTCTAATGTTGATCTAGTCAACTAATCAACAACAATCAATCAATAGGTTTGTCAACATCTAGCAGACCAACTGACCATTCTATTTGATCGTCACCATGCCATTTCATCATGCTTTTACACCATCACCATTCGATTGATTTGGCAATTTCAAGTAGTTGACTTGTCTACTCTGACACACTCCATAGTATGCCACTTGATTGCTTTGCCCCTAGGAAATTGGTTAATTTGTTGCTTCCAACCAAATGATCACCGCTCTGATTGACTTCCCCAATGTGTGCTTGTAGCTCCCTAACACCAACATAATCAACCAATTCATTCTCCAACTGAATGATTGGACTTCACTATAGATCCCTATCTATAGGGAAATTGGGGCAGAAGATAAGGCAATAAAAACAAAAAAAAATTGTGTCAACAACGATGTATTTAGGAAATAGGGTTTGCAAGGTATATACATGATCCTAGAGCAAGTCCAGAGACAATTTTCACATCACGTTGCTTTTAGATATGACAACACGTGGATGATAATTGGGGCTTTCTCCTTGTGTGACACCACAAACAATAGCTTACATAGTCCTTCTAGCGTGTTGGTGATGGACTCCATGTGTAAAACCCCACTTTTCAAATATATATATATATATATATGTGTGTGTGTGTGTGTGTGTGTGTGTGTCATTGAGTGGAAGCATTCTTACTTAAGTAGGATGTCATAATATGCTACTCTTTGTAATTAAAGTAAATGAAGACACTATGCATTGATTAAAAAGATATTCATACATAGCTTTTGGATAGAAAACTACAACTGGTTATCTATTCTATTGAGCTAAACTTGAATAACATGACTAAGCATAATGAATAGGCATCTTAAAGTATGGATTGACTTGGTAAACCTCACCCACCAGGCTTAACTTGAATATCTCCTAGTCTTTGATTGTTCTTTTTACTCCTCACTTGCTCCACATCCTACAGACATCGCATCCCCAGTCATGCAAAACAAGCATCATGATAGTAAGTGGTAATTGGCACTTTATAAGATAGAAAATAAAAATGACTCAACATGAAGTAAAAATTGGCACCAACTTGAACATGGATTGTCTTAATCATTCATTAAGTAAAAATAAATGAAATAAATTGGGGAAGTAAATATATGCCACCTCTCTTAATGTCCCATAGGATCCCATAATTCTAGGAAATACCATAACGACCCCAAGGTCCATGATCGAGGTAAATATAAATTCTTAACCAAATCCATAGCTTTCATCACTAACTTAGATCTTGACTTAATCATGACATGTTATTAATCTTAATGTTGACCATAACAGGATTTCTCCCTCTCAATGCCATGATGGGATTTCTCCCTTCTTGAACATGATCCATCATTATAATGATAATCATAATTAGGGTTTTACCATACACAATAGGAAACAATCAATCACACAGTGATATTTATACATGATGTCTTTTGAAAAAGCATTTATAATTCATGGAGCATATTGATGTGCATATTCATAAAATAAACATCCAATAAAGCAAAGTGTACTTGTGCCAAATATGCATGGCCCACTTACCTAGAGTAAACCTCCTTAGGTCATGTCCTCTGACTTGATTGAGTCTTTAATCATCTATAATTTGATTAAAATCATATTATGTACATGAGTTCATAATCATTAAACAATAATAATGTTCATTGAATTATTGAGGTTTTTAGATGAGGGAAACATAGTCTCAAAATATAGTCTCAAAATAGAATAAACCTATAGAGAATAAAAAATCCTTTTCAAAGCATATTTTTCCATCATTTTCTGAGATTGTATGAAAAATTTATAGATTTTTCATTATCTACCAATCAGAGTTAGAAAAATTATAGTGTGACATCAATTTAAATCATAAAATTATCCTATGCAAATAAAAGATGGAAATGTCAAAAAACCTTAGGCGTGTTATGCCTTAAATCAAAATCACAAGGGAAAACTTGTCATTCAGTCACAATTTTTATCTTTAGGTTGGAAAACCAAAGGTGTGCATCAAAACCCTAAACTACACATGTGATATTCATTTATCTAATTAAAATAATGGGGTATGAAGGTCTTTATTTTTCCATAATTCTTCTACCTCGATCCATGGCAAGAACACCTTGCTTGAAGCTCTCCCGCTTTGATTTGGGGCCATGGTACAAGCCCTCTTCATGGAAACCCAGGTTCCCATCAGCCTCTTTTCACCCAATCAAAGCTAACGACCCTCGATAGATGTTGGAGGCGTACTACAGCTCAGGAACAACTGTTGAAAAATTAGGGAGCACCAAGAAGAAAGTCATCCAAGGAAAGATGTAGAAGTGAGAACCCATACCATATGAATAGGTTCGCGTAAACCCAACGAGGTCGAGCAAGAAATCATGATACCTAAAATACTTTTGTAGCCCAAGTGAATAGAGGAAATCCAAAAAACTGAGAAAAAGGTCAAAGATCCAATACTATTGCAAACTAGGAAATATGTGCTAACAGTGAGTGGGAAAATGATCATGGAGGTGTGTAGAGGCCACCAGAAAAGTTTTGTGGTCAAAGAAATCCTATAGAATCATAGTTATAGGCACCGGTGAGCTCTAGAAAATGGGATATAGGCCACAATGCTTAGATGAATACTCGAGCAAACTCAAGGTGTGGAAACATCAAAGGGGTTAGGGTGGTTCTTACTGGGTAGCCAATTTCATCGGGGGAACTAGGGAGAGCTCAGGGGTAGTCGTGGTAGTCAAAGAACAAAACTGAGTATGTTGTGAAGTTTAGGGGCACAAGAGATGAAATTGGATATGGAAAGGGAACCAATGAGGGTTGATGATGCTTTTTGGTCCCTTAAAAGGGGGTGAGATATACAGGGGTAGTGTCTTCCACTTCATTGTAGTGACGGGATGAAATACATAAATGGGTGTTTCATCCACATCCCACAAGAGAGGGTGAGTAATATATAATTAGATATGGGAGATAGAGATGGATTTTTTGGCAAAGAAATTTCATGGAAAGGTGGAGAAATGAGGGAGAGAGGATTAAGGAAAGAGGGTCTGGGAACTGGTTTCAGACCAATGAAGAAAGTGGGATGTGGGAGATGACGTGTTGGTCGTTAGATCGAGAATGGGAGGTGGATTCTTAGAGTGAGAAAGGAAAGAAGGAAAAAGAGGCACGTGACTGGGAGGAAAATCTAGAATTATAGGGTTATTCGTGCATCAATTGATTATGTTAATATTTCCTTGGTTAAACTACATGAAAACTTCCCAAATTCAATTAGAGAGTCAAAGAAGGACAAAACGAGCCCAAAATTGATTTGAGTCCAAAATAAGATCATCAGTATTTATTCATATTTAAGTCCTTTATGCCTTCTAGAGATATCAACCTGGAGGAAAGAGGAAAAGAGAATAATTATGCCTTCCCTTTTTGTTTAAAATCTATATGAAAAGGGAAACTTGTTGTTCAAGCAATTCTCTTACATTTACGAATTTCAAATCTTTTATTTGTCTCATTTATTTACTTTAAATGTTTTTAAGTATAGGAGAGAGAAAATATAAAGGGAAACTAACTCCATAAATTTGAATTAATGGAACACATAATGCATATACAAATGAGAAAAGTTTTTGTGTCTCATTTTTATTTTGTTTCATTTTCTTACTTCATTATCTAATAAAGAATATCACTTCAAGCTCTTTTTGCGTTAAGTCCCTCAACTTCCTCTATTTAATAAAATCACATTGTAAGGCTTAAATTAGTTCTGAAAATTGGGGTATGACAATCCTACCCACCTTCAAATAAATTTTTTCCTTGAAATTTTCTTTAGGCTACTACCCACCTTAGGGTTTTCCTAACCTCTTCATTTAATGATAGTTAACGTATCAAGGTTCATTTATGTTCAAAAATTTGCATGAAAAGAAATATATTTCATTAAAGGTTTATGTGAACATGAATTAACTATTTCATTATTCCTCATCTTCTTTATCTACTTCCATAGTGAAAATCCTAGCTTGTTTCTTACAAGTTGGACACTGGAGTCATTCAGCTTCTACTTTAGGTGTTGTCTTTTTATTGCATGGTCGTTGGGAGGAGGGTGTTGGTTGTATCTATGAGGAACATCGTTCTTGTGTGATTCCCAGGATGGTATTCCAACTCTATGGCTGAATGGGCTTCTTGGAGAGTTCAGATGCATCTCCTAGTCAAGGCGAAACTAGGGTCAAGATTGAGTCCCCAAATGAACTTCTTTGCCCTATCTCTCTCATCATTTTTATACCCATACTTTTGCAAGATACTAGACTTCATGTAATATGGGGTCACACTCATGTCACCCACTTCAGCTAGGTTAGAAAACTCTAGCTCCTTCTTCTCTATCATGGCTTCAGACACATAATGCTCTTATAAGGCTTCAACAAAACCCTCCCATGTGAGTGAAGGTGCATCTGTTGTCCTTGAGTTGAGGAGGTTATCCCACCATGTACGGGTTGAACCCTTCAACATGTGGGTTGCAAAATGAACCCTAGAGTGTCGAGGGCAGTCCATGTCATGGAAGTAATGTTCCATGCCTCTAATCCCCTCCTCATCTATAGGCTTACATCAACTTCTTCTTCACCAGAGAAAGAGTGAGGCCTCAACTTGAGGAAGTCCACTAGTGTCACCTCATGGTTCCTTGGAGGATGGGTCCTTTGTCCCAAATGATTGGTGAGTGCTTGGAGGGGGTCATCTATGGTTTCCTTAGGGTTTCTCTCATGATCACTCCCTTCACTATTAGAATAAGCACCATCAAAAACATTGTCCTTGCCCTTGTCATACCTCTTAGGGTCCATCTGAAAAAGGACATATACATGGGGATAGGACATATGAATCATAACTTTGACTAGTGGCCATTTACCAAATTGCTCTAATACCATAATGTAACACCCCACTTTTTGAAACATATATATCATTGTGTGGAAGCATTCTTACAAGGGGGATTTCACAATATGATAATATTTGCAATTAAAGTAAATGAGACACTATGCATTAATTTAAAAAGATATTCATGCATAGCTCTTGTATAGAAAACTACAACTGGTTTATCAATTCTATTGAGCTAAACTTGAATAACATGACTAAGCATAATGAAAAGACATCTTAAAGTTTGGATTGACTTGGTAAATAGCACCCACCAGGCTAAACTTGAAGATATCCTAGTCTTTGATTGTTCTTTTTACTCCTCACCGGTTCCACATCCTGCAAACATCACGTCCCAGCCATGTAAAATAAACATCACATCAGTTTTTGATATTTGGCACTTTATAAGATAGATAATAAATATAACTTGACATGAAGTAAAAATTGACAAGAACTTGAACATGGATTATCTTAAGCATTCATTGAGTAACTTTACATATGATGAAGTGATGAAGAAAATATATGCCATCCCTCATGATGCCCCATAGAATCCCATAATTTCTAGGAAGCCCATAATTATAGGAAAGCCTATAATGACCCGAAGGTCCATGGTTGAGGTACATATAAAGTCTTAACCAATTGCATAGTTTTCATCATTAACTTAGATCTTGACTTAATCATGAAATGTTAATCTTGACCATAATGGGATTTCTCCCTCCTTATTCCATGATGGAATTTATCCCTTCTTGAACATTATTCATTAATCATAATCATAATCATAATCATAAGGGTTTTACCATAGAGTACAAGAAACAATCAATCACACAGTGATATTTATACATTATGTCTTTTGGAAAAGCATTCATAATCCATGGATCATATTAATGTGCATATTCATAAAATAAACATCCAATAAACCAAAGTTTACTTGCCCTAAATATGCATGGTCTGCTTAACTAGAGAAAACCTCCTTAGGAGAAGTCCTCTGACTTGTTCAAGTCTTTAATAACATTTAATTTGATTAAAATCATATTATGTACATGAGTTAGTAATCCTTAAAGCCTAATATTGTTCATTGAAATATTTAGGCATTTGGATGAGGAAAAAGAGACTAAAAATAGAATACATCGATAGAGAATCAAAAATCCTTTTCAATGCATATTTTTCCATCATTTTCTGAGGCCGTATGCAAAAGTTATGAGTTTTGCATTATCAACCAATTAGAGTCAGGAAAACTATAGTGTGACATCGATTTGAATCAAAAAATCATTTGATGCAAAATAAAAGGTGAAATATGCCAAAAAACCCTTAGGAGTGTTATGCAATAAATTATAATCACAAGGGAGAACTTGTCATTCATTCATAGTTTTTATCTCGCTACTGAAAAACTAAAGGTGTGGACCAAAACCCTAAACTACCCATGTGACATTAATTTTCCGATGAATCATGGGGGTACAAAGGTCATTGTTTGTCCATGATTCTCCTGCTTTGATCCATGGCAAGAACACCTTGGTCGAAGCTCTCTCACTTCAATATGGGGTCATGGTACACGTCCTCTCTAGGGAAACTGAGGTTCCTATCGGCCTCCTTTCACCCAGTCAAAGCTAACGACCCTTGGTAGAGGTAAGGAGGCACACTGCTGCCCTGGCACAACTACGACAAAACTAGGGAGCACTGGAAAGAAAGCCGTCTAAGGAAAGTTGCATAACTGAGAACCCAGACCATATGAATAGGTTCTTGTAATCCCAACATGGTCGAGCAAGAAATCACGATAGCCAAAATATCGTTGTGGCCCAGATGAACACTGGAAAGCCAAAAAATTGAGAAGAAGGTCAGAGATCCAATATTATAGCAAACTAGGAAAAACGTGCTAATGATGAGTGGGAAAATGATCATGGAGGTGTGTACAAGCCACTAGAGAAGTGTTCATGGTTGGAAAAAGCATGGAGCATCATAGTGTTAGGCATAGGGGAGGTCTAGAAAATGGTCTATAGGACATGGTGCTTAGAGGAATACTCAAGAGAACTGAAGATGTGGAAATGTCGAAGGGGTTAGGTTGGTGCTTACTCGGCAGCCAATTTCAACGGAGGAACGAGGGAGGGATCTGGTGTAGTCATGGTATCCAAAGGAAAAAAAACTGAGTAGGTTGTGAAGTATTGGGGCAAAGGAGATGCAATTGGATATTGAGGAAGAACTAGAGAGGGCTGACAGAGCTTTTTGGGTCCCTTACAAGGGGGTGAGATATACAGGAGTAGCATCTACCACTTCATGGAGACAATGAGATGAGAGCCCTAAATAGGCATTTCATCTACATCACACAAGGGAAGGTGAGTAATATCTTGTTAGAAACGGGAGAGAGAGACAGGTTTGTTGATGAAGAAATTTTATGGAAAGGTCAAAAAATGGGGGAGAGAGGGATTGAGGAAAGAAGGTGTGGGAACTAGTTTTAGACTAGCAAATAAAGCACGAGGTGGGAGACAATGTGTTGGCCGTCAGATCGGGAATGGGCAGCAGATGTTGAGTGTGAGAATGGAAGGAAAGAAAAAGAGGTTCCTGACATGGAAAATCTGAAATCATAGGGTTATTTGTGCATTAATTGTATGCATTAATATTTCCTTGGTAAAACTATATGGAAACTTCCCAAATTCAACTAGAGGGTCAAAGAAGGTCAATACAAGCCCAAAATTGCATCATAAGCTAAAAATACAGTCTATATCTTAGTAATCAATCAAATTTGAGTTTTACATATCATTAGCTCATAATTTTTGTATTTATCATGAGCTTTATTTTTATGTAATGAAAAGGTGGATTATTGTGAAATGACTTTCCATGGTCATTTAGTTGAGTCCAAAATGAGATCATCAATATTTATCCATATTTAAGTATGTTATGCCTTTTGAAGATCATCTTGGAGGAGAGAGGAAACGAGAATAATTATGCCTTCCCTTTTGTTTAAAACCTATATGAAAAGAGAAACTTATTGTTCAAGTAATTCTCTTACATTTTCAAATTCCAAGTCTTTTATCTCTCTCTTTTATTTACTTTAAACATTTTCAAGGATAGGAGAGAGAAAATAGAAAGTGAAACTAATATCCATCAATTGGAATTAATGGAACACATAATGTGTGCATATACAAAGGAGAAAATTATTATGTGTCTCATTTTATATTATTTCATTTCTTACTCCATTATCTTATAAAGAATATCACTTCAGGGTCTTTTTGCCTTGTTCCTCAACTTCCTATATTTAAGAAACCACATTATAAGGCTTAAATTAGTTGTGAAATTGGGGTGTCACACAATGCCTCTATAGTAGTCCACGTGGACCATCAGAACTCCTCGTATCACTTGATAGAGACAATGGGAAGGAGTTTGTCCCTTCAATGTCAACATGCTAGCACTGACTTATTCTCCCTTGATGTCTCCCCCTTTTACGGGTAAGACTTGCTCAGGCTCTCACATTACCACAACTATGAGATGATGATGTTTGTTAGTGTTAGTTGTGTCTTCTAAAAACATGACTACCCTTCTATTTATAGGAGTGTCAGGGTCATAGTTTTGAGATTAACTGGGAGTCAAAGAGATGGATTTTATGATTTGATTATTACCACGAAACTCTAGTCGGTCAAATGGACTCTCCAGTCTGTACACTGGTACTCCAATCTGTCAACTGGATGTTATAGTCAATCCATTGGAATAATTTCCTATTTGTAGAAGTATTGGCTTTCAATGTGATGATTAATACATGTCATTACATCAGCATCATTGATTGACCAGTCAGAAGATTGGACATTCCAATTGGTTGATTGGTTTATTTTGACAATCTAATTGGGAATATGTCTACTTGCCTGATTGGACACTCCAATCAGTAGATTGACTATTTCCTTTCAATGTTTGTACATACCAGTTAGTCGACTAGACTCTCCAGTCGATTGACTAGACATTCTAGTTGGTCGACTCATTTATCAGTGTTCTTTAATTTGATCACCTAAAAATTTAGTAATAAAGTTAAATCTTATTTGTGATTAAACTCTTATTCTAAGTGTATCCTATGTGTATGACCCTATAGGTCCCTAATTACATTGGTAGTAAATGTCCATAACCAATTTATGACATCACAAGAAATGATTGGTTTCTAGCAATTCATTGTTGCTACCCAAGTAATTGGAATGTTGGAGAACAACCTCAAATATGTGATCAGTTTTACTGAGATTGTATAATTCCTTTGTCACAAACATTCAGATTGAACTTGAGGCATAGAATCATCATCATCTTAATCATTCAATCCATGTTCCTTGAACCAGAGCAGACTATAGACATGCATATGAGCTTAATATCATATATTGACTCACATGAGTATGGTCATACATTTTCTTAGTCTCACTTATCAACTAACTAGGATAATTACTCTATTAGGAGGAACAAATCACATCTACATCACTCACATTCAATCCTCGTGTGTCACAATGTACCCAAGCATCACCTCTATGGCAACCCTTATTTAAGGTCATGTTGGATGATGTTAAAATATATTGAACAACATGTGATGAGTGTAGTGACTTTAGGATTAAGAATCAGAATCACCACTATCACATTGAAATGTGATTATGATAGTTATCCATGCATCACTTCTCATGGTGGGTTTGTCTGGTACACTATTCTCTAACAAGTACCTAGGTGTTTGGTTTGATATCACATATATGACTAATGAGATTCTATCATCAACCAAGACACATTCTAGTCTTATGTATTATTCCTGTCTATTAGCTTCTACAATAATATCCTATTAGGGACATAACAAGAGTGTATATACTCTTATCATAAATATAATCTCATTGTTCAAGTCCTCAACCTAAAGACATATGTCATCGAGCAATATCATTCTTCATAAATCTATCATGTTATATCATCATCTTATAGTTGAACAAACGCATAGATGGAATTGTCTTTATTATTAATCAAATCATTTGCAAGATATGTCATTATAGTCATTGTATGACTGGCTCTCTGAGCATACATACCAACACTATCTCGTAGTGCATCAATCTTTTTGCACTCCCACACAATCGATAGTTATTTCAATCGATCACCCTTGCAGCCAATTGCCTGACTTCATTTAGAAGCCTCTTCAGTCACCCACTCCCATATTCATTTCCATGATGCCAAGGACTAGGTGAGGAGGTATAATGAAGGGATTTGACAAGCTAAAATCTTATGTGGGTCTTGGGAATGGTTTAAAAGATGAAGAGAAGTCCCCATCGCTTTACCACTCTCAATTAACACACCCCAGTAGACCGCTCAGCACTATAATATGAGAGTGTCTAGTTTCTAATGATTCCCAACTTTGTAAACTTTCATTAGGGTATAAGTGTGAATTATATTACGTTGTAGTAGACGATGTTGAAGCATGTGACTAAATGATCAATGAGATGGAGCAGGGTCAGCAGCACCACAAAATTTTTGTGAGAGTCATGGACCATTCTTCCTTATGGCAGACACCACTAGCATATTTGCCACATCCATTTGTACATTATGCCCATTCTGGATCCAAGAGCAATCATGAGACATGCCCCTATCATCCCATTCATGAGTGCCATGTCATGCATCAACCGAATAGATACAAGGTGATAGTAACAACTGAGAAAAAATTGCCTAAAAAAAGAGACTCTTGGGATCCAGTTACCCCAATGGGTGGTGCTACTACACTAGACCGATCAAGGCTTAGACTGTCTTTTGATGATTAGATCCACTACACTCATGTACTCACCATACCATTCTACATCCATCTAGTGTACATGGAACTCACACTGGAGTTCCTAGATACATACACAAGGAAATGATTTGACATAAATGAATGAATTTGCACAATCAAAAATTTTGGTGAGGATAATAGGCTTAAAGATATGTATGTTACAACCATCATTTGAGATGTTGATATGTATGTTACAACCATCATTCGAGATGTTGATTTTTGGACAACTGTGATGATTAAAACCATACCATGACCAGTTATAAGTTTGTTGATTAGAAAATTTGGGTTGGAACTTTAGGACTGATCCCTTCTTTCAAGAATGGTTCCAAAGCTTCCTTCATGCATAAACATGTGTCAGGTTACATTCATTGTATATCGTCATGTACTATTTACACTAGAGAGGGCACACACTGCTTGCTCTCCTACAGATATTTGTACACTCTCTGGTGTATTTTGCATAAAGAAACACACAAATGGTCCAACGCTCTGGTTGAGCATCTTCACCATGTAGTCACCTCAAAGACAAGCTCACGGTTTACATAGGGCGTCCTGGTCACTACTATTGCTACTTATATGTGATACACCCATATTCCTTTTAAGGAAGTGAGAGAAGCATGTAATTAGATTGACATGAAATGCTTGTAGGAATCCTCTTTCATATGATAGTATATGTAACAAGGAACTTATAACATATTATTCAAGGATGCCTAAAGCATCTGACTCTTCCTAGGCATGCCTAATTTTCCATGAAAAAATGTCTTAGACCTCACCAACCCTACTATACGTATACATCACTTTGTGTGTGAGTACCCTCCGCTTGAGAGCAAGATACAAGTCTCTTTTTGACATATGAATTGTAACATCCCAAATTTTCATGGATAATGTAAAACTTTTAATGTGGTTTTCTCTAAGTAGAATTTTTCTGAGGGTCTTAATGCAAAAAGGATAGAAATAGCATTACTTTTAAATTAATGAGGCAAGGAAGATAATAAGGAACTCAAAAACACATTTTCCTTTTTATGTATTGCAATTATTTGGTTTCCCCTATATTTTCTATCAAGAAATGAAAGAAAAAGGCAAGAGGCACATAATTCTAAATTTAGAATTAAATGACTTGAGAAATAAGCATTATCTTCTTTTGATAGATTTTAAGATAAAAGTCATTAATATTATTCTTTCTCCTCCTCTTTGTATTTACAAAAAGAATAATCAACTGCCCCGTTTGACCAATTTTGAAAATATAAGATGAGCTACTCTTTGGAACAAACAATAAATGATTTTCCCCTTTTCTTTTATATGAATAGGGAGGAAATAGAAATATATTTTATTTTCTCTTTCCTTCAAGGAAATTACTCAAGAAGGGAATAAAGAGGTTTAATATGACTTTTGAGTGGGTGATTAATGATTATCACATATATTGACTCAAATACTCACAAAGGAAAAATTTTCCCAATGGTCTTATCCTTTAATGCATTAAAAACTAATATTAATGGCCATTATTGAAATTATGGGCAAAATATAAGAAAAACCTAGATCTAATTGGCTAGGAAGGGTCTAGAGTATGTAATTAAGGTGCGGTCCAAATTTGGTTTCATGACCTTGTTTGACCCACTAAATTGATTTGGAAAGATTTGAAAGATTTCAGTATAGATTTATTAGGAAATTATTCAAATATGCATTTAATGTGTTGTTTCCCTATAGTCTTGGGTCATTTATTTTGTTACGCGTTACTTATTTTCCTTCCTTTATTGCACATGCATCCAATGGGTAGGGCGTGCTCTGGTTGCAGAATCGGACGACTAGGATTTGACTAGGTCAAATCCAAGGGCGATCAGGTTGTCCTCTACCTCCCGACATCCTCGCCAGTTTAAATGTTATTTCAATGCTTTCCTTCCCAATCTTTTCTGCCTCACCTCTACATAATTTCTCAAAATTATTTCTGCTATAGATTTACCTCCCCTTCCCGAGTTCATCCATGGTTGGCGTGTCCTATATATATATATATATATATATATATATATATATATATATATATATATATATATATATATATATATATATATATATATATATATTGATGAAACGCCCAATCTAGGGCTTTGTCCCCTCTCCACCACAAGATCACATATGCCCTCTTATCCCTCCCCTTCCTACTTAAGGATCCTAGAGGCATAACCAACCCACATAAGTTCCTCCTCCACAAACAATTGATTCCCAGGAGCACCGACACCCCCTTTCCTACTCAGCCTTCCTCTCCGGTGACCTAGAGTTGTAGCCCACTAGTTATATAGCCTCGGGTGGAATTGAAGGGAGGGTAAGAATCTAGGAAATCCTTCTTTCTTTTTCTGACACTCGATTTTCTCTAAGGAAGTCCCAACTTGTAGACCCTATAGGCCTGAGTTGAGGTTTCCGTCGGTGCTTGCTGCCACGACGTTTCAATGGGTCACCAACCTCAGTTCTTCATCGCCTGGCTTTATGAGACACTAGGGAACATTTTAGCACCATTGGTTCCTTGCTTCTCAAACTGTAGCATCGTCTTCTGATTTTGAGCTCCTTCTCTATTTTCTGGTTAGCCTGGTGAGCCCCCATGGAAACAAAGGTCCTCACCTCACCCACTTGCTTGTTTTGCTTTGTTGAACTGTGACAAGTTGTTTCTGTGTCCTCCACCTACTTTGTTTTTCCTCATAGGTGCCCCCCTTCTCCTAGCAGTAGCCAGTCATGGATGTGCTTGCATGACAACAGCATCAGGAACCCTCAGAGCCCGAGCCTTAGCTCGATGGGTTAGCCTCGAGGTGAAGGACTCATCTGAAGACTCAAGTTCCCACAAATGATCACCCTCATCAAGCTGCTATCAGAGGAAGCACCTTCAGGGATGGCATCTTACGCTATTGATTGAAGGGGAACATGTCGTGTTGTATTTTGACCTTAGCACCCATGTGGTTTTAATCGTCTGATTATTCACGTATGGGTATTTTGGGAGTTTTACTTGACCTAAGTCATATGATCGTTGATCCGCCCCAGTGAGAACCCCTTGCTTGTGTGGGTGGCCTTGATTGGCCCACATCATATGGGCCCCACATCCCACTGAATAAATAGTCGCATGTATGACATTTTATTAATTTGTGATTGGCCTAATTTTCCAAAAATCATAGTAAATCACTGGATGCTCACAAAAATGAGAAAAAAAATGTTTTGAAAATGGTTTTTCACTAGGAATCTGAATATCTAAGTTTTATAGTATGTTTCCAATTCACCAAACCTTGGTTTTATGGGAAATGTAATTTAGGGTTTAATTTTTTAGATTAAACTGCATATAAATATGAAATGTACTTTGAATGGGATAATTAGGGTTTTTTAAACCCAAGGACATGATTAGGGTTTCCTCAACTTATGAAGGGAAAATATATCTTCTCTAATTGAAAGGTAAGTGGTCCATGTCAGTTGGGCATAAGTAATGTTTTCCTTTTTATGTATGTATATATGAATTACATGAAAGTATCAATTATTATTTCAATTGCTTAAATTCAATGAATTTATGATAAATCGAATGTTATGTTTTATTTTTCATATTATTCTATCACCCTCATGCACATCAAAGTTAAGTTTACAAATAAGACATAAAGATAAAGTTAAGAGTTTTTAAGAGAAAGATAATGGTAAGAGATAAAATTATATAGGATCCTCACTAAGAGGCTCCTTGGAGAAAAACTAAGAGGCACTTCAGTGCATAAGAGAAGAGGCACTTAGGTGCCTAAGAGAATAGGAACATATGTGCAACTTGAGGATTCTTGTATGGGTCAAGATTAAAGAGATGATCCAAAGAAAATTGTATATCTTTTTAAATATGTAATGTTTAAAGTTTATTTTTAGTTAACTAGTTTTCTTTAATCTATAATATATCCAATTCCACTTAGCATTGGTTTTATGCATGGTTGGGGGGCACGATGCCCACAGGTAAGGAGCAAGCTCAAGAGGGAAAATCCATCTGAAGTGAAAACCCTAGCTCAAGGATCTGCAAGGAGAAAAGCATTGGTGGGGTGTCAACTATACCTATATTAGAGTTTCTTTCTTTATCCATTCATATATGTATATGTGAACCTTATTAAGGATTTTAGAAAGATAATTGTGATAATTTTCGTTTGATGGTTTATATAAACTTTATTTTGAGCTATGAATATCATGTTTGTGACATCCCCCTTAAAGTGAACAAAATTATATGCTTCTGCTCTATTTTGTGAATATTTTTACAAGTGGGTGTTACATGAAGTGTCTCCATGGAGGACAATGAGGAGGGGACTTGTCCTTCCATAGTTCCATCTTCCAACTGCACCAAGTGGTAGATGTCTACCGGCACAAAAACTGCCACTACTGAGGGGCCATATCATTTTGGCACGGTGGAGGCCCAACTAGGCCATATAGAGGATAGTTAGACCAGCACGGAGTGGGAAAATCATCGCCAAGGGCATCAAGAAAATCATATGTTTCTCATGCAACACGACCATACCTCGTGCCATGAGCACAACACAACTGCTAGGCTCTTAATCTACCATATCAGCAGCTAGGTGGGATATATCCTTTAGTAAATTCTTATTGTTGGGCGTGGTACTATGCACAAGAGCATGCTCCAACAAATAACTCTATTCCACCATTATGGGAGGATTGACAAGGTGGGAAACAACCATCTTAATAGCATGCCACTCAGTACCACCACCTTAGTACGCATAGGAATTATCGTTCCTATGGCTATCATAGAGGTTGGTTTCCTTGGTAGCTTCCTTCTTCCTATCCATTTTGAGTTTGGTGTTTGCTTGGGGATGAGCAAATTTCTAATCTCGAGGTCAAGGGTGGGTAGGACATACTCTATTCCACACATAGCTATCTTTTTATCTAGATGATATATGTATCTTATTAGGATCCCATTCTGGTAATTGCATTTTCATCATCACATCCATAGCATAAACATGCATTCAGCATAAATTTAAAAATAAATCATCTTGTTAGTGTAACCAAGCCAACACCTAGCTAGCTTAGATTTAATTCCTTTTTTAGCATTGCATGCATGTGCATTCATGTTCATCCTATAAACCCACTTCAATGATAAAAATTATTATTGTGAACATTATTGAGAGAAATTTTCAATGTTTATAATTCACCCCTTTTTTCGATGGCCTTAATTAATATGCTCCCTAGAAATGATGGAAAGTCGTATTGGACTAAAAAGGATTAATTGTAATATTCCTCCTACTTAATAGTGTAGAATACTTGTGGAGATGTCATTTATCCCCTGATTTTGCATTGTTTTAATGAGTGAATGAGAAGAGCAACCCAATGCAAATATCAACAACTGAGATGTGAATGATCCAAACCCTATTCTACACTTCTCCATTCATCTTCTTACCCTTTATCCACCAAAAATATAAAAAAAGCCAGATATGTACCAAACCCCATGTTTGGGGTTGCACACCCCTATCTCTCCGCACTCACTTCTTCCATACCCATCTCCACATAATAGGGGTGTATCACCAAAAATAATGAAGAGATGCCAATGTGCACAAATGGGGAAAACAATAATATTTGCAATATATGTATTTGCAACAATAAATGCAATTTGAAGTTGAACATAGTATAGATTCATATACTTCCTTCCATACATCCATTCATCATTTTTTCAATCTAGTGGTGCAATTCATATCCCATTGTGTCCACTTTTCACACCCTAGTGATTGATTATGTGCAGTCTCATGGATTATGTGGGATTCTTCAATTTGCATGAATTTCTATTTATGCATGGTATTGGGGTTTTTTTAGATGGAAATAGGTGTTGCAAAGTGAAGTTGGGAATGAGAATGATAAAGTTACATTTTAATAATTCTAGGAGTTGTGGTTTCTTGGGTATATTTGGTGGTAGGAATAAATCATTTTGAGATAGAGAGAGAGAGGCATATAAATGGGTTGTTAGTATTATTTGGCTACTATCTCTGGTTTCGCATCACTCAAGGATGACTAATGTTCAAGTTTAGGGTTGACAGATGAATGCATATTCATCTTAGTTTAGTCTCATAATCAGATAAAGCTTGCATCTAGTTTTATGCATTCTGGTCTTATTTCAAAGGAAATCATATTTTATTGCTTGTGCTCATTTTATCATATTTGGATGAAAAATGCTAGTTTATTGTAGGAAATGTGCAAGACCAGGACCAAGGCCCCAACACACCCTCCTAAGAATGATTGAAGTTGATTAGGATCACCTTCCCCAATCTCCAGGATATTGGGAGGTGATCAATTGATCTAGGCCAAGAGAAAACTCCCAGGCATGCCCAAATGATTGATTTGACCACCCAATTCACCAATTGGGCCATGTTTCAAAGAGTAAAAAGAAAGCGAAGTCTATCAATCAACTAGCTTGCCCATTCCACCAGTTTGCCTAATTGAAGAATTCAACAATAAGCCTGATATTTTACTAACTTATCAATTTGGTTATTCAATCGACCAGTTGGTTGCCTACTTGGGTAACCTAGCTACAAGAATGTTGATATCTTCATCTACCCTTTGATTGATCAAGATTGTCTTTAGAGGTCCTCACCAGTTTCAAACATATTGACTCAAGCAATGAGTCGACTGAGTCGCCATTCATTCTCACTCACAGGGAAATATTCCCGGAGCCAGTTGGCCAGTTCATCCACAGGTCGACTGGCCTAATGGGCACGACTATGCATCAATAACCCTATTGGGTATTTTTCCAACGTACACACAAATGTGGCCAAGCCACTTGGGTTAATATTTTTAGGCACAAAAATGTAAGTATATATATAGAATTTTTATTAAATTCGTGGGGATTGACTCTTGATCACCTGGAACTCATGTTGTGGCCACCTTTAAGCAAGAGAAAGACTAGGAAGCAACACAACCTCTATGGTCGTGGATTGTTGTCACTTCCCAATTGCAGGCAGATCGTTCTACACCATGGATGTCCTCCCCTTCAACACTGATAAGATGACAACTGAACTATCTCAATAAATTATCACATGGATGTTATCCCTAGAGAATCGAGTGTACGTAAATTATCACATCACAAAACCCCCTTTGCTCACAATAAAATGTAACGATAAATCTTTGCATGCAACATACCTCCTATATCACAACATCCAAACCTCCTTTATTTCGACAAATACAAGTGCTCATAGTTTTCTTTAAATACGACGTGCCACAACCCCATCCATAATCTCTGTCCGCATAAACCACACCCACTCAGCAATCGTCACTATCAATCACTATTTCCGCCCGACAAGTTTTGACCAATTCGCACACCCGTTACCACACAACCAACCTCGCATCATCTATCCAAGTCCATATCCAGACACAAAGTGATTTCAACCGTTTCACGTATTCCTAATATGCTCTCACCTCGACCATATATGACATCATCCTTTACTACTCAGACTTGTTCAAGCTCTAATACACCAACACCCTTTCAGATGGAGCTGGGCAATAGTAACTCTTTCAGTTCTAGACAAACAAACAGATTCGCCAAGCAACATTGAGAATGAGATGGACTTCGACATCCTCCTTCACTTCCCAATTGTTGGTCTTTTACAGGCACCCATTGGAAAGGTCCCATAGTTGGAACTGTTTAGGGGCACTGTCATCTACGAGCCCATGAAGAAAGAGAGGCACAACTGAACTATCTCATCCGTCATGCCAAAACATTTATGGGCCTGGGATAGGAAATCCCAAGAGATCTTACATATATTGTAAGCTCTCACAATGTTGTACTAGATAAACTTGTTGGGCCTCTGATCAATAACATCTATGTCGTGCATTAGCTAACGTGCCAAGCAGATGTGGTGCACGATATCCCCTCCCTTGATGAACACCCCGGGAGTAAATCTTCTGTCCCGGGCTTGGTGTTCGAACGTGTAATAGATTTGGAGGCCACTTCAGTTGGATTAAAGATTAGGACACCGTTTAGTCACACGATCAGTGAAGATTACATTGTGTCGGAAAAACCGAACGTCAACCTTGAACTGTCAAAATTTTGCTTCCTGAAACAAGAGATTGACGATCCATTATTATTTAGTTTTTTTTTTTTACCTTTTCCTGGTCGTATGTGATCTATAATCTCAGATTTTCCACAGAACTGATTTCACGCTGTTGTTAATCAGAATTGCATGACCGCGCTAGATTAAGGCAATGACAACAATAATGCAATGACATCTAGCTGCCGATATCAGCGTAAAATGCACAACAACTACTGCTTGTATGCCAAGAGTGAGTCTACCGTACTAACCACCTATAGCAACTTAAAGAGTCCGGAAGCTTAAACAAAGTTCTCAGCTAACTACCATGCTTATCCTTCCTAACCTGGTTTTATTTTAGGATAAGCTTGAGAAGGGAAAACAAAGGATGCACATTTCCTTAGAAACGAAATGTTTGGAAGCGGATAGATTGGAGAAAAATGATGCACCAATCACAATAGAACAAAACGCATCTCTGTGCTATGGTACAGATAAAATACAACCGAAACCAACAACATGTCAATTACATTACTTGGTTTTTAATCAATTGTACAAAAAAAATGAACATGCAGAATAGCCAAAATAGAAATATATTACATTGCTAAGAAGCAAGAACGCTAGGACACCCGATATTGTCATACGAGGCTTGCTGTACATGATTCAAGACGGTTGGTTACCCTTGATCACGACCACAGGGCATTGAACATTATTGATGCAGTAGTTGCTCACGCTTCCAAGGAACATCCTGCAGTAAAATTATTAAAATTCAGTAAAGGTTGCGTTTGGGTGAACTCTTCGCAAATCCCGGTAATTAATGTATTAATTCATGGCCCATTACACGTTATGCAGAACTGACAACTGCCGTCCCGTGACTAATATAGCACAAAACTGTTGCTTTTCCAGTCACGCCAAAAACGGCGGTACTGGAAACCGTCAACCTTCACCGAAGAACCAACCGACCTCCTCCAAGTTTACACTATTTTTAGGCAGCGGATGACAGAAACAAACTACAGGAAGTGCACAGCTGACTCCCGCTGCTTCTTTAATTGACTAGAGTATACCGGAATTTAAGAAATCGGCGGCCTTATATGAAAGATGATGCCATCGGTGAAGGAAACATGATACATATTACTACACGGGTTAAAGGAAAACTCTGGTTGTCATTACCCTGAGACTTTTACTTTGCAACATGGAAAATCTTATAAGGCATACATTTAAGATGGAACTCTGTCATTAAACCTATGTTACGACGTGAAGACAACAAAACAAGTAATAACCTGAAGAAAAACAGTTGGGAGAAAAGGTCCAACGAACAGCAGATCCTCATAAGAAAGGAAAGGGGAAGGGAATATGTTCCTTCGGACAAATCTGGGAGGCAAACCCCAAACCGATACCAAATCGAGAACTCTTCTTGGAAAAAGCTCCAGAAGTGGTTATTTACAAAGAATGATCTCAGTGTAACTCAATAAGTAAGCCATACAATAACCTAGTCGATATGCTAGCTAAGATTTTGCTCAAACAACCAGATTATGATTGGAATCAGTCACAATGTCCAAAGCTTTCTTAGAGAGGTGTATGAGGAGGAGACGCATGTGAATATAGGCAACACAAGTTGTAACTTTATTATTTATTAGTGAATAAGGTGGTTCTCATTAAAAAATTGGAACGTGAATTCAACTTCCTAATTAAAGTAAACTGATGTACTAACTTGACCTGCTTATTTTTATTAAGGTATTTGGCCTACCCTGGTGATGTGGATTCATTTAATATGTAATTCATTTTACTGCATAGAACCAACTTTAGTGGCAATGAGATGGAGATGTGTATAAAAATGAGTCTTGGTACTAGTATTAATGAGATAAATTTTAGCAAACATCAATATTTATATACATCACAGAGTAGGTAAATTAGACACAATACCATATATTAAATTGTTTAGTAATTCTATTAGACAAATGTCATATTATGCATCAAGGTAACCAATTCAGTACGGTGTCTTAGTGAATCAAGATTTACTAGTTCAGAAGCAGTGTCCTTGGCTCAAATCCTGTGCATCCAAAATCGTTTTAAATCTTTTTGAAATTGTTCACCAACTATGCTAATCCTAATCTAATTGTTACGGTATTATTAAATGTTCGATTGAGCTGTATTAAGTACAATGATACCGATTGCATTTGTCAATGCTTTTATTGCTAAAAGACATCATTAGCCTTTCTTCCTAGTTAAAGGCTCAAACAATCACGATAAGATGTGATTTATGAAACCGCATTTGCACGTATTAGTTAGTGAGACTATTTAATTATGTTACAAGAATTTAAAAGTGTTCTTTTTTTAATCATCAATGTCCAGCATTATTCATTGAGCTGATTAAAAATAGAAAACAGTTAAATTTAGTTTTTCTTGCATAAGAATATGATTAGGCTTTTAAATACTATTATATATGAGTGAACCCATCAAGCGCGGACAACGGATAGCAATTCTGAAAATGTATATATCACACATGGGCATCGGTGCATACGTACCCATGTATGTAATTATAATCTAATTTTATATTTCGTCTAACTTTATATACATGTATTCTAGTACATATACACATACAATATTATATGATCTAAATATATATTACACATAAAAAACCCACATGTTAAAAAATACCCGCTCGTGCTCTTCCAAAATGAACTTCACTCATCCAGATTCACTGCTGACCCCCTCCACCACCGTGCTATGGCATTTCCTGGTACAACCCCACTCGTTTCCGGCCCCCAATTCCCACCTCCCACTAACCTGACTCCCTCCACTCGCTGTAAGGGTGGGCTTGTTCCTATCGCTGACATTCTCCCTGGCAGTAGGTGCAGCAAGTGCCAAAGTGGCCACCAACAGAAGGGCCCATAGTGGCTATAAACAGGAGTAGCAGTAGAAGCACATGCACACGCAATTATCTCCTTGGTAAGTGGCTCCTCCATGACTTCCCTCCGGTTATCAAGCTATGCCCCATTTCCAGCCTCTGTCTTGCCTCAACATGGGAAAACAATGCACCTTAATACAGCTGGCCACGTCCCCTGCTTCTTCAAAAATTGCAGGTCATGTCCATCTGCAACATGTATCAAATACGGACACTGCACAACCCCAAGTATATCGTAAAGCTTCCTAGTCAACGTCATATGTATTTTCTAAATTTATTATTTCCCAAAAACAGAGTAAAAGCGGGATGTGTGTGTTTTCTGTGTGTGTGTGTGTGTGTGTGTGAGAGAGAGAGAGAGAGAGATTGTGTGTCTTAAGATAGTAAGAGCATTTAAATAGCTCTTTCTAATGATCCTTTTTCGTGATCCAACCTTATGAATCAAAAATTTGTCATTGTGTTTATCTACCTAAGAAGTTCAAGTTCATCGTCCCTATATGTTTTCCACTACGAAGAGAAACTTTCCCAGATTCTATATTGAGTTTTTGGGTTGGTCTCCAGATGTAAAATGCATAGATTGCTCATATGGTGCTCTTTTTGTCCGTCCCATTGAATTTTGGAGACAAACGGTAATTTTGTATATATTTAAAGGGCTCTCATACTCTCAACCAACCCTGACTTTGTATTTAATCAAAGGGCTCTCTCATACTCTCACAATACGATAGCTCTCACTTGATCGGGCCAAAGGAACTCTATCTCTAGAGATAAAAAAATTCTGGTACCTAAACTTTAGTTTGCATCAATTGAAAAACTTGTCATTAATCAATTGTATGCATATTAAAGCTTGTTCTGTTGATAAGGTGCATACTTCGGATATGTATATCATCTTCATTCAAAAGTTTGAAGGGCATACAACTATGTACCTCTAAGAATCAACAATTACCATTCAATTTTTTTAGATAATATCTAAGGAAATGTAAAAGCTATCCTCCTGATAATTTAACTGTGGTTAATATGTCAAGGAAAGGAAATTCACTCCAGGGAACCGAAAACTCATACTAAAGAACGCTCTAACTATCAGGTGCAGAACATTCTTGTAGTTGATTCAACACCAAGGGACTGATGACATATGCCGATCGCACATCTAATCCAAACCATAAACTGCCCATCTATACGGTTGGATTACATTAAAAAACCTTGATGGTCATGTCAAATTGAGATTCGTATACAGAAATTTTGTACCCTTAGGTCTATGCTCCCAAGTGAGTGTGTGTGTGTGTGTGTGCCACATGTGTATAAATATAAATAGCTTTATATGTGTGTATCATCTAAGCCTCAATACCAATCATGTCAGGATCGGCTTTATAAATTCTTCTTTTCGAATCACTTCTGTTATAAATCATATTCAATAGGATGCAATGATTCAAAATCTCTCTTTATTAGCTCCCTCTTCTTTTTATTTTGCTCGACTCAATAGCATTGCTTTGAACTGCTGCATTTGTCGATCTTCGTTGCACATGTGCATACCATCTCAAGCGGACTTTGTGTAGCTTGTCCTCGATACTCGCCACCCCCACTTCTTTCCTTATATAGGCATTTCTCAAACATTCTTTTGTTGTCTTCCCATACACCCATTTGAATATACACATTTCGACCACCTTCTTATTGTTGAGACCTTGTTTCTTCACCGCCCAGTATCATTGTCATATAGCATAGCTAATTTATAGTTATTTTGTAAAATTACATTTTAATTTGAGTGGACTTTTCCAGTCACATGCTACTCTAGTTGTACTCCATATCAACCATCCTGGTATGATCCTATGAAAAACATCAATCTGAACATCACCATTCATTTAGATACTAGAACCCAAGTAACGGAATTTATCACATTTTGTAATATCCACTCCATCCAAATCAGCACCACCACTCGCAATTCTAGACTGTCTGAAATTGCATATACTCTATTTTATTTTTTAATGATCTTATAGCCATTAGATTCCAACAGAATTCTTCAAAGTTCAATTTTGTAATTCAAACATTCTTATTTTCATCAATCAACACAATATCATCAACAAATAACAAACACCAAAGGGTATCATCCTAAACATGCTTTGTCAACTTATTAATAACGCCAACAAGGAGTGGTTCAAGTAGTCAAGGACGGTGTCTCCTAACAAAGAGACTCGGGTTTGAATCTCAGTTGCCTCTCTTAATCCCAAACTTATTAATAACAAAAAGGAACAGATATGGGCTCAGTGTCGATTCTTGATGCGCCCCAATTGTAATAGCAAATCTTGGGTATCATACATGTTAATTTGATTCAATTCATTAGATTGGCATACATTTTTTCTCCAAAACCCACCAAACATTTCTGTTAGTACTGGATTCATTGTACCAGTGACACCAGACTACACACCCAAGTCCATTTGCAGACCATAACATTTCTTTTTTGAAAATTTGAGATCTACATCTTAAATGTATTTTGCATAACTTCATTTATATATTAGTAATAGTAAGTCATGCATCCAAAAGCTACAGAAACTAAGTCCTTAGAAAGCTTTTCTTGGCATGACCTCAGTCATTTGATGAGTGACTTACAACAATCAAGATGATCTCAAACTTGGTATCTAGGATATCTATTTAATATTAAAAATTGGTATCTAGGCTATCTATGTGATATTCAAAAAAAAACTCATTGATTTTTATTTTTCAAAAATGCAGTCATGTAAGGCAAACATGGCTGCAGGGCACAGCACCAATATAATCGAGTGCATCCTAGACAGGACTCTCTCCACACATAAGCAATACAAGTATATAGAATGCACACACCACAAGGGGTGAGGCTGTTAGAGAGAGCAATAATGTTGAATGGACAAAGTTAGTGCATTAAAAAGAAACCTTGATCACCCATCCACATATATACAATTTACATATTTGTCCCCTCAAGTTAGGTTAAAACTCAATATGACATGTTAATTTTTTTTCAATAGCTACACATGATTTTGGGCCCCATGACAATGACATTTGTAGTCTGTGGATGAGATTGTAACTTCTAATCTGATACAGTTCAATCATGAAAAATGTAATTCAAAAGAATGAATTAGTGTTTCTCATGCTTTAATATTTTCTCATGCTCTCACCAGTACTACTATCACTCTACACGCATACAAACACACACAATCAATTACAACTCACATGTGGGTTAGTGTTCATTTTCAAGAATAAGTGGTTGTTAAAATAATTGTAGTTTGGAAAAAGCAATTATTCTCCATGGAGATACCAGTAAGGCAGCCGCTCATTCTGAAATCTGAAATATGAAATGTGAGGGTTCTGTGAGATGGAAATGAGTCATTGAGCAGTGTGTGGCAGAGGTGAAAATTGTGTGTTAGTGGGGATTGTGATTTGGTCCAATATGACAGGTTCTGTCGGCAAGAGTGATACCTTAGCAGCCATACACTTAAAATGGGTTTCCAAGCTAAGTGAACCAGTCCTGCTTCTAGTCCGTGGTCTGACTGATAAATCTGATTATCCTAACAGCCTTTGAAATTAGTAATACACGGTTTTATCAGTTTCTTATTATTTTCTGCAGTCAAGTGACGAGTAATGACAAAAAGTTCACAGCTTGTTTCTTTGATATAGTTTTTAATATTAGTCTTATGACTAGAAATAAGAAAACGTAAGAGTTACATGGATCATAATTTTTCCTTATATACTTGAGTCACAAGCAACTTTTTTCAATATAAATAGCATGAATATACATGTGGCACATCAGTGTAAAAAATTACAAATTGCTTAAAAATATGAAGCGCCTCCCCCCCCCCCCCAAAAAAAAGGTAGTCAAAAGTGTGGTGCAGGTGAAAATTGTGTGTCAGTAGACATTGTGGTTTGGTCCAATATGATAGGTTCTGCCGTCATCGGCAAGAGTGATACCTTGGCGGCTATACACTTAAAATGAGTAGCAAAGCTAAGTAAACCAGTCATGTTTCCAGTCCATGATCTGAGTGATAATCTGATGATCCTAACAGCCTTTGAAATCAGTAAAACACGGTTTTTTTATCAGTTTTTTGTTATTTCCTGCAGTCAAAGGATGAGTGCTGACAAAAAGTTCACAGCTTGTTTCTTTGATATAGTTTTTAATATAGTATAATGACTAGAACTAAGAAAACATAAGAATTAAATGGACCATAATTTTTCCTTATATACTTAAGTCTCAAAAAACTATTTTAAATATAAATAGCATGAACATACAGTGTGTGGCACATCATTGCAAGAAATTACAAATTGCTTAAAAATATGAAGCCCCCCCCCCCCAAAAAAAAAAAGATAGTCAAATGTGTGATGGAGGTGAAAATTGTGTGTTAGTAGGCATTGTCGTTTGGTTCAATATGACAGCTTTTGCCGGCAAGAGTGATACCTTGGCGGCCCTACACTCAAAATGGGTTTCCAAGCTAAGTGAACCAGTCCTGTTTCCAGTCCATTGTCTGACGGATAAATCGGATGATCCTAACAGCCTTTCAAATCAGTAATACACGGTTTTATCCGTTTTTTATTATTTTCTACAGTCTGACAAAAAGTTCACAGCTTGTTTCTTTGATATAGTTTTTCATACAGTCTTGTGACTAGAACTAAAAAAAATAAGAATTATATGGATCATAATTTTTTCTTATATACTTAAGTTTCAAGCAATTGTTTCACCATAAATAGCATGAATATGCATAGTGTGTGGCTCATCCAAGGTTAAAAAATGTGTGAGGCGTATTGAGGTATTTTTGTCTCGGTGAGGTGAGGCGTAAGCCTCGAGGCGGTCGAGGCATCAGCCTCAAAAAGGTATGAGGTGTTTATATATATATATATATATATATATATATATATATATATATATATATATATATATATATAGAGAGAGAGAGAGAGAGAGAGAGAGAGAGAGAATAATTAAACAAATCTCTATTTTTCCAAAAAAAAATGGCCAATCAATTAATTTAACCTGGTTTGGGCCATTATATATTTTCAACGTGGTCAAAACTAGATGTTGTGCGTCTAGGTTTACCCCCCCCCCCCCGGCTAAATTCTCCCAATTTTTTCTCGTGCTTCTCTCCCCCTCTCGACATCTCCCCCTTTGTTCCTCCGCGGCTCTGTATATGAATGTTGGAAGACACAGCACCGTCGGTCGACATCTTCATAGCCAACGTTGTCGTTGGTGAGAAGAGAAGCAGCAGCAGTTGCTGCCGCCACATCGAAGAGTGGCTCCAGTGGTTATCACTGCTCGACTGAAAAGCAACAACAAAAATGGTTGCTGCCTCGAGGAGCAGAAGCTCCCGCCGTGCTACTATGAGGAGCAAAGCTGCCTCCGTCCTGTGGAGCTACTACTGAGGCACTATTAGGGGCGGCAACAACCATCATCTCTGCCATGTGAAGCAGCTCAGCAGCCACCGCCCTATATCTGGGTACACTAGCACCTCCTCCCCCTCCTCCCTCAGCTCCTTCTCCCTCCCTCCTCCTCTGAGGTTGCTGCCTCACAACCGCTTCGGTGCCTTGCACCTTTCCGCTTCATGGATGAGGTATCACCTTAGGAAACCAGGACGAGGCGCATTGAGGGCCACCCCGCCTCAAGGCATACACCTCTAACGCCTCAGGGCGCACCTCTTTCATGGGAAAATAATTGTAAACATCACAAATTGTTTAAAAACATGAAGTACCTCCCCCCCTCCCGCCCCAAAAAAAAGGGTAGTCAAATGTGTCCCCTCCACAAAAACCCTTTTGTACGCAGGAATATAAGGGCAGATAAAAGTAACGAAAATTACCAAAGGAATAATAGTTTCATAGTTATCCATCAAGTTGACACTGGTATATAATTCCATTTCATGCCAACAGGAAAAGATCTCACATTGCCAATGTACTAGGGAAACACAGGGAGAACATGGGTAAATTTTGAAAGTTTTGATGATAACCAAATGACTGGAGGCACAAGAGCAGATGGGCTAAACCACATTTGAGAGTTGGCTCTGTGCAGAAGCAGTCATTTTCTATTCAAGCCATTGGGTAGAACAATGGTAGGAGTGTGGAAGGGCACGTGTGTTCACAGTTATCCATCAAGTTCTGAGACCGGGTTATAAGTTCATCTCATGCCAGTAGGAAAAGATCTCACATTGCCAATGTGCCCCCAACCCTTCTGTCTGCGATAACCTAGGAAGCACGGACACTTCTAGGAAGCCCCCGTGTCCGTGTCGGACACGTTTTGGCCACGGACACTTCTCGGACACGGCCCAAAACGTTTTGGACACAGCCAAGACGTGTCCTGACCATTTTGGTCATTTTTTGCAGCCCGGACACAGCTGGACACTGCCCGGACACTCCCTGGACACGTTAGTGCAGCAGCAGCTGCTGCAATTTCCTTTTTTAGAGTGCAGATTCTGAATATACAGCCATTGTTTTTTTCCTATGCTCGTCATTGTTTTTGTCTTTTCATTGAGAAAATGTAACATTAAGTTGAGATCTGATTAAAGATGCAAATAGATCAATTTAAAAGAATCAAAATGTAAAATCTAAGCTGAATTATATATCACGAAACATATTAAAGCCTAATTAATTGGTTAGTTGAGTAATGAGAACTCATGTATATACTCTGAAAATGTACTCTAATTACTGGAAAAAAATGTGATGTTTCATTTTTTACTTTGTAGTGTTTCCATTACACTCACAATCACATACTTTGATATTCATATGATATTATACTTTTGTACATAAATATATAATTTTAATTCGTCCAGTATACCTACATATGTGTATATATTAAAAAATCCCATCATCCAATGCCGTGTCCGTGTCCTATATTTTAGAAATTTGCCGTGTTCCATGTCCGTATCCGTATCTGTGTCCGTGTCCGTGTCTAGAAACGTGTCCATGCTTCCTTGGCGATAACATGTAACCCTCTCATGCAGCTAAACACTGTCAGGAGACACGCGTGTACTAGGGCAACATACGGAGAGCATTGGTAAATTTTGATAGTTCTTATGATAACGAAATGACCAGAGGCACCAGAGTAGATGGGTTGAACCATATTTGAGAGTTGGCTTTGTGCAGTTCTGTTTGAGCCATGGGGTAGAACAGTGGTAGGAGCGCAGAAGGAAACGTCTCTCCTCCTCGATAGAAAATTCTGGGTTCCGTTTGACCCCAAAAAATCTAGGACTTCCATCACTTGCTGCTTCACACATAAATATTATCAATCTCTGGGGAAGTTCGCTTCAGTTATAGCCTCGAGCCAAGGACACTGATCTTGGAGATGCTCTTATTTCTAACTTTACTTCCATTTCATGACATTCAAGGGAAACAAATGTGTGCTCCCATATATTTGTTTCTAGAACAAAAGTTGGTGAATAATGATTAGTTCAAAGGAAGAATAATTTGGAAGTGGAAAATTAAACTTTAAAATCAAATATAGGAGCCTGCACACTTCGAGTCAGTATGCTACTCCATAGGCTTGTAAGGAATTGTGAAAACAAGAAAGGCCTACAAGTGAAGACACACTCCTAGGCAACTACAACTAAAGCAAACATGGCGCTTAAGTAGTTACAAGGTGTTGTCTGCATGCCTCCCGCTTCCCACTTTTTAAAACATTGATTGTACTCGACTCGATAGCATTGATTCATATAGGCGCATTAGTCAGTTTGCATTGCAGATGTCCATACCATCTTAGCTGGTCCACATGCAACTTGTCCTCAACGCTCGCCGCCACCACTTTGTTCCCGATATAGTCATTTTTCAAGCGATCTTTTCTTGTCTACCTACCTCCCATCCCAGTATACGCATTTCGGCCACATTCATCTTGTTGAGACCTTGTTTCTTCAGTTCCCAACGTTCACATTCACATCCATATAGCATGGTCGGTCATATTGTTGTTCTATAAAACTTACTTTGTAATCTAAGAGGAATCTTCTGCTCACACAATACTCCAGTTGCACTCCTCCATTTCAACCATCTCGCAATTATCCCGTGACAAACTTATCTTGAACGTCCCCATCTATTTGAATAATAGAACCAAGAAACAAAATGTACCACATTTTGGTACATCCACTCCGCCAAACTTGGCCCCACCATTCACAATTCTAGATTGGCTGAAATGGCAATGCATATACCCAGTATGCTCCGACTAATCATAAATCCATTTGATTCCAACGCATCTCTCCAAAGTTCAAGTTTATCATTCAATCAATCTTTAGTTTCGTCATTCAACACAATATCATCAACAGATAACATGCACCAAGGAGTTTGATCAGCAAACAATACCCTGATATCTCAAATAAAAGTGTTAGTCGACTCGAGAAAAACCTCAAAATAATTTGTTGTATAAATAGAACATGTAATAAATTTACAATTGGGTTGACAATTGTTAATGTGTTGTTTTATTTCTGTTATGTTATTTTCCATTATATCTGGACCTTTCTGTAATTGTTACATTACTATAAATAGAAGGGTGCACACCATAGAATTAAATGTCCGATTTCGATGTCGTGTCCGATGGCCCAGAAACAGAAATTTTTTTGAAATTTCGCACGAAATTTCGATATTTACAGCCCTAACGATTTTGACGACCAAATAAGCGAATTAAATTATGAAAATTTACCAGGACAATCTAAACGCCAAGATCTACTCAAATATGCAATAATATTTCATATTGGATGTGGGGTGGGGGGTCTCCCACATTTGTAAGTGAAGGAAAGTGAACAATTTTGACAGAATTTCGATGGCAATTTCGATGACAATGAAGGAATTGGATTATGAAATTTTGCATACACAATGTTTAGACAAAGATACACTAGATTATATATTAAAGTTATATCTTTAGAGGTTAGGGTGGGATCCATGTCTTGATGAGTGAGTGCACAAATGATCAGAAATGGCAAGTCTGCTAGACAGTTAGACTGTTAAAAACTTCAAGTTACAACTTACAATGTATAACTTACAATTACAAGTTACAAAGTTACAAACTACAAGTTGTATAAGTCTAGTGTTCGCATTTAACTAGGTTACATGGGACATTTATACATAGATCCAAGAAAGAACTTTGTTATTTTCGAAGTATTTCCTTATATCTCAATAGAAGGGTACAAATTGATGAAGGTAATGTATAGAAGGTCTAGAGATAGCGGAAACATGCCTTAGAATTAAGGAAAATAGGCTTTAGATGCAAGAGATTCAAAACAATTGCCAAAATACCCAAGATGTAGTATTAGCAGCCTTAGGAACAAATTTCTCGAAATTTAAGTTAGTGTTTGTATACCATTTCGCGAAATTACGGCCCAAACTGGCCTTTTTGTTGCGAAATTTCACCCTATTTTGCAAAATTTCGCACCTAGGGTTGAAATTTTGCGAAATTACGTCCCATTCCCTGCATTTCGTGTCTGATCATAGGTTTCGATGTCCGATTGAAAAAAAAATGAAATTTCGAGCGAAATTTTGCAATTTCGATCGAAATTTTATTCCGTGGTGCACACATTGTGCAACCCTAAGCTCTCCAAATCACTTTATGTTTTATATGGTATCAGAGCAGGGTTGATCTAGCCTCCGTCTCCACCGCCTCTCTCCCTCTCCTCCCCCCCCCCCCCGCGCCTAGCAGCCGCCCGCCCTCTTCCAGCCGCTGCCGCCCCTAGCAGGGCCCCCAGCCGCCGTCGGCAGGCCGTGCGCCGCCAGTAGCCGCCAGGCGGCAGCCGCAGCGCACAGCAGCGCGAGCTGCTGCCGGCAGGTGCACCCGTCGGTGGCCAAGCTGCTGTCGAGCACTGTCGGGGCCGCTGGTCTTCGGGGCCGTTAGCCGCGTCACTGCTTCATCCGGGGGTCTGTGACGTAATTTTGGGTTGAGGGACAACCTTGTCTCTGCCCATTCTGCCTGCCCGTGTTGGCCGTTGAGCCACCGGGTTTCCTGCTGCGCTCCGGCGTAGCCCGTATGTGAGAGGTCTTATCTTTCGATAGATTTGTGCCTGCTGCTGCCTACTTGACGACGTAGGCAGCCTACTGCCTGTTCGTGCCTACTGTGCTTGTTTGTGCCTGTGTACATGTGCTTCCGGGACTCTGCCTCCTTTGCTTCCTTATGGCGTCCTCCAGTGATGATGTGCGTCGTCAAGTCACAACGGTGAAACTTGACGGGCGCAATTACCAGTACTGGGTATGTTCCATGGTGATTTACGCAAAATTCTAGGGAAAATACTCACATTTGACGTGTGTCGGTCCGGCACCACCTACTGCCAATGTTGATTCTAAGGACGTGAAGGCTTATGATGACTGGGTCAAGGATGACTCCACCGTGATGACATGGATTCTCAACAGCAGTGAGCCGAGGATCAATGTCACCTTATTACGACTGCCTACGGCGAAAGAGATGTGGGATCAACTTGCCGGTACATATTCACATAGCCAGAACCCCAAGAAGGTGTTTGACATCACCAAGCAGCTTGGTCGTCTACACTTCACAGGGTCGGATATTGCAGACTTCTCAGAGTTTACCGGTTTGTGGGGGGAGTTGGAGACTTTCCACCCCTTGTCTACTGATTTGACCACCATGCAGCGTCAGCGTCAAGAGCTGCAATTGGTCCAGTTCCTGTGCGGGTTACCAAAATCGTACACGGGTGTTGTCGACTAGATCCTTGCTAGTGACCCGCTTCCATCTCTGCAGAGTGCCTATCAGAGACTTCAACGTCTACCTTCTGCCTCGTCTGCTCTGCCTACCGAGTTTGGAGACTCTACTGCACTTGTTGCCATGTCAGGCCGTGGTCGTGGTCGTGGCCATGGCAGGTATTCTGACAATCGTCCTCCTAGTGCAGGACGGGGACGAGCATCTTCTGGACGTGGCACTTCTGTGGCTACGTCTTCCAGTGCTGCGCGTCCTCAGACAGGGCAGCGTCTTTGTACCTTCTATGGCAGATCGAACCATATAGAAGAAAAATGTTGGGAAAAGTATGGTAAACATGCATGGGCCAATGCGGCCAGTAACACTACTGCTACTTCAGAGACAACTACCCAGCCTGTTGTGTCTGATGACTCGGGTACTGCTGTTGCAGACTACATTCACGCCGAGGTGGAGCGCCTGCTACGTGAGTGTACTGGTTCCTCTTCTGCTGCTACGACAAGTGGAGCCCATGTTGCGACCTACTCGGGTTGTGATACTGCCTTCCTCAGTACTCCATCCTCTAGTGCTGGTAATACAAAATGGGTTATCGATTCGGGCGCATCGTCGCACATTTTTGGGAATCGAGCTTTATTTAGAAATTTATCTAGACCAGCTACTACTTCTGTTATGCTTGTTGATGGCTCTAAGTTTGCAGTTTCTGGGGTTGGAGACATTGTGTCTGAGTTTCTTCTGAAGTCTGCTTTATATGTGCCTCGTTTTCCGCTGAATTTATTATCTGTTAGCAAAATCTTACGCAGCCTGAACTGTAGCCTGACTTTTATACCTGGTTCGTGTGTTTTTCAGGACCTTCGCACGAGGATGAAGATTGGTGGGGGCATGAAGGATCTGATGGCCTTTTTTATCTGGATGATCTGCCAAAAGTGGACAAGGTTGCGTTGGCTTCTACTTTATCTGCTTTATCTGCATCAGTCTCAGCATTACAATGGCACTACCGACTTGGACATCCGTCTTCTGAAAAACTAAGACATGTTATTTCTAGTGTTGGCACTCATAAGTTTCAATGTGAATCATGTCAGTTAGGGAAACAGACTAGGGTTGTTTACCCTAAACGTCCTCAGATTAGTAGCAAAAACACCTTTGATCTTGTTCATGTTGATGTATGGGGTCCATGTAATGTGCCTAATTTGTCTGGCTACAAATATTTTTTACTGTTTGTTGATGATTTTTCTCGGACCACTTGGTTGTTTCTGATGAAAAGTAGATCTGAAGTGTTGTCTACTATTAAATTCTTTTTTGCTGAGGTGAAAACACAATATGCTATGCCTGTTAAAGTTTTTCGTACTGATAATGCACTTGAGTTTGTCCAAAAAGATGTTGCATTGTTTTGTCAGTCTGTTGGTACTTTACATCAAACTTTATGTGCATATACACCACAGCAAAATGGAGTAGCTGAGAGGAAAAATAGACACTTGTTAGAAGTTGCTAGAACTATTATGATGCACTACCATGTACCCAGATCGTTCTAGCCTGAAGCAATATTGACTGCTTGTTTCTTGATTAATCGGATGCCTTCCTCTGTGATTGGAAATAAAGTACATGTCCAAATTCTGCAACCCCATGCACCTTTATTTACTGTACCTCCTCGGATTTTTGGTTGTACGTGTTTTGTGAGATTGCTTGGTCCTACTCATGATAAATTATCTCCGCGTGCTGAGAAATGTATTTTCTTAGGGTATTCTCATACACAAAAAGGATATAGATGCTATAGTCCTACTGCAAAGAAATGGTTTATCAACAGTGATGTTGTCTTCTTTGAGGATACCCCATACTACTCTACTAGAGGAGATAGTTTGCAGCCTGATATTATTGCTTCTCCTCTGCCTATTACTACTGAATGTGTGTCTGAAAATTCTGATCAAGTGCCACCTGAGAGTACGACACCACCTCTTATTGTTTATCAGAGCAGGAACAGAACTCCACCTGAACAAGACCCCCCTATTCAACACCAATCTTCTCCTCCAGAAGGTCCTGCCGCACCTAAGGTAATTTCTGATCTGGATGTACCTATTGCTCTTAGAAAGGGCACTCGTTCCTACACTTCTCATAACATTGCTAACCATGTATCTACTACACATCTGAGTATTCATGCTAGCAATTTTGCCTCTGCTTTATCTGCTGTCAATATTCTGAAAAATACTCATGATGTCTTGCAAAGTACAGCCTGGACTTCTGCTATGCAAGAAGAGATGCTTGCTCTTACTGACAGACACACTTGGGAGTTGGTGGATCCACCTCCTCAATGTAAGCCTGAAGGTTGCAGATGGGTATATGTTGTGAAATATCAACCTGATGGTACTATAGAACGGTTGAAGGCACGCTTGGTTGCAAAAGGGTATACACAGACTTATGGTATTGATTACTTTGAAACTTTTTCTCCTGTTGCCCGCCTTAATTCAGTCGGAATTCTTCTTTCTGTTGCTATTAATTTGGACTGGCCTCTGCTGCAATTAGATGTTAAAAATGCTTTCTTGTATGGTGATCTGCAAGAGAAAGTTTATATGGAGCAACCCCCTGGGTTTGTTGCTCAGGGGGGGTCACACAAAGTCTGCAGGTTGAAGAAGTCTATTTATGGGCTCAAACAGAGTCCTCGTGCCTGGTTCGATAAATTGAACAAAATTCTGATTGATTTTGGCTTTCTGAGATCTCAAGTGGATCATTCTGTTTTTACTAAGAAGACTTCTACTGGCATTGTGATTCTTATTGTCTATGTGGATGATATTGTCCTTTCTGGCAGTGACTCTATTGCTATTCAGGCTACTAAAGCCCATCTCTGCAAGCACTTTGCTACTAAAGACTTGGGTAAACTGCGGTATTTTCTAGGCATAGAGGTATCCAAAACCTCTAATGCACTTGTGTTGTCTCAGAGGAAATATGTTCTAGATCTTCTACAGGAGACTGGTATGCTTGGAGCTAGACCTGCTGACACTCCTCTAGATCCCAATGTCAATTGGGATGATGATTCTTCTCCATCCTTTGCTGATAATAAAAAGTACAGGAGATTGATTGGTAAAATGATATATTTGACTGTGACTAGAGCTGACATATCTACTGTTGTGGGACTTCTTAGCAGGTACCTAGATAAACCCAGACAGTGCCACTGGGATGCACTATGTCATATTCTGCAATATCTGAAAAAGTCTCCTGGCAGGGGACTTCATTACAGGAAAAATGGGCACTGTTCTCTGGAAGGGTATTCTGATTCTGATTATGCAGGGAGTCGGATTGACAGGAAATCCACCTCTGGACACTGTACCTATGTTGGAGGCAATCTAGTCACATGGAGATCCAAGAAAAAAAATGTGGTTGCCAGATCTAGTGTTGAAGCTGAATATAGGGCTATGGCCCATACTGCTTGTGAGCTTCTTTGGGTACGATCTCTTCTAAAAGACTTCGGTGTTGAGTCTTCTTTTGCTATACCCATGCACTGTGATAATAAAGTTGCTATCTTTATTGCCAACAATCTTGTCTATCATGAGCGCACCAAGCATATCGAGGTTGACTGTCATTTTATTCGGGAATCTATTCTTACTGGCAAGATCTGCACACCTTTTACTCGATCTGAAGACCAGGTTGCTGATATCTTCACCAAGCTGCTGCCTAAGAAGCATTTTTGCACCTTGATGGACAAGTTGGGCATGATTGACATCTATGCTCCAACTTGAGGGGGAGTGTTAATATATGTGTTGTTTTATTTCTGTTGTGTTATTTTCCATTATATCTGAACCTTTCTGTAATTGTTACATTACTATAAATAGAAGGGTGCACACATTGTGCAACCCTAAGCTCTACAAATCACTTTCTGTTTTACAACAATCATAAAACAATAACCGCCTAAGTTTACCTCTGAACAAACAATGTTGACAAGGAATTTCCAAACATCTACTGCTATTTGATATTTCCATGTTGACAAGGATGACTATTGCACTAGGAAGCATGGATACGGATACGCATCGGATACGGGTACGGGTACGGGTACGGGGATACGGCAATTTTTTAAAATATAGGATACGGGTACGGCATGGATACGAATATTTTTTAATATTTATTTTCATAATTTTAAAAATAACCACGTATTCGACATAAATGGAATACATAAGAGAGACTCATATCCTATATAAGAGATAAAGAATACATAAATGAGATAGACTCATAGAATAAAAAGATTGGTATCAATCGGGTACTACTCATATTGGATCACAAATATAATGCACAATGTTGGAGGTGATATGACTCACAACAAAAGAAACCCCGATAAAGTATAATTAAAACTACAAGACGGATTGATTTGAATTTGCCAAGGGAAGATTATAGTTTATAGATGTACAGGAAATACAACTACTGTCCTACAAGTAAGAAACTACAAGAATTTCTTTGAGTAGCTCCTGTCATAATGGACAATTTAATATCCTAACAGTAACGAGCTAACAATGAACAACTTAATAAATTCATAATTGATATCAGTCATCAGCATTTAAGCATATTAGGAAGAGATCAAACAATATTGAATATTTATGTATACGAAATGCATATCCAAGAATCCAAATTTAAGAAAATTTTGAACTGAAATATGCAACAGCAGAAACATTTATAGATAAGTAGGTATATAAACAGCAAGACACGATTATAAAACCAGAACAACTAAACAGAAAAAAATAGAAAAAGCTAGGGAGGCTTACCTTCAAAGGGGACGAACAAAGACAAAGCCCCAAAATAGAATTTCGAATAAATTGAAGAGTCAAGGTAGAAATTCGGAAGCTAGAAGCTGTACGTTAACCACCAATAGCCTTTTGGAGTAGATGAGGAACAAGCCGCAAAATGTGACGTGAACTGAAGCAAAGCCAAGCTTCAAATATATCACACAGGGCAAAGGAGTCGTTCCACTGATTTGCACAGAGAATCAGTAGACACAGGTCAATCCATTGAACAGAGGTCTCAAAAACGAAAAAAAGAGAAGGAAGAAGATGGAAGTGAAATAGAGAGGCAGTAGAGAAGAGGATGACGTACCTGGAGGTGGAGAAGAACAACCCCTCCAGCCACAACAGTAGAATAGAGAAGATGGCAGGAGAAGGTTTTCTTCACAACACTGTGGAGATGCTAGCTCTGCAGCAGCGGCGGCCGTTGCTAGCTGCAGCGGCGGCACAAGGGGAAAAGGAACCCCCACTGGTCGTCGACAGTAGCCAGAGAAGCCAGCAGCGATCAGCCCTAGTAGGCGGAGGTGGGAGCCGTGCGAGTCGAGGGCTCAGGTGTCGGGTTCCAGGGAGCATGATTGGGAAGTCGGGGGTTTAGTGGGGGTTCGCGTATTTCTTGATCGTGTGTGTGGGGTTGTGGGTTATTAGGAAAAGGGTAAATGGGCCGGGCCGTATCCAAAACGTATCCAGGTTGTATCCAGGCCGTATTTAGGCAAACAAAAAGCAGAATAAAATGGGATACGGCTGGAGAGGTATCGGATATGTATTTAGGTGTATCCAGCGAGTATTGGTATCCGATACGTATCGGATACGGGTACGGCACCTGTTTTGGAGTATCCGTGCTTCCTAGCTATTGCATAATAGGAGATGTGGATCTTAGGAAACCAATAAATCTCTCATCACCGTGGTAAAGAAGGTCAATTCCGCTAGGTGTAGGAAGTGGAAACTTCAAGGAGGTTTGTGATTAAAACTTGACGAAACTTTGACATGAATAAATCTAAGAAACACAGAGATGGTGAGAAAAAATCAACAAAACATCAATTTTCGGAAACTCGTGATTTATATGCCTTCAATAC
This sequence comes from Alisma plantago-aquatica, assembly GCA_963693085.1. Lineage (NCBI taxonomy): Eukaryota > Viridiplantae > Streptophyta > Magnoliopsida > Alismatales > Alismataceae > Alisma > Alisma plantago-aquatica. The sequence continues at coordinate 599,947,359 of OY856409.1, read as the reverse complement.
TAAAACACATACTTTGACAAAGAAGTTTGTAGTTCTTACATCATCCCTAAAATTTTAACAGAAATTAAACAGGACAAATTCTTTTCTAAACAAACATCATTTATTGGAAAAAGATCAAAGTGCACTAAAGCATTTCTAAAATGTATAGAACTATATGAATTTGTGTTTGTTGTTGATAATCACTCTAAAATCTTCGAGTTGTGTTAAATTAACCAAAAACACTTTTTGTATTTAAGAATTCACTTTAGGGAAAGATGGGGGAGATGGAAGAGGCGAAATGCCAATCTACACAAAAGCTTCCAGATTGGCAGATTTTATATAGGAGGAATAGATCTACTAGTTTTCAGGTTCAATACATAAAAACAGGTACCTCAAGCTATTGAAACGCCTTCCCATTATTCTTCATTATATAATACCCCCATCTCACTCACCTAAGTATTGGCAGTGTTGACAAAAGTCAACATATTTGACAAGGATAAAAGGCCAAATGGCCCAAGGCCAAATTTCATTGACATTGGGTCAACATTTGACTGACAAGGTGCATTTCGAAGTCCAGATTGAATTTCAACATTCATCGACATCCTCAACATCAATAAAAGTTTGCTAGATGGAGTTCAGTTTACAACAATGTGCATGAGCATAAGGGTTCACTCTCTCATGAGGTTTTTCATACTATTCCTCTTTTAAGAATAAAATATGGGGAAACCGATATGCAATTCTAAGAAATCTGATAAAAGTTAAAAAATTTGGGGAAGAGTAGACGTAGACAACAAGTAATGGAGATTGGTTGTGGTTGCACTAAAGCCACAACGAGGGCCTCACTCAGAAAAGACATAATACTTCAACTATGTTAACAAGATCCACCGCTTACTGATAGATAGGTTGAAGATTACAAGAACATTGCATATATGATAGTATACTGATGTGCACAAATCATATCATCTTTTGGATCATGTTTGGTTGCATATCCATATTGTTTTGACTCAATTATCACTCTCATTCATGTTAGATTCTATATTTTTAGCTATTCTTACTTGTCTCATGGTTTGGATTGTAGGTACTACATTTTGCAATGAAATAATGAGGAATATATCACATTATCACTTATTGGATCACTCCTAAAATATCTACATGTTTTGGGGTTCGAAACTACGCAAATACCATTTTTTACGGCATGTAAATCGGACCTACACGCTGAAAGTTATGAGCAGAATACACAACAGCCCAAAACAGCCATTGACACGCCGTGTCTTAAAAAGACACGCCGTGCACCTGGGAGCGTCGACCATACTGAAAGTTTCTAGAAAGTTGCACGGCGTGCATTAATTCAACACACGTCATGCACCAGGGAGCGTCGAGCAGACTGAAAGTTTCTGAAAAGTTGCACGGCGTGCATTTCTTCAGCGCACGCCGTGCGCAGTGCAGATTGGAGCAACTGACGAAGGTTTTGCACGGCGTGCACTTTGGACGCACGCTGTGTCTCTGGCAGTTTCAGCATTTTGAAAAATACGAGTTATTGTTAAAAACAAAGAGGAAACTTAATGGGCGGTTATCTCCGGTCATTTTGTGGAAGTTCCCTCGTCCCAGAGCCAGAGGAGAGCAGAGGAAGGCGATTTTGAGGAGAACAAGAGTGGTTTCTTGCCAAAGGAGCCCATTTCTTCTTCTCTTCTTCTCCATTGTCTTCTCCAAAGGTGCAGCAGAGCTTCTCCACTTCACGCAGCTTCTCGAGAGAGGAGCCAGTTCGTTTTAGAGCAGCTAAAGGAGGAGAATTTCGTCCCCAAGCCGGAATTCCTCCTTGTGGTTACATTTTCGGATCTTTTTGTTTTTCCTCCTCTAGATCATGTTAAAACCTGAATTTTCTGTAGCAAATCTGCAAAGCATGATTATGGATGAGTAATTCCCTTTTCTTGGGCATGGGAGAGTAGCTCCTATGTCATAGCATGTAAGGAACATGATAATTTCGTACTAAATGCTAAGTTACTTATTTTTCCACCTTGTGAGCACTGGTTTCTTGCTTCTTGCATGTATGACTGGCCACTTTATGTGCATGTTTTATGCTTTCTTGCTTGATTTGAGAAGATAAGTAGGAGAGTAAGGAGGTACTCTCTTGGCAACTCCTTTACCACGAGAGTGAAAATTATGGAGTTGAGGAGTAGGATTGTGATCCAAAATGAAATTCATACATGAGAATGTTGTATTGAGTTAGGATCGTTGTACTTGCACCGAGAGGTGAAGTGTAACATACAACTCTCCTTTAAAACAAGTGCTTAGTATGTTTAAATTTCATGCTCTTGTTTTATGCTATGATATGTTGGTGAAATGTTAGGTCCAAGATCCTTCCATATCTGAATCTTAACCTTTCTTAAGTGATAATTTACTGTTTTGTTTTAAATCTATAATTTAGTTGTTATAATCCAATCATCTTGTGTACAACGATCTAGATTATTGAAAATCATAACTCTTGCGCCTAACTAACCAACGCTCCTTGTGTTCGACCTCGACTACAACTAGTCTCATATACTTGCAGGATATAGCTAGTTGAGTAAAAGATCATTCTTATGATTGAAACTCGTTAGTGTAAACAACCAACAAGTTTTTGGCGTCGTTGTGAGGTAGCATCGGTATTCCTGTTACAGTAAGAGTTGTTGATAAGTAAATGAGACTAGATCACAACCTTCATATCCACCATCATATCTATAAATCATAATTCATCATGATCATCATAATTTGTTGTATCTTCCATGTTTGTTTTTGTATCTCACTCACCTTGTTTATTTGCAGGAACATATGGGGTGTTCATAAAAAGATCCTTGAACCGTGCATATCTCTACATTCAGAAAATGAACACATCGTTTGCAGCCCTCATGGAGCAATGAGTGAAATCCAAACATGTATGGAGGAATCACAACCCACACAACCATCATCCATGTTACCATCATCCAAACGACATTCATCCATGCATCCTTCATCCACACCACCATCATTCACACCTAATTCACCACCATCATATACACCACCAACACCCATACCACATTCTTCCACACCCTCATATCCACCACCTTCATCCATACCACATACACCACCACCATCTACGCCACATCCACCTGATCCTCCGGATCCACGTGAAGAACTAGTCAAGGAGGATGACCTTCCTCTTAAGGACTACTTTGGTACAGCTGCAATGCACATGAGTGGGCCTATTAATATTTCAGAATTTGAGGCAGAGGAGTTTTCTATCAGCCCAGTCATCATACAATTGCTACAGTTGAATGCATTTAGAGGGACACTAATGGAGGATCCAAACCTCCACATTGCTGAATTTCTGCAGTTGCTAAGCACCATAAAGATATATGACGTTCCTACTGATGGGATACGCCTAATCCTTTTTCCATTCTCTCTTAAAGATAGAGCCAAGGCATGGCTCTATACTTTGCCCAAGAAGTCAATCGGCACTTGGAAGGAGCTTCTAAAGGTCTTTTTAGTAAGATATTTTTCACCTAGCGAAACTTTACAGCTGAGGAGTCAACCCATCAATTATTCTCAAAGGGATGGAGAGAACTTGTATGATACATGGGAGAGGTTCAAAGATCTCCAACATCTTTGTCCACATCATGGTCTAAGCAATTGGCTTCTATTGCAATCTTTCTGCAATGGTTTGTGCTACAATACAAGATTATCGATTGATGCAGCTGCAAACGGAGCTCTAATTGTTAATATATCTTTCCTTTATGTTTATTTCATATTTCATATTACTGATGTACCTACATGTAATTTTCCCTTTAATATAAATAAGAGAGGAGAACCCTATTGGGTTCATCACGTTGCCTAGTGCAACACACAGATCCCGTCTCCCTTACGTTAACATGGTATCAAGAGCAACGTGATCCGACGCCGCTTCCGCTTCTCCCTCTCCTAGCGCCGCAACATCCCCTCCCTCCCTCTCCCTTCTTCCCAATAGGGCGCCGCCGGCCCCCCTCTCTCCAGGCCGCCGCCGCCGCCCGTGCGGCATCTCTGCTCGCCGCCGGCGTGCGGCAGCAGCGGGGCCCCTTCACACTGCCGGCGCTGCTGCTCCTGGCCGGCTAGGGGTTCTCCGCCTTCGTCTCTTGCCGCTGGGCCTCCGGTGGCTCTCTCTATGCTACCGTAGGCTCAGTAGCTCGGCACCGGGGCTTCGTCTACGTTTTTCGAAAAGTTTTCAGCAACTTTTCGGTTCGTTTTTGGAGGCCAAACTTGCTGTTTGGGGACTTCCGGTTGATCCAACGGCTCTCTAAAGCCCTAACCGGAGGTCTCGTCTCTTCCATCGTGCCTTCCTAATCACATCTCCTTCATGTGTGATTAGGAACTTCTCGCTTGAAGGCTGTCGATGCGTCAGTAACGCATCCCTTATCCAGTTCTTGTTGTGACGTGTATCTCTCCGTCACGGGACGTGTATCTGTCCGTCCACTCAGCCTTCTTTGTGACGTGTATCACTCCGTCACACATATCCCAGTTGCATTATGGAGAATAAGACATATTATGGAGAGGTCTCGCATATTCCTATCAAGCTCAATGGGAAGAACTTTTTGCTATGGATGAATGCGGTTCATACTGTCTTGGAATCGCGAGATCGGGCAAAGTTCGTTGATTCTGCACCCCTCGCTCGCACTGACAAAGACTATGCCGAGTGGAAACGTCTTGACAGCCTAGTGAAGACTTGGCTATGGGGTAGCATGGAACCTTCTATTGCTTCCAGGTTCATGTTCTACTCTACAGCTAAGGAGATTTGGGATGCCGTCAAGCAGCACTATGCTCAAGAGAAGAACGCTCTTCGCCAGTTTATGATCTATAATCGTCTGTTTGCAGAGAGACAGGGTGATAGACCACTTGAAGAGTATTTCGGTGTGATTCAAGCTATCTCCCAGGAGTTGAGCTACTATCATCCAGTGACGGTTGCTGAGCAGATTAAGGATAGAGATGATCTTGTCACTGCTAAATTTCTATCTGGACTTAGCCCCTCATTTGGTTCAGCAAGAAGTGTGATCCTTGCGTCAGATAAATTACCGAGCCTTGCAGAAGCTTTCTCTAGGATTCAACAGTCCACCTTTGAGTCAGTTGATCCTATTCCTATTGTTCCTTCTGGAGATTCTCATGCATCTATTGCTGCAGCAGTACGAGGAGGACGACCTGCACCTACACCGTCTGACAGACCTGGCTTGGGCAGAGGACGTGGGACTCGTCCTAGATGTACTTTCTGTGACAAACCTGGGCACTCTGTCGAGAAATGCTGGAAGAAACATGGGAGACCTGTAGCCCCACCTGTTGGAGCTGCCAATTGTGCCACTTCAGACTCTACTGCTGCGAGCTCTAGTTCTTCTGGCATCACACTTACTCGGGAGGAATATGACAGATTTATTCAGGCAACTCAACATTGGAATATGGGCGCCTCATCTTCTTCTACAGCAAACCTTGCATCTACAGCGGGTAATCAGGCTACATCTTTTATGGCTTCTGGATCCGCAAATCCCTGGGTGGTTGACTCTGGCGCCTCCCAGCACATGACTGGTATGAGGAGATTGCTCCGCACACTTGACTCATATATTCCTCATCCATCTGTTACTTTGGCAGATGGTTCTGTGAGGAAGGTGGTAGCTAGTGGATCTGTGTCTCTTACACCAGATATTGATTTGAAATCTGTTCATTTTGTACCTGAATTTCCATTCAATTTGCTTTCTGTTGCCAAGTTGATTGACACTGTAAAATGCACAGTAACATTCGGGCCCTCTTGTTTTGTTTTACAGGATCTCAAGAGTTTGAAGATGATTGGTGGGGGGCCTAGGAAAGGTGATATCTACCTCTTTCCTGGTGATTATCTATCTCGCCATCCACCTCCTGCTCCAGTTTCCTCCGCCATGCTGAGTGGTTCCCCCTTGCTGTGGCATTGCAGATATGGACATCCATCCTTAGAAAGCTTGAAGAAGTTGGAACCAAATCTAGCTCATGTGTCTTCTCTAGAGTGTCAGTCGTGTCAGTTGGGCAAACATCATCGGTTATCATATCTTGTTCGTGTCAATAATCGGGCTTCTAGTCCGTTTGAGTTAGTCCATAGTGATGTATGGGGTCCTGTTAAAAACCAGAGTTATAATGGTTTTAGCTATTTCATTTCCTTTGTGGACGATTACTCTCGCATGACATGGATTTATCTATTGAAAAGTCGTGAATCTGTGCTTTCCATTATCAAACATTTTCATAAACTAATTCAGGTTCAATTTAACTGCAATATCAAAAAATTTCAATCTGATAATGCCCTTGAATATGTTCAGAAAGCGATGAATGAGTTTTGCAGTTCGGTTGGTATGATTCATTACACATCTTGCCCTCACACTCCTATGCAGAATGGCGTTGCTGAGAGAAAGAATCGCCATCTTTTGGATATCACTAGATCTCTCATGTTTGAATCGAATGTGCCTAAATGTTTCTGGTCTGAAGCTCTTCTCACTGCCTGTTTTTTGATTAATCGGCAGCCCTCTTCTGTTTTGCATGGACGCACTCCCTTCTCTGTCTTACGCCCTATGGATAAACCGTTTCATGTTCCGCTTCGGGTTTTTGGTTGTACATCCTTCGTTCATAACTTTGATCCCAAACAAGACAAACTCTCTCCTAGGTCTTTGAAAACCTTGTTTCTTGGATACTCTGGTACGAGTAAAGGTTACAAGTGTTATTGCCCGAGTTTGCGTCGTATGTTTGTTTCTAAGGATGTCACCTTTCATGGAACCAGTCCATATTTTGCAAATTCTATGAGCAAGGGGGAGCAATTGAGTGAGGGAGTGCCACCCACCATTCCAAGCGAGCACGTGGCACCACATGTGCCAAGTGAGGGAGTGCCACCTATCATTGTTGAGGACATACCGCATGATCCACCTATCATTCAGCCCTATAACCAGGTTTATCACAGGCGAGGTAGACAGGATCCAGATGAGGCAGCGACACAAGTCCATGAGCCTCCTTCGTCATCTTCTACTCAAGAGATTCCTGCAGAGGCTTCTGACCTTGATCTTCCTATTGCTGTCCGGAAAGGTATACGTTCATGTACTATTAGACATCCCATATCAAATGTATGTTGTTTGTCGCACTTATCTACACAGGCTCGTGCATTTGCTGTTGGGATGGACTCCATTACGATACCAAGAAATCACTTAGATGCTCTGAAGGACAGTGGTTGGCAGCAGGCAATGCAGGTGGAAATCTCTGCTCTGATTGACAATGGCACATGGGATCTTGTTCCTTTACCTGCGGGAAAGAAAGTTGTGGGCTGTAGATGGGTTTTCACAGTCAAACACAACCCTGATGGATCTATTGAGCGGTTGAAGGCCAGATTGGTAGCAAAAGGCTACACACAGACATATGGAGTGGACTTCTTTGAGACCTTTTCTCCAGTTGCTCGTCTCAATTCTGTGCGGATCCTTATATCCCTAGCTACTACCTTTGACTGGCCTATTTTCCAGCTGGATGTCAAGAACGCCTTTCTTCATGGAGATCTTCAAGAAGAAGTGTACATGGAGCAACCACCAGGTTTTGTTGCTCAGGGGGAATGTCAGAAAGTCTGCAAATTGAAGAAGGTTATCTATGGGCTAAAGCAATCTCCTCGAGCTTGGTTTGACAAGTTCAGTGCTGTTGTTTTACAGATGGGCTTCTCTCGTTCCATGACTGATCACTCTCTATTTTATTCAAACTCTTCTTGTGGATCAATCATTATTGCTGTCTATGTTAATGATATTGTGATTACTGGCAGCGATTCTACAGGCATATCACGTGTGAAGGAAGGATTACAACAACACTTTCACACAAAGGACCTGGGGAAACTGAGATATTTTCTAGGGATTGAGGTTCTTAGATCCCATGCAGGTATAAATCTATCTCAGAGGAAGTATGTGCTTGACTTGCTACAGGAAACAGGTATGACTGATTCTAAGCCAGTATCCACTCCTATGGATTATCACATCAAGGAGATGGACGATGATACTGCATATTCAGATCCAGGACATTACAGGAGAATAGTTGGGAAGTTAATCTACCTAACTGTCACAAGACCTGATATTTCTTTTGCTGTTGGAGTAGTGAGTCAACATATGTGCACACCACGACAGTCACACTGGACAGCTGTATGCAGGATTCTGAGATATCTGAAAAGTGCTCCTGGAAAGGGGATCACTTATTATAAACCAAAGAGTCCTCTATCTTCTTTGACTCTCACAGGTTATGCAGATGCAGATTGGGCTGGTAATCAAGCTGATAGAAGATCCACATCTGGCTACTGCACTTTTCTTGGTGATCATCTGATCACTTGGAAAAGCAAGAAACAACAAGTGGTAGCACGGTCTAGTACTGAAGCTGAGTACCGTGCTATGGCACATGCATGCTGTGAACTACAATGGATCAAATCTGTCTTATCTGAGCTAAAGATTTTGATTCAAACTCCCATGATTCTCAAGTGTGACAATCAATCTGCTATACATATTGCCAGGAATCCTGTCTTCCATGAGCGCACAAAGCATATAGAAGTTGACTGTCATTTCATCAGAGATCAGATAAAGAATGGCAATGTTGTGACGCCATATGTCAAGTCTGAAGATCAACTAGCTGATATCTTGACAAAGCCATTAGGTCCAGCAGTGTTCCAGAATTTATGTGGCAAGCTGGGCATCCACAATGTGTACACTCTAGCTTGAGGGGGAGTGTTAATATATCTTTCCTTTATGTTTATTTCATATTTCATATTACTGTTGTACCTACATGTAATTTTCCCTTTAATATAAATAAGAGAGGAGAACCCTATTGGGTTCATCACGTTGCCTAGTGCAACACACAGATCCCGTCTCCCTTACGTTAACACTAATGAACAAATCTTATGGAGAAGCTTATGCTATTATTGAAGATATGGCAGCAAACCATTGCCAATAGAGCTCGGATACAAGCTACCAGCCATCTTATTCAGCTACTACATCCAAGATACAAGTGGGGAGTCACATGGTTGATGCTATAGACTTGATTACAACAAGGCTAGACACTTTGTCACAAAAGTTTGAGAATCTAAGCACACAACTAATTCAAACAGCCAATAATATTTGTGATGCATGTGGGTTGCTTGGACACTCATCTTTTATATGTTATGCTTCTTCTATTTATTCTCCAATGGGCTACACTCCACCGGGCTTCTACAGCAATGCGAACCCGGATTTCATTCAGCCACAACAACCACAAGTAACTTCTAGATTAGAGTCCATGCTTGCAACATTTATTTCAGCTCAAATGCAGCAAAATGAGGAGTTCCATCAACAAAGACAATCAATGAAGGGTGTCATTTGCCAACTCTCTTCTAAGGTGGACGATATTGTCACTCATACACACATCTTGGAGAAACAAATTGCCCAGCAAGCTCTTTTCAGCAAAGAAGCATTTCCACCTTTCTTGCCTAGTCCACCGGAGATGAATCCTACATATTCCAGGCCGGTGACATTGAAGAATGGAGTTGTTCTAGAGGTATATCCTTCAAAGTATGATGATGTTGATAGCGATGACGATTATGAAGTTGCAACTAAAGGGTAGAAAGCTACAACACATGCTCTACATGTTGATTCTTCAAGCAAGCCACATGTCCTTCCTCCTCACACTCTAGATGACACATTGCTTTATAATGAGAACACTCTTCCCAACTCATATTTTGATGATGTTTCAAAGGGGAATGAAAAGACAAATCGTATTGGTATACAAAAGACTATTCTTGCTGCAGCTCATAGGTGCTTTCGCTTGCCCCAAATCAAGGACATATTTGCAAGGAGGCATCAATCTTTAGCACAACAATTTCCAGCCTCAAATCAAAGCAATGGACCTCCATTTTCATCATTCACCATGACAGGTAACCGGTTGCAATCCTCTTGAGTTTGTTATATGCAGTGAGGACACTGCAAATTTCAAGCTTAGGGGGAGAGCAACCGGCCGGTAGTGTAGTTTTATTTCCCTTTTATCATCTTTTTCTTAGTTGTTGTTTTCAGTTCTGCTCTTCTGGTGGCAAATCTAGTATGATATGAGGTTTATCTTTTATATGTGGATAGAACTCCTATTCTTAACTGATTGTCCTCTTTTGATGCGAAATATCACTTGGAGAAATTGTAAAAGGCATGCATTAATCAAATGAGACCTTTTGGCCATCAACATGTGCTTAACTCTGGTTTATGCTTCTAGCCTAAACATTCATCTTTCGCATCCTTGATTGCTTAAAACATGTAATGGTTTCAATTTTTGTGAGTAAATAAACTTTACAACATCATTTGGAATACGGGATGCCCTTGCCAAGCTCTTAGTGCATTTTCAACCACTCTTTCAATGAAAAAAATTTCAAAACAAATGAATGAAATCTAGCTAATGTTGCAATTTAGTTGACTCTCCTATGTTTTGGAAAAATTTTAAAATTTCTTTTGGCTTATCTCATCTTTATACCCCATAAAAGATGGCTAAACCGCTCACATATCATGCTAGCTTAGTGTAAGTCTGATCTGGCCACGATGGTTAGGTGGTATGTCTTAAAAGAGGGTAAAATACCCCAACCGGCACTCCACGTGTGTATAAGCCTACATTAGCAGCCGAGTGTCGGAACACATAATCCATTGTCACATCATTTTTGGGAAAGGAGAGTACAGCTAAATTTGTCAATTTTAACTAAGATTTCATCATTTGTATCGTTAATAGTTGAGAGTTTGAGTTGCACATCCACTAATTGCTTGGCTTGGTCATCCAAATTCTACTTAGTGTTGTTTAATTGATTGATTCATTTAATTGTGACCACCCCTACTAAACTAAAAATCTCTTTCTTGGGTGTTTAAGTTGAATTGATGGCTATGAGTATAAACATGTTGATCATGGTTGGCTTGGTCTTATACACATCTTTCTTTTCATTTGATCTATGCATGAACTTGACAATTTTCATTTGTGTTTCTATGCTCTTTTTGCTTGAGGACAAGCAATGGTATAAGCTTAGGGGGATTTGATGTGCACAAATCATATCATCTTTTGGATCATGTTTGGTTGCATATCCATGTTGTTTTGACTCAATTATCACTCTCGTTCATGCTAGATTCTATATTTTTAGATATTCTTACTTGTCTCATGGTTTAGATTGTAGGTACTACATTTTGCAATGAAATGATGAGGAACATATCATATTATCACTTATTGGATCACTCCTCAAGTATCTACATGTTTTGAGGTTCAAAACTACGCAAATACCACTTTTTACGGCATGTAAATCGGACCTACACGCTGAAAGTTATGAGCAGAATACACAACAGCCCAGAACAGCCATTGACACGCCGTGTCTTAAAAAGACACGCCGTGCACCTGGGAGCGTCGAGCAGACTGAAAGTTTCTAGAAAGTTGCACGGCGTGCATTAATTCAACACACGTCGTGCACCTGGGAGCGTCGAGCAGACTGAAAGTTTCTGGAAAGTTGCACGGCGTGCATTTCTTCAGCGCACGCCGTGCGCGGTGTAGATTGGAGCAACTGACGAAGGTTTTGTACGGCGTGCACTTTGAACGCATGTCGTGTCTCTGGCAGTTTCAGCATTTCGAAAAATATGAGTTTTTGTTTAAAACAAAGAGGAAACTTAATGGGCGGTTATCTCCGGTCATTTTGTGGAAGTTCCCTCGTCTCAAAGCTAGAGGAGAGCAGAGGAAGGCGATTTTGAGGAGAACAAGAGTGGTTTCTTGCCAAAGGAGCCCATTTCTTCTTCTCTTCTTCTCCATTGTCTTCTCCAAAGGTGCAGCAGAGCTTCTCCACTTCACACAGCTTCTCGAGAGAGGAGCCAGTTCATTTTGAAGCAGCTAAAGGAGGAGAATTTCGTCCCCAAGCCGGAATTCCTCCTTGTGGTTACATTTTCGGATCTCTTTGTTTTTCCTCCTCTAGATCATGTTAAAACCTGAATTTTCTGTAGCAAATCTACAAAGCATGATTATGGACGAGTAATTCCCTTTTTTTGGGCATGGGAGAGTAGCTCCCATGTCATAGCATTAAGGAACATGATCATTTCGTACTAAATGATAAGTTGCTTGTTTTTCCACCTTGTGAGCACCGGTTTCTTGCTTCTTGCATGTATGGCTGGCCACTTTATGTGCATGTTTTATGCTTTCTTGCTTGATTTGAGAAGATAAGTAGGAGAGTAAGGAGGTACTCTCTTGGCAACTCCTTTACTACGAGAGTGGAAATTATGGAGTTGAGGAGTAGGATTGTGATCCAAAATGAAATTCATACATGAGAATGTTGTATTGAGTTAGGATCGTTGTACTTGCACCGAGAGGTGAAGTGCAACTCTCCTTTAAAACAAGTGCTTAGTATGTTTAAATTTCATGCTCATGTTTTGTGCTATGATATGTTAGTGAAATGCTAGGTCCAAGATCCTTCCATATCTGAATCTTAACCTTTCTTAAGTGATAATTTACTGTTTTGTTTTAAATCTATAATTTAGTTGTTCTAATCCAATCATCTTGTGTACAACGATCTAGATTATTGAAAATCATAACTCTTGCGCCTAACTAACCAACGCTCCTTGTGTTCGACCTCGACTACAACTACTCTCATATACTTGCGGGATATAGCTAGTTGAGTAAAAGATCATTCTTATGATTGAAACTCGTTAGTGTAAACAACCAACATATACTCTACAAGGCTATAACGTTAGACTATCTTTTATAGCAGGGTCAACGACCGAATGTCAAACTATCTTGTATTCTAAGATAGCTTAATAGAAAGTTACTTCTTACTTATGATGAGAACAGTTCCAAGATATTCTACAATACTAACCTTTACGTAGGCGCAATATCCACTTTTTTTTAATTAAGCCAGGAGGTAATTTTTATTCATCCTACCCTCCCTCATGTAGGCAAAATCAATCCAAAAAAAATACAACGCCACTTAGGGAAAGCGGATCACTCATGACTAAAGAAAAATAAGAAAGCAACCGAAGGTAACTATACATCATAAAGACGAAAAAGAGGAACTATGTATCTATCCAAGTTTTCACTGTGTAAGGTGTGCCTCTCCTCTCACGGATGGCGAGGCCCCTAACTCTCAAAGGAAGGAGGCTCGGCTCACTGACCACGAAATCATCAACCTTGTCAACGCCCCAGAGCCCGAGCTCTCTAGGTACGGAGTTTATGACTCTTATGGCATAAGTGACCCAAAATGGATGAATCTTTGACCATCTGTTTGATAACTTTGATGCGAGAACGCATTCTACAGGGACCAGGTCTCTCCGCCCAGATGCAGTCAATCACATGTTTATTGTCCAATTCCTTAATCGAAATATTTAGATTATAATCATACATGAGTTTCAAGCTGACAACACAACCATGTACGTGACCTCAAAAGTGTCGTTGTCGTGTACCCAGTATCTGAAAGCAAGACGTATGTAGCCAATGCGATTCCTGACGCAATCGGCTATCCAACATCTACAGGCGTCGTCAGGATGAGTGAGTCGTCCAACAGCAAGGTTAAGTTTGAGATTAACCATGTCTGGTGGTTGTCATCTGATAGTGGAGATGTGACGGAGTTTCAAAGATGGGGTTTCAATCCTGCATTCTTGAAGAGACATACAAAGAAGGATGTTCACGCTTCTTAAAAGTTTTGTCCTTCAGGCCTCAATTGATGGAAAAGGGAATAGATTCCCAAAGATTATGCAAATCTTTTTTCTTACCTTCAAATCTCGCAGTGCATCGGAAAATTCAAATATGCCACAATACAAGGGGAATTGGTGATGAAAACAACCAACCGCTTAAAGATCTAGGGGAGTGTTCTAGTTCGCAAAGCAGGTGAAAATCAATCAACCTGTTAAGAGACCAAATGATGTCCGGAAAGAAGATCTTGCAAAAGAAAGACCAAAAGAATTGTGCCATATCACTGTGAAGGAAAAGGTGACAAGGTGTTTCTATCTTCCTATCAAGACAACAATTACAGGAAGAGGCAATCTGAATGCGGCATATGATGTAGTCATCGGTTGGGATAGCTCCTTTTAAGATTTTCCAGGTGATCATTTTAGCTTTGGGCATAGCTCCAGAAACTACAACCACAGTTTGGAATTCATTTCCGAGGTGCTAAGGTCCAGGATGATCATTTTTTCAGACCTGAGGGAGAACGCTCCATCCATAATGGGGTGCCAAGCCAGACAATCCGGCTCATCAGTAATAGATGCACAATTTGTGATCATCCTCATTCCTTGGTCTGTGTGAATATGTGAAAGGTAGTCCAATCCCGACCTATGCCCGTTGTCCAGAAATCTGAAACCCGAAAATTAAGTGAAGAATCAGATGGATTGACTACAAACTGGCTCTATGTTGTTCACATCATTTGTCGTGCCAGAAAGAGAGGGATCCTCTCCCTATGATCCAAGTACTCCTAGGAATAACTTGGGGGAAACTTCTCCATACCTTCTTCCAATGGGGGGAAGCAAAGGAGTTCATCTTTAAGATGTGTAGAGTGCAACCCATCATGATTAAGGTAGGAACTGAGATATTTTTGTCTGCAAAATTGGGCCCATAAAGAATTTCCGGTCATAACCACCCAACAAGCTTTAAAACAAAATACCTTAGAAGTGAATGAGAGGGATGGAAGCCCTAGGCCTCCTAAGGATTCAAGTGTAGAAACTTTGTCCCATGAGATCCACGCCTTTCTATAACTTTTGTCTCTAGCACTCCAGAGGAAGGATGATAGCATGCTATTAATCTTCTTAATACCCGCTTGTTAAAAATTTAGATACAAAAAATAATATGACATCCTTGGATAGAGAAATGAGCCCTTATATCATGAGGGATTGTTGTGTCCAAATTAACTATGAGTGCTTGACAAAAGAAAGTCAACAATGATCACCATTTTTTGTTACTAATTAACAAGGAGACAAGTGATATGAATTTCTTTGTTGCATCAGAGTCACATAATCAAGATCATCACCATTGATGACTGATTTCCAAAAATGAAAGAGTATCAATATGACTATAGTCATCTTGTTAGCAATTAAGAAAGAAAACAATGTCTGCATAAAGATTTACAAAATCATGCATGACAAAGGATAGGGACAAATAGAAAAAAAAAACTACAAGAATGTAGGTATATCGTAGAAGAGGCAATAGTAAAAGACATGTAAAATTATCATTCAGATCAATGAGAGACGTGCCCTATTTGCATAGCAGCAAAAATCTCCGAATTTTATGAAAAATCGGTGAATTTTTGCGATTCTATAGGTTCCCGAATGTTAAGCAAGATTAATAAGCCAGTCGCCAATTTTTCATGACTTTTCACAAATTTTCCCGCTTTTCATGATTTATGGGATTTTTCACGATTCTTCATGACTTTTCACGATTTTCACAATTTTGCTCTTTCAAGTTGTGTGCTATTTTTTTTCCAAACCATGCACACGGAACTCCCGATATACGCTAAACCTCCAACCCCCACTCTCCCGACAGTCCATTGTTATTGCTCAACTATTCTTTAATTCTTTTCCTATTTTTTCACTCAATAAGATTGTATGTCTTGTGACCTTAATAGGTACATGTATGTGACATGTATATTTGCATACATAAATACACATATATATGTTTGTATATGTATATGGATATGTATATATATGTGCATATTTATATATGCGTATACATATATGTATATAATATACCCATTATGGTATTTCACATACATCAACAGCTAAAACATGAAAAGCACCTCGAAAGTATGAAACATGGAACAAAATTAGGAAAGAATCTACTCGCTTTGTTGGGTAGTGCTGAGAAGAAAAACTACTATTAAGAGGACAACAATTGCACGTTTCACAATGACTCTGAAAATACCAATCTTTGAACCTCTTAGACAATGACTTGTAATAGAGCCCGCCATCCCAATACTCTAGGCCTCTGTATGCAACCTTAATTTCATGCACTCCCGCTCCTACAATCTACCAATTGAAGTATAACTTGCGAAGTTGCAGGCATCATCATTAGTTCCACAACTTCCATCTATCTTGGACTACTCAACAGGGTTGAATCTTAAGTGATTGAGCACGTCAGAAGTTTATCCAGCAATCAAATAACCAACAAATTCTCACCACCACCCAAATGGAATGATAATCGGTTATTATCAGCAAAAACAAATGCTTAGAATACAAATCCTGACATGAACACCGAACCCAAGAGCCAGACTTCAGTTCTAAGAATCAAGCCCCTATCAAGAAATTCTCTTCTGAAACATGAAACTGAACAAAGCGTCCTTTTTCAGTTAACATAGCTTTTTGTTAAAGTAAGACCAAAACTCAGCCACGTGTCTGATGTCATGTCTGCATATTAAGGGTTTCCCAAATCAACCAAGACATGTTAGCATAGCTACGGGGAACCCAAGGCGGCACACTTAACTACAGAAGGATCAATCTAAGTTCTTTCTGCCCTAAAAAGGCTGTTGATTCATTCTTAGCTGACTCTTTTGTGGGCGCTGATTGAACTTTCTCGCTGAATGGCTGAGACATATATAACAAGGCAGATTTTCATCCTTCAGCTCCTGGCTGATCGGTTACTGTCTTAAATTCTCTCTTTAAGGACACAAAATTCTGCAGCATCTCCGCCAAAAGACATAAAAGAAGTGCTTATAATGCTAATGCATCAGGGATGTATTTATAAGGGTGCTTTAAAATATGTACTGAAAAGGGTTCACAATACCATAAACAGAAAAAACAACAAAAAGAGGCAACTTCGAATCATAGTAGGTGTTTTATAAATAGACTTTCTTATGGCATACCTTTTGATAGGACCATATGCTCGGCAACCCATGACAAGAAGATCGGCCCGGTCACTGGCAGTGACGTCACAGATGGTCTCTTTGGGTTCACCCACCACGACCTTGGTCTCAACCTTGGCCTACGAACAAACAACCAAACAGAGTTCAAGATGATAAAGCCGTCGGCAGCGGAGAGAGAGAAAGCCAAATATAAACTTAGATCAGCATGGCCACAGTTCGATCAGCGAGTACCCACGTTCTTCTCGGCGCATATCCTCAACGCATGATTAATGATTGCATCTGTGATCCGGTTCTGGTGCGCCTCAATGGCGGCGGCGAAGGCGGGCACCTCTACATGAGCTGTTCGGATCAGACGGGAACCAGGTCAATTTCGCTCTCAAGGCACCAACAGGAGAGAAAAAGAGGGGAAGGAGACGGTCGAGACGGAGATGCTGAAGTAACGATAATGCATGCTGCTTACCAGGTCCGCCAAAGGGGATGGCGCCAGGACTGAGCCCTGAGGCAATGGACGGAGGAGCCTGGGCGTGGAGGACGACAAAGACCCCAGGTGACTCCCCTTCTCCCTCGCTGCCCCCTCCTTGGCGAAGCTGGAGGTTGTCCAGGGCCCATCGCAGGGCGTTCATGCTCTCCTCGCTGGCGTCAACCGCCACAACTACGCGTGCCAGTTTCCCCATTGCCATACTGATCGCTATGCGTTCGTTTGTCGGAAGGGCGGTGATCTGTGAACTGGGAGGGGGCGGAGCAGGAGCTTCGGAGGAGGAGAGACTGGCTTTCAGAGGGAGGGCACAGGGGTCAGCAGAGACAGTGGAGTGCTGGCAACAACAATTGCAACAAGATATCAGAAGACGACGTGGGGGTTCTGGCCTGTCATGTTGGGGTGAGAGAGGACCGCGTTCGGATCATTCCAGCTCAGCTTTAGAAACGCCCCTTATTGATGACCAAGCGCCACGGGACGACGGGAGACGGCGTGTTCCTTGGAGTCTTGGACGAGCCTATTGCAGGAATTTAAGTGATATGCAGTAATTCAGTTCTAAAGTGAATCGGACGTTTGTCTTTTGTAAGAAAATGTAGTGATTAAGAACGTGAATCCCATCGTGATGTGACATAAGCGGTTGCCAAACAAAGGCCATGTGATTTGCAAAATGGGAAATATAAGATGTATTTCTGAAATTTACTCCCATCGTTTGATAGGATGCATATTTTATTCAACTATTTCATTTGTTTACATATGGTTAGAAGTAGTTTGAGTATATAGTTAGATGTTGGGAGAGGAGATGAAGAGGCAAAACTGGAGCTGCAACGAAAAAAGATGGAGGATGATACACACTAGCTATGCGCCCTGTAGCAAGAAAATGAATGGGTACAGTCTCTTTTCCAACATATTATACATGACAAAAGATTTTATAATAGTTGGTTCTCAGGTCGTGGGATGGTTTTCCATCCAACCAAACACTTGAATTGAATATCATGTTCAATTGAAACTGTATGTTTTGAATTGTAGTCCAACGAAACTAAGCCTTAGCATGGAACCAGTTTAAAAGAAATATATACATTCAAGTTTGTTCATATTAGTAGGTCCCTATTAAAACGTGTTCACCAGAAAACAGATTGGTAGTTGCTCTCTAATTTAAAATTACTATAAAATCTTGACGTTGAAATTACATCAAAACTCTTATTATATAACTGCTATAATCTTTATACTCAAATAATCTCAAATATCATCTTATGCACTAATATAAGAATGTGCATCGTATAATGAGATTAAATATCAAAAATAATCACATATACTAATCTTACTGACTCAATTACTATATATGAAGGAAATAATTACAAATCATCTTCTAGATAAAATATGCATACCTATCTCATAACAATAACAATAAACATTAATCATATCGCTTCAATGGCCACTTAAGACTCAAAATTAAATATTAATATAATAACACCTAAAACTCCAATAAAAGTTTAGAAATAGTAATCATACAATGTATTAAGGTCCACATAAAAATCATGTTGTTTCAGGGTCAAATCATGGGTGACATACCTGAAATACCCTTATGAGGGTTTACATCAAAATACTAGATAAAAATTCAAATCAGAATGACCAGGCTTCAAAACATGTATATCACATATAAATATACTTATTATCAAATAATCATTAATTTTCAAATTTGTTTACTATTTTTAGTTCCCAAAACATTAAAATCACATATACTTTAGAAATCAACGTGTAATAATTATCAAACGTTCAAAACATTATCTAGGTATATTTTCATAAGATGGTAGACATCATGAGCTCTCTACAAGTATCATGTGTGATAAAATCTGAGTTCCCAATCCCAAGATATGAATTTTAGAAATTTAGCAAACCTTGGCCAATCTTGATTGTCAAGATTTGATCTGGTGGTCATCATCTCACGCTCATAACAAGCTTAGGGATGACGCTTCCTCCCTTCCCGCCGGGTTCTCGCATGCGTATGCACCCAAAATAGAGCGCCATCATGCCATAGAATCTCCAGCAAGGTCGACCTTACTTCTCCAGCCACGAACTCGTGAGATGAAAGCTTCCCTAACTCCGCCCCGGTCTCCACTCCATGGGCGGAACCTTCTCCGTGCTTTGGGTGAATAGGGTTTAAGATCCCCAAACCACAACCATGTTTACTCCGCTTCCCCTTTGGTTCTACTTCTCCTTCTTTGATCTTCATCTCTTCTGCTCTAATTCGTGACAAACCCTAGATCTGGGTGTGTGAGGTCCTATGCTCGGGATCCATAAGGCTTCTATACCATCTGCTTTCTTGGATCTTGGGCGAGGTCCTCTCTTTCAGAGGACTCTATTCTAGATCTATTATGTGGGTATTGTTCTCCTCTCCAATGCAGACTGGAGTCTCCCCACCCTTTTTCTATTTTTATTTTCTTTTGAATAAATGTCCAAATCAAATAAATAGTTATACAGACCATGTCAAAACTCTATTTTGATCCCAAACTTTGACGTTAGCATTATCTTTGCATTCTATTTCATTGAGAAAGATATTTGGTCAAAACTAGTGGGATAAGGACTCCAAATTCACTTTTTAAGTAAATGTTGGATAATTATAAATTTAATTACCTAGACTACTAGATAATTTAAAATTATATGAAATTTCTTCTATAATCTTATTTTTTAGTTCTTCATCTGATAAAAATAGTGTGAGTATTTATCATGAGTAAGAAATACTAAATCACCAAATTTGTACTCCAAGGACCCATGTGTGAATTTTAATTGGCCTAATTAGGCTTGAGTTGGTTTCTGGGGTACATGACCCATTACATAGTATTTCAAAGGGTACATATGCTTAATCCTATCCTTGATTACAAAAATTAAAGTGTGAATTGTCAAATTTCCCAATTGAAGCTTCCTTATGATACATTTTTTCTTTCTAAATATTAAGATCATAACTAGGTCTAGGGTTTGAACCATTAACTAGAGTCAGCACCTTTCCTTTGTCACCTGATATCACAAGGTTAAATATCATATTCCCAAACTTTGAGGATATACTGAAACACTCACAATTGCACCAAAGACACCCTCTATATTCTTTTTCCTTTATTTCAAATATCATGGAAATTGGATGGAACCTTATTGTAACCATAAATATTGAATTCATCATGTAATTACTAGGTTTCAAATAGTAGGGGTGTGACAATACTACCCACCTTTTTGGGAATTTTGTCCTCAAAATTCGGCTAAACTATAGTAGGCTACCCACCTTAAATTTTTGCATTCCTTATAAACACTAACTCTTGACAATTGTCATAAAGTCTCATAGGCACAAATAAGGCATGACCTTCTCGTGGATAACTAACTATGTCTAACAACCTTATCAAACTAGCATGTATAACCAAAATGAAAATATGGGGGAAAACCTTAAACACAAACGATTACTCTTTCTTTACTCTTAATTTTTTTTTTACATATCCTTCTCTAGAGACTTGTACTCTGGTACCTGGGTCTCCTGACCTGCACTAAGGGGTTGGGTCATGTCTATCGAGTTGACCTGCACTAGGGCCTGGGTCACTCCATAATCTCATTTCATCTCATTAAATCTGATCTTAAATGAATCTCATAATGCATCATTAACTCATGGTCTTACCATGCATGATCTTAAATCATAATACATGAATCTTATATTGATAACATATGTTGACCTAGAGGTTATACATTGTCCATATTTTGATAATGACTTAACCATTCCATTCATATGTATCTAATATGTGTATTTAAGATTGATTTCAGGTGTTAGGTACATGAAAAGGATCAAATTACACAAGCCCTAGCTTGTCAAAGTTCAAGTCAAATGCATGCAAGTGTGCCAATTAGGAAATCCATGTAAATGACCTTAGAAGAATTTTGTAATCACATGTATTGATGATATGACTTGTAACTAAGATGAGAAAATTATGTGGGATACTTAGAACCAAGTTTTAATCACTTTTTAAACACTTTAGAAAATTGATCACAGGTTGCTGATCGGACGAGTTACAATCTCGACCGATCCACTAGATCCATTTTTTGGAGAGTGCATGGATCGAGTTGTGCATTCATAGAACTCGACCGATCGGGTTACTAACCAAATGCAACTTTCACTGGTCGGTCGAGTTTCCTCAGGATAAACTCGACTGATGGTTTGAAAATTGGTTTTGTCTTTTACCTGATCAGTTAAGTTACCTTTATTGAATCTCGACCAAATGTACTATACAGAAAACACAGAAAAAGTGATTATAACCGTTGGTGACTTGTTTGGAAGAAAATAGATATGTTGCCTTGTGCAAAAATGGCTATAATTCGACCCTAAGTGTTCCCCAACTCAAAGGAGCACCCCCAGCTATAAATAGGACCACTTGGAGTTCATTCCAAGGTTGCCCATTCTATATATGTTTGGTTCTTGCTTAGTTGAGAGTGTTGCACCCCTTTGAGCCCCTTTCTCTCTCTATCTTCAACTCAAATATGTGAGTATGAGTGAGTTAGGATCTGTTGTAAGAGAGCTACCCCGTGTATCCATGTAAAGCTCTCCACCTCCATCTTCCTACCCCCTTTCCTTATTGAAGAAAAGGCTTGAAGATCTTCTCTAAGTGAAGGAGAAGGAGTTGTTGTTCTTCAAGGTTGAAGAAAGCATGGTGATCCAGATCTCTGAGTGAAGGAGATAGGCAAGCCGGAAGTTCAAGAAGGATAGGTAATTCCTTGAAGGCCAAAGACTTGAAGATGGAGTGGGTAAGTCCTTATTGAAGGCTGAAGACTCCCTGGTTCAAGTGGGTAAGTTCCTTCTGTAGGTTGAATATCCTTGCTTGAGGTATTAAGTCCTTGTATGAATGTGGTTTTTGTCTTGTAATCTTATGAATGAATATAAGAGCATCAAGATTGCAAAGTCCTAGATATTAACCACGTCTAGGTAGTAGACTGACTCACTTCTAGTTTGAAGTGTGGAACCACTCTAAACCACTTTATCCAAGTGCATGTTATCCTTGTCTCTCACCCTTGCTATGCTTTCTAGTTAGGACCTCAAATTAGTTGTATGCTTAAGCTTTTGCACTTAATATAATTTAAAGGTCTAATCTATTTTGTGAGATTTGTGAAGCTCTATTCACCCCCCCTCTAGAGCCCTTGATCCAACAAGTGGTATCAGAGTAGGTCTTCTCCAAGCTACTTCCACAAGTAGGAGAAGATGGACGATTTAGAACTTGGATCTCTCAACTTGGAGGGAAGCTTCTCCATGCGACCTCCAATCTTCGATGGCACCAACTTCCTCTATTGGAAGAGAAGAATGCAGTTCTACCTCCAATGAGTAAGCTACGAGATGTGGAAGGTGGTGCATCTAAAGTATGACGATTAAAATGGGGAAATCTCTACATGGACAGAAGCCCAAATGAAGCAAGCTCAGCTCAATGCCAAAGCTGTGAGCATCATCTATGCTACCCTCACCCCATCTAACTTCAATTAGATCTCCTCATGGGACACCACACATGAAATTTGGAACAAGTTATGTGTCACCTATGAGGGAGCAGAGCAAGTGAAAAAAGCAAATATGTACATGCTTGGTGGTCTACTTGAGAACTTCAACATGGGCAAGAATGAAAGAGTGGCGGACATGTACACTAGGCTTAATGTCATCATCAATGGATTGACAGATCTTGGTAGTGTGATGGACAAAGGCACAATCAACTCAAAGATCTTGAGATCTCTTCCAAAGAGATGGGAGCCCAAGGTGACATCCATTGAAGAAGTGTACAAGCTTAGTGAATCGTCAACTAAGGAGCTGGTTGGCAACCTTCAAGCTCATGAGCTAAGGCTTGATAAGCAAAAAGAAGAAGTCAAGAGAGAAGAGAAGGAGTCCAAGAAGATCAAGGACACAACCTTCAAAGCTCAAATTGAAGAGATGGTTCAGCAACAACAACTTACACTCAAGTCCCCTACTCCTTCCTCAAGTGAAGATGAAGGTCCAAATGAGCATGAAGCTAATTACTCCCAAAGGCAAGCATTTCAAAGGGAAGTCTTCTTCATCTACTCCTAGGTGCTATGAATGTGGCCAAAAAGGTCATTACAAGAGTGACTGTCCCAAGGCCAAGAAGAACCACTACAAGAGCAGCCATAAGAAGGACAAGGAGTATAAGAAGGAAGGAAAATACAAGAGAAAGGAGAAGAAAGAAAGAAGAAGCAAAGATGCAGCTTAGGAGGAATCTTCCTCAAGTTCTTCTAGCTCTGAAAATGGAGAATGTCACCTTGCTCGCATAGCCTCTACAAGTGAAGATATATGTGAGCTAAGTGAGGTAAGTGAGGTAAGTGAAGTCAATTTGCATGAGTTGTCAAAAGAAACTCTTATTGATATGCTTAATGCTTGTCGGTCATATTTTACTAAATGCAAAGCTAAAAAGAAAAGGTTAGGAAAGATTATAGATGATCTTAATGCTAAGATTGAGATTCTTAATCAAAATGAAAAGATGCTCCTTCATAGTATTGATACTTTGCAGAGAAAATTTCTTGATCTTGAGCTCCAATACAATGGAGTTGAACTTGAGAATGGTGTCTACCTTAAGACCATTGCTACTCTTAAGGAAGAAAACCAAAAATGCCAAGATGAGATTGATGTTCTTAAAACTGAAAATGTAGAACTTAACCTCATTAATGAAGCTAGGAAGCAAGAAACTCATGCTTATCAAAAAGAAATTCTTTTTCTCAAATCTGAAAATGCTAAGTTGCTTGCTCAAGTTAATGATCTATCATCTTGACCTATTTTACAAAGTAATGAGGTATCTAGCACTACTCTAGAACGTGATTCTTTTCATACTAAAGCCCCCTATTTAGAGGCCGGCCTGTTGCATGCTAGAGATGATCTTGCTAGTTTATCTTCTATTGTCATTAATCTTAGTGATGATAATGCTAAATTAAGAGCTTCTTTGCAAAAGTTTCTTACGGGAAAGAAATCCCTTAATGTTGTCCTATAAAACTCTACCAAACAAATTAGTACTAGTGGTTTAGGATATGATGAGACTGCTCCTAAGGGTAAGAATAAGAACAAGAATAAGGGTAAGAAGAAGAGTGTGGAACCTTCTTTCTACCATGGAGAGACTTCCGGCTCTAAGAACCCAATGGTATGTGCTCATTGTAAATGTGATGATCATTACTCTACTTATTGTCCTTACAAGCCGAAGGGGACCAACCCAAAGATGAAATGGGTCTCCAAGCTAACCCCGGATCCCAAAGTTTGAGTTGGGCACCGATATCCTTCTTTCATGCAGGTCAAAAGAAGTTGGATTGTTGATAGTGGTTGCTCAAAGCATATGACAGGTGAAATCAACCATTTCAAAAAAATCATGAAGGAGGATCGGTGACCTTCGGGGACAACAAAAAGGGTAAGGTAATAGGTGAGGGTGATGTAGGCAACGAGATAAGTATTAAAAATGTTTTGCTTATTGATGGCCTACATCACAACTTGATAAGTGTAAGCCAACTTTGTGATAATGGTTATCTTGTTCTATTTACTTCCTTAGAATGTTTGCTTCTAGAATCCCTCACTTACAATGTTATCTATAAGGGAACTAGAAATGGTAATTTATATGTTATTGTGCTTGATGCTCTAAAGCTTGTACTTGATACATGCTTAGTTGTGGATAAAAATGATATATCTTTGTGGCATCGCCGGTTGGGTCATGTGAATATGCATCAAATGAAGAAATTGAGCAAAAAGAAATTGGTTTGGGGACTTCATGTGAATATGCATCAAATGAAGAAATTGAGCAAAAAGGAATTGGTTTGGGGACTTCCTAAATTAGATTTTGATAAGGATGAGGAATGCCAACCATGTACATAAGGAAAGCAAACCAAGTCCTCCTTAAAATCCAAAGGAATCCTTAGTACCAAAAGAGTTCTTGACCTTCTTCATATTGATCTATTCGGACCTATGAGAACTTGAATGCTTCGTGGTTCCAAGTATTGTCTTGTGATTGTTGATGATTTTTCTCACTATACTTAGACATTCTTTCTCATCTGTAAAAGTGATACTCTTGATATTTTCTCGAGATTTTGTAAATGAGTTGAAAATGAAGCTTCTTGCCAGATTGTATCTATTTGTAGTGACCATGGGGAGAGTTTGAAAATGATCTTTTTGAGCACTTTTGTGAAAAATCTGGTTACTAGCACAATTTCTCTTCTCCTCGTACACCTCAAAAAAATGGGGTAGTAGAGAGAAAGAATAGGCCGCTACAGGAGATGGCAAGGACCATGCTTCTAGAATATGATATTCCAAAGAAGTTTTGGGCTGAAGCTGTTAGAACCTCATGCTTTGTGCAGAACCGAGTTTTTACGCATCCATCTTTGAAGAAAACCCCCTATGAGTTATGGCGTGGTAGAAAGCCATCCATCGATTTCTTTCATGTTTTCGGATGTCCTTGTTTTGTTTTGAACATGAAGGATTCTCTCAACAAGTTTGATCTAAAATCATACAAGGCTTTCTTCCTAGGCTATAGCACTACAAGCAGGGCTTATAGCATTTTCAGTATTAAACTGTCTAAAATTGAAGAATCCATTAATGTCAAGTTTATTAAATCTAACCCTGTTATTGGAAAGAATGTTGTTGATAATGATGTTACATATGACTTGATTCCAATCTTAAAAGACCTCAACATCGACAACAAAGGTAAGCATGTGGTTGAAGAAGAAGATGAAGAGAAGAAGGATCTCACTCCTCGCTTTGCAAAGAATCATCCCAAAGAGCTAATCATTGGCAATCCATTTGAGAGGGTGAAGACACGAACTGCCTACAATAAATAACAAGCAGACGGTGCCTTCATCTCACAGCTGGAGCCAAAGAACATCAAGGAAGCTCTTGGAGATGACGAGTGGATCCTAGCCATGCAGGAGGAATTAGAGCAATTCGAGAACAACCGAGTGTGGACTTAGTGCCAAGACCAAGTGACAGAAAAATCATTGGCACCAAATGGGTCTACCGCAACAAGCTTGATGAAAATGGCAAGGTGGTGAGAAACAAAGAAAGGTTAGTGGCTCAAGGCTACAATCAACATGAAGGTATTGATTTTGATGAAACTTATGCTCCTGTTGCTAGACTTGAATCTATTAGAATGATACTTACTTTTGCTAGTCATAAGAATTTCTTGCTATATTAAATGGATGTTAAAAGTGTGTTTTTGAATGGTACAATCGAGGAGGAAATATGTATTGCTCAACCTCCAAGCTTTAAAAATGATAAGCTACCTAACCATGTTTACTTGCTACAAAAAGCTCTCTATGGACTCAAACAAGCACCTCGAGCTTGGTATGAGAAATTAAATAACTTTTTGTTAGACAATGTCTATGTCATGGGCAAACTTGATTCTACTCTATTTGTAAAACACACTTCTAGCAATTTTCTTATCATTCAAATCTATGTTGATGATACCATATTTGGAAGAACTGGTCTTGATCTTTGCAAGGAGTTTAGTTCTCTTATGCAGAGTGAGTTCGAGATGAGCATGATGGGTGAGCTTACTTTCTTCCTCGGCTTCCAAATCAAGCAAACCAAAGATGGAAACTTAATCAACCAAGGCAAGTACACCAATGAACTACTCAAACGCTTTGGAATGGAGAACATGAAAGTGATGGACACACCCATGTCCAACGCTGCCAAACTTGATAGAGATGAAGAAGGTGAGAAGGTAGATGAGAAGATCTATAGAGGTATGATCATAAGTTTACTTTACTTAACTGCCTCTAAACTTGACATAATGTTTAGTGTTGGCTTGTGTGCTCACTTTCAATCGAATCCTAAGAAATCACATCTTATTACTGTTAAGAGGATTTTGAGGTACTTAGCCAAAACTCAAAACTTTGGTCTATGGTACCCTAAGTCAAGGGACTTTACTCTTGTGGCATATAGTGATGCTAATTACGCAAGTTGTTTGGCTGATAGAAAGTGCATAAGTGGCACTTGCTTCCTTCTAGGACCATGATTGGTGTCTTGGTTTTCCAAGAAATATAGCATTGTGGCATTATCAACTACCAAGGTTGAGTACATTGCAGCCGGGAGTTGTTGTGTCCATGTCCTATGGATGAAGAAAATGCTCTAAGACTTTAACATACATTTTGATGCTTCTCCTATCTATTGTGATAATACTAGTGCAATCAATCTTTCTTATAATCCTATATTGCATAGTAGATCTAAACATATAGAGGTTCATCATCATTTTCTTTGTGATCACATTGCCAAAAAGGATATTTATATTACGCATGTGGACACGGAAAATCAGCTGGCAGACATTTTCACTAAACCTCTAGCTAGAGAGCAATTTAACTTCATTAGATCTAAACTGCTCATTATCGCTTCAGATGATATTGACATGTTATCTAGCTAGTTGCTTTTATTCTATATGTCTTGTTCATGCTTATATCACCTTGCTTGCCTATAATTGCTAAAATTTGTTTGTTGACATACTTAGTTTCGCTTGTTTTTGGGCATTTTCTCGAATCTCAGGTTTTATCGCTAAATAGTACCCAATGATGAGTGATATGTGCTTAAGTATGTTCAATATACATAATAGACTTGAAAAATAATTCAATTAGCATTCATATGGCTAGAAAATTGAGTTTGATGGTTTTAGGTCAGGTTGACCATCGGTCAAGTTTCCCCCAGGACAAACTCGACTGATCTGTGGCCGAGAGCTGTTCTGAAATGGACCAATCGATCGAGTTTCTGACTCTCAGAACTCAACCAATCAGTTGGCTGAAGCCAACTTAAGTTGGGTTTGTTGACCTAGAGGTTATACATTACCTATATTTTGATAATGACTTAACCATTCCATTCATATGTATCTAATATGTGCATTTAAGATTGTTTGCAGGCATTAGGTACATGAAAAGGATCATATATACAAAGCCCTAGAATGGGCCAAGTGCAAGCCAAAATGGCTACAAGTGTGCATTTTAGGATTTCTATGTAAACTACCTTAGAACATCAATGTAATCACTTGTAATGATGAATTGGCTTGTAACTTAGAAGAGAAAAATGTTTGGGATAAAATTCACCAAGTTCTAATCACTTTTATTGCAAATTAGAAAATCAATTACAGGCACTTGGTCGGTCGAGTTTCCCTAGCCTGAAACTCGACCGATCATCCTTGGTCGATTTTCTAAAGATTGCATCGGTCGAGTTGTGCACTCACATAACTCGACCGATCGGGTAGCAGGCTATTTCCAGTTGAAATGGTTGGTCGAGTTTCCTCAGGACAAACTCGACTGATCATTTGAATATCGGTTTGCCTCTTACTTGATCGGTCAAGTTACCCCCATTGAAACTCGACCGATTGCACTATACGGAGTTTGCAGAAAAAGTAATATGACCGTTGGTGAATTGTTTTGGGCAAAAATAGAGCCGTTTTCTTGAACAAAAAATGACTAATTTTGCATCCAAGTGTCCCACAACTTAAAGGGCAACCCTCAACTATAAATAGAACCCCTTGGAGTTCATTCCAAGCTGCTCTTCCATTGCAAACTTGGTTTTAGCTTAGTTGAGAGTGTTCCAAGCCCTTGAGCCCCTTTCTCTCTCTACCTTCAAGATAAATTCGTGAGTTAAGAGTGAGTTAGGTCCCTGTGTATAAGAGCTATCCCTTATATTATGTACAACTCTCCTTTCTCTCTTCCTACCTCCAAATCCCTTTGAAGATTGATTGAAGCTACTTCTCCAAGTGAAAGAGGAGTTGTTGTTGTTCTTCTCCGAGTGAAGGGGAAGATGTGTTGCTGATCTTCAAGAGTGAAGATAGCTCGTTGCTCCAGGTCCCTTGGTGAAGGGAAAACGTGGAGAAGCTCTCCAAGTGAAGGAGAGGTGCAAGGCAAAACTCAAGTGAGATAGGTAAATCCTGCAAGGCTGAAGACAAAGGTAAGATTGGGTAAGTCCTTTGAAGAAGGCTGAAGAATCTTGCTTTGTGAGTAAGTCCTTGGATAGGTAGAAGATCTTATCTTGAGAAATTAAGTCCTTGGTTGTGTGGTTTATGTATCTTGTAATCTTATTATGATATATAAGAGAACCAAGTTATAAATCCTAGAGTCTAACCAACTCTAGGTAGTGGACTGACATTGCTCCTAAGTTTAGGACATGGAACCACTCTAACCACCTATCCAAGTGCTTGTTATTCATTGTCTCTTATCATTGCTTTGAATGCTAGTTTAGGACATCAAATTGCAGCTTAATTTAGTTTCTGCACTAAGTTTAAATTGGTGGTCTAATTGATTTTGTGAAGTGTGTGTAGCTCTATTCACCTCCCCTCTAGAGCCCATTGATCCAACAAGTGGTATCAGAGCAGGTCTTCTCCAAGCTACTTCAACAAGTAGGAGAAGATGGGCGATTCGGCTCTTGGGTCACTCAACCTTGAAGGAAGCTTCTCAATGAGACCCCTGGTCTTCGACGACACAAACTTCCTATATTGGAAGAGGAGAATGCAATTCTACCTCCAATGGGTGAGCTACGAAATGTGGAAGATTGTCCATCTCAAGTATGAAGATCCAAAAGGGGACATCACCACATGGACGGAAGTTGAGATGAAGCGTGCTCAACTCAATGCCAAATTCGTGAGCATCATCTACGCCACTCTTAATCCATCCGAGTTCAACCGGATCTCTTCTTGGGACATGACACATGAGATATGGCACAAGTTGTGTGTCACCTATGAAGGGACCGAGCAAGTCAAGGAGGCCAAAGTCTACATGCTTGGTGGTCTTCTTGAGAACTTCAAGATGGGGAAGAATGAAAGAGTAGCGGACATGTACACAAGGTTAAATGTCATCTTGAATAGCCTTGCAGCTCTTGGGAGTGTCATGGATAGAGGTACAATCAATGCCAAAATCTTGAGATCTCTTCCAAAGATATGGGAGCCAAAGGTCACTTCAATTGAAGAAGTTTACAAGCTAAGTGAGTTGTCAACCAAGGAGCTGGTTGGTAACCTCCAAGCCCATGAACCTAGGCTCGACAAGTAAGAAGAAGAGGAGAAAAGAGAAGAGAAGGAATCAAAGAAGATAAAGGACACAACCTTCAAAGCTCAAATTGAAGAAATGGTTCGGCAACAACAACTTGCCATGAAGTCTCCCTGCCCTTCCTCAAGTGAAGATGAAGGTGTCAATGATCATGAAGCTAACTACTCAAAAGGGAAACACTTCAAGAGCAAGCCCTCCTCCTCAACTCCTAGGTGCTACGAGTGTGGTCAAAAAGGCCACTACAAGAGTGACTGCCCAAAGGCCAAGAAGAGCCATCATAAGAGCAGCCACAAGAAGGATGACAAGTACAAAAGAGAAGCAAAGTACAAGAGGAAAGACAAGAAGGAGAGAAGATCCAAAGATGCAGCTCATGCGGCGTGGGAGGAGTCTTCTTCAAGCTCCTCAAGCTCCGAAGATGGAGAATGCCATCTTGCCCTCATGGCCTCAACTAGTGAAGATGTAATTGAGGTAAGTGAGGTAAGCAAGGTTAGTGATGTTAATTTACTTGAGCTATCTAAGGAAACTCTCATTGATATGCTTAATGAATGTCAATCATCTTTTGCTAAATGTAAATCTAAGAGGAAAAGTTTAGGCAAAATAGTTGATGATCTTTATGCAAAAATTGACATTCTTGATGAAAATGAAAAATTGCATCTTGATAGCATAGAATCCTTGCAAGGGAAATTTATTGACCTTGAACTTCAATACAATGGAGTAGAGGTTGAGAATGGTACATATCTTAAAAATATTAAAAATCTTAAGATAGAAAACCAAAAATGCCTAGATGAGCTTGATACTCTTCAAACTGAAAATGTAGAACTCAAGCTTATTGATGATACTAGGAGAGAAGAAATCTATGCTTATCAAAGAGAAATAGTTGTTCTTAAATCTGAAAATGTAAAATTGTTTGCTCAAATTAATGATCTATCTTCTAGACATGTTTTGCCTAGAAATGAAGTTGCTAGTTTAACTCTAGAAAAAGATTCTCTTCTTACTAAAGCTCTCTGTCTTGAGGCCGACCTTTTGCATACTAGAGAAGATCTTTCTAGTCTTTTCACTACTTATATAAATCTTAGTGATGATAATGCTAAGTTAAGATCTACTTTGTAAAGGTTTCTTTCGGGAAAGAAATCCCTAAATGATGTTCTAGAGCACTCTACCAAACAAGTTGGTACTAGTGGTTTAGGATATAATGGGACTGCTCCCAAAGGTAAGAAAAAGAAGGGTAAGAAGAAGAGTGTGGAACCTCCAATTTTCAATGGAGAGACTTCCAGCTCTAAAAACCCTATGGTTTGTATTCATTGCAAATGTGATGACCATTATTCTACCAATTGTCCTTACAAGCCCAAGGGGACCAACCCAAAGATGAAATGGGTCCCCAAGCTAACCCCGGACCCCAAAGTTTGAGTTGGGTTCCGATATCCTCTTTTCTTGCAGGTTAAAAAGAAATGGATTGTTGATAGTGGCTGCTCTAAGCATATGACTGGAGAAATCAGCCATTTCAACAAATTTGTGAAAAAGAAAGGAGGATCGGTAACCTTCGGGGATAACAAGAAGGGTAAGGTTATAGGTGAGGGTGATGTAGCCAATGAATTATGTATTAAAATGTGTTTCTTGTTGATGGACTACATCACAATTTAATTAGTGTTAGCTAATTATGTGATAATGGTTATCTTGTATTATTTACTTCTTTAGAATGCTTGCTCCTAGATTCCCTCTCCTACAATGTTATATATAAGGGAACTAGAAATGGAAATCTTTATGTTATTGTTCTCAATGCTCTTAAGCCCATACTAAATAGATCCTTAGTTGTGGATAAAAACGATCTTTCTCTTTGGCATCGTCGTTTGGGTCATGTGAATTTGCATCAAATGAAGAAATTGAACAAAAAATACTTGGTTCGAGGACTTCCTAAATTGGATTTTGATAAGGATGAGGAATGCCAACCTTGTACACAAGGGAAACAAACCAAATCCTCCTTCAAATCCAAAGGAGTCATGAGTACCAAGAGAGTTCTTGAACTTCTTCATATTGATCTATTCGGACCAATGAGAACACAAACGCTTCGTGGTTCCAAGTATTGTCTTGTTATTGTTGATGATCTCTCTAGATATACTTGGACTTTCTTTCTCGTTTCTAAAAGAGATACTCTTGACGTTTTCTCGAGCTTTTGTAAATGGGTTGAAAATGAAGCTTCTTGCCGAATTGTTTCTATCCGTAGTGATCATGGGGGAGAGTTTGAAAATGATCTTTTTGAGCGTTTTTGTGAAAAATCGGGTTATTCACACAATTTCTCTTCTCCTCGCACACCTCAACAAAATGGGGTTGTTGAGAGGAAGAATAGGTCACTACAAGAGATGGCTAGGACCATGTTTCTTGAGTATGACACTCCTAAGAATTTTTGGGCTGAAGCTGTTAGCACGTCATGTTTTGTGCAAAACCGAGTTTTCACACATCCTTCTTTCAAGAAAACCCCCTATGAACTATGGCATGGTAGGTAGGAAGCCGTCTATTGATTTCTTTCATGTTTTCGGATGTCCTTGTTTTGTTTTAAACATGAAGGATTCTCTCGACAAGTTTGATCTGAAATCCTATAAGGCTTTCTTCCTAGGCTATAGCACTACTAGCAGGGCATATAGAGTATTTAACATTGAATTGTCTAAAATTGAAGAATCTATCAATGTTAAGTTTATTGAAACTAACCCTGTTGTTGGCAAGCATATTGGTGATGATGATGTTGCAGATGAAATAATTTCTATCTTAAAATACCTCAACATAAAAGACAAAGGCAAGCAGGTGATTGAAGAAGAAAAGAAGGATCCCACTCCCCTCTTTGCAAAGAATCACCCCAAGGAGTTGATCATTGGCAACCCGTTTGAGAGAGTGAGGACACGAGCTGCTCACAACAAAGAACAAGCAGATAGTGCCTTCATCTCCCAACTAGAGCCAAAGAACATCAAAGAAGCCCTTGGTGATGATGAGTGGATCCTTGCCATGCAAGAAGAGCTAGAGCAATTCAAGAAGAATCGTGTGTGGACCCTAGTGCCAAGGCCTAGTGATAGAAAAATCATTGGCACCAAATGGATCTACCGCAACAAGCTAGATGAGCAAGGAAAAGTGGTAAGGAACAAAGTAAGGTTAGTGGCACAAGGTTACAACCAACAGGAAGGTATTGATTTTGATGAAACCTATGCTCCTGTTGCTAGATTAGAATCTATTCGTATGATACTTGCCTTTGCTAGTTATAAAAATTTCTTGCTATATCAAATGGATGTTAAAAGTGTGTTTTTGAATGGTACAATCGAGGAGGAAGTATTTGTTGCTCAACCTCCGGGCTTTGAAAATGACAAATTACCCAATCATGTTTGTTTGTTGCAAAAAGCTCTCTATGGACTCAAACAAGCACCTCGAGCTTGGTATTAGAAATTAAAGAACTTTTTCTTAGATAATGGGTATGTCATGGGCAAAGTTGATTCTACCTTGTTTCTAAAACACACTTCTAACCATTTTCTTATAATTCAAATATATGTTGATGATATCATTTTTGGTGGGACTGATCTTGATCTTTGCAAGGAGTTTAGTTCTCTTATGCAGAGTGAATTTGAAATTAGCATGATGGGTGAGTTGACCTTCTTCCTCGGCTTTCAAACCAAAAAAACAAAAGAAGGAAACTTCATCAACCAAGGCAAATACACAACTGAACTACTCAAGCGCTTTGGGATGGAGAATATGAAGCTGATGGATACACCCATGTCAAACACCGCCAAACTTGATAAAGATGAAGAAGGTGACAAGGTAGATGAGAAGCTCTATAGAGGTATGATTGGAAGTTTACTTTATTTAACTGCCTCTAGACCTGATATTATGTTTAGTGTTGGCTTGTGCTCTCGCTTTCAATCTTACCCTAAGAAGTCGCATCTCACTGCTGTTAAGAGAATTTTGACGTACTTAGCCAAAATCCAAAATTTTGGTCTATGGTATCCTAAATCAAGGGATTTTACTCTTAGAGCATATAGTGATGCGGATTATGCAGGGTGTTTGATTGATAGAAAGTGCACAAGTGGCACTTGCTTCCTCCTAGGACCATGCTTAGTGTCTTGGTTCTCCAAGAAACAAAGCACAGTGGAATTATCAACTACCGAAGCTGAATACATTGCAGCCGGGAGTTGTTGTGCACAGGTCCTATGGATGAAGCAAATGCTCCAAGACTTTAACATATTTTTTGATGATTCTCCTATCTTTTGTGACAATACTAGTGCAATTAATCTATCTTATAATCCTATATTGCATAGTAGAGCCAAGCATATAGAGGTTCGACATCATTTTCTTCGTGACCACATTGCCAAGAAAGATATATATATATATATATATATATCACACATGTGGACACAGAAAATCAGTTGGCGGACATTTTTACAAAACCTCTAGCTAGAGATCAATTCAATTTTATTCGATCTAAACTGCTCATTGTTGATTTAAATGACATTGCTATGTGATCTAGCTAGTTATCTCTTTCCTATATGCTTTCTCATGTCTATCTTCACCTTATGTTGCCTATACATGCTTGTTTGTTCTTAAATTGCCTGTCAACATGCTTAGTTTTGCTTTTTTTTTTGGGTTTTATCGAATTTTGTGTTTTATCGCTAAATAGTACCCAATGATGAGATAAATGTGCCTAAGTATGTTAATTATGCATAATAGAATGGAAAAATGAGTTTAATAGACATGTATATGGCTAGAATCTAAGAATGAGACTGTTAGGTCAGTATGACCTTCGATCGAGTTTCCACCCTGGAAAACTCGACTGATCAGGAAACGAGAGCAATTCTTCAGTGGACCGATCGGTCGAGTTTGTCACCCTTAGAACTCGACCGATCGACGGGCTGCGCCAACTTAAAAGTTAGGATCGACCGACTATTTTCCCTTGCAACTAGAAAATAGCCGACCGGTCCCTCGTCTCTAAGCCCTGTGCTCTCCACCCAAGCCCTAAACCCCCTGTTCCTAACCCTAGGGCGACCTAGAAACCCGTTCTTGACCTTCCCGGGCGCTCGTGGTGGGTTTTGTTCGGCGTTTGAGGTTTGATCTTGCTTGTGTGCACATTTTTCTCTTTGTTTTCGTTTCCATGGCCTCCCATAGATGAAAACGTCTTACTCCTGGCAATGCTCAAGCTTCCTCCTCTACTAATCGCTTGATTATGTTTGATAACACCTCCTTTGTGTCTATTGAGGCGGTAAATCGGTATAAGGATCTTCTTCCCCGATATCCTTTTCCATTTCGCCCCTTGGTTGACGCAAATCATTTTCAAGCGGTCATTACCTCTGTTTCGAGGCTTCTCTCCGGTCACCACTTGTCCGCCCTTGCGATCGAACGTGACTGCTTTAACAATCAGTTGTCTAGCACAAAAGCAGTTCACGAGTTCTATGCAAACCTGCGTTGGAACTACGATACGCTCGTTTCCCCACCAAATACCGAAATAGTTCTTACCTCGATGATCGCCGGTCGACGTTTTCAACTCTCCGAGGAAACTTTCAATTACTATCTTGCCGGAGACGAAGAAAAAAACACTTGGCGTAAGGACTATGGCAAGTATTTCGATCTTCTTGACCCAGAAAGTTTCTATAAACATCATGAATTGATACTACCGGACATTCATCGGTTTTTAAAGAAACCCGACGTGGCCTACAAGAAGCGGTCAACCCTGTCCTCATCCTCTCTTGACCTTCAGAGGCGCATCTTGGCCCTGGTGATTAACTGTAATGTCCATCCCAAGCGAAATCAAACGGACATTGCGAAAAACACCGCGGTCATCATATATTGTTTGCTAAACAATATAGGTGTCAAATGGGCTAGATATATCTTGCACCACATGACCGGTTTTGACATCGTCAAGAACACCAAGGGCACCCACCCCCTACCCAGCCCTGATCTGTGGTCTTTTCCAGTTCGCCACAGATAAATCACTCTTTTCTGACTTCCATTACCCGGTTGCTAGAAAAGGAGTGTGCATTAGTGAAACCACCCTTCAGAAGGTTGTCCCTATCTTTACCCCTGCCCCTGGTGCTTCTGCCTCCGGCTCTACCTCTGCTTCTGGTGTACCTCCCTCCTCCACCCATGCTCCACCTCCACAGCCACATCCCCACCCTAGCCGTGCGTCGTTCCGTGCATCAAATGAAACCCTTCTGGGATATATGATGCATGAACAGGCGTACAACCGTCAGGTTCAGGACCACCTCCACCAGGATTTGTGTTCGATCATGTCCACCATGAACCTATCATGTGCTTCACCCTACCCTGTCTACCAGTCATACCCAGGTAGTACCTATGCTTCTTATGCATATGAGCATTACTTCCCTGCTCCACCACCATATGTTGTCGAGCCTTCCGCTGCCGCTCCACCTCAGTATGTTGCTGGTAGTTCCGCTCCTGCATACCTGCCATTACCTGTTGGCCCCCTGGCCACTCTGCTCGCCTCCTTGGGTGACTCTGCTCCGTCCTTCCCGCAGGCCAAGGAGCTTCTTGCTCTTGGTATGTCGTGGGCCGAGCAGAATGCCCGTTGGCCCGGTCGCTCTTTTGGTCCTGATGATGAGGAGATGCCCGACCAGGATGAGGATGCAGATGAGGATGCTGATGCTGATGATGGTGATGGTGAGGATGCTTCTGACGAGGATGGTGATGATGGTACTGGATCTGCTGCTGGAACAGCTACTCCGCCTTCAGACAGAGATGAGGACTACCACCCTGGCGAGGACGACGAGGATGCAGTTGATATAGATAGCTTAGATGTCTAGGAGGTTTCTTAGATTATAGTCTAGCATGTCTATCATATACATCTTTCTAGACTCTTTTGTATAAGCAACATCCTGGCACATTATTCTGAGCTGTACTATTTTCTTATTTTCTGTTTTCTCACTTTATGGTTGTAGTTGCTGCTTATGAGGACATCTTTCTGAGTTGTAATATCATTCCTATGCCCTTTGGCTATTTTTTTCTGTGTTATCTTATGCTTGGTGCTTTTTGAGCTATATTTTGATTCTGACTTGGATTGTATGTTTTCCTCTGTGGTTGTATGCTATATGCTTTTACTATGTTGCTTATTACTTTGCATATATGTTGTGGTTGAGTCTTAAAGAAGACCTAGTGTTTGCTCTTCTACCCCCTACCTTTTTGATAATGTCAAAAGGGGGAGAAATATCTCATGGTTCGAGACTCAAATCATATTATTTCTTGTTGTTATACTATTGCTTTCTTGCCTAAGTGATCCTTTTCTTGTTAATTTGTTGTTGATCATGTGACATGCAAAGGATTACATATTACACGTTTTTTTTTGTTTTGCCATGTATAGAAAACCTAACATGCAAGTGAGAGGAAGCATAGTTTGAGGGGGAGCAATTCAAATTGTTCTTATCATGAATCCCCCTAATTCACAAGGCAAAGGTATAACTTTCTTATCATTTTCAATATATTTGAGGAATGGTTTGTCATTGTCAAAAAGGGGGAGAATGTTGACCTAGAGGTTATACATTACCTATATTTTGATAATGACATAACCATTCCATTCATATGTATCTAATATGTGCGTTTAAGATTGTTTGCAGGCATTAGGTACGTGAAAAGGATCATATATACAAATCCCTAGAATGGGCCAAGTGCAAGCCAAAATGGCTACAAGTGTGCATTTTAGGATTTCTATGTAAACTACCTTAGAACATCAATGTAATCACTTGTAATGATGAATTGGCTTGTAACTTAGAAGAGAAAAATGTTTGGGACAAAATTCACCAAGTGCTAATCACTTTTATTGCAAATTAGAAAATCAATTACATGCACTTGGTCGATCGAGTTTCCCTAGCCTGAAACTCGACCGATCATCCTTGGTCGATTTTCTGAAGATTGCATCGGTCGAGTTGTGCACTCACAGAACTCGACCGATCGGGTAGCAGGCCATTTCCAGTTGAAATGGTCGGTCGAATTTCCTCAGGACAAACTCGACCGATCATTTGAATATCAGTTTGCCTCTTACTTGATCGGTCGAGTTACCCCCATTGAAACTCGACCGATTGTACTGTACGAAGTTTGTAGAAAAAGTAATATGACCGTTGGTGAATTGTTTTGGGCAACAATAGAGTCGTTTTCTTGAACAAAAAAATGACTACTTTTGCATCCAAGTGTCCCACAACTTGAAGGGCAACCCTCAACTATAAATAGATCCCCTTGGAGTTCATTCCAAGCTGCTCTTCCATTGCAAACTTGGTTCTAGCTTAGTTGAGAGTGTTCCAAGCCCTTGAGCCCCTTTCTCTCTCTACCTTCAAGATAAATTCGTGAGTTAAGAGTGAGTTAGGTCCCTGTGTATGAGATCTATCCCTTGTATTATGTACAACTCTCCTTTCTCTCTTCCTACCTCCAAATCCCTTTGAAGATTGATTGAAGCTACTTCTCCAAGTGAAAGAGGAGTTGTTGTTGTTCTTCTCTGAGTGAAGGGGAAGATGTGTTACTGATCTTCAAGAGTGAAGATAGCTCATTGCTCCAGGTCCCTTGGTGAAGGGAAAACGTGGAGAAGCTCTCCAAGTGAAGGAGAGGTGCAAGGCAAAGCTCAAGTGAGATAGGTAAATCCTGCAAGGCTGAAGACAAAGGTAAGATTGGGTAAGTCCTTTGAAGAAGGCTGAAGAATCTTGCTTTGTGGGTAAGTCCTTGGATAGGTAGAAGATCTTATCTTGAGAAATTAAGTCCTTGGTTGTGTGGCTTATGTATCTTGTAATCTTATTGTGATATATAAGAGAACCAAGTTGCAAATCCTAGAGTCTAACCAACTCTAGGTAGTGGACTGACATCACTCCTAAGTTTAGGATGTGGAACCACTCTAACCACCTGTCCAAGTGCTTGTTATTCATTGTCTCTTATCCTTGCTTTGAATGCTAGTTTAGGACATCAAATTGCAACTTAATTTAGTTTCTGTACTAAGTTTAAATTGGTGGTCTAATTGATTTTGTGAAGTGTGTGTAGCTCTATTCACCCCCCTCTAGAGCCCATTGATCCAACAGGGTTCGGCCAACTATTCTCCCTCACAACTAGAGAATAGTCGACCGATTCCCCTTCTTCTATCCCTAAGATCTCATCCACAACCCTTACCTTCCCTATCCTAGCCCTTTCCTGACCTAGATAGGCTGATCCAGACCTTTCCTTTTTCTCTTTCTTGGTGTTTGGATGGTTTTGACAGCTTGCTTTGTGCGTTTGCTCTCTTCTTCTCTTTCTTTTCGCCTCCATGACTTCTCATAGAAGAAAGAGACCCGCCCCTAGAAATGCTCCATCATCTTCTTTGTTTTCTCGCTTGGTTTCCTTTGATGAAACCTCTTTTGTCTCAATAGAAGCTGTAAATAGGTATAAGGACCTTCTTCCTAGGAGTCCTTTTCCATTTAGAGCTTTGTTTGAGCCTAGCCCTAGGCGTCAAGCCGTCATCGACCAAGTAGTGAAGTTGCTAGTTGTTCATCACCTATCAGCCATGGCTATCGAATGGGACTGCTTTCATAATTCTATGACAAGCACAAAAGTAGTTCACGAATTCTACGCTAACTTAATGTTGGAATTACGACACCCTTGTACCCTCACCAAATACTCAAGTGATCCTTACATCTATGATCACCGGGAAGAGATTTCAAATCTCTAAAGATATCCTGAATATGTTCTTCTCAAGAGATGAGGAGAATGACACCTGGCGTAAGGATTATGGGGAGTATTTTGACCTCTTGGATCATGAGGGTTTCTACAAGCAGAATGAGATCACTCTTCCGGATATCCATCGCTACCTGAAGAAATCGATGTTCCTTAAGAAAAAGAGCACCCTACCCTCCTCCTTCCTTGATCTCAGAAAGCATATATTATCCTTAGTGGTCAGCTACAACATCCATCCAAAGAAAAATCAAACGGATATTATAGAGAACACTACGGTCATAATGTATTGTATTCTTGAGAATATCAGAGTCAAATGGTCAAGATACATTCTCCACCACATGACCTATTTTGAATATGGTAAGAACACCTGAGGCACCCATCCACTGTATCCAGCCCTGATTTGTGGTTTGTTTCAATTTGCCACTGAGAAATCACTCTTTTCTGACTATCATTACAGGCTTTCCAGGAAGGGCGTATGTATTAGTGAGACTACAATTCAAAAGTCCATGTCTGTCTTTGCCTTCACCACACTCGGTGCTTCACCCTCAACCTCTGCCTCTGCAACCCCTGCCTCCACCTCTACCCAATCTCCTCCTCCTCAGCCACCTCGACCTAGTCATGTCTCATTTTGTGTATCCAATGAAACCCTAATGGGATACATGATGCACCAACATGCATACAACCTCTAGGTCCAGGAGCACCTGCACCATGATTTATGTTCAATCATGTCAAACATGAACATATCCTGTGCACACCCATATCCCACCTACTACCCTTTTCCCAGTAGTGATTATGCTTCCTATGCATATCATCATTACTACCCTACCCCCAAGCCTTCTGCTGCTGCTCCCACACCCTCTATTGATGGTGGTTCTGCTCCCATCTACCTGTCGTTACCTGCTAGCCCCTTGGCCACTATGCAAGCCAGTCTTGGTGACTCTGCTCCCTCCTTCCCTCTGGTCGATGAGCTCTATTCTCTTGGTATGACTTGGGATGAGTAGAATGCTCGTTGGCCCGGTCGTGGTTTTGGTCCTCCTGATGATGAGGAGATGCCTGACCAGGATGATGCTGAGATTGTTGATGCTGACAACAATGATGGTGATGGTGAGGATGCTTCTGATGATGGTGATGGCTCTGGTGGTGATTTCGGTGATGAAGCCACTACTACTGTTGCACCTTCAGATGGAGACGAGGACTACGCGCCTGGAGCTGATAATGATGATGATGATGTGGACATAGATAGTCTAGATGTCTAGTTGTTTCTTGGTTTTTAGTCTAGTTTGCTGATCATATATGTCTTTGTAGGCTATTTTGTATTAGAAACATCTGGGCACATTATCTTAGATGTACTATTTTTCTCTTCAGTTTTCATCGCTTCTTGCTTGTAGTTGCTTTTATGAGAACATGTCTCTGAGTTGTAATCTATGTTATGTGCACTCTTTCTCTTTGATCAGATATATCCTATGAGTTGGTTCCGTCTTTCACCATATTTTTTATTATGACTTAGTGTGTGTGTTTCTTTCGTCTCTGGTTGATATATGATATGAGATTGCATGTATGATTATCTGCTTGATTGTGTTTGGAGAAGACCTGATTATATGCTCTTCTACCCCTCACTTTTTGATAATGTCAAAAGGGGGAGAGAACTTCAATGTCTTGAAACTCAATCATATTGTTATTCTTTGTCATACTATTGCTTATTGCTTATGAGATCCTTTTCTTGTTCATTATATGCTTTATAATGTGACTTGCAAAGGACCATATAGTACATGTATGCTATAATTGCTTTGTGTAGATAGATTAACTATGCAGGTTAAAGTAAGCATAGATTGAGGGGGAGCAATTCACATTGTTCAAATCTTGAATTCCCCTAATTCACAAGGCAAAGGTATAATTTCTATATCCTTTTCAATATGTTTGAGGAATGGTTTGTCATTGTCAAAAAGGGGAAGAATGTTGACCTAGAGGTTATACATTGTCCATATTTTGATAATGACTTAACCATTCCATTCATATGTATCTAATATGTGTATTCAAGATTGATTTAAAGTGTTAGGTACATGAAAAGGATCAAATTACACAAGCCCTAGCTTGTCAAAGTTCAAGTTAAATGCATGCAAGTGTGCCAATTAGGAAATCCATGTAAATGACCTTAGAAGAATATTGTAATCACTTGCATTGATTATATGACTTGTAACTAAGATGAGAAAATTATGTGGGACACTTAGAACCAAGTATTAATCACTTTTTAAACAAAAATTGATCACAGGATGTTGATCGGTCGAGTTACAATCTCGACCGATCTACTGGATCCATTTTCTGGAGAGTGCATTGGTAGAGTTGTGCATTCACAGAACTCCACCGATCGAGTTACTGATCAAATGCAACTTTTATTGGTCAGTCGAGTTTCCTCAGGACAAACTCGATCGATGGTTTGAAAATTGGGTTTGTCTTTTACCTGATCGGTCGAGTTACCTTTATTGAATCTCGACGGAATGTACTGTACGGAAAATACAAAAAAAGTGATTCTAACCATTGGTGACTTGTTTGGATGAAAATAGATCCGTTGCCTTGTGCAAAAACAGCTATAATTCGACCCTAAGTGTTCCCCAACTCAAAGGAGCACCCCCATCTATAAATAGGACCACTTAGAGTTCATTCTGAGGTTGCTAATTCCATATATGCTTGGTTCTTGCTTAGTTGAGAGTGTTGCACCCCTTTGAGCCCCTTTCTCTCTCTACCTTCAAGTCAAATTCGTGAGTATGAGTGAGTTAGGATCTATTGTAAGAAAGCTACCCCTTGTATCCATGTAAAGCTCTCCACCTCCATCTTCCTACCCCCTTTCCTTATTGAAGAAAAGGCTTGAAGATATTCTCCGAGTGAAGGATAAGGAGTTGTTGTTCTTGAAGGTTGAAGAAAGCATGGTGATCCAAATCTCCGAGTGAAGGAGATAGGCAAGCCGGACGTTCAAGAAGGATAGGTAATTCCTTGAAGGCCAAAGACTTGAAGATGGAGTGGGTAAGTCCTTGTTGAAGGCTGAAGACTCCCTGGTTCAAGTGGGTAAGTTCCTTCGGTAGGTTGAAGATCCTTGCTTGAGGTATTAAGTCCTTGGATGAATGTGGTTTTGATCTTGTAATCTTATGAATGAATATAAGAGCATCAAGATTGCAAAGTCCTAGAGATTAACCACCTCTAGGTAGTGGACTGGCTCACTTCTAGTTTGAAGTATGGAACCACTCTAAACCACTTTGTCCAAGTACATGTTATCCTTGTCTCTCACCCTTGCTATGCTTGTTAGTTAGGACCTCAAATTGGTTGTATGCTTAAGCTTTTGCACATAATATAATTTGAAGGTCTAATCTATTTTGTGAGCTTTGTGAAGCTCTATTCACCCCCCTAGAGCCCTTGATCCAACAACATAATCATGACCTCATACAGTCAAATCTTATATCTTATCATGTATTTAATTCTTAGAGCTTAATTATTCTAAGAAATCTTATTAACATATCTCTACACAAGGTCTTAGGCACATTAAGGATATAGCCATGGGAATAAAAACTCTTACTTGCATGTCATATCTTAACATTATTCCTAATAACTTTTCCATTTTATCATGGTGCTCTAGGTCAGGTTAACCCAAGGTATTAATAGTGACCACTCTCTTATGAGATTGTTCTTATCCCCAAGAACATTGGATCAAACATTTGTCAAGCAACTATTATTGGCTCCATCTCTTGTGGAAATAATTTAAAATTCAACTCTATAGTGTCATTGATTCATACAACCATATTATGTATCACCATATGCTTTAGAAATCCTCATGTATACCCTAAAGACTTCTAGTCACATTTAGCAATCATCATACATTAATCT
Source organism: Alisma plantago-aquatica (assembly GCA_963693085.1). NCBI lineage: Eukaryota > Viridiplantae > Streptophyta > Magnoliopsida > Alismatales > Alismataceae > Alisma > Alisma plantago-aquatica. The sequence continues at coordinate 599,903,536 of OY856409.1, read as the reverse complement.
TAAACTCGATTCATAACATCAATTTTATTATCCTCAAGTATTATCCTAAACAATCATCATTATTAGACTTGTGACTAAAATGCTTCGTTGGGATGGCAGTCCTAAGGACATCAAGAGTTCTCTAATTCTCATCAAGCATATAAGGAAAAAGACCTCATCTCCCTCCACTCATTATTCCATTTTAAAGCCAAGCCACTAATCTATTTCAAAACAGCTTGCTTTGGTAGGCATTCTAGGGTTCTAATAGATCTACAATTAGGTTTAAGTGACCATTTCAAACTTCTTATGTCAATATGTTTTTGTCACCTCTTGATGCATATCGACTGGTCATACATCTTAAAGTGCCAAGCCTTATCATATTTATCTCACCTGACAGTACATATGCCCCATACCATGGGCATTAGAAAGAGCGTGACATCCATAATAAGTATATAATTATGCATATAACATTTACTCTACAAAATCTCATAAGATTGTATCCCATGCCACAAACATTTATGAAAAAGAGAGGGAATGACAAGTACAAATTCAAATTTAACACAAAAGTCTAAAGCATTTAGACACTAACCCTAATACATATCTCAACTTCTACAAGCAGACTAAACCTCTGACCTTGATTCTAATATCTTTCACTCATTTCTTCTACAACTAGGATTACTAACTATGTTTTCTAAATATGTCCAGTCTCACTTGGTTTCTAATGGGCAATCTAAACTAAGAATATGAGACTTTTCCTGATGGCAGTCTACATTATTTCTCTGATACCATATTGTAACACCCCAAATTCCATCACATGAGCGGAAGCCAAATATATTTTTTCCAACTGGGGAGTGTTACTAACATGATATGCATTATAATAATGATAGAAAGGAACCATTATAGACTGCATATGAAAATGCCTTCTCAAAATTTTTAGGAAAAGAAACATAGTTACATCAAACAGTATAAAAAGCTTATATACATGATGTTAAAACTTGTACTATGTCTTAATGTCTCAAAATGTGTAGATGGTTCCCCACCAAGCAAGATTATTGAAGTTGTAGACGAATCCTCTATCCTGACCTCTCTTCCTGAAGATGAGTACCTACAAACATCTTGTCCCCAACCATACAGAAAGGGAAACCTACGTTAGAGTAAGTGGCATGCATTTCTAATAAGATAATCATGGATATACTATAACTAAAAGTTGAACTAATATCTAAAAGTTGTAAACTTATACGGAATTGATGCGTCTTTTATTTATGTCTTTTATCTGTTTGTGGCCACCATTACATGTTAAGTCCTCCTCTATAATACTGAAGTGTCCTCTATGGTGCAAAGCACCTTTTTTTGGCACAACGTACCCTCTGTTGACACCAAAGTATCCTCTAGGGAGCAACACACCCTCTGTTAGCACAACGTGCCCTCTGTGACACCTGAAGTGTCTGGGCAGTGTGCCCTCTGAATCATCTAAGGACTCTGTGATGAGGACATATCCTATAATGCATAAGTAATGTTCTAATGTCATTTTCTATACATGTTCTTAATTTCTTATCTTTGAATCTTTATCTCTTATCTCTGAATCTTAATCTTTTATCTCTCAATCTATTTTTAATTTATTATCTTTTAATCTTAATTTAAAATCTCTAAATCTGTATCTCTAATATTTAATTCTAAACTAAATCTAATTCTAGATCTAAAATCTAATAATGTTATTACCTAATAAATCTTAATCTAAAGCTCTATTTCAACATGCAAACCTGACATAATTCTGATATATGATATTTAACAACTGACTTTAAATGCTTAAGAAAATAAACTAAAATAAGCATAAAAAGTACTATAAATATCAAATACTTGAAATATGATAATCTGTCAACATAACTTAAACTAAATAAAAATCCAATTTCTCAAGGCATGATAGGATATGAACTATTGAAGTTTGAAAGTAACTTATTCTCTAATTACTTTATAGGGATGTGTAGGATGAATCAAAATATTAATGAAATTCAATGGACATGGCCCACTTACTAGTTTGAGGTGATCCTTAACATAATCTGCATTCCTTGATTCAAAACATATCTACCTGGACATCACAACATTCTATAAGTTCATCTTCATTTCCCTTTTCCATTCTTAAGTCTCAAGACTCATCACCCTGACCTCCTAAACTAAATTTGGGTTCTTATTTAGACTAAATGTAACTCTGATTTGAAATCACCATAAAATCTTGACGTTGAAATTACATCAAAACTCTTATTGTATAATTCCTATAATCTTTATACTCAAATAACCCCAAACATTGTCTTATGCACTAATCTAAGCATGTACATCATATAATGAGAATAGATCCCAAACATAATCGCATATACTAATCTTACTGACTCAATTACTATATATGAAGGAAATAATTACAAATCGTGTTCTAGAAAAAATATGCATACCTATCTCATAACAATAACAATAAACATCAATTATATCGCCTTAATGACCACCTAAGACTCGAAATTAAATGTTAATATAATAATACCTAAAACTCCAATCAAACTTTAGCAATAGTAATCAATTAATGTATTAAGGTCCTACAAAAATATCATGTCTTTGCAAGTTCAAATCATGGGTGAAATATAAAAAATACCCTTATTAGGGTTTCAATAAAAAATCAATATAAAACTTCAAATCAGAATGATCAAGCTTCATAATCATGTATATCATATAAAAATATACTTATTGTAAAATATTCATTAATTTCCAAATTCATTTACAATTTTTATTTCCAAACACATTGAAATCATATATACTTTAGAAATTGGCTTGTAATAATTATTAAATGTTCAAAAAACGATGTGGGTATATTTTCATAAGATGATATACATCATGATCTTTTTGTAGGTAGCTTATTTGATAAAATCTGAGTTCCCAATCCGAAGATATGAATTTTAGAAATTTACCTAACCTTGACCAATCTCAGTCATCAAGATTTGATCCAGTAACCATCGTCTCACGCACACAACAAACTTAGTGTATGCACCCAAAACTGAGCACTAATGCACCTATAATCTCTGGTGAGGTTGATCTCACTTCTCTAACCACAAACTCATGAGATGAGTGCTTCCCTAACTCCTTTCCGGTCACCATTCCATGGGTGACACCTTCTTTGTGCCTTGGGTGGATGAGGTTGAAGATCGCCAAATAACAGCCATGTTTCTGCCACCGCCCCTCTAGGCCTTCTACTCCTTCTTCAGTCTTCCTCTATTCTTCTCTGATTTGTGACAAACCCTAGATCTGGGCGCGTGAGGCCCTATGCTTGGGATCCATGAGGCTTTTATAGCATCTGCTTCCTCAGATCTCGAGCGAGGTCCTCTCTTTCAGAGGTCTCTGCTCTGGCTCTATTGTGCGGGCATCATTCTCAAGTCCAGCGCGGACTAGAGTCGCCACCCCTTTTTTATTTTTATTATCTTTTGCATAAAAGTTCAAATCAAATAAATATTTGTATAGAACACATTACAACTCTATTTGATCCCAAACATTGGAGTTAGCAATATGTTTCCATTGTCTTTCATTGAGCAAGAGAATAGGTCAAAACTAGTAGGATAATGATTCCAAATTCATTTTTAGTAAATGTTGGATAATTACAAATTTAATTACCTAGATCACCAGATAATTCAAAATTATATGAAATTTATTCTATAATCTTATAATTTAGTTCTCCATCTAGTAAAAATAATGAGAGTATTTAACATGACTAAGAAATACTAAATCACCAAATTTGTACTCCCAAGGACCCATGTGTGAATCTTAATCGACCTAATTAGGCTTAAGTTTGTTTCTGGGGAACATGGCCCATTCCATGGTATTTTAAAGGGTCCATAGGCTTAATCCTATACTAGATTACAAAAATTAAAGTTTCAATTGAAAATTTTTCCCAATTGAAGATTCCTTATGATACATTTGATCAATATTACATTTCTTTCTAAATATTAAGATCATAACTAGGTCCATGGTATGAACCATCAACTAGTCAACACCTTTCCTTCATTATTCTACTTTGTATCACATTCCCAAACATTGAGGATATTACCAAAATCATCACAAATGTACCAAAGACACCCTCTACATTCTTTTTACTTTAAATTCAAATATCATGAAAATTGGATGGAACCTTATTGTAACCAAAAATCTATCATATATTGAATTCATCAATAACTTAATCATCTACTTAATGGGTTCCAAAATTAGGGATGTGATAGAGCTCTAGGACAACATTTATGGAATTTTTCCCTTCAAGGAACTTTTGCAAAGTCTCTCTAAGTCTATGACTATCATCACTAAGAGTAATGATCGCATAAGAAAGACTAGCAAGTTCATCTTGAGCATGTAAAAGGTTGGCCTACAAACATATGGATTTAGTGAAATAAGAGTCCTTTTTAAGAGTAATACTAGTTACTTCATTTCTAGGCAAGATAGGTCTATATTCAAGATCATTAACTTTAGCAAGAAGTCTAGCATTTTCAGTTCTAATCATAGTAAGCTCATTAAGAAATATTCTATTTTCATCCTTAATACCATCACATATATGTCTAAGATCATTAAACTTGGTGACAAGCTTATCATTTTCAATTTTAATCAAAACAAGCTCATCAAGGCAAGTTTGGTGTTCATATTTGAGACTATTGATGTTCTTAAGATAAATACCATTTTCTACCTAAATGCCATTATATTGCAATTCAAGTTCAAGATATTGTTCTTGCAAAGAATCTATGCTATCATGATGGACTTTTTCATTTTGATCAAAAATCTCAATTTAAGCATATAGATTACCAATGCTTTTTTATAATCTCTTCTTCTTCGATTTGCATTTAGAGTAAGAAGAGTAGGAAACATTAATTATATTAATGAGAACATATTTAAATAGTTCATTCAAGACTACCTCACATACATCTTCACTAGCTGAGGCCATGAGAGCAAGGTGACACTCTCCTTCATTAGAGCTGGAATCACTTGAGAAAGACTCTCCCAAGCAGCACGGGAAACATCCTTACCTCTTCTTTCCTTCTTCTACCTCTTTTTGAAATTTCTTTCCTTGTTGTAGTCCTCCTTATTCTTAGAGTTTCTCTTGTAGTAGGACTTCTTTTCCTTGGGGTAATCATTATGTAGTGTCCCTTTTGACCACACTCATATCATCTACGAGTAGAGGACGAGGAGGGATTTCCCTTGAAGTGTTTCCCCTTGGAGTATTTGGCTTCATGATCATTAGGGGCTTCATCTTCACTAGTGGTAGGAGTAGGATATCAAGCAAGTTTTTGTTGAAGAACAATGACCTCCACTTGAGCTATTAGTACTGCATCCTTGATCTTTTTGGATTCCTTCTCTTCTAGCTTGTCTTCTTCTTCTTACTTGTCAAGCCTCATTTCAAAGTCTTGGATATTCCCAATGATCTCTTAGGTAGCAATGTCACCAAGTCTTCTTGTTTATTCAATGGAAGTCACTTTGGATTGCTCTTAGGGAGAGATCTAAGAATCTTGGACTTGACCTTCCCTTGGTCCATGGGTTGTCCCAAAGATGCGAGCCCATTCACAACAGTATTGAGCCTAGCATACATTTCAAAAATTCTCTCTTTCCTTCCCATCTATAAGTTCTCAAGCAAGCCATTGAACATGTATACCTTTGACTCCTTGACTTGCTTGGTGCCTTCATAGTTAAAACAATTCTTATCCCATATCTCATGGGATGTATCCTAAGTGGAGATCTGGTTGAATTTGGTGGGTGTGAGGGCTGAGTAGATAATGTTTATTGCATTGGCATTGAGCTAAGCCTTCTTGGTTGCAACTTGTCCAAGTAGCCATGTCTCCCTCTGGGGTCTTGTATGGGGAAGCAATCTCCACATGTCATAGCTCATCCCTTGAATGTAGAATTGCATCCTTCTCCTCCAATAGATGTAGTTGGTTCCGTCAAATATGGGGGTAGGCATGGAGAATCCTACTTCTATGTTGAGGGACCCCAACAAATTCTCACCCATATTCTTGTCTCGTAAGAGCACTTGTTTCGAGAAGACCTACTCTGATCCACTTTTTGGATCAATGGTCTCTAGAGGGGGGTTGAATAGATCTAAAATGGTTAAACTAAATCCATTAGACCTTTAAATTATATCAAGAGATATGGTTGCAAATATATAATATGAGTGCAACTAAACATACATAACAAGGATGAGAGTGATTGAATAAGATCAAGAACACAAGCTATGTATAGTGGTTCCAAACTCCAAACAAGTAGAGTGTACATCCACTACCTAGAGAGGTCAACCTCTAGGATTTTGCAACCATTGCACACTTCTTATATTCCATTATAAGAGATACAATATGACATTCCTTTTCTAGAGCAAGGATAACCAACCTTTATTTTAAGGATCAAAGGATCCAATAACCTTACAGGGACTTACATATCCTAGAGCAAGAGTCTTCTACCTCTACAAGGGCTTACCCACTTTTGAAATGAGCTAGACACCTTCACCAAGGAGATCTCCTCTTGCAACAAGTTTCCACCTAGAAGGAATTACCCATTCTTCTCTTGAATCTTCAGCCTTCAACTTCAATTTCATCAAAGAGAAGGTTTCACCATCTTTTCTTGAGAGAAAGGGATTGGGAAAAGGAAGTTGAGAGCTTCACAACGACTACAATGAAGCAGCTCTCTCACAAATAACCTATCTCACTCAGATTGATGTTGATATGTAATAAGCAAGAGAGAGAAAGGGAATCTTAGTAGACTAAACCATTCAACTATAGAATAGGAGCATAATAAGCAAACTTGGAATGAAGTCCAAGAGCACCTATTTATAGTTGAGGATGTCTACTAGCCAATATATGTACTTGGGAACAAATTCTAGTCGTTTGGGTGTTGCAAAGGATCTATTTTCAATTTTTTCAACACACCAACGACTAGAAACACCTTTTATGCACATTACGTACAGTGCAGTCAGTCAAGTTTTAATAAAGGTAACTCGGCCGATAGCACTATGTAACAAAGCAAATTTAAGTTGTTGGCCAAGTTTATCCTGTATGAAACTCAACCGATGGCTTAAATTTGATTTTTCTATGTAGGTGTGTTGGTCATGTTTGTCCTGGGAGAACTTGGCTAACCCTGGAAGTTCCCAAGATCCACCCTAGGTGTCGCTCGAGTTACATGTGAGTGAAACTTAGTCGACAAAAGTGCTTGTGATGAATGTTGGAAATTGCTATAAACGTGCTTAAATATTCACTTTAAGTGCATTTTATATTTTTCTCATCTTAGTTACAAATCATAGCATCAATACAAATGATTTACAAAATTGTCCTAGGTGTTTTAGGGTGTTTTCTACAAAAGTGCATTTGCATTGTTTTTGGCTTGTATTTGCTCAAGCCAGGGCTTGATTGAATTCATCCGTTTTACCTAATTATTGAAATGAATCTCAAATAGACACTCTAGATACATATGAAAGGAATGGTTAAGTCATCATCAAAATATCAACAATGTATAGTTGTTAGGACAACATTTTGTTCGAGAGATATATATTCAAAATATCTCTTTATAAGCTTTTCCCATGTTAATTTAGGCATTCCCCTTCTTCTATTAATTGTAGTGTTGCTTTGTATAGGCACAATAGTTGATTTGTGTTGCACATGTTCATACTATATGTGTCAGTCCTCGCACAACTTGTCCTCAATGCCAATCACCCCCACTTTATTCTTGATATAGTCATTTCTCAAGCGATCTTTTCTTGTGTTCCCACACATCCATCTCAACATACGCATTTCAACCACATTCATATTATTGATACTTGTTTCTTCACCGCCCAACATTCACTCCCATAGAGCACGGCTCGTTGTATAGTTGTTCTATAAGCTTGCTTTTTAATCTGAGAGGGATCTTTCAATCACATAATACTCTAGTTGCACTCCTCCATTTCAACCATCTTGCAATGATCATGTGACAAATGAAATTTTTGTACATCCCTGTCTGTTTGCATAATAGAAGCCCAAAAAACATATCATATTTTGGTATATCTAATCCATCCAACTTGGCTCCACCATTCAGACTGCAAGATCGGCTAAAATTGCAACACATATACTCAATTTTGCTCCTAATAATCATCAATCCATTTGATTCCAATGCCTTTATCAAAAGTTCAACTTTGTCATTCAATCCATCTTTAGTTTCATAAATCAATACAATATCATCAACAAATAACATACACCAAGGAATATCATCATGAACATTCTTTGTCAACTCATCCATAACAAGAACGAATAGATATGGGCTAAGTGTGGATCCTTGGTGTACCCCAATCGTGATAGGAAATGTTGGTGTTTCTCCTCTAGGAGTCTTCCCACTTACAATAGAGCTATCATACATGTTTTATTCAAGTTAATGTATTGAATTGGCACACTCTTGTTCTTCAAAATCATCTACAACACTTCATTGGATTCTCGACCATAAGCCTTCTAAAAATCAAGAAAAACCATATGAATATCTCTTTTTCTTTCTCTATGCTTTTCCATAAGCCTACTTATCATAAAAATAGCATCTATTGTTGATCTTCCAAGAATGAAACCAAATTGGTTGTTTGATATATGTGTTATATATCTTAGCCTCTGCTCAATAATCCTCTCCCAAAGCTTCATTATATGACTCATCAAGTTGATACCTTTGTCGTGTGTGTAGCTCTAAACATCACCTTTGTTCTTTTAGATGGGGACTATATTACTATCTCTCCATTCATCATGCATCTTCTTGGTCTTCATGATCATGTTAAAGAAATAAGTTAACCACATAACTCCTTCACCCCCCGCATACTCTTCCATACATTAATGGGGATACCGTCTGGTCTGCATTCCTTTCTCATTTTTGTCTTTTTGAAAACATCCTTGACCTCAAATAGTGAATCTTGTCGTATGTAAATGATATATCTTGTATTCATGTCACACAAGTCTCTAACATTATTTACAAAATCTCTATTGAAAAGCTTATGGAAGTAATTTCTACAGTGGTTCTTGGTTCCCCATAATGGAAGAAAATTGATTTAATTTACCCTAATTTTTTTAATAAATAAAGAATCTAATACTTGGGCTTAGTACCGATGGTATGAATCCATAGGGCACATCAGCCAACATATCACTTGTCCTGTTATGGTTGTTATATACAATCTTCCTCTCCGATGGTGTATGAAAAATAAGTATGTTACACCCTCCTTGTTGATACCCCAAACAACATGGCAATGATATTAGGGGTGGCAATTGGGTTCGGGTTGAGAGGGTTTTATTTTGGGTCATTTCGGGTCAACACTTTTTTTCTAGATTCTAAACTTGTAAAAGATGGATTTTCGGGTCAAAACCCATCACCCTAACCCGACCCACAAATAATTTTGGGTTTATTGGGTCTGACTTGTAAATCCAAATACTAAGAGAATGATTTAAAAAAGACCATGATATGTTTAATCATTGATAATTTCCAAGCATAATCAATAAATTTCATTGTGTAAAACTTATATGATTGAGAAACACATTAAGCTTATTGTAGTTTGTTTAAGAGTTTTAATTACAAATTAATTATATAATTTGTATAATAAATCATACAAATGAATATAAAACACGTATAATTTTCAAAATAAACTTCATAACATATGGATTAGTAATTTAATAGGCCACTAGATGTCTTAAACTATATCATTTGTAATTTGATTTGAATATATAATTGTGAATTTCGAGTTAATCAAGTCAATTCGGGTCTAAAGTCCAAACTCAGGCCCGACCCCAAATTATTTTTTGGTTATTTGGGTTTGAGTCAATTTTGGACTGGGTCGAAAAACCTTAGACCCTAACCCGCTCAAAAATTTCACGTTCTGGTCGGGTCTTATTTTTCCAGCCCTAAATGATATAGATGGTTTCATTGAACCTCTAATTGATGATGTAAAGAAACTCTAGGAAGAAGGTGTGATGACCTATGATCTTTGTGTAGAGAGACATTTTGTTTGCATTCAATGTTATTTTGCACTATTAGTTACTTTCCAACATATGAGAATTTTTCTGGATACAACATAAAAGGATCCAAAGCATGCCCAATATGTGTGTGGAACACCGATTCAATATGACTAAAATATGGTGACAAGACTATATATATGTTGGTCATTGAAGGCTTCTTCATAAAGTGCATCTTTACCTAGTTTTCACAAAGCATTCAATGGTCCAACTAAGGAACAGAGTGCCCCTAAACCTATATTTGGGGAGGATGTTTATGAAAGAGTAAAGACTTTGTCAATGCATTTGGTAAGAGATCACAATGTACTATTTCCCCACATAGTGACAAATCTTTATTCAAGAAGAGCTTAATATTCTCATATCTTCCTTATTGGAGTTCTTTAGCAATTATGCACTATATCAATGTTGTGCATGTTGAGAAAAATATTTGTAATAGCATCATTGGCACTCTGTTGAATATACCTAATAAGATTAAAGATGACATCAGATCTAGAATGGACTTACATGAAATGGGTATAAGGAAAGAATTAACAAGAGAAGTTAGCAGTGATCAAAAACATATTTACCTCTTGATTGTTACATGTTGTCTAGACATGATAAGAGAACTTTTTGCCAGTGCTTTCTTAATGTTAAGGTACCACAAGGATACTCTTCCAATATCCATAGATTAGTATCAGTGAAGGAACTAAAGTTGTTAGGTCTAGGATCTCATCATTGTCACACTCTAATACATCAAATATTGCATGTGTGTATTTAATCTATATTTTTGAAGCATATATGGTTTGTAGTCACCATGCTTTGTTTCTTATTCAACTCTCAATGTAGTAAAGTTATTGATCATGAGAATATTCATATGTTGTAAAGCGAATTGGTTGTTTACCTGTTCCATCTTAATATATATTTTCCTACTTCATTCTATTATCATGGTACATCTTATTGTCCATTTCACTAGGGAAGTGAAAATGTTGTGTCTAATTTTCTTGCGTTGGATGTATCCTTTTGAACTGTACATGAGTGTTTTTAAAAGTGACGTTCAAAATCATTATCAGCCTGAAGGGAGTATTATTGAGTTATTTGTGGCTAGGGAGGTTATGGACTTTTTCAATCACTTTTTAAGTTGTAAAGAAGCTCATGTTAGTGAAAAGAATATTGATGGTTATTATGGCAAGGGGCCTTAGGATCACGAAGGAATGTAATTAGTCATGAGCTGTGGGAACAAGCACACTTATCTATTTTACATAACATCAAAGATGTGGGTATTTATGTCACTTACCAATTTTATCAACACAAAATATCCTTAGCCAATTCAATGTGGCTTGCTAGAGAGCATAATAGGATATTTATTTGGTGGTTTGAAGATAAAGTCTTCTGTAAACTATCTTAAATAGTAAATAATGTTGCTAAAATATCAAATAGCTCACTTTTAAACAAAAAATGAATGTTATGTCTTACAAATGATTTGGCATATATGGATTTTCATATTACTCAAAATGTCAAGCTGATAAGAATGTTGTCCAAAGTAGTGAGGTCACTCTTTTAGTGTCTTGATTGTATTTTTCTAATTCTAGCGATAAGAGTCCACGTGAAGCTAAAATGTCATATTACAATGTCATTGAAGACATATGGGAGCTTGACTACATAGATTTTAGAGTTCCCCTCATTAGGTGTAATTGGGTTTATAACAACAAAGGAGTTGTAGTGGATGAACTGGGTTTCACATTAGTGAATTTTGAAAAGATCTGCAAGAAGGGTGAACCATTCATAATGGCATCACTGTCGAAGTAAGTATTCTACATCTATGATCCTGCAAAAAGAAAATGATTTATCATTCTTCATAGGAAAAAGGTAGTTCATAGAAGATCCTATAGAAGAAGAGTACTATAACAAGTACAATGAATCCACTCCATTCTCAGTTGGCTTGTCAAGTGTAAATGATGAAGATAACACTATCTTACAAATGTGTGGAGATCATATAGAAGGAATATTAATGGATCAATAATCAAACCAATACTAGAGGCATGCATTTTACTTTTTAAATGCTAGATGTGCATTTTACATTCTTTATTACAATTATATATGTTTCATATGCTACATATGAATTTTACATTCTTTATCACTTATAGTTTATTCTTTGACTATTTTTAGTATGACATTTTTTAGATAGTGGACGACTATGAGGATGAGCATCATGGAAATGTGTAGCTGAGGATGAGTCTGATGTAAGTTGATTATTTTATTACATAGATGTGAATTTTACATTCTCTATCACAGTCATATAATTTACATTTTCTATCACTTATACATGCTTCATGATAATTTTAGGATGAGTAGCTTGAGGATGTGCACCCTGAGGATCTTATTGGGTTTGCTGAGGAGAAACATGATTGTGCACATAAAACAGACACCACTTTGATGAACAAGTTAGTAACGCAAAGGGGCAAAGGTATAAAGCTGGCCATTGTCTTTGATGAAATAAGAAATCCTATTGGGAAGAATCATAGTTCTATTAGGAAATATTTAGGGTTTTTTGCTTCGAGCAAAGTGGATATAACAATATAATCTTGTCATAAAAGTGATTCTTCCATTAAAGACTTCTTATAGAAGGACATAGGTATGGGATATTCTATTTTGTTTAAGATATTCACAATTCTTATTTTTTGAAATATACCATTAAGTACATGAAATTTTGCAAAGTATTTTTGACCTTGATAAAAAGTTACATCATAAAAAAAGTGATGCAACATTGTGGGAGGATATTGAAGAGTTATAGGACAAATGTGACAAGATAATACATAATGAACAACAACAAGAAGAAGTCTGCCACTAATAAATGGACCTATCTTGATAAGAATGTATGTGAAGCATTTTTTGCTTCAAGACAAACTGATGAATTCAAGGTATTAAGCTCACTTTTAAAACATTTTTGTGATAACTTAGACGAATTCAATGTATTACATAATTAACATATGTTTTGGATTAATCGGGCTTTACATGATGCTCAAAAAGAAAAGAGTGAAAAGAATAAGCATGACCACACGTTGGGTCTAGGTGGCTACGCCTAGTGTTTCCAACAATGAGAGTGAGTATCTTCTTCTAACCAACCTACTCTTGGATCTACTAAGTCTTCTACTACTCTTGCACCTTTACCTTTGTCACGAGGAGTGGATAACTATGAGGACAAACAAGTCTGGAGAAATACCCAAACCCATAAGAGTTGTGGTGGCTACAAAAATGGTAAAATCCAACTATCAGAGCGCTTGTTCATTTTTGACCTTGATTGTTATGTTTTATCGACCAATTATTATTGTTGATTATTAGTGGGAGCTCTAAAAGTAAAGAAAAGAAGGCAAGTTCATCCTTGAGGGCTAAAGGGATGAATTGATGATTACTCTAGGTACTTCATAGAATCTTAGCCGTGTTATATCTACTCATTTGGTAAATGTATAAGATCTTTTTTGTCATATCAGAGAAAAAGCACAAATCAGTCAAGAGAGGTGGATTGTCATAAGAGGAGGTAGATGTCAAGATTGGACATAGTTTCAAGCTTCTCTGTCTCAACCTCCTCAGACAGTACCTTAGATGCACCTCTCTTCTTATGAGGTGGACCCTCCACACATAGAGGTGGTTGGGAGTAATTCCATAGACCCTTCAGGCACGTTCGATATAATTTTTTTTTTGATATAGTAGTCTTTCAGGTGAATTCATAATATGTTGTGCTTGGTTATATATAACACTACATACAAAATTTTAGGTGTTGAGGTGATGTTGTCTTGCATTACTAGCACCTAGCTTCAACGTCATTACACTAGAAAACACTTTCCACCCCTTCGAGGTGTTATGATTTTCATGATGATCTAATGCCTGACAATGTAGTCCATGTGACTATCAGACTTGTCTGCCCAACTTGGAGATAGACACCACTACCATATGGCCACCTCGATCATGACATGATAGGAGATGCAGATGGCAGTGTGGTTGCATGGCCCATTTAGGAGTTATCTATGAAAATGTATAATAAATTTACATTACATTTGTATGTGTGATTCCTTTCTAATTATGTATATAAATGGCAATTGGTATGAGAATACATTCATACCATAGTACATAATAAACCCCCTATAGTTCCTTTTCTAGTTCCTCCTTTATTACATGTAGGGATTGCAAATGACCTTTTCGAATAGCTAGGTTCTAAGTGTGGGGGGTTGACACTATGGTTACACAATTTAGAAGAAGGGTTGACTAATATGGTTCATATCCAGGAGGATGCTACAAGTCAAGATCATAATATTAGTGTATTTTTAACATATATTATGAATATATTTACTTATGATTGGTTGAATACAACCGTGATAGAAATTTGAATATATTTGTGTTACTATTTAGGTGTGATTATGCTTACATGACCCCTTTGCATTTCTAGTTTCCATGAGTTATGATTATAAATATTTATGGATCTAGGGTTTTTAATTCATATGTACCAACCATTAAGATGATCTTAAACTAGATTTGATATTATCATGTCAAACATTATCCCTTTATAATATAATCTTCCTATTAGTCTATAGGCATACTATTTACTAATATAAACACTCTATGGTATACACTGATGTAGTTAGTATTACAATAATTGATAAAGAGGTATGGTGATTATAATAAATCATTGATATTATCCTAAAAACCTAGATTTTCATCTAAAAATCAGTGCCATGTTACATAAATTTCATACTTCCTTTTTACCAAAGATTTATTAGTTGTACATTTACACATGTATATTTATATACATATATGCTATAAGTTTAGACAAGTACTTATCATCATTATTAACATCATGTTGGATCAAATACTATTTATCTTATCATGCGTTTGCACACTATTAACAAAGTTCTTGATAAATTGAACTATGAAGAAGGTATAATCATTTACTTACATATTTGAAGGGTGCCTACTGATCTTTAGTATGGCAATTATCTTGAGCAGAACATGATGGAAGTTTATATCAATAGTTGGTTCAATAACTTATGCAAATTACCTAATGAACTCTGGATATTGTTGTAGTGATAAGTTTGCCATCAATGATAAATATTGATAGTGATTTTTTAGGCTTGGAGTTCCTACAACGAAACCATCACCTTGGAGTTCTCCATGGAGTCTTACCATTGGTTAGGAGGATATGAAGAGGTGATGGTGGGGTTTTCTAGGTGCAAGATGGTTGGAGGGTCAGGGTTTCATGTTGTTTGCTACAAGGTTCAACATTTTTTAGCTTGAGGCTTCTTTCCATTTTCACGTCGGGGAAGAAAGGGATAAGAAGAAGCATGGCGGTAGGGTTGGCATGGAGAGGAGAGGGACAAGTGGTAGGTGAAGCTCAGATGTTGTTGATGACTGTTAGGAGTCGCTAGACATTGTAGTTGAAGGCGGCAACACTCTATCAGTTATACAAGGGCTTGCAGATGTTGGGATGAAGGGGATCGAGGGTGGTGTTGATGATGATCCAAATGATGGTAATTTTGTGGCAGCAGGTGGCCCTGGACCAGTCATAATCAATCTGTAGTAGGGGTGGCAGCAGGTCCAATGACCATGGTGGTCGGGCGCAAGGAGGAAGGATGAGGGGAACCACTGATGGCATATAGAAGAGGGGAAGAAGATTAATGCTACTACTACTGCTGCTACTACTTCTACTGCTACTACTACTTCTACTACTGCTAGTTCTACTACTACTACTACTACTACTACTACTACTACTACTACTACTACTACTACTACTACTACTGCTGCTGCTGCTTCTACCGCTACTACGGCTACTGCTGCTGCTACTACTACTACTACTACTGCTACTATATTGCGACTACTGCTGTTGCGGCTACTGCTACTGCTGCTACTGTTACTGCTACTGCTACTGCTACTGCTACTACTGCTACTTCTATTGCTACTTCTACTGCTATTGTTGTTGCTGCTGCTACTACTACTACTACTACTGATCTATAGGAAAATGTATATATGGAGAAACCTCTTGGATTTGTTGCTCAGGGGGAGTGTCAAAAGGTGTGTAGGTTGAAGAAAGCCATTTATGGGCTGAAGCAGTCTCCTCGAGCTTGGTTTGAAAATTTCAGTACTATTGTGTTACAAATGGGCTTCTCATTATTTGTGACTGATAATTCCTTACTCTGTTCTAGTTACGCTGCTAGATCTGTTATTCTTGTTGCATATGTTGATGATATTATTATCACTAGTAGTGACTCTGTAGGCATATCCAAGGTGAAAGATGGATTGCAGAAGAACTTTCATACAAAAGATTTGGGGAAATTGAGATATATTTTAGGCATTGAAGTACTTTTCTCTCATACTAGTACTAATTTGTCTCAAAGAAAATATGCACTGGATCTACTTCATGAAATAGGGATGAGTGCATCCAATCCTATGTCTACTCGTATGGACTATCATGTGAAAGAAAATGTTGGTGATATAGATTATTGAGATCTAGGGTATTATAGGAAGATCATTGGTAAACTAATATATTTGATAGTGACTCATCCTGACATTTCATTTGCATTAGGAGTGGTGAATCAACATACGAGCTCACTAAAGCACTCACTACTCTAGTTCTTACTGGCTATGGAGATGCATATTGGGTTGGTAATATGAGTGATAGTAGGTCTACATCTAGGTATTGTACTTTTCTGGGAAATCATCTTATCACTTGGAAGGAAGACAAACTATAATAAGCTAAGAAATTAACTAAGCAACCAACTCAAATAGCTAAAAAAAGAAACAAAGTAATTGTAACAACTATGATTTCACCATTAACTATTCAATTAGCATTAATGTACAAGTAAATAAACTAGACTAGCAAACAATAAATAAGTCAGGGTTTTAATATTTTATTAGGGAAGTTGGTTGTTTAGGGGATATGAGATAATAAACCATGCATAAATGTAATACTCATCAACACATCCAATAATAATGCCACAAAACCAAACAACAAAGAGGGGTGAGAGTAGGATCCCTATCATACTAATTGTCAATGGATGGCACAAAGGGTGTTTAGGGGGACTCGTCCCTAAGATACACTCTATCCTATCTAGGGATGGTAGTGGTGCGGTTATGGTGCGGTTTAAGCCAAAAAAATAACCATGTCACATTTAAAAATCAAGAACCATATTTTCACCATATCCAACACGGTGATTAATATGAGAAACCATATTCATACCGTCAAAAAACTATAGTTAACCACACCATGCCACATTGGGAACAAATTATGAATTACTCTTAATAGCATTATACATAAAATTAATGAAGAATTTGTCCACAATGAATAAAAATAACAACATAGAAAGTTGAAACAACAATATCATGTTCATATTACATGATAAAAATCAAAATTTTGGTTCGTGTGAATGAAAGTTCTATTTTTTAACTAAAAGGAACAAAAACAATATTTTTGACTATGCATACTTTCCTAATCAAAGTTCAAACACCATCCTCTTCTAAGATATATTAATTCTACCCCTCACCAATATACATTCTTTCTTTTTTCAAACAACATTGTCCTATTTAAAATGATTCATCAAGTCTCTCTCCCCTATTAAGATCTCCTCTTCATTTCAAGCATATAAGCAATGTTTTCCTCTATATTTTTGTTTCATATTGAGAGAAAAATAAGATAATATTTTGAATCAATTGTAATGATATATTCTCTAAATGAGGGGGGAGTCAAAAATATTGGTATACAAGAGTGGTGAAATATTTGAATAAATTATGAAGAAATATGACTAGTGATAATGGGCACAGTTGTCTCTTCTTGAATCTCTATTTCTCCCTATTATGTCTTCCCATATTCCTTTTACCTTTCTTTATTTGTCTTGACTTGATTTTATCTCCACTAACAAGTACATCTTTCAATCATTATCCCATACATAATAGTTCACTTATAGTAATAAACCAAATCCTCACCTTCATGATCTATCTCTCATTTTCTAATTGTTACATGTTTCTATTCAAAATCGACATGTAACAATTCAATAAAATCTAACATAATATATTTGATGATTCCTATAAAGTTAGCAACTATAAATCACCACCATACAAATGATTATATAATTATGTAAATATACATATTAAATTTGAAGTATGAAATATATAAAAGTAAAACATAGACAATATCATTTTCATATGCTAGGGGCACATGTTTGTTTATTAATTGTACAAAGAGGACAACTTGTGTGTGTACTAATTGCAAAATGATGAAAATTTCTACTTCTCTATACATTAAATGTCATTTAAAAATATAGGTGTAGTAATCTATCTAAGTACAACAATAAATAATGTGATTAGAATACTATTCTACATTTAGTTATATATAATTAATTAATTATGGTGCAATTTTTATCCATGGTTATTTTCTTTATAACGCTAACCATACCACATCATAGACATTTAAAATTTTAAAATCATATTCGCACCGTAATCATTTGGTGCAGTTTTGTGGTGTAGAATGCGATGAGGTAGTATGCAGATATGGTTTTTCCACAACACCATTGTCATCCCCAATCCTATCTTATGAGGTTCAAATGACTAGGGGTTGGATACATGAACCTAATCCTAGACCAAACCTAGACTAGGTCTTTAAGTGTGGTTCTCCTAGTGAACTTAGTGGCAAGGTTGGTATAAGGTGTAGGAGAAGGGTTTTACCTCCTATTACCCACACCGAACCTCTATAGTGCTCTTTGCCAAGTCTATAAGGGTATATACACCTAACTTCTTAGATATCCCATTAAGATACTAGAATAGAGGGTAGGAAGGATATATAGGAGAACTGGGTAATGGTCCACAATTGGCCTTAGGAGTTTTCCTTTACATGTCTCCAATTCCCTCTTTCCCTATACCTTAGGTGGTTCAACAACTCAAACACCAAGGAGAGAGGTATGGAGAAAGAACTAGCATCAAAATTGCATTGATGAGTAATATTAAATGTTTTACATAAATATTCCCCATTACATGGTATCAAAGTCACATATTAACCTTCAAACATCCTACAAAAGGATTCACTACTCATGACGAGAAGGGAAACAAAAAGAGGGGGGAAAGATGAAGAAGTATCCATGTATGATTATGAAGAATTTTTCTTTGCCTCTAGTCGTTAGATGGGGTCATCTCTCCTTCAAAGGTATATGGCATTGAGTAGTGTGGAAGTTAGTCATAACTCTATAAAAACTACAATTTTGGGTGGAAAGTAAGAGGTAGATGATGAAAAGAGGTAAATGGAGAGTCGGTAGTGGATAAAAATTCTAGATAGAGATAACCTTCAATCCTTGGCCTCCACTAAGTCTTCTATATGGGTAAAGGGTATCTAGGGCAAGTGGAGGGTAAAGTGGTAAAATGATTACATGGAGGAACTAGGGTTTGGGAGTCAAAACAACCATTATGCTCACACCAAAGGCATTTGCCTTCAGAGTAAAATGACCATTTTTGTGACACTCAATGCCAAAAGAGAGAAATTACTCAAAACCAAATCTGGACATAGAACTTAAGAGCATCATCACTGACATAAGACACATAGAGATCTCAATTATAAAAATTTCTCTAAATATCACAAAGCAACCTTATCTTTAACATCATGTTCATATACAAGTACTTGAGGTATAACATCAAAGTCATAGCTTACAACCCTTTAATCAAAAAAAGTGTTGGACACCATACCCACATTATCTCTCCAAATTAAGGATGATTTAAGTTTTACATTTGTGGTGTTACTATAGAGCATGAGTGTAAAATATTACAACATTCATAACTCTGGATCTAGAGATCGTCCACGTATGATAATGTCTAAGGCAGATAAAGGGAACCATAAAACACACTTATCCAGGACCATAGAGTACAAGGACAGATATAACTCTATCCCTATATGTTTTATCTCTAGAGGAAGTCACACAAATTTCACCAACCTCTATGATCCATTCACACAAACATCACCCACCTCTTAATTTTAAAGCCTTCTCCCTCCTTGTTACCTTCCCTGCCAATGTTGGAATAGTTGGGTTGCACATAAAAGGTGTGAAAAATCATAGGGGTGGGACTTCTAAGTCCCAATGATATGATATAATTTCTAAAATGTTTATTACTTGCTAGGAAGAAACTGATAAAGAAGGTAGATAAAACAACAAGTATGATACCTACAAGACTTGTTATATGTCACACATATCATAAATTCTAATAATTAAACTATGCATGGTGTAACCATGTTCTAGCATCAATAAAACCTAAACATTTATATTGCATGTGTATCTTTTAGTGCCCTGGGTCGTGTGGGGTGTAAAACCCAAACATACAACTAGGTTCTACTAAGCCATTCCAACCATCTACATAAAATCGAAAGATACATATATTCCCTAGAGCTCTCTTGACAACCTTGGGTCGAAGTGAGGTATCAAAAGGTTGGGAGCACGTCAGCTAGTCCATCGCAAATATACACTTCCAAATTGATCCACCAAAATAGACCCTCCCTTGCTACATGGGTCACAACACCACACAAATGAGGTTAACTATCCTCCATAATACACCAAATTACTCATGCACTTCCATGCAAACAAAATTGCTTAATTATGATAGGATATACAATCCTGAGCATCCCCATATATATACCAATGGTTGCAAGCATCTTCTCATAGTTCCTGGCTACTGCAAGATTAACTCATTTCTCCATCCCCCTAAACAACCCAAGGGGATGATTCTATGGACTCGAGTCTCTATATTAGATTTCTCTTGATACTTAGGTTTAGTGTCCTACAAATGCATCAACCCAAGTAGAAAGTGGATTGTGCATGATCACCTATTGTGGACACCAGCTTCACAACAAAATCTTGTATGGAAGACAACTCTCATAGGGTTTCAATTTATGTCCTTCTTCCACTCAGACATTTCTGATCTATGGTCCAGTGCTACTAATAAGCAAGAGAGAATGTGGAAGCAAAGCTTTAGAGTCTACAGTCAAAATGCTAAAGAAAATCACCTAGAAAACATTCAAGATGGACTGGAGGTTAAATATTTTCAAGGAAAATGAAATTGTTGAGGTTTGACATACCTTGATAGAATCTCATAAGCCACCAGTCGAATTGCCTCACATTAGCAAAAAAAATAGTGGTAGATCATGCCACAATCAAGAACTGATGGAATCAAAAAGTTTTTCAATTGCCATCAATGGATGATACTTCACTCTGTAACAACACTTCATTACTTAGATGTGCAAGTAGGGCAAGAAGGAACACTAAGGGGGTATATATATCCCTAGAGGAGAGAGAGAAAAAATTGATCAATATGTCACATTGTTGGTTAGACTTTTTTTTATCAAGCGTGCCTTCAGAGGGCATACCCCAACTTTCCATCGACACATTCTTCTAGGTAACATGTCAGTAGAAAACACTAACATTTGTCGGTAAAACTTGTCAGTTAAAGCTCACTAGGAAAACCATTGGAAGCCACACACTAAGGATCATCGACTAGTAACTCACATAAAACCATCCATAGCTGTGGTGCAGAATTTTCCATTGGTTCCCTTATGATGAAAATCCACCACCCAACTACTTAGCCATTTCGTTAGACAAAAACACTGAAGGTCACTTTGGCTAACCTTGTCCATTGGTCATCTACTAATGTAAAGGTAGAACCTTGTCATCCATCTTCAACCAATGAAAACCAAGCACCCAACAACCAACAATATGGCAAGAAGGTATTTTTGATTCTCAACCGATGAAGAACCAAGCATGATATAAACCAACAATCAAGTAGTGAAGCCTTGTTAGCCTTCAATTAAAAAAGGGTCATGCACACTTTCACCGATTCTTAACTCATGGAAATGAATCTAGGCTAGGGTAGACCACCTAAGTGTATCTATCTATACCCAAGAAATAGAAAGAAGAAGGAAACCATCACACAATGTAAAAATTGCAAGGAAATCCTATCCAAAGGGTATTTTGCACATGTGTCCACAAACAAGACGCTAAACATCCAAACATGTGCTAAGATAGGCATATAAATAGGTGATAGAGTTACAAAAGTATGATTAAGAGGTTAAGCTAGGTCAAGGATCATACAATTATAAATCCCTAATAGGGATCCCCCCCCCAAAAAAAAATCTTAGTAGGAAAAGGGTTGCGTATTTCCTACACATCTCCTCCTCAACTTCTCAAGTTGCCTCCTCAAAACCATGATGATTCCACAACATTTTTACCAACACTATATCCTTCTTCCTTCATTTTTATAACTGCCTATCTAGAATCAACATAGTGCACCCACGTCAGAAATTTCATCATTAAGCTACATTCCACCAATTGGATCTTCTGACTAGTTTCTAGATGGCACTTGTACAACATTGAAACATGGAATATGTTTTGTAATCTATGTAATTCTAGTGGTAGATCCAACCTATATGCCACCTTTGTTATCTGTGCAACAACTGGATAGGGTACCATGAATTTGGGTTCCAGCTTTCCTGCTTTCCAAATCTTAGATTTCCCTTCCAATGTGACACCTTAAGGTAAACCATATCACCCTTCCAATGATCTATGTTGATAATATGCATATAAATTTTGCATGTCATGGAATTCCTATTGCTTACTGATTATCTTGATCTTATCTATAGTTTGTTGTACCATTTCTTGTCCTAAAAATTGATATTTGCTAGCTTTGATCTAGCATAAGGGTGATCTGCAACATCTTCCATACATGGCCTCATATGGTTCCATATCTAGGTTCATGTGATAAGTATTATTGCAAGTGAATTCTATTAATCTAATATGATCCTACAAACTTCCTAGGAACTACAAAACATAAGACCTTGACAAGTCCTCAAAGGTCTTTATTGTACTCTCATACTGGCCATGTGTTTGTGGATGAAAGGTTGTGTTGAACATTAGCTATGTACCCAAGGTTGTGTAGATAGTCCCAAAACCTACTAGTGATTTGTGGTCCTCTATCAGATATTATTGTGATGGGGACTTTGTGAAGCTACATGATCTCATCTGTATAGACTTGTAACAAACTCTCAATTGTGAAGGTGGTTTTTATTGGTAAGAAGAGAACAACCTTTGTCAATTGGTCTACTATATTACCCATATAGAATCATTTTCCTAATAGGTATTTGGTAGACTAGCCAAAAAGTCTATAGTCACATGGTCCCACTTCCATTTTGGGATAGGGAGGGGTTGTAAGGATCTTGTAGGTTCAACTTTAACCTATTGACAGATTGGGCGTATGATTACAATGCCACATATTTTTCAAGCCTGACCACCAATGTAAATCCTTCATGTTGTGATACATCTTGGTACTACATAGGTACATTGTATACATGTAAGTGTGTTGTTTCTCTAGGATGGTCTGCCTCAAGCCACCCTCATCGGGTACAACCATCCTATTATGATATAAAGAACCCCTTGATCAAACTCATGAAACATATCGTACTTATCACTGCCCAAATATGTTTAATGTTTAGTATGATATTATCACCCTATTTTGTGTCATTGATATGTTGTGTCAGTAGTGTAAGATTGATCCGAATCTTGGATAGAAGTCCCCCTAGCATAGAGACTTTCATCTTCATATTCTTCTGTCATAGAGATAATTGCATGTTCCTTTTTACACAAGTCATTGCGTTAAATGGATTCCCCACTGTGGTTGACGACAACAACCTCCTGCTCAAAGCATATTCCACATTCAAATCTTTCCGCGAATGGTATTTTACAGTGCAATTATAATCCTTTATCACCTCCATCCACATACACTACAAAATCTTCAGTTCCTATTTTGAGAAGAGATATTGGAGGTTCTTACGATTAGTGAAAATTTGAAATTTCTCTCCATATAGGTAATGCCTCTATATCATTAGTGCCAACACAAAAATACCAACTTCATGTCATGGGTTGGGTAATTTTCCTCATACTTACTCAATTGACTGGAAGCAAATGAGATCTCCTGCTTATATTACATCACCACATCCAATCCTTCTTTGGAAGCATCACAAAAGACTATATATCCCTTCCCCATATACAATAATACTACCACCGACATGAATGTTAGCTTCTCTTTTACCAGCTAAAACTAGGTTGACACCTTTTAGTCCACTCAGATAGCATGTATTTCTTTGTCAACATTGTTAGGGGTAAATAAATATCGCTAAAGTCCTTGGTGAACTGCATTTAGTAACCCACCATCCCCAGGAATCTTAGAACCTCAGTCAATTTCTTCAGCATATCCCACTACAAGATAGACTCCACCATCTTGGGATCTATGAAAATCCCTTAGATGGATACAACATGTCCTAGAAAATCTATTTCTGTCTACTAGGATTTGAATTTGTTGAATTTGGCATAAAGTCAATGTTTCCGTACAGGTCCCAAGGTCAAATGAAGGTGTGCCTCATGGTGTTCCTGATCCTTAGGGTAAATCAAGATTTCATCTACAGAGATGACCATAAGATAATCTAAACACCACTTGAGTACATGATTCATCAGATCCATGAAAGTCGTAAGTGCATTGGTTAGTCCAAACATCATCACCAGAAACTCATTGTCCATGTATCTTGTCATAAAATTCATTTTACTAATATCTTTAGTCTTAATCCTAAGTTGGTGATAATCAGATCACAAATCTTTGTAAGAGAATAATGCATCCCCTTCCAACCGATCAAACAAATCATAAATTCTTGCCAACAGACACTTGTTATTAATGGTGACTATGTTCAATTGTTGGTAGTCTATGCACAATCTCATTGAACCATCTTTCTTATTAACAAATAGAACATGATCACCTTAAGAAGATGAACTATGTTGGATAAAAATCTAGTCTGGTAACTCCTACAACTATTTCTTCAATTCCTTCATCTCTATCAGATCCATCCTATATGGTGCTTGCTTTATGAGTTGCATGTTGCAGACAAGATTGATCTCATTATCAATCTCTCGAGGAGGGGGAACACCAGCAAACTCATCAAGAAAAATTTCCTCAAACTCCCTGACTATAGGTACATCACAAACACTAGGAATCACTACCTTAGTATTACATGAGGCCAGGAAAGCCTCACAACCCTGCCTCATCAGCTTCTCTTCTATGGTGGTAGATACCAAATAGTAGGAAGGACTTCATGTCTCCTTGTAATGTCCAAGATATGTATCCTTCCCAAAACTACTTACCTTGTATTTACATTCCAACACCACATGACACTTTTCTAATTTGTCCATGCCAAGGATCACGTCAAATCCATGCATATCAAGTGGTATTATGTCCATTTCAGTATTTTTGTTTAGAGAAGACAAGAACACTACACGAACATACCTCAAACACAACCATGGAGTCAACAAGAGGGGTGTCAAGAAAAAGAGGTTTGGATCGACAACAAGCATGTAGGTCATAGGGCCTCTAGGTGATAAAAGATTATGTCCCATGTGGATCTACTAGAACACGTACATATATCGAAGTAGACAAGTCAAAATGAAAAAGTTTCATGTAACGTGTAACAACTTGAGGGTCGACCACACCCTCAATTGCATAATCACATAAAAGTGGGGAATGACTTGAGATATTCCTCCAGTTTGATCTTTGCCCATGAACCCAGAAGATCCTACCTGAGAAGAATGACCATCCCCTTTACTGCTACTACCGCCACGTTGTTGCAGGTTTGCTAATACAACCCCTCTGACTAGAATGTTTCTTGGTTTAATAGGGTACAATGTACCCTCATGTGCCTAGTATTTTGAGACATTTACTATGAACTTATAACAGTTATAAATAATCCACAAAACAACATCTCTCAAGCATGCAAATCATATTTTGATACCTAAAACTTTTTTCCATCTAAAGTCATATATGTGTCCAAGAACACTAGATAATCTACACTTATGCTATAAACGAGCACCACAGTAAGAATCATTAACATGTAGAGACATAAATTATCCTATTAAGGACTAAAGTACAATAAAACTACCACTTCTACATCAAGATCCACTACATGAAATACAAGGTAGGTAACAAGTGAGTCCTGACAAGGTTGAAACGGTTTTGTGCACGATCAACTATCGTAATGAAACCAACTTCATAACAAACTTTGGCATGGAAGGAAACTCTCTGAAGGTTTGAGTTTTTCTCCTTCATCTTCTTACACAATTATGATTTATGGTCGCATAGCTACTAAATGTGTGAGATAAAAGGTGGAAGTGGGCTGTTAGACTATTCATCCCCAAACACTAAAGAAAACACCTATAAAACGTCCAAGAAGGATAGGAGGCTAAAAATCACAAGGGAAAATGCATGGTCGAGGTTTTACTTACCATGATTGAAGATCGGAACCCACCAATTGGCTTTCTTTGCATCATCAGAGAGAGAATAGAGGTAGATCACACATGAAGTAAGAACTTATAGCATGAGAAATCTCTTCAATTTTTGTGGACTAGCAACACTTTCACTCTATAGTATCACTTCATTTCTTATATGCACAAGTGGGGAGATAAGGAAGGTTGGGGTATATATAGACCTAGAGGAGAGAGATAAGTTGGTCAAGTTGCTATGTTTTAGTTAGAGTGTAAATTTGTCAGTTAGTTGTGCCATTAGATGGAAGACCCCGACTTTCCATTAGTACATTCTTCCAAGAAAACCCTCAATAGATGCAAATAGAAGACCGATCATTATATCTCGTTGATAACACTCATAGGTAAAATTGTCGATTAGATCTCACTAGGACAATCATGGTAAAGCATGATTTAAGCATTTTTAGTAGGGAACTCACATGAAACCATAGATAGCCATGGTGTAGATTTTTACATCAACCTCCTTCTGATGGAATTTAACCACCTAGTTTCTCACTTGTTTCACAAAATGTCAACTAACTAAAACATTGAAGGTCACTTCACCCTGCCTCATCCATTCGACATCTGCTGATGGAAAGGCAAATACGCATCGTCAGTCTTCGACAGACAAAAACCAAGAACCCAACAAATGACAAAAGGGAAAGAGGGTCTCATCAGTTCTCAATTGACAAAGGACCAAGAACAGTGTAAATTGATGATAGAGTAGAGGAACCTTATTGGCCTTCAACTGACGGAAGGTGATACAGACTTCCATCGGTTCTCAAATTCATGGAAAGGTAGTTAATTTAGGATAGACCACCTAAGTAAATCTACCTATACCCAAGAAATAGAAAGAAGATGGCCACCATAAAGCCTTGTACAAATAGCAAGGAAACACTATACAAAGGGTAATTTGTACATGGGTCCCCAAATAAGATTATAAACAACAAAACATGTTCTAAGGTAGGCATCTAAATAGGTGATAGGGTTGCAAGATTAAGAGGTTAAGTTAGGTCAAGAGTCTTACATTGTTAGGGAAGAACAATCTGGTCGTGCATGGATGGGTTATGACATGTTGTTTTGACCTTGAGGGGTGATTGGCATGCTTGTTTGAGTGATAGAATAGTCATGGTGTTTTGTTATCAATGACAATGATTTTAGGGTGATATGGGGGATTATCTTACACTTGTTCTAGGTGTAGAATGAACAATATGGGGTTTGAGTATAATGTATATAGAACATCTATTTTGGGTTTTGGTATGCTAAAACATGACCTGGAGGTAAAATGGATGGAGGATCTCTATTTTGGAATGCTCATTTTGCAAGGTCGGATGCTCATAAGAACATTCTAGAGCACCCCAATCTTCATTTGATCAATCATGGAGTCAATTTGAACGGTCTTGTTATTGAACACTTGGGATATGTTGGAGTTACTCTTGGTGAGTCTTTAAACTCCTCCATGTGTGGATAAGTCTTCAATATACCTCCTCCTCCTTCCATCAATTAGAATTCAAGTACCTATGCAACACTGTAAAAGACTAAATAAGTACAATTAACATGAAATATTATTTATTGGGAATATTACATGCAATCTCCATATCTTCATATGTATAATGAGAAAAAGGCATAAGATGAAAACCTAAACTAGGGATTTATCAATAAACCGTCTTACATGCACATACCAACATGGTTAATAGTAATCCATCCCTTCTAGGATTCATGAACCCTTTCTATAGGGATGGGTTATGCATCGAACCAATCCCAATAGTGGTATATTGTTGGTCTTTGCCCTTACCAATATGCATCTATGTTTATTTGGTCTCTTTTAGGAACAAAATCTAGATGAATGGGTTTTGGGTTTTTCAATGTTTCTAACCCATTCAAAGGAGGACAACCATGTGGGTACTCACATTGATAATATACAAATAGAACTAAATAGATTATGTTTCATACCCTTTGTAAGTTATATATTAACATTAACTTTTAAAACCCAACCTAATCTAATGTTTGATTTGTTAATGATTTTTTAGGTTTCTTAACCACAAACGATCAAATATAGGGTGAAATACATTCCTGGTCCTAAATATAGGGATCCAGACTCATGAATCTAGCACACAATAACTCCAGGATAAGTTAAGTGTGAAATTTATTTTATGCATGTTTTGTTGTGATAAATTATTGATATAAATACCATATTTTACTTAACGGGGTGATTTGACCGCCTAAGGGAAGATATTAAAGTAAGAAGTGTGTCAATGACTTTGGGTATTATTTAGTGACATGAACCCAATTGAAGTGTGTAGTTGACTCTAAGACATGTTTTCAGAACCCAACCCCAACAACATTTTATTGTAGATGCCAAACTCAAATTGAATCCAAGACAGGACACTAATGAAAAGAGAGACATGACTTCATAACCCATAAAGGGTATGATTAATTGAAAACATGATTCTAACTTTCAAGATGGAATAATTTTTTCCAGTAATCCTTAGTTTTGATTGTACATTGGCTAGAGACAAATGTAGGTGTTATTCAAAATTGGGAATGATTTTTTGGGATTCTCAGACCCTAGTCTTAACTTCAAATTCTTAGCTCATTTTACATTATTCATCAAATGGGATTATATACTATGTGTTTAGGTTTGAAAATAGACCCAATATGAAATTATTTGTTAGTTTATTTTGATGCATAGAGGCCTTTGATGCATCATCTGAAATCTAATGCATATAGATGATAACACTCAAGTTTAGGTGTTAGTGCTAAGTAATTTAATATAGTTTTGTGCCTATAAGTAGAATTGATATGCCCAGATAGATCTTGATTTATCCTCTCTTTGAAGATATAGTTTCTCAACTAGATAAATTTGGGACTTACGGGCATCAAATCAAGAAGATGTCAACTTCATCATGTCTTGGGTCGAAGACTAGAAAGACTAAAAATCAATTACATGTTTGGCTTGATGAAACACCCTTGGGTTTAGTTAACTTGGTACTATTTTTCCCAACACAACATTCTCATTGAATGTATTCATCGACCTATGCATCCATGAGCAATCAATGGAGAAAACCTGGTCCTTGTTCACCAAACCAGCCTAGGTATGATCAATCCCTTCATCAAACTCTTTCTTTGGATGACAATTGATGAATGGCATAAACTGGTGGACATTGACCAGTGACGTTGATTGATGGTATTTACCGATGGACCATGTTATTGACCTTCATGTCCATACAATTAATCAATAGTTGATGGAGTAAAACTGACTTGGGTTCATTGAACTAAGATATCATCGTACTAGTCAGACCATGTCATTTACCACCCATCAATAGATATCAATCAATGGTGTTCATTGATGATACTAATTGATGAAATTCATCACTTTCTAGTGGAAATAGTTGACAACCAACAATTAATGCCACAAACCCAACCCAGTTTAATCCAACCTGGGTCGATTTCACAATTGTCAACTCCATGACTATTGAAGTGAAAATGTCCCAGTTTAGTCAAGTTGATATAGGTTCTCTCACGCTCATTGAAACATCACCTACCACTATATATACCTCTCCTTGACCATTGTTTTAAGGGTTTTGCATTTTGGTTCCCAGGCATCCTATTTAAAGCACTGAGGCCTGAGAGGGCTAAGGATCTCACCCTACATTCATTCTTATCAGTTTATGTCCATTTTCAATTGGTTTCCATCGTTTCAAATGAGCAACCACCTTTGCCGTTCATTTCCATTGGAATACTTCCAATACATCTACTAGACAAAACCAGCATGGTTTCATCCAAACTAGATCCGATTCACCTCCATCCATTTGTGCAAGTTGTTTTTTGAGTGAACGTGATAACTAAGGAGACCAAGGAGTCTAGAATATCAAGGAGAAGGATACAAAGGATGAAATCCAGTTCATCCAAAGGCTAAGGAGTGAGATACACCTCTCCTATATGGGATAATCTCTTCTTCATCCTATTTTCATCTACTATTATGTATTGTATCTGTACAAACTATGTTTCCATCTTTGTTCAGGTCCAACTTTGTTTGTCTATGGTTATTGATCCTTTTCCTAAATATGTATCCCATTTTGGGCATGTTTATGTACTTTGACTTTAAGCAAGTAATTAATATGCTAATATAGCATGCTATAGTTTTACCTTCTCTTTTGGTTCTGACTATTGGATTGGCTTATCTCTTTCTTGTATGAACTTCCATTTTCACTAACCTCATAATATTAGTGGTAAAAATTGGTAGAGAAGGTAGTTTGGACCTAACTCCTAGAGGATAGATGGAAAGAGGGGGGAGGGGATATTTTCTAAATCCAAGATCAAGGTATTCTGACCCGGCACTGCTAAATAGGTCAGGGTTCACCCAACCCATCCCAGTTTTGTTGTGTTTAGGATTTATATGTATCTATTCCACTCCCAACACCCCTAGCTTCTTCGTACCACAGAGGTAATTCAAGACACTTTGGGTGCTTGTTTATAGTCCTCCATTGAGGTATTGGGATGTTGATGTGGTTTAGTCATGCTACATGATAATAAGTGGATGAACCCTATACGAGTAGCTACCATCAACATACTTGGTTTGGATGTTAGTTTCTAGGTAGGGTGTTCAAGGGTTGTGTACTCCTAAAAACAAGGAAATAGATAGTCTGATTGGTGGTTGTGTAGCTTGGAACTCCTTATGTAGTGCAAGGGCCTACTACCCAAGTCTCTAGTAGAGTATGGAGAATGATGATTGTGTCTAAAGATCACCACTAGACTCGGTTGCATTATTTGTCCTCACTCACACATAGTATGGGATCAACTTCCCAATAGGTCAACCATCCTAGTAGTACTCTAAACACACTTAACCGCAGACTAATTAGTGATGGGTTCCCTGAAAAGGAGGAACACCTTGGTGATATGGGTAGTATAATCTATCTATGGTATTAAATCCTAGGATTTTGCATCTTCTCTTGTTTAGTAGGATTTGATAGGAGTTGCTTGTCTTATTGTACTATGTTTTGTTTTTCTTACTTTGTTTTAGTTTTATGCATATATATACCATCCATTTTTCTTATCTAGGTAAGAGTCAGATCTTATGGGACTAAAATCTCCACATCCATGTGTTAGACCCCATCTCACTACTTTGGCTGTGTATATAATTATGGTATCCTGAGTTTTCAAGTTATAAAATTGAAGTTTGATCCTTAGGGTCAGATAATCAAGTGACTCTACAAAATCATTTTTGTTTAAGAATTGGTATTGATTTGGACCATTCAAATGAATCTTCAAGTTGTTATGAAGATGACGTATCAGCTACTTGACAAAATTCAACCACCCTTTGAATGTGTGTCCATGATACGAGAAAAATGAACCTAATTCTTAAGGATCATACTTTAAACTTTTAATCCAAAACCATAGGATGGCTATAAGGATACTTGGGGTTGAGGCAAAACCAATAAGTAGATACATGCATAAACCTAAAATAAGGCAAGTAAACAAAATAAAGTAAAATAAAGAAATCAGACCATGCCAACTCATACTAATTGAGAGAAGGAGTTCTAGTCAATGTTACCATGAACTAGAGCATTTAAGTACCTCATTCTTTGATGTAGACAAGCCTAAAACACAATAGCTAGAAACTAACATTCTAACTTAACATGTTTCATGGTAGCTACTCCCATGGGGGTCATTTCACTCGCTCTCATGTAGCGTGATGAAAGCCTCATTAGTTGTGTAATATCTCACTTGAGGATTATGGACAAACACCCCTATATATCATGGATTTACTCACATGTTCTAAGCAACCAGGGGCATTAGTAGTGGCATAGATCCACCGGTAATCTAAAACACATTGAAGTTGGGATGGGTTGGGTGAACCCTGGCGAGATCCTTGATGTCGGGTTAGACTACCACGATCCTAGAGTCGAGGAAAATCCTTCATTTCACTCTTTCCTCATGGAGTTATGTCCAAACTACCTTCTCTACCCATTTTACCACTAATCTTTGTGATTAATAAAAATGAAAGCCCATGCAAGAAAGAGATCAGTCGATCCAACAATCATAAATAAAAAAGAGGGTAAAACATTAACATTATAGATTTTTATATTAATTAGTTTCTTACAATCAAAGTACATAAACCTGCCCAGGCTACATAGCCATAAAGGAGCTTAATTGATCATAAACAAGCATAGTTGGCACCGAACAAAGACAAAAAGACATTGCTTGTACATAATTAAAGGAGAACAGTAGAATAAAAAAGGAAGAGAAAGAGGAATAGATTATCTCATATAGGAGAGGTGGAACTCACTCCTTAGCCTCTAGATGGACTAGATCTTATCCTTTGTATCATCCTCCTTGCTTTTATGGACTCCTTGACACCCTTCTTCCTTGATTCCATGCAAAAAGTAGCTTGTAAAGATGGATGCGGATTAACCTTTCCTAGTTTGGACGGAATAGGCATGTTTCATTTGGTTGTTTATTGGACATAGAGTGGAAACTAGTGGATATGGGTGGAGGGGTGGTCCTCAATGGAAAATGATGGAAGTCGATGAAAAATGGATGCAAAATGGTGGGAATGGGTGTAAGGAGAGATTATTTTCAAAGATGGAGGTGTGGTGCTAAAATGTGAAACCCATGGCATGGTGGACAATGAGGGGTACTTATAGTTGTAGATGATATTTCAATAAATGGGAGCAAACTCAACTAAGTTTGACTGAACAAGGTATGATTTCTCTTCATTGGTAGTGGATATGGTAGCTACAAACCAATCAGGATTGGGTTAAAATAGGTTGGGTTTGTGGCACCAGTTGTTGGTTGTTTGGATATTTTCATCAAGATGAGATGGGGTTTGTCGGTTGGTATAATTGATGAAAACCATAGGTTGATGTCATTGGTTCATGTCCATTGATGGGTGGTCAATGATGAAGTATGACTAATACAAACCTCGGTCCATTTGGTGAACTCAGGTAGGATTTGCTTTATTGGCATAGGCTCATTGTGTGGACGTTGAGGTTGATAACACAATCCATTCATAGAGTCCATAAATGAACATCACCCATAAATGTCCATAAGTGATGTCCAATGTTTCGTGTTCATTAGTTTTCATCTAATGAAGGAGGTAGATGAAGGTTCTGATCGGACCTGGGCCAGTTTGGTGAACTAGGGTCGGGTTTGCTACATTGGATATTGGTGGATGAATATGTCGATTAAAATGGCCAATGGGAAGGTCAATGGCAATGTTGTTTTGGACAAATCAGGTTGGGTTCAATGAACCCATGCCAACTTTTTTGGGCCAAATTGGCAATTCATTCCAAGTCTTTCAGGCATGCAACATGATACTTAAGGGAGTTTATTTCTTCTCTATTCAAAGCCTAAAGGTTCAAAATTTTCTAGTTGGGAAGTTATATCTTCAATGAGGGGATAAATTATGAAAAGATAATATCTAGAGTTATTTGGGCATATCAAGGCTATTATAGGCATGAAATTATAGTTAATTACTTAGCATTAGCACCTAAATTTGGGTGTTATCAACCAACCCAATCTCTATCATCTACTTTTCCTCAAGCAAAACTCAAACTTGATTAACAAAATATAATATCCAAATTAAGCATGGTGATATATTCCAAGGGTAGGAAAATTAGTTTAGAACTATGAGTCTCATGGACATGTTATTTCAGAAGAAACTCCCCACTGTTCAAACAAAACCCACTAGTGTATGATCATGGAACCATCAAGCATGTTTAAGCAAATTCAACACAATAATCCAAAATAACTTGTGGTAGCTTGAACTACATATGTGAGCTTTAAGGCACAATCACTTAGCAAATTAGGTGAGTGATGAATTGACATTGAGTATTCATGTAAACCAATCAGGAACAATGCACCTCTCACTTGTTTAGGTTCTAATGTAGAAATAAATAGAAAGGACTCCTGGATCTTGATTAGCGTTAGTTGTCCATGTAATAAGCAATGATCCCTGTAGTTTGAGCCAATTGGATCAAAGCAATGAGACAAACTCCTTGTCTTGTTCTTGAACCAATAATTCTACAAGGATGATCTCATATGTCCTTTTGGGTTCCTAAATACCATCTAATGAGCTTTTAGGGTGGTACTACAAAGCACAACATACCCACATCTATGAGCATAATCATACAACCGTTGTAGCTTCCTCAACTTTTTTAAAAGGTAAAATTACCGCTCGTGCTTTGATTCACACTTAGACTTTTATTCTCTACATTCTAATTTAGAGGCATTAGTGTTAGCCATTTTTATTTTTTTCCTCTTAAAGCAATATGAATTGGTTTCAGGTTTTTGGGTGGTTGAGCCACTTTTGGTATTATTCTATTTGACTCAATCCATTATAAGAAGGTATGAAGACCATTAATGGACAACAAACCAACTTAATTAAAGACAAAACTCATCATTGATTGCTCAATAAATTTGTAAAATATATGTTATGGTTCAAGGATCCTTAGAATATAGTCAAATTTGTGAAAATGTTGCTCAAAGTTTGATCATACACTAGCGACAACTATCAAGCGCAAATCCTAGGACAACATGAAACATGGAACACGTAGTTTCAAATTGTGAGACAATGCATAACCTTAAATTCCATCGTCAAACTTAGAGTAGGAGTCAGTGATATGAATGAAGCTAGAAGTCAGGTAAATATCACAATGATTGAGAATTTAGAACGTTGACAAACATTAACAATAGTATTCACACAATTGTAGCCTTTATTACAGAACAAAAAAATTAAGTAGAAAAATCCTACTAAGAAGCAAAAAGTAGACTAGAAAGTAGGGAAAGAGAAAGAAAGAGAAATGATGTTAATGCATGATGCAGACATTTTAAAAAAATGACACTAAATGTAGAAAAAGGGAAAAGTACAATGAAATGAAAATGGTTGTATGAAAATAAAATAATATAAGGTGAAAGGGAAAAAAGCCCTACCACCCCAAGCTTAAAGTTTTGTTGATCCACAATCAAACCCTAAACCTAGGATATTAGAGATGTCATGCATGGATGTAAGGGGAAGGATCAACAAAGTCCTAGAATGATGTGTGCAAGCAAAACTATGTCTAAATTATTAGAGGAAAGTTACAATATAAGAAAGAAACCAGAAACAACCAAGATTTATTTAAAATGAAAGGAAAGGAAGATTAGGGTAAGAGAGGGGGTGATTTGTCTAGAGTATTGACATTGGGATAACAAATTCTAAGTGTTGGGACTAGTGTCACCTATGTCCTATTGATTGGGTCTATCATGGAAGTGTAGCATAGGTAGAGATGATAGACCTATCAAGTATTAAGTAGAGTAACATAATCAGGTGACTAGGCAAATTCATATCTATGCTGGAATGTGCACTAAAATAAATTCCTCAACAAAGCATCCTCATGGTACCCTCTAAGGTATGGATCTTCATAGGTGGGTGATGAATCCATATTCATCCATCTTTTTACATATTTTTCTTAGTCTTTTTCATTAGATTTTCCTTTTTTAGTAATTTCTAGACTAAATTACAATTTACCCACTTCTTTATTTACTTTGCAAATACTTATCCATTTTCTCAAATTCTACATGGATTTTCTCCAAAGTTCTTTCTGACACACTGATCCAGTGAAACATCCCTCACTGAGCCTAGATGGTCGGCTCACACCCTGAAGACCCTCATTTCAGAGACAAACGACCACCTTGGTCTTGGCTCAATCACCCAACTCTACACACCAAATGGTCATCTCGCTTTAGCGAGACTGTCATCTCATAGATCCAGACGAGCATCCAAGCAATCCAGACGGCTAGGTCGACTTGACCTAGCCTCGTATCAAAAAGCAAGCACCACCACTTGATTAGGGTTCCAACTCTTTGGATTCACGCATGGCAGAACGAGATGGTTGCCTTAGTCTACCCAAACACCTGTTTCATGATTTACTTCGAGCTCAAGAACCGGGAGAAAATGACGCCGCCAATCGTTCGATTAGGGTTCGGCCGCCGCTCTAAAGTCAAGACACATTACAACTGAGATGGGCATCCCAGATCAGCCAGATGGTCGTCTTGTGCATTTCTTCGAGCCCAATATTTCTTCCAAATGGGCTCTGCCACAACCCTTTTTAGGGTTCCACACCAATCTTTCTAGGTGTGCAACCAGTCACCCCAAATGACCATCTCTCTTGGCAAGATGACCGTTTTGCAGTGTGCAGACAGTGCATTTTAGCAGCCACCACTTATCTATTTTATCTCCCCCTCTCAGGGTTTCCACCCCTCCTTCCCCTATAAAAGGAGGGGGGACTCCACCAAGAAAGAAGTCCCAAAAATTTTGTACTTTCTATGTAGTGAAAATCTATTATTTTTCATACTAGTGTAATTTTGCATCCAAAGCAATAAAGCTGGTTTCTTTCTTCAGCATTTGGATTCTTATATTCTTGTTCTTCTTCTCGTTCTTTCTTTTCATGTTTTCTTCTTGGAGCGGGAGATAAAGATGCTAATCCATCTAATAGTCACCACCTTGGGCTCTTCAGAGACTCTGAATTCATGGTCTATGGCTTACCTTCTTTTTCTCCTTGTTTCTCCCTTAGCGAGTAATCTTCTTATCGAGGCAAGGGGAATATCCCCTTGACCATTGTCAAGATTCAGATTTAGTTTATATGATTTTTTATCTATGTGAATGGGTTTTAGTTTAGAAAACTACCAATTTAAATTAAATGATCTCTCGTTCTTATTGCAAGTTAATTTCGGTAGATGCAACTGTGGAACTCAGAATTTAGAACAACTAAACCAGTTGCATGGAGATTTGGATGTGACTGTGGAAATATCCCCATTGGGATGATGAACTATGAAGCGTGAACGTCAGGACCAATTGGTTCATGTGGAGTTTGACTTTTGTGTTTTGTTTATGAATAATTCACATACCCTCTTTCATCTTTAAATTATCGTATATTCTTGATTTGGTCTTCACTTTGGCTAAGATGGTGAAAACCCCTAACTCTCAATGTTTTCTCCCATATGATTTCAGCCATCTCTTTCAACGCTTGTTTCAAATTGCTCCTTTTTAATTCTTGCAATATTTTTATCATTGTTAGATAATCTTTTATTCTATGCTAACCTTCTTCTTTTATTTTTCTTGATTAGTTTAATCTTTCCATTTCCTTTATTAGTGTAATATTTTATTCTTCTTGCTTTTTCTTTTTTGCATGAGTTTAATCAACCCCTCTCAAAATCAGAACCTATCAATCTTTCAAAAATACAAAAAAGGAATAATTTCAAAACAAATAGGATTAAAAGAAAATGAATCTTAAAAATGTTGTCTTGTGGGATTGACCCTTCTATACTAGCCTCTAGAAAGTAAAAAATGATTAAACTGTAGAAAAATCATTCTAGTGAATTATTGTGTAAACAACGCGTATCAATTTTGGCACCGTTGTCGGGGACAACAAATCATTTTCTTAAACCCCGAATTTTTTTGGAATTTTGTTTTTCTTCTAAGTAATATTTTGGAAGTGATATCTCCTCTTTCTGTTGAGTTTCCATTCCAAAAGTCCATTTTTTCTATACTTGAATATATCTGTATAACTATGCATGCGCCGCCCATTGGACGATTCTACACCGCCAGTTTTGATCCCGGGCCAAAGAGAATCTTCCATCGCTTAAATTGACAAAACAAACTTAGGATGGATGAAGAGGAAGTTGTTCGTAGGATTGAGTAGGCACTTGCCACTCAAAGAGAACTTATGATGAATGAACGTGTGGTGCAAGAAGCCAATTTGTGTGCAACCTATATCATTGATCAAGAGGCCTAGAAGTCACTCAGAGAGAGCCTGAGTGACAAAAAATAATTAAAAGATTTCTCCACTCCAAAAATAAGATATGTACAACACCCAATTGTGCCACCCGCGATTAGTGCCACCCAACTTGAGATCCACATTCACTGGATCACCATGCTCCAAGCCAACCTTTTTTTCTGGGAATAAGGGCGAAAGTTGTCAAGATCACCTCCAATAATTCACTGACCTTAGTCCAGGTGTCTCTAAATATGTCATTAGACTTAGGCTTTTCAAATACTCTCTCTTAGGGGGGCATGCAACATATGGTATAATGCCATGGAGAGTGAAAATAGTGTCACCACTTGGGAAGCACTTCAAACAATTTTTTTGGATAAATACTTCCCTCCTTCCCTTACCTATGAGATTTGGGGACAAATCCTTCTTTTTTCTATGGTCCCCAGAGAAACTTTAGGAGAAGCTTGGGAGAGATTTAGGGAACTCCTCTACTGTATCCCACGTCATGGCATATCACAATCTCAACTCTTTGGGATATTTTACCATGGTGTTGAATGTTGATGATGACACCAAGAAGTTTCTTGATTCCTCATCTAGAGGAAATTTCATGTTTCAAAACCTACGTAACAGATGGGAGGTAATTAAAAGATCCTCTGAGAGCCAAGCTAGATGAGGATCCAGTGGGGTCCTCGAGTTTGCTAAGGCTGAGGTAAACCCAAACATCCATACCATTGTTGAAGCCCTTCAATTAATTTCCTTAAAATAGGACCTCTTGGAACCTTCTTTCAATGTGTATGAAAGGCAACTCAACAAGTGAGGGCTGCAGAATCTCTATGTGGGATATGCCAAGGGTATGATCACAGTATTCTCTAATGTCAATATCTCTACAACACTTCTATGCAGCATGATGTTGGTCAACAAGTGGAGTATCTTACCTTAATCCATAGCATCCCGGGGCAGGCCTATTGTAATCCAAACCAAGCCAAAAATCATCCCAAATTTAAATATGGAAACCCATCAGGAGCTGAAAACTCATCTCAAATCCCCCCTCCACAAATACCCCCACAACCCCAAGCCAACTACCATCCACCACTAGGCTTTCACTACAATAACAATCAATGGAATTTCGGGAACCAAGAGAACTATAGGGGTAATATCCCAAATCGTGGACCTTAATAAGGACAACAATACCAAAACCTCCATCAACCACCACCTCAACAAAGTGTCCCCACTATTGTGACAGATGATAGGATTTTGGCCCTAGAGAAAATCATAATAGCAAGTAAAAAGTCCACCGATGTTCAATTTTCCCATCTCTTTGCCCAACAAAACCCCCTGTAGGTACCTTTGTTGGGCAACCTGAGAACATCCCAAAACATCTAGAACAACTTAAGGTTGTCTCCATCCATTTGGGGAAGACTCATACTCCCCCTCCAGAGAAACCCTCTATTGTACCTTTAGATTTTGAGGATGATGATATTGTGGTCATCAAAACTCCCCCATCACCAACCCCCATCATTCCCGCTCCTACCATCCCTTCCCATGTGATCCCACATGTGGAAATCGATGAGCCCAAACTTCTTGTTTACAAACCTCATCCACCTTACTAGGCCCACCTTAAGAAAACTAGGCTTGATACTTATTTCATGAAATTTAGGGAATCCATGAAAAAGTCACAAGTGGATATCCCTTTTCGTGATGCCTTACCTGATATTCCTGCCTAGTCCAAGTATATGAAATCTCTTTTCACCAGGAAGTACCACACCAATGAGCATGAGACAGTCAAGCTTAATAGAACCACCTCTGATATCATTCAAAGCAAGATACCTGAAAAGAAGAAAGGCCATGGTTTCTTTGGGATTGGGTACTACCTAGGTGACAATGCTTGCAGGAAGGGTCTTGCAAATTTGGGCGCTAGTATTTCCATCATGCCATGTAGTCTTTGCAGGAGGTTAGGCTTTGTTGACATGCTTCTTACACCATGACCATCCAATTGTTTGACTCATCCATGACAAAACCCATGGTTATCATTGAATATATACATGTAAGTGTTAGGAAAGATGCTTATGTCCAATGCAATTTTGTCATCATGGACATAAAGGAAGACCTAAGGTGTCCCATCATCTTTGGCCGCCCCTTTTTGGCCACTGCTCGTGCCTTAATTAATGTTGAGACTGGAACCATTTTCTTGCACCTAGGAAAACAAATCCTAAAGTTTTAGGTCTTCGAAAGCATGTGCAGACCGAGCCTCCAAGAAGAAGTCTATCTTCTTGATTGTATTGAGAAGATGCAACAATTAAGACAAGGATGGGAATAAGTTTAGGATCCCCTCCAAAATGCCCTTGTGACCCCTATTGATTTTAGATTCGAAGATGAGCAATTGGATCAATTTAGATACCATATCAACACCTATGAGGAGATCCATTAGGAAGAGTTTGAAGATCTAAAAATGGACTTTGTTGTAGATGCAAAACCTGAACCTCCCAAGGTACCCGACATGAAACCCCTCCCTGAAGGTCTTAACTATGTCTTCCTTGATGAGCAAAAACTTTATCTTATTATCATTAACTCTGATCTCACCCATGAATAGGAAACCAAACTAATGACTGAGCTTAGGAAAAGGAAATATGTCTTAGGATACAAAATGGCTGATTTGATAGGAATAGATCAAGCCATTTTCATGCACAAATTCCTATGGTAGAATAGTACAAACCTTGTAGAGACCCTCAAAAGAAATTTAACCCTAACATGAAGGAGGTTGTGCATCTATAGGTTATCAAGCTTTTGATTTTAGGAATCATCTACCCCATCTCTAACTCTCCTTGGGTTAGTCTTGTTTAGGTCATTCTCAAGAAAGGGGGCACCACCATCGTGAAAAATGACAATGATGAGATTATTCCCACCTGCATTGTCACGGCTTGGAGGATGTGTATTGACTATAGAAAACTGAATAAGGCCACTAGGAAAGATCATTTCCCCCTTCCCTTTCTGGATCAAGTACTCGAGCACCATTCCCATCAACAATATTTCTATTATCTTGATGGCTATTCTGGTTTCTATCAAATCCCCATTCATCCAGATGACCAAGAAAAAATGACTTTTATTTGCCCATTTGGCACTTATGCATTTAGGAGAATGTCATTCGGGTTGTGCAATGCCCCATCCAAGTTTCAGTGGTGCATGTCTGCTATCTTCGTTGGGTTGATTGAGACCATCATGGAAGTGTTTATGGATGATTTCTCTATCTATGGAGATAGTTTTGATTCTTTCCTCCATCATTGATTTCTTATTTTGGAAAAATGTGAGGAAGCACACTTGATCCTCAATTAGGAAAAGTGTCACTTTATGGTGACCGAAGGGATTGTTTTAGGCCATAGGGTGAGAAACTGTGGAATTGAAGTGGATAGAGCCAAGATTGAGGTCATCTCAAAACTTCCACCCCCTTCTTCTATCAAGGATGTTTGTGCCTTCCTTGGGCACACGGGTTTTATAGGCATTTCATCCGTGATTTTTCTAAGATCACCAAACCCTTGACAAATCTCCTCCAGAAAGACACCCATTTTGTGTTTGATAAAGCTTGCATGGCCAGTTTTTTTTATTTGAAGGATGTCCTCACTACTACTCCCATTATTAAGGCCCCTGACTGGTCCTTACCTTTTGAGTTGATGTGTGATGCAAGTGATTACACTACTGGTGCTATTTTAAGACAATGTGTTGATAAAAAGCACCATGTAATCTACTACACATCCAAAACTCTAGATGATGCCCAACAGAATTACATCATGATTGAAAAGGATATGCTAGCCATAGTATAAACCTTTGACAAATTCCACTCATATTTGGTAGGGTCCAAAGTCATTATTTACATGGACTATGCGGCCATTAGATATTTAATGACTAAAAAGGATGCCAAATCCCACCTCCTTCGTTGGGTCCTTTTACTTTAGGAATTTGTTCTAGAAATCCTAGACAAAAAGGGCTGCGAGAATGTAGTTGTCGACCATATCAGTCGCCTTGATTTTTTTTGATGATGATGGCATCCTCATAAATGACTCCCTTCCTGATGATAAATTGTTGAAAATGGAATCCCAATATCCTTGGTTTGCTGATTATGTAAATTTTCTA
Source organism: Alisma plantago-aquatica (assembly GCA_963693085.1). NCBI lineage: Eukaryota > Viridiplantae > Streptophyta > Magnoliopsida > Alismatales > Alismataceae > Alisma > Alisma plantago-aquatica. The sequence goes on along the minus strand of OY856409.1, from coordinate 599,861,341 downwards.
GCCGCATGTGTGTTGCACCTTGAATACAAGGGACATTCTAAGGCTAAATTCTTACATGATGTGAAAAAATATTATTGGGATGACCCATATCTTTTTAGATTGTGTTCTGATAGACTTTACCATAGGTGTGTCACTGAGGAAGAGGCTCAGGACATACTCGAGCATTGCCATTCTGGCCCCACTGGAGGGTACATGAGCTCTTAGAAAACTGCTAGGAAGGTCTTACTATCTAGGTTTTTCTGGCATACTCATTTCAATGACTCATATAACTTTTTCCTTTCATGTGATGAATGTCAAAGGACCAACAACATATCTAAGAGAGACCTTGACAAGATATTGAAATCTTTTACGTGTGGGGAGTAGATTATATGGGCATGTTTCCTTCGTCTTATGGGTACAAATATATCTTGGTGGCTGTTGACTATGTTTCCAAATGGGTCGAAGCCATCCCCACCAAAACTTGTGATTCCAAACCCGTGAAAAAACTCTTCAAATATATCATTTTCCCTCTTTGGGGTACCTCAAACCATAGTTTCTGATGGAGGTTCCCATTTTCTAGAGAAGAGTTTTAAGTCCTTATTGAAATGTTATGGAGTCCACCACAAGGTTTCCACCCCTTATCACCCTCATACTAGTGGTCGAGTTGAGGTGTTAAATAGACAAATCAAGTCCATTCGAGAGAAAATGGTAATCACACTAGGATTGGTTGGGCTTTGAAACTCAATGTTGTCTTGTGGGCATACAAGAATGCCTACAAAACCCCCATAAGCACCACCCCTTTCAAATTGATTTATGGGAAATCATGCCATCTACCCATAGAATTAAAGCATATGGCCAATAGGGCCATCAAAACTCTTAATTTTGACTTAACTGTTGCAGGTGAAAACCACTTTTTGCAAATGCAATAGTTGGATGAGCTCCAGATGACAACCTATTAAAATGCTAGAATTTACAAAGACCAAACCAAACTATGGCATGGTGGTCATATTAGGTGAAAAGACATTAGGGATGGCGATCAAGTTTTTATGTATAATTATAGGTTGAGACTTTTTCCTGGAAAACTCAAAATGTTATGGTCCATACCTTGTCAAGCGTGCCTACCCTCATGGCACTTTCTTCTTTGGGATAAGGTTTTAGGGGAGTTCAAGGTTAATGAATATAGGCTTAAACGGTACATCACTATTGAGGATTTTCTATATTATGAGGCACATCAACTCTCCTTACTTGAAGATCTTGACCTAAATGAACCCTCACCCCCCATCCAGAAATGGCTCCATGATCCAGCTTTGTCAGGCCTTCGACATAAAACTAGGCAACCCAATCCTTTTGTTTTTTTGCCAAATTTCTTATGTAATTGTTTTAATTAAACCTTGATCATTTAAATTTTAGATTAGTCCTTTCTTTTTTCTTCAACAAAAAAAACAAGAGGTTGGTCACCCAACCTATTGTTCATTTGATGATAGCCAGCTACCCCACCAGGCTAGATGGTCGTTTGGGGCAAGCGAGATAGTCGTCTCGTCCGTCAAAGCATCTTTTCCAAATTCATGGTCATTTGAAATTTGAAAGTAACAGGGTGCCATTTCCATGCCAGACGGCCATCTGATGTACCTGATATAGTCGTCTCAGTCATCAAGGGGTGCAATCAAAGTGGGTAGAAATTTCAAACCATACCAAAAAGTGAGACATCAACCTCGACCCTCACTACTATAGAACACGCCTTTGGCGTCGGTTGTTTAACCCCTTTTAGTGACGGTTTTCAAGCGACGCCTATGTGGGCTCCGCTAAAGGTCGAACTCTTCGGTGTCAGTTTTATAACCGATGCCTATATAACCTATAGGCGTCGGTTATATATAGTAAGCCGACGCCAAAAGGGTTCGCGCCACAAAAAAGGGTGTCATCTAGGACACTTTCTGCGTCGGTTATCAACTAAACAACCGACGCTATATAACCTATAGGCATCATTTTTATACGAATAAGCGACGCCATTTCCACCACGACATTGGTTTCCTGCACGGTCGGATTGTTTGTCACATTAGGCGGCGGTTTTTATCCAATAACCGACGATGTAGGCCTTTGATGATGGTGTTCGATAAATAACCGACGCCTATGTTTTAATTTATTTTTCTTATCAGTTTGCAGGCCTACTGTGGCTGGTCAGCAGGATGAGAACCTGCAGTTCAATTTTCTAAAATGCAGGTTTACGACATCCATTGATATCAGCCTACAAACAGGCCACAAACTTACAAAATCAATAAATATTTGTTCACACAAGTAGATACATTTAGACATCAATTCAATTCTCACATTCACACATGTAGAAACATTCAAATATATGTAGAAACATTTAGACATGTATAAACATTCAGAAATATTCATTTACAAAATATCATTCAACATCGTTATCAGCACCCAATTATATCTTACAATCGCCACTGCTTGTATGGCTCTTGCCCATTCTTCTCTTACTTCATTTAATACTTCCATCGTATATGGAGCATGTACATTTTTTAAGCGTTTACCTATAGTGTGGTCAGTTTTAAACACCTACAAAGAGAATGATGTATATATATAAGTAATAATATAAAAATAAGATTGATATATTTCATACTAACTAATGAGACTATATATAATACCTCATGTATGGTATCGATGTCCAATGTGGCATGTTGGATAATCATCTGCATAAATCACATCACATAGTATGTGCATGCCCAGCCGTTGTCTTGTGTAGCGCACTATAAATTGAAACATACAAAATATTAAAAAATACAACTAAGCACAGTTTACATAAATAATATATACATTGGAGTCGGGAACTTACTTTTATGTTCTCCCAAATTATTGGCTGGTTCTTTCTCCTTGGGACCTTTCCTCTAGCATTTTTGAATGCATCTAAACCCCTACATGTTAATGTAACACAATAAATTACATAATTAAATAGTAATGTAATAACATATGTTAACGGATATAAAAATGAAATATTTCTCACCAGAATAATGGCATTCTCATTATGTGTCCAATTTTAGTATTCAATGTACTCCCCGCAGGATCTAGATAATAAATAGTGAACGTCCCGGGAAGAATAACTAGTAACTCCCAATGCCTACCGCTAGAGGTAAAAAAGTTAAAAATTAATAACTCAAAATCCACAATAAAAATGTAATTTTCTTAAGTCCAAATTATAAGTAAAGTAAACTTACTTGACATTGAATGGAGCTATTATTATCGTCTTCTTTTGCTGGCCAAAAACTGTAAAAGCATATATACATTATTGTTGAACACTATCAGGGTCTTTAGCTACCATACTAATCAATGATGGAATAAAAAATCCCACATGATCAAATGCAAATTGTTTGCATTGATTTTCGACTAAGTAGCTGCAAAACATGTATTACGTATGCATTAATATATAAGAAACCAGATCAACGGATCTTACACAAGGTATATGGATGTATAAACAAGATCTCACCTTATCCATGTCTCTATCATTGATGTATTCAGCCAATCATACATAAACAACTCAATAATATCTTGTATAAATAAAGATCTTTCATATGATTGACCTGCATAATCTGCTTCTAAAGAAATAATTATAGGGCAATGTATATTATGCGCCCATAGCCAACATGCCATTCCCCTACAAGCAGGACCTAACGGGTATTTTAGGTCAGTTGGAACCCAACTTGGTAATGCAGGAATTGGAGGTGGAGGCCTAGGTGCTCTGGGTGTCTTCTTTTTAACCTGTATATATAATTTCAGATCAATTGACCTCATATATACACATTAACAATCTAAAGTAATATAGATTTATCTTACAATTTCAGTAGTATAGACGACATCTGCTTTGGGCCACAATATCACCCCGCCTTCAGTCTCAGCAAGTGTATCAATATCTGGGTGGGGATATGGCAATGTAGCTTCCCTCCAATCGGGTAATACACATATCGGGCTCACACGAACGTAGCCCTGTGGCATTGGAGTCCCGTGAAACATTGCCCCAGGAAGGAACGGGTAAGCCTGCACCTCTGTAACAACATAGTCTTGTATTCTTAAGCGGCATGGCTTCAATGCCTACAAATTTACGTAAAGAATATTATACATATATACATATCATCTTAAAAACATATCATCTTGAAAATACTAGCTATAATGTCATAAACAATACTTACAACAGATGTGTTAGGCGGTAGGTCTACATGATTACTCTCAATATGTGCATCAGGAGAAGAGTGGGTCGCCATAGGCTGATTGGAAGCCTGAGATGCCTGCCACCGCACCATTTCTTCCTTGACTTTCTCAGCAACTATATCATTGACCTTCTTAGCAACTATATCCTCGACTCTCTTATTTTCCTATACATGGATAAAAGAAACATTAGCTTCTTATTATTGAATTTCCTTTTACAATAACATTCTAAAAAAAGAATAGGTTACCTCTTCTTGTGAAAGTCCCGCTCTGGGTTTGCGCTGGGATGGCCCAAAAAATGCTTTGATGCCCACACCAGCGCCTGCACCCCTAACACGTCCAGGATGCTCTGGGTTACCCAGAGCAACTGTCAATTCATCCCTTGTGCCCTGAGGGATGAACGTGCCTTGTTTCCTCTGCTCGTGCAGCTCCTGTTAATCACCATCAACAGAAATTGGTAAGTTAACACCACAAATAATCAATATTCAAACAATTACTCTAAGAGTTGTATTTTACCATTTTCGCAGCCGCCTCAGCAGTTACGGGCTTCTTTATTTCACCCTTCTTGTTTTGACTCCCAGCTATCCAGACATCATGGCGAGGCATGGGTGTAGCACATGTAGTAGAGGACTCCTGAGTAGCAGCAGACTCCGCCTGTAGTTTTTGGTGAACGCTTGCATAGCCCTTTGGACCCATAGTGTGGTCATGCACATTCAGTGCACACCTTGCTTTTTGCGCCTCACTGAGGGCCTAGTTAGTATGCACATTAATGATTTGGTTAGTAGCACTAAATGTTAATCTTGAATAGGTGAATATAACATATATTAATTAAATTGGGAGTGACGTCTAATACCTTGAATTCTTTAGATTTTCTTCAAGCAACAAACGTGTCCCAATCGTCTTTGTCCAAGAAGTTCCACTGTTCAAGGGATGACTTCTTATTCTTATCACCATCTTTTATGTATTCTCTGTTGAGATTTGTCCTATAGTTCCTTAGCATCTTTCCAGCGCGTTGCATCACGCTTTTACGATGCAGCTTCTCATCCAATGCAAACAGATTCTGTAAAATAGAATTGCTATTAACTAGTATCCAAAAATAGAATTGCAAATAATATAATTTGTAATCTACAAAATAGAATTGTAAATAATAATAACTCACCCATAAATCCTTCCATATCATGTCTTTCTTCGCCTAAGGAACTTTATGACAATTATCATACTTAACACCACAATGGCTTCGAGTGACAACCCCAAGATAGTTTACAAAATTATTGCGGTTCACTCCAATTGCATTTCCTCCATTATCAAACTCCACAACCAATTTGGATCCACTGCCACTTAGCGCTATTAACTTCTTCAATAGAGTGATGCCCCTTTTCTTGTTAAATGTTTGGTGATGCGCATCAAGTTCCTCCAGTGCTTCAGTGGGTACATGTGCATCATCAACCTAAAATTTGACAAAAATAAACACACTGAATTAGCCCAATATAGAAATATGGGATATATGACATAACTAGAAGATAATGAATTTTATAGAAATACATGATATGTTTTTAGAACTTACATTGGTATCCTCACCATGCTCATCATGGACAGCATGCTCATCATGGACTTCATGCTCATCATGGACATCATGCTCATCATGGTCAGCCATATGAAAATGTCATTAAAAAGGCAAACATTTAGCATTTGTATTAACTAGAAGATAATGAAACATCAAATCTGAAAATGATATTGATATTAAAAAAGCAAACATTTATCTTCAATAAAAAAATATAAACATGCATACCTCTAATATTGTGATCTTTTATTAATTAACAATCCTTCATTGTGATCTCCGCGCACATATAAGTCATCATTAGCTTCAATATTTTGTGGAGTTGGCAACCCAACTGAGAATGGACTGGAGTCATCATACTTATCATAGTACTCTTCTTCATCTATAGGATCTTCAATGAACTGTCTTTTACCATGAAGAACAACCGACCATTTATCATTTGTAGGATCATCGATATAGAATATTTGTTTCGCCTGTGATGCCGATATGAATGGTTCACCCTTGTCGCCAATATTTTCAAAGTTCACTAAAGTGAAACCCAATTCATCCACTATAACTCCTTTGGTGTTATCAACCCAATTACATTTAAAGAGCAGAATTCTGAAATCTATACACTCAAACTCCCATATGTCTTCAATGACACCGTAATATGACATTTTAGCTTCACGTGGACTCTTATCCTTTGCACTTGCAAAATACATAGTTGACACTTGAAGAGTGACCCCACTGTTTTGGACGACACTCTTATCATCTTGGCGCTTTGTGTAATATGTGAACTTATTAATGTCAAACCCTTCATAAGACATAACATTCGGTTTTGGTTTAAAGGTGAGGCATTTGTTAGTTTCCGTAATATCATTTAGTGTTTGAGATAGTTGATGTAAGACTTTATCTTCAAACCACTTAGTAAAAGTCTTGTTATGATCTCTAGCAAGCCACATTGAACTTGCTCGAGGATGTTGTCTCTTGATAAAATTGGTATGTTCCTCGATATAAAGACTCACTTCGTCCATGTTGTGTAAAATATACAAGTGACCTTGTTCCAACTGCTCATGGCTGATTACTTTCACCTGTGATCCCAAAATTCCTTTTCCCTCCTCAATATTCTTGTCATTAACAGGAGTGTTATTACCACTCAGAAAGTCATTGCAAAAATCCATAACCTCTCTCGCCACATAACCTTCAATAATACTCCCTTCAGGCTGATAACGGTTTCGAACATCACCTTTAAAAATGTTCATGTATCGTTCAAAGGGATACATCCAATGCAAGAAAACTGGTCCCAACATTTTCACTTCCCTAGTCAAGTGGACAACAAGATGTACCATGATATCAAAGAACAAAGGAGGGAAATACATCTCAAGCTGACATAGGGTAACAACCACTTCTCTTTGCAAATTATCGAGAGTGTCAGGGTCAATAACTTTACTGCATAGACTGTTGAAAAAGAAACAAAGTCTGGTGATTGCAAACCTTACATGCTTTGGCAATATAGATCGAATTGCCACGGGCAATATTTGTTGCATTAGAGTGTGATAATCATGAGATTTGAGACCTATCAACTTCAGATCTTTCATTGATACCAATCTACGGATGTTGGATGAGTAACCATGTGGCACCTTAACATTTACCAAGCATTCACAAAAAGCTTTCTTCTCCTTTCTAGACAATGTGTAACAAGCGGGAGGTAAGTATGTTCTTTTATTACCCATTTCACGTAATTCTGTTAATTCTGACCTTATTCCCATTTGACGTAGGTCCAGTCTGGATTTTATCCCATCTTTAGTCTTACCTGGTATATTTAACAGAGTACCAATGATGCTATCACAGACATTTTTCTCAACGTGCATTACATCGATACAATGCCTAACTGTCAAAGAACTCCAATAAGGAAGATCCCAAAATATTGACTTCTTCTTGAATGAAGAATTGTCACTCTGTGTGGCCATACTACATTGTGATTTCTTACCAAATTCATTGACAATGTCTTTTACTCTTTCATAAACAACATCCCCTGGTATAGGTTTAGGTGCACTCCGTTCATCATTCCATCCATTGAATGCTTTGCGCTTCCTACAATACAGATGGAATTTTGAAAGAAACTTTCGATGACCAAGATATACAGTCTTGCCGCCATGTTTTAGTTTTATTGAATCAGTGTTTTCTTCACATATAGGACACGCTTTAGCTCCTTTGACACTATATCCAGACAAATTCCCATATGCTGGAAAGTCATTAATAGTGCAAAACAACATAGCGTGCAAACGAAATGTCTCTCTTCCTGAAGCATCATAGGTCATCACACCTTCAGCCCAAAGTTTCTTTAAGTCATCAATCAGAGATTCAAGATAAACATCGATATCATTTTCGGGTTGTTTAGGGCCCGATATCAACAACGACAGCATAACGTACTTATTTTTCATACACAGTCAGGGAGGAAGATTGTATATAACAAGCATGACTGGCCAAGTGCTATGTTGGTTGCTTAATGTCCCGTACGGATTCATCCCATATGTACAAAGCCCAAGTCTTAGATTCCTATCTTCTTCACCAAATTTGGGGTACAATAGATCAATCTTCTTCCACTGTGGGGGAATCAGACGCATGTCGTAGGATCGCATCATTATTTTTCTTAACATCTGCATGCCACCTCAAATTCTTCACATATTTCAGTTTTGCAAACAAGCGTTGAAACCATGATATTATAGGTAGATACCACAACACCTTGGCAGCAGAACCAGTTTTGGACTCCCCCGAAGTGGTTAATTTATACCGTGACGCACCATATTTTGGATAATCTTTCAAATCCACATAGTACTTTTGAAATAATACACAATCATTCGGGCATGTGTGTATCTTCTTGGCCTCCATTCCCATTGGGCACAACAATTTATTTACCCGGTATGTTGAGATTGGCAGCTCGTTTCCTTGAGGAAGCATTTCTTTCAACAAAGTCAACAATGAAGTGAAGCTTTTATCGCTCCATCTATTGTTAGCTTTCAACTTATACAATCTCAACACAGCGCTAAGCTTCGTAAACTTAGCACAGCCTGTGTATAACGGTATCTCAGCATCATGCACAATGTTTCTAAAGATAGGCGGTGGATCGGTGTGCTCTACCCTACAACTATCCAGCATCGCATCAACGATGTCTACTGGAACTGGTTCGTTCACATCTACGTCATCGAAGGCAATTTCTTCTTCCACCCAAGCACTGCTATCGACATCCACTGGTTTCGAGTTTGAAATCTCTCCATGCCAGTGCCATTCTGTATAGCCTTGTACAATCCCGTTGCACATGCCATGACTTTTAATTTCCTCACCAGTGTTGACTTTCAAGTTGTTACCGCAATGCCTACATGGACAGTAGAACCTATCTCCAGGTTCTTTCCTATGTTCCTCGGCAAATCTAATAAACTGATCAAGACCAGATATAAACTCTAGGGTGCAACGATTGCGAATAGACATCCATGATCTATCCATTTCTATGATCAAAGAGAAAACAAGTATATATTAGGACAAGATTAGGGTATACACTTACATCCTAAGTGAGATTAGGTGTTCAAGAATAGTCCCAAATTGGGGACTATCCAAGATTTACTCCTATTATCTAGACCCATCTGGTTTTCTATTTGTTTGGCTTATTTGCAATTAGGGGTAGACACTGGATTCTGATGGTAATCGTCCCAACCATGCAAACTGTATATTATCTAGACCCATCCGATGTTGAAGTAGACAGTGCGGGACATGGAAAATATTGTCAGATTAGGAGGTACAATGAAGCCGGACTCAATACAAACAGTATATAATTTAGTGATTGTTCATTCTAATTTATACCAATGTACAAGTAATATAAAGAACAATGATTGTTCACTTTCTAGGCCAACAAACACATGGATGTCATTCTTATATATAATAAATGTGTACCACCTATCCCATCCTTGAACACCTAATCTTACTAGTAAGTATATAATGTGTATTGGGTTTTCAAGAAAATTTTGGCAGCATTTCTCTGCTGTTCTCTAAGTACATATGTACTTAGAGAACAAACGGGAAAATGCTACCGAAATTTTCTCAAAAACCCAATACACATTATACACTTACATCCTAAGTGAGATTAGGTGTTCAAGAACAGTCCCAAACCGGGGACTATCAAGGATTTACTCCTAATGAGTAAATCTTGGACGGGTTTCTAGGCCAACAAACACAATAATAGATATGTAAATCATATCATTAAGAGCATGGTTTCATGTTAGGTCATCATAGGTCATAATAATCCACTAGAATGAGCAAAAAATGTCTCATGGTGTTAAAATAACATAAGAGTATTAGATCTTGATTCTAGAGTGTACAAGACATAATAGTGACTACTGATTTTGTGGGGTGATATCATTTCATAGGATTTATAGATTCAAATTTAACAAGTGTACAAGTTGCATCATTTTAATACTCTAAAGGCGACTAGTGAGTCATAGCACATAAAAGATGGCATTACAAGGAAAGTAAGCAAGCTAGATCAATTAACACTCATCTCAAGGGAACATTAGTTACTGAAGGGACCAGGAAAGAGTGCTTTTAATCACTAGGATCATACAAGTAGCAATGTTGATTAAGTCTATGTGATTAAAGATCAAGCAGTGTAATAAAATAGGGTTTACCTTTGTTTGAGCCCAGTCGGGCGTCAGTAGGGAGAGAGGACAAGACGGATGGTAGGCGAGTAGGCAAGCAAGCAGGTGAGCAGGCGACGGGCAGAGAGACGACGGGCAACAATAGATGATCAGTTAATTCCTGAAACAATACATAAATAAATACAAATCAGTACCTAAATAAACACAAATAAGTAAATAACTTAATTTTAAAAAAAAATACACCCAGCAGCATTGTGCCTTGGCGTAGCCCAAGCATCGCCCAGGCATCCCAGAGGCCGAACTAGGCTGGGCGCCTGGGTTTGGGACCCTAGGTGAACGCCTGGCTGCCTAGGCGCGCCTGGGTGCCGCCTGGGTAGGTCGGCAGGTACTTGGGCAAGCGAGCAGGGTGAGGTCGAGGCGAGGTGAGGTCGAGCAGGTCGAGCAGGTGGGCGGCGATGACACCGGCGAGCTTCAGGACCGCCGGCGTAGAGCAGGCAGGCGGCGGAGACACCGGCAAGCAGGGAGCGGCGGCGGTGCAGAAGGAGCAGGGAGCGGCAGCGGCGCACAAGCAGCAGCAGCGGCGGGTGGGGGTTGAGTCGGGCGGTAGCAGCAGCGGGGGAGAATTCTCGCAATGAAATAGAAGAAAGGGGAAGAGTAGGGTGATCGCGGGTATTAAGTTCATAAAAGGCGTCGTTTGTCTACAAAACTGACACCTAAACATCTTCAGCGTCGGTTGATCGTAAAAACCGACATCCAATTGGACAATATTTGCCCTAAATTATTTGGCGGGAACCACTATCAGCGTCGGTTATCAAAGGATAACTGATACTGTATGTGACACTTTTCACACAAATTCTCATCATACATAGGCGCTGGTTTTTATCTAAACAACCGTCGCTGTATGTGACACTTTTTCTTTTCACTCGAAAATTGGATTTCACGGGCGATTTTAGGCGTCGGTTTGGTTTACCTAGCCGGCGCTGAATACAAAGCGGTACCCGTGTCTGGCTGGTCTTCGAATATAGACGTCAGACTTACTAAATAGCTGACGTGGAATGTTATAGGCGTCAGTTTTTGTAAATAACCGACGCCCAGAAAAGCGACATTGAATGTTGTTTCTATAGTAGTGCCTCGAATAGCCAGACGAAGGTATGGATTAGACAAAATGACTATTTTGCCTCTCATGTGTGCCTATAAAATATGCAACTCGACAATGTGTGATTCAGCCACTCTAAGCATCCCCTTCTCCCCCCTGAGCTCTCCCTTTCTTCAGCCACATCGCTGCTACCATCGGATGGCCACCTCCCTTATGATGACGGTCGTCTCACTGCCACCCTCTTGCGTTGTCAGTCCATCACCACAGACCAGTCAGTCTCCTACCACCCCTCACTATCGTCTCAAGGCTGAGACATTCGTCGTGTTCTTCCTATCCTTGCCCCCCTTCTTTAGCCAACTGACTTAGCGGTGACACCCATCGCCTTATAGACGACCTTCTACCCTGACCTCAAAGGCCGCTCCACAACCAGACACTAGTCTCATATTTGAGATGACCCTCTCACTATCCTACATCACTACCCATCTACCGAATCAATACACCACTGCCTTCCTTGTTAGATGGGTGTCTCTCCCCAATCAGGCGATCACTTCCTCCGCGTCAGGTGGTCGTTTCACTGATGCCAGCCGCTTGCCTTGCCTCTGAGACGGCCATCTCATTAGCCTAATCACCATCATCTGAACACTCAGTGGCACCTTTGTGGTCATGGTCAGTCTCGAAACCAAATGGCCAGTTGACTGTCCTCAGACGATCGTCTCATCATCCTCAAACTACCGCCTCAGTCTCATCAGGCGGTCGTTTCATTTGCACCAAGCGAGCATTTGGGATTATCCAGACGCCTGTTTCATGACCACTCTAGGAGATAATCAACATGTCTAAGAGAGGGTCAAGATGCAACTTCCTCGACCTCTAGCACAAAGGCAAGCAGCCTGCCAAACATACGATTTCTTGTGATCCACCTCGTGGTTCAACCGCGAGTTCGGGGATTTGCATTGAGGAGACAACTAGAGAGTCCTCCCTGGAAGTGGCCTTAGAAACGTGATGTGACATTGATGAGCTCAATTCCATCATGCCATCTGAGTAAGGATGATCTGCATCCCACAACAACTTAGACTCTACTGTGCCTCGACCACTCTGAATAGCTCCTACCCCAGATAATTATGCACAGTTTGTCGACACCAAGCACTACAAAAGGTTCAAGTAGACCACCGTGATTGGCATCTCTCTTACTTATTGGGCGTGCGACATCACCCTTGATGCTCTTGCATTCGGGAGGCGGTTGACAACATCCAAAGGAGGAATCATATCCTCATTTTTCCATATCATGTCACTCCAGTGTATAGTGATATGAAATTGGAGTTCATCACCACCTATCGCCGGTACCACTGTTCTTGGGGCAAATCCAGTTGCAGAGCCCAAGTCTTTGGCAAAGATTTTGAGATCTTCGCCAGGTAGCTGAGCTCCATGATCCTTGATGGATCCGACGATTACTAGCTCACCCAATGCATGGAGCGCCGTCACGACGTTCATCCCGACAGCTACAATGCGGAGAAATTCTGGGAGAAAATCATGGGGCTTCCACCCAAGTTACCTAGAAGCATGAAGGCCTCTAACATCTACAACTCGATGGTCTGTTACCTTCATCACATCTTGGCTCGCACATTCTTCGACAGGGAAGGTACTTAGTGTGCCATCACTCTCTCTTAGTTGTATACATTATGGTGTCTTCTGAACAATGTATCCTACAACTAGGGATGTTCCCTGATCGATCATCTCCACTACCAAGAACCCGCACCACCTTTTCCTCCTACTGTATTGGCCATATAGTCACATATATCATACTTTTTCTGGGCTACACTCACATCCCATTCTAGCCACTAGCCTTAAAGCACCATCTGATTGACTTGGCATACTTGAAGGGGTGCAAGTTCATCCATCTGGGTACTAATCGAGTCTACTTGTTGCTTTTCAAATACTATTAGGTGGCCCTTGAGCTTCCACGCCACACTAGGTTTGCAACCTCCAACATAGTTTTTGACTTGACAAATTTTCCAGCGCATGTCACGCAATTTCTTCTAGAGGATTCCCATACTGATGATGTCCCCGAGACGGCCCATAGGAGGAGTGTCTCCTTGGAGGCACATGGTGACAAGAATGGACCACCGCTTCTATCTTCACGACGTCGCACTAGGAGACACATGGCCAATGAAGAAGGCCCCAAGGAGCCGTATGGCTTCTACGAGGTCTGAGACCAGTTGGAGGAGATCTAGTATGAGCGGCAACGTCAAGGTCATCAACTCAACCACATATATTTGATGTAGTTATCCCATGAGTCTTGGAATGTGCACCAAGGCCACTACAACGCCGGCATACCTCGGTATGAGGAGTACGGGGCCCATCAGGCTTACCCTGACCCCAACTCCCCTTATTGGGGAAACTACTACTACAACCCTCCATCGTCCTCACATTTTCCACCACCTCAGTGATTCTCTTCCCTCCATCTCCGATTTAGGTTTTTCTCAAGATGAGAAAAAGTCTAAGTCTGGGATGGGTGAGTGGTATGATTCTATTCCACCCCCTATCTTTTCCCTTAATTACATTATTTTATCTTTTTATCTTTTTATCTTTTGCATGTTTTTGCTTTAGTTTATGGCCATTATCTAGTCGGCCATCCTTTTCTATTTTACTTAGTTGTAAAGGAATTTATCTAGCCGGCCCATTGAGTATACATCTATCATTGTGCCCCTTGAATCGAGTAAATTTTTTTACAAAATTTATTACAAATTACCATGTCTGAAACTATTATGTCACCTTGAACCCCTAATAACATCACTCCTCGGAATAGTTGGTAAGTCATAAGGAATTGATTAGAACCAAGCATAATATTTCCCTATTTTTAAGTAAATGGATTATCTTGTTATAAATCTTGTATGATGTAAATTATAGGATTATTCTACCTTGAGCAATGACACTCTCTAGAAAAAACATATGAAAAAAAATGTTGAAATTAAAGCACAAGAAGAGCTTTTCCTTCCCTCTACTTTCCTTCTAAAAAATAGAAGCAAAGAATCACCACTGGACAAAAATCAAGTCTGGGGTGGCATGCTTTCCAAAATGAAATTTCATACCCCACAAAGGGTCGTACCATCAAAAAGATGTCAAAGTTCACAAGAAAAAAAATTGTAACCAATGTAGCCACAACTCCGCAAAATCCAAATCCTGAGTCGAATAGAGGAGGGATCAAAAACATTTATTACTTTCTTCTTCGTTTGCACCCCTCCCTCTTCCTGTTCTTGTACAAATAATTTACAAAAAAATTCAAAATTTGAGAGTGTCAAAGCGACAGTGAGAGGAAGCCTATTTTTCTACAAATTCTGGTTTTAGAAGTAAGATTTGATTGTTGTTTTGATAGGGAATGTAGAACTTTATGCTATGTGGTTCTAAGAGATTGGTCACTTGGCAAAATTTTAGAGGTGAGGACTATAGTGATTTTACAAAGGTGAGGATAACATTTTGGGAGTATAAATTGGATTTTACCTGTAATTTAATTTGCTCGAGACAAGCAAAGATTCAAGTCTGGTGTATTTTGATGAATGTATATTTATCCATCTTTTTACATATTTTTCTTGGTCTTTTTCATTAGATTTTTTTTCTTTTTTTAGTAATTTATACACTAAATTGTAATTTACCCATTTCTTTATTTACTTTTGCAAATACTTATCCATTTTCTCAAATTTTATAGGGTTTTTCTCCAAAGTTCTTTCTGACCCACTGAGCCAGTGAGACGGCCATCTCACTGAGCCCAGATGGTCGGCTCACACCCTGAAGACCCTCGTTTCAGAGCCAAACGACCACCTTGGCCTTGGATCAATCAGCCAACTCAGCATGCCAAATAGCCGTCTCACTTTAGTGAGACCGTCGTCTCATAGAGCCAGACAAGCATCCGAACAAGCCAGACGGCTAGGTTGACTTGACCTAGCCTCATATCGAAAAGTAAGCATTGCACTTGATCAGGGTTCCAACTCTTTGGATTCGCTCATGGCGGCGTGAGACGGCCACCTCAGTCTACCCAAACGCATGTTTCATGGTTTACTTTGAGCCCAAGAATCGGGAGTAAACGGTGCCATCAACTGATCGATTAGGGTTCAGCCACTACTCCAAAGTCAAGCCACATAACATTGAGATGAGCATCCCAGATTAGCCAGACAGTTGTCTCGAGCATTTCTTCGATCCCAATATGGCTTCCAAACGGGTGTCGCCACAATCCTTTTTTGGGTTCCACAACAATCCTTCTAGGCGTGTGCCCAGTCGACCCAAACGACCATCTCTTGGTGAGATGGTCATTTTGCGGCACGCGGATAGTTCATTTCAGCAGTCATCACTTATCTATTTACTTCCCCCTCTCATGCTTTTCACCCCTCCTTACCCTATAAAAGGAGGGGGGCTCCACTAAGAAAGAGGTCTCAAAAATTTTGTACTTGCTTTGTAGTGAAAATCTGATATTTCTCATTCTACTGTAATTTTACATTCAAAGCAATAAAGTTGGTTTCTCTCTTCAACATCTAGATTCTTATATTCCCTTTCTTCTTCTCGTTCTTTCTTTTTGTATTTTCTTCTTGGAGCAGGAGATAAAGATGCTAAGCCATTTAATCGCCACCACCTTGGGCTCTTTGAAGACTCTGGATTTGTGGTCTACTTCTTATCTAATTTTTCTCCTTGTTTCTCCCTTCCTCACAATGAGTAGCAAGTAAGGCAAGGGGAATCATCCCTTAAACATTGTGCAGATTCAGATTTAGTTTATATGATTTTTTTATCTATGCAGACAACTTTTGGTTTAGAAAATTGCTGATTTAAATGAAGTGATCTCTCATTTTTATTGCAAGTTGATTCCTGATGATGCGACCGTGGAACCCAAATTTAAAATAACTAAACCAGATGCATAGGGATTTGGATGCGACTGTGGAAAAATCCCCATTGGGATGATGAATTAGGAAGTGTGATGGCCAGGACCAATGGGTTCACATGGAGTTTGACTTTTGCATTTTGTTTACAAAAAATCCACATACCTGCTTTCATCTTTTAATTATCATATATTCTTGATTTGGTCTTCACTTTGACTAAGGTGGTGAAAACCCCTAAGCCTCGATGTTTTCTCCCATATGATTTCAACCGTTTCTTTCAATGCTTGTTTTAAAATCGCTCCTTTTAAATTCTTGCAATATTTTTCTCACTCTTAGATAATCTTTTATTCTGTGCTAACCTTCTTCTTCTTTTATTTTTCTTGCTTAGTTTAAGCTTTCCATTTCGTTGCTTAGTGTAATCTTTTATTCTTCTTGGTTTTTAGTTATTACATTAGTTTAATCAACCCCGCTTAAAATCAAAATTTACATTTTGTCAATCTTCCAAAAATACAAAAAAAACCATAAAAATCGGGATTAAAAGAAAATGAATCTTAAAAACATTATCATGTAGAATCGACCCTTCTATATTAGCCTTAAATGGAAAGTAAAAAAAATATTAAACTCTAGGATAATCATTTTGGTGAATCTGTGTGCAGACAATGCGTATCAGTGGACCCTAGGACTGTCAAAATAGGAACTGATGGCAGAAAGAGGTTACAAATATTCCAAAGGGTTGTATTATTCTCCCTCCATCTCTAAATCTTGGATTTGATGCCCTAGCATATCTCCAATTTGATTTTTGTCCATCCGGTCATTATCTAGACATGGGACAATCCAATGTGAATCTAGTTGTAAGCCCTTCACCCCAAGCTATACTCAACCATGGGGAATGGGTTGTCCCCATGTATTGCAACCATGTTGTCATAAATTTTCCATTATTCTCCTTCCATG
Organism: Alisma plantago-aquatica; assembly: GCA_963693085.1. Taxonomy (NCBI): domain Eukaryota; kingdom Viridiplantae; phylum Streptophyta; class Magnoliopsida; order Alismatales; family Alismataceae; genus Alisma; species Alisma plantago-aquatica. The sequence goes on along the minus strand of OY856409.1, from coordinate 599,844,064 downwards.
TTGCCATCACCCTGCAAGGGGTGTAGTGTGTAGTAGCACATGCAAATTTGGATTGTCTCTGTCATTGATAGATTCACATTCCCATGTTGGAAATTCATCGTCGTCATCATCATTAAACAAATAGTTCCATACCATAGTAGGTACATTATATTTAAACAAAATGACACATCTCAACTCGTCATGCGTCACTTTGGATTGGATAGACATTAAGTTGGACCAGTCAAACGAACCTTCAAGTTGTTCTGAAGATGATGGAGTGCTTCTTGACCGCTCTACAGTGAATAAAGACCATCATCATCAACCCAAATGTTTGGGTAATGTGACTCTTCTATTAATTGTGTAGTTGGGTCAGTAGGTTGAAATGTAGGGCTTCTATGAGTAGGTGAATCTTCCCAAAAAAATTCACATGAGTTCAATAGGAAATATGAATAACATGGTGAGATAGTTCTTCATTGAGTCTAGTAGAGCGGGTATGATTGTTGAAGTCCTCACATGTTTATATTGGCACCTGTAGATTGGATAGGACTGAATGTACAAGCTCTTAAAGTCTTTTTATTTGCCCAACAACATCACTACAAGTAGTTGGAGTTGGGATTGCATGTCATCTATATTTGCCATTTGTGCCATGTATAGTTAATGTGGCTCCATTGTATTGATTTGTTTAATGTTTATGAAGCTTAGTTTAGTAGCTTGAAATGTATTTTTGGTGCAGGCTTTGACATATGTCACCTAGTATTGTTGGTGATCCTACCTCTCAAGAATAAATTTAAGCATATATGTTTGTTGTTGAAGGTGGGTTGATTATGTGGAAAGGAGGGCATTGGCACTTTTTCTTCCAAGGGATTCTTCTCTTATCAACTCTTGGTTTTGTGAAGACATAGTAGACAAGAATTGGTTGGTATTTTCTCTAACATGGGCCATTGTTTTGGTTTACTAATTGGTGGAATAGTATGTGTATGATGTAGTAGCAATAGCCTCCAGATAATAGAATGGTTAAGTAAATGATCATTGTGAGGGTGAATATAAGGCAACTAACTTAAATGCACGAACCTCAATTATCTACCAACCATTTGGACTTTAAAAAAAGTTGGTAGGACATGTGGATAACATGGTTTTCCTAGTTGAGGCTAGATCCATGGTTGCAAATCAAATAATAACAAAGAAAAGGAAAAATAAATCAGTGTGTGTGGACAAGTATGTGTGATAAGAAAGAAAAGATAGGCATGTATAAACAAGCTTAGTCTAAATAGAACAAAATCTTTACGTGTTAGATGAGGAAAACCTCCATGTCGTTCCATGAAGCCAAAAGTTGATTGTCCTTAGAACGTGTGTCCAATGTGAGAATAATGAACTCAGTTTCTAAGGATCGGACTTGAAATCTATAACCCAAAACCTTGAGACAATTGTCATATACGGGGTTGAAACAACGAAATAGGGTTAAACACATGGATGTGGAGACATTTAGAGATCAATATTTATCTCTTACTTAGCTAAGTGAAATGGATGGGTAGATATATGCACAAAAATAAAACAAGGTAAGAAAATAAAACTTTATATAATATAAAGGAAGAAGATCTCATCATGTCTTACTAAATGAGAGGAGTTTCAAGCTATGAAATCACAAATTGGAATGTATATGTATATCATTCTAAGGCATAGACAATGGCTAAGATAGTATCATTTTAATCTTCGTATATTATATGGTCGTTATATTATTTTGATAGATAGTGTTCATGTACATTGACACCACTAGGTATATGGATAATATGGGCATCACTCGATGTTGCTAATGTGTCAGTAATGCATGTATGGTTTGATGCAATTAGTTTGTGAATAATCATATGTGTCTCAACAAGACTACAATGTGTATAATACCTGGTTTATAAACATGAATAATATACAAAATGCCTAGCTAGGCCTATATGACTACATGATTTTTAATATTGTGGCACAGAACACTAGTATATGAGATTCATTGATGCCCTCAACACATGATTAAATTTTCAGTTCATAATTACCAAGAGAATTATATTTTAAGCCTCAAAGCCCATAAATGATTTTTGTGTTGCCTTAATAGATAATGGGACTATGCCTTGACACTACTTGGTATTGGGATAAATATTCCATTTTGTGACTTAACCAATATGTTGCTAATGCACCTTGAACTCCTTTCGCGTTTATCTGGTCGATATGGATGAGTAATTTGCCAAAGTTGAAGAACTTTGGAAGGAGGATGTAACCGGAAATTTCTATGTAGGTTTGTCAAAAATGTATAAAAGCTTAGCATAAATGGAATAATGTTTTTCTAAGAGCATAAATGGAATAAAGTGAATGTCAACAACTTGTGATGAATATATAAGGATGAAGGGGGTTGAATCTCTCTATATAGAATAGAAAACACATGATAATTTGACTAATGTTAATTGTGTAGTACATTCCACTGTGATAAAAGAAATTATACATCCTTATAAAGCTCAAGTATTGATTATGAGACAAACCTGGAATCCAATGGATCAATCTTGGTCAAAAATATGGATGTAAATGGCTATGGGTAGACCCACGGACGCATAGATTTGGACCCTTTAAAAATCCATCAGGAGTTTAGAACTTTGGACCCGTGGAACCGTGGACCCACATGTAAGTGGGTCAACTAATGGGTATTCTTAGACCTAGACCCATGTACCCGCTATTTATAATATGTTACTATATTTATACTTTACTAGTCTAATTAATATAAAATTTGAAATGGCATATCACTATAATTATAATAAATTTAAGACTAGTCGTCTAATTGAGATTTAACTATTCTAATAACAATCATGAGTAACATATGAAAACTCAAAATCAAAATAGTTACATCATATGTTATATAATTAAAATACTATGACGATGACTGTAAATATATAAATAATCAACTCAATTAATATTCAATCTAAAAAGTATTATATTATTCAATATAACTATTGCATGTTTATATCTTATATAATAGCAATATCTAATCATATTAGAATATGTAGAGCATTGTCGTAATTTTTCTTACATAAATAATATGATATTTATATAGAACCACTTACTTGTAGACCTGCTATTATAACGAGCACGGGTATGGTGCACGTCTAGACTTTTATTATGTGGATCTAGAACTGGGACCGGACCCACTTGATTGAAAGGGTATAAGTATGGTCTGACCCGCACCATACGTGCACCATTTACACCCCAAGTGAAAAGAATACTAGCATCTTTTATTCTTCCTTGAAAGTAGAATATGTAGGAACATTTTAAGAACTATGGATATCTTCTCAAAACGAATACAAGATCAAAGACCATCTTTTTCATATTATAACTTTTTCTGAATGAGAGAGACACCGCTTGTTATGGAAGGATTGTTGGAAGCTCCATATGTTTGGGTTTGAACGGTTTACACTTGCATCAAAGTACCATCTGATGAGATAGAAATTGTCATAGAGTAGGGTAATGAAGATAAATTCCTAGTCCATATGGATTTATCCACCAACTGAACAAATCATTTTGGCCCATATATTATTGATTTCATTCGCATTTCTTTTCCAATGGCCACCTTATCAAAGAAGTGAAAAAAATTGGATAATGTGTTCCTTAAGAGTAAAGTTACATCTTATGTGAATGACTTGAGATGTATTGTGTTGTGCAATGTTGTATACATTATCATTTCCAGAATTTGACAGATAGACACTAAAATATATTACCTTCTATTGTCAACCATGCTCGGTGTGCTTTGGTAAAATTGGTATTTGTCACGGATGTTGTACTCCCTATAAATGAGCTGATTTATAATATGATGACAAACTTGGCTTCTAATATGCGTCTAAAAGTGGACCTATGCGTACTTCACTACACTACGGACATATCAAATTGGTCATGTGCAAAAAGAATTTCGCTTCGTGTTTTATTCATTAGATAGATAAAATCCTTTCCACCGTCACTTTTCAAGTTCTTGTTAATAACGCACCCAATGAATCCTTATAAATCTAGAAGCATCACAAAAGGGTATCCATTAATCCTTACTTGTTAGAGATATTATGTACGACATGTCTAATGTCCCAAAAAGCATTAAGGAAAGCAAGGGATTTTTCTTAGATAAACCTCTTATGATCTCTCTATATCTGTCTCACATTTTATTACATGGTGATGTAGTGATAGTTTATGTATGCTGATTGTTAAGTCCGTTTCTGATCTAAGCCCCATCATCAAGGTGTTCAGGTGGACGCCTTTGGTATGTGTATGAGATCAAATTAAAGATATCTTCTACAACTAGGTTGTTGAAAGATCTCTGCTTGGAAGAAGTTTCAACATCCAAATTGGCCATCTTCCTATGAAATATTTTGGTCTCCCTTCCAAAAAGGGCTAATTAAACATATCTACTTCTCAATTTTAGGCAAGATAAAAGTAAGACCTGAAGGATACAAGGAAAAGTGACTCTCATATGTAGGAAAGTTATCTCTCTTAACTCTATGTTATTATCTTTTTACACACACCCAGATATATATATATATATATATATATATATATATTGATAATCTTCTTTTCATCTATCTACTAGTGTCTTTGTTGATATTGACAATCTATGCAATTATTTTTGTCGGGGATAAAGTTTACATAATTTTAGGTATTTGGTTGTTTGGAATGATATCTGCCTACTATAAGAAGAGGGAGGTCTAGAAGTAACCAATGATATTTTTAAATATTATGCCTTGTAATAAATGAAAGTTTGAATAAAAAAAGGTGGTGTTTAGGTAAGATGAATCAACAAAAGGTATAAGAAAGGGAATTATTTCTAGAATATCAAATTGAATACTTATCCTTGATGGATGTAAATGCATGTCATTCATTTTAGAGAAGTTATTATGCTTAAAACTAGCATTATTGACGGGCATGGAGAAAACATCATTCTATGAAGGGAGTCCCAACTCCTCAGGGGCATATTTCCTGACAACTTCTTTGGTGACAAAGATCTCATGAAGTTATGGAAGGGAATATTAGCCTCAATTTGATATCTATAACATTATGGAGAATGTATAAAGGTTTAGGCATGTTTCTCATGCAATGGATTTCTGGAAGGATTTATTTGTCCCTCACATTGGAGAGAAAATATTGTTTGATAGGTAAGAGGCATACAAACTCAAGGTTCTATAGATATTAGAGAACATGTAGCTTAATGGGCACGCTAGGTTGGATATTCAAATCTCTAAATAGATGTATACTTAGCACATGGAGATCTTTCTCGACAATTTTCTTACACATGACCACTTACATAGAAGAGGGTAAGATTTTTTTCCTCTTAACAAAAAGGATTGGGTTCTCTCACATATCTTGGAAAGGAGAGGTTTGTATGGGTTAGTTCCAATGAGCATGTAGAAAAAGGGAGTTTGATGTTGTATCTTGTTCCATAATATATAAAAAGGTTTGGTTGCAAATCCTAGTGTTGAAGCCACCAAATCTTAGACATGGTAGTTTCAAACCACTTATAAATTTTTGTGTTCCTTGTTCTTAAATATATTTATCTTTTGTGGCTTTAACCATATCTTATGTGTGTATACATACACACACACACACACACACACACACATATATATATATATATATATATATATATATAGAGAGAGAGAGAGAGAGAGAGTAAAGTTGGAATACACTCGAGTGTACTAGAGACGTTATACACCTCAGTCATATTCCATCATGAGGCAATTATTTTGGAAATATAAATTGTTAATCTTCTTGTGTATCTTAAGAACATACTATATAACAAATTTTATCTCATATGGACACTTATAGGGCATGCATCTAAAGGATACAAAAATCATATATTTCAAATTATTTTTGTGCGTAGATTTTGTTGTACTTAGATGAGTGACTTATTCAGATGGGCTCAAATTTTGTATGTGGCATATTATGATTGTAACCATCAAAATTAATGGATCAGGTTTTGCTAAAACATGTGATATGTACACTCCAATGTATTCTAGCTTGAATATATATATAAATATATAAATATATATATGTACATATATATATATAATTGGCACGAGAGGGGGTGATTCGGTGTTGGAGGGGGATCCGACCACACCCTATCATGCCTCAAAAGTTTACCATGTTGACGCTCGTCTAGGGAGGGTTCTCTCGATCACCATATATATATATATATATTTATATATATATCTCTGTGTGTGTGTGTGTGTGGAGAGAGAGAGAGAGAGTTAGTCTAGAGTACACTCGAGTTATGGATCACACCGTATACCTTAATGGTGTTCGCCTATCTGGACCATATTTTACAAAATCTAATCCATTAATTTCCATTGCTACAATCATAATAGGTAACATACAAAACTTGGGCTCATTTAGATGAGTGTTAGTCACTCATCTAAGGACAATAAAATCAACACAGCTAATTTGAAATACATAATTTTTATCTCTTTAAGATGCATGACTGATAAGTATCCAAATGAGCTGAAATTTGTAATATAGCATGTACTTAAGATATTTAAGAAGAGTAACAATTTGGATTTTCAAAATAACTTCTTCAAGGTGGAAAACGACTAAGGTGTATAGTGTCTCTAGTACACGAGTGTATTCCAGCTTTAATGTGTGTGTGTTGTGTTTGTGTACGTGTGTGTGTGCATGTGTGTGTAAACTATAAAGACATCTATGTTACTCTACATATATATATAGTCATGCTAGAATACACTCTAGTGTCTGCGAAGCATAATACATTCAAGTAGTTTTTCATGATACATTTTTTTTAATCCATTGATCTTCTTAAACATTTGTTGAATATCTCATATGCAAAATCTGTGTCCATTTCGACATTTATAGATCATGTTCTAAAAACCACAAAAATCACGCATTTTAAATTAGTTTATGAGTGACTTACACTCATCCAAATTGGCTCAAAAGTTGTATATAGCCTAATTATAATAGGACAAGGAAGATCAGTGGTATACATTTTGTGAAAAAATAATCTTGATATGCAAACACAACTTGAGTGTGCTGTGTGATATACCCAAGTGTATTCTAGCTTGACTCTCTCTCTCTCTCTCTCTCTATATATATATATATATATATATATATATATATATATATATATATAGAGAGAGAGAGAGAGAGAGGATCGGGAGCCTATACCCAAGGGTATAGGAAATTCCCTATACCAGAGTATATTTAGCATGTTTAAGTGTTAATTAATGTAATCCAACTGTACAAATGCAAAATATATGATTTGGATTATATGCTATTAAAATTTCATGATGATCAAAATTTTAATTTATTAGATATAAACTGAAATATTTCAATGGTAGCTATTGATTTTCAGGGTTACCATTCATTTGCATGATCATAAAACTTTTAGATGAAGATACGACACATATCTTATTGGAATGATTTTTGAAACACAACTTATCTAGCTAGTATACTTTATATCTGTATGGTTGGATCATGCTAAAAGTCTTGGTAAATGTGCAAAATAAAGTTTATGTATAGGCATACAAACTCAAGGTTCTATAGGTATTAGAGAACATGTAGCTTAATGGGCACGCCAGATTGGATATTCAAATATCTAAATAGATGTATGCTTACCACATGGAGATCTTTCTCGACAATTTTCTTACCCATGACCACTTACATAGAAGAGGGTAAGACTTTTTTCCTCTTAACAAAAAGGATTGGGTTCTCTCACATATCTTAGAAAGGAGAGGTTTGTATGGGTTAGTTCCAATGAGCATGTAGAAAAAGGGAGTTTGATGTTGTATCTTGTTCCATATATTATAAAAAGGTTTTGTTGCAAATCCTAGTGTTGAAGCCACCAAGTCTTAGACATGGTAGTTTCAAACCACTTATAAATTTTTGTGTTCCTTGTTCTTAAATATATTTATCTTTTGCGGCTTTAACCATACCTTATGTGTGTATACATACATATATATATATATATATATAGATAGATAGAGAGAGAGAGAGAGTAAAGTTGGAATACACTCGAGTGTACCGGAGATGTTATACACCTCAGTCATATTCCATCATGAGGCAATTATTTTGGAAATATAAACTGTTGATCTTGTTGTGTATCTTAAGAACATACTATATAACAAATTTTAGCTCATTTGGACACTTATAGGGCATGCATCTAAAGGATACAAAAATCATGCATTTCAAATTATTTTTGTATGTATATTTTGTTGTACTTAGATGAGTGACTTATTCATATGGGCTCAAATTCTGTATGTGGCATATTATGATTGTAACCATCAAGATTAATGGATCAGGTTTTGCTAAAACATGTGATATGTACACTCCAATGTATTCTAGCTTGAATATATATATATATATATATATATATATAAACATATATATGTACATATATATATATATATAATTGGCACAAGACGGGGTGATTTGGTGTTGGAGGGGGATCTGACCACACCCTATCATGACTCAAAAGTTTACCATGTTGACGCTCGTCTAGGGTGGGTTCTCTCGATCACCATATATATATATATATATATATATATATATATATATATATATATATATGTGTGTGTGTGTGTGTGTGTGTGTGTGTGTGTGTGTGTGTGTGTGTGTGTGTGTGTGTAGAGAGAGAGAGAGTTAGGCTAGAGTACACTCGAGTTACAGATCACACTGTACACCTTAATGGTGTTTGCCTATCTGGACCATATTTTACAAAATCTAATCCCTTAATTTCCATTGCTACAATCATAATAGGTAACATACAAAACTTGGGCTCATTTAGATGAGTGTTAGTCATTCATCTAAGGACAATAAAATCAACACAACTAATTTGAAATGCATAATTTTTATCTCCTTTAGATGCATGACTGATAAGTATCCAAATGAGATGAAATTTGTAATATAGTATGTACTTAAGATATTTAATAAGAGTAACAATTTGGATTTTCAAAATAACTTCTTCATGATGGAAAATGACTAAGGTGTATAGTGTCTCTAGTACACGAGTGTATTCCAGCTTTAATGTGTGTGTGTGTTGTGTGTGTGTATGTGTGTGTGTGTGTGTGTGTGTGTGTGTGTAGAGAGAGAGAGAGTTAGGCTAGAGTACACTCGAGTTACAGATCACACTGTACACCTTAATGGTGTTTGCCTATCTGGACCATATTTTACAAAATCTAATCCCTTAATTTCCATTGCTACAATCATAATAGGTAACATACAAAACTTGGGCTCATTTAGATGAGTGTTAGTCATTCATCTAAGGACAATAAAATCAACACAACTAATTTGAAATGCATAATTTTTATCTCCTTTAGATGCATGACTGATAAGTATCCAAATGAGATGAAATTTGTAATATAGTATGTACTTAAGATATTTAATAAGAGTAACAATTTGGATTTTCAAAATAACTTCTTCATGATGGAAAATGACTAAGGTGTATAGTGTCTCTAGTACACGAGTGTATTCCAGCTTTAATGTGTGTGTGTGTTGTGTGTGTGTATGTGTGTGTGCGTGCATGTGTGTGTGTAAACTATAAAGACATCTATGTTACTCTGCATATATATATAGTCATGCTAGAATACACTCTAGTGTCTGCGAAGCATAATACATTCAAGTAGTTTTTCATGATACATTTTTTTAATCCATTGATCTTCTTAAACATTTGTTGAATAGCTCATATGCAAAATTTGTGTCCATTTGGACATTTATAGCTCATGTTATAAAAACCACAAAAATCACGCATTTTAAATTAGTTTATGAGTGACTTACACTCATCCAAATTGACTCAAAAGTTGTATATAACCTTATTATAATAGGACAATGAAGATCAGTGGTATACATTTTGTGAAAAAATAATCTTGATATGCAAACACAACATGAGTGTACCATGTGATATACTCAAGTGTATTCTAGCTTGACTTATATATATATATATATATATATATATATATATATATATATATATATATATACACACACACACACACACACACATATATATATATATATATAAATAGAGAGAGAGAGAGTCAGGCTAGTGTACACTCGAGTGTACCAGAGGCACCGTACACCTCAATCATTTTTGAAGATGCAGTAAATTTTTGAAAAATCTAAACTATTGATCTTATTTATTATCATAAGAACATACTATATAATAAATTTTAGCTCATTTGGACACTTATAGGTCGTGCATCCAAAGGAGGCAAAAATTATGTATTTCAAATTAGTTTTGTGCGTCGATTTTGTTGTCCTTGGATGAGTGACTTACACTCATCCAAATGAGTTTAAATTTTGTATGTGGCCTATTATTATTGTAACCATGAAGATCAATGGATTAGATTTTTGAAAAACATGGTCTAGGTAGGCAAACACAATTGGGGTGATCTGTACACTCGAGTGTATTCTAGCTTGACTATATATATATATATATATATATATATATATATATATATATATATATATATATATATATATATATATATATATATATAGAGAGAGAGAGAGAGAGAGAGAGAGTCAGGGTAGAATACACTCGAGTGTATAGATCACGTCGTACACCTCAATGGTGTTTGCATATCTAGACCATGTTTTTTCCAAAATTTAATCCATTGATCTTAATGGTTACAATAATAATAGGCCCAATACGAAATTTGAGCTCATTTGGATGAGTGTAAGTCACTAATCCAAGGGCAACAAAATCGACGCACAAAACTAATTTGAAATGCCTGATTTTTGCATCCTTTAGATGCATGACCTATAAGTGTCCAAATGAGCTAAAATTTATTATATGGTATGTTCTTAAGATATTTAAGAAGATCAACGGTTTAGATTTTTCAAAAAATCATTACATCTTCAAAAATGACAGAGGTGTACGGTGCCTCTGGTACACTCGAGTGTACACTAGCCTGACTCTCTCTCTCTCTCTCTCTCTCTCTCTCTCTCTATATATATATATATATATATATATATATATATATATATATATATATATACAGAGAGAGAGAAAGATAGGATCGAGAGCCTATACCCAAGGGTATAGGAAATTCCCTATACCAGAGTATATTTAGCATGTTTCAGTGTTAATTGATATAATCCAACTATACAAATGCAAAACATATGATTTGGATTATATGCTATTAAAATTTCATGATGATCAAATTTTTAATTTATTAGATATAAACTGAAATATTTCAATGGTAGTTGTTGATTTTTAGGGTTACCATTCATTTGCATGATCATAAAACTTTTAGATGAAGGTACTACACATCTTATTGGAATGATTTTTGAAACACAACTTATCTAGCTAGTATACTTTATATCTGTATGGTTGGATCATGCCAAAAGTCTTGGTAACTGTGCAAAATAAAGTTGATGTATAGGAAATTTCCTATCTCGTAAGGATAGAGTCCATGTTCATATATATATATATATATATATATATATATATATATATATATGTATATATATACAAAGTGTTGTTGCTATATATATATGGAAATCCTAACCAACTCCGAGCATAGGGTCGTTTGTAACCCACAATGAAACAAGAGTGTGTGAGGTGGCTACACCAACCTTAAGCACACAGTTAAATGACGGCTACTTGTGGTTGACTACCACCCAACCTCACCCCAACCCCTTCCACATAAGGAAGAAGTTGAGTTTCCAATGTTTGGGTAGCACAAGCCAGACATTTCATGACAAATGATTTGGGTTTCCTTTGTCTAGATTAATCTGGGGTGGGAATAAACCCCAAGGCCACAATGGGTTACATACTCCCTAAAATTCCTCAATTGCATATGTTTTCTAGCGCATTTAGGCATTCCTATAGAAATACCTTGTGACTACACCAACCTTAAGTATAAAGCTAGATGATGGCTACATGTGGTCAACTGCCACCCAACCTCACCCAAACCCTTCCACATGGTGAAGAAGAAGAGCATATTAAGATGCTTGTGTAACACAAGCCAGACATTTCATGACAAACGAGTTGGTTTTCTAATTTTTCTTCGTAGAGATTAGTCAGGGGTGGGAATAAAGACCACAAGGGATTACATATTACTCAAAATTTCTCAAATGCATATGATTTTTAGCACGTTAAAGCATGCCACTAGCAATAAGCAATATGTGGTCAGGAGAATTGTAAAAAAAATCTAGTAATTCAAGGTCATCAATCAATATCTACAACGATAGCTTGGGGTTTTACAATTTCATCGTGTTCACATAATAAGTTTCTCACGGTTAGTTACTAAATTTGGGTTCACCAATTTAGATTTTGTCCTCAAACAATTGTTATAACGCTAGATAACAACTTTAGCATGATCAATTATCGATTTGGCGAGCATTCTATTACATCAACCTCATCTACAAGGGTTGCAAGACAGAGTTGGTGTCCTCATAGAATGCTTCTAGAGAAGTAAATTGTATATTTAAAAATGAGGAAACTAGGGTTAAACAAACAACTATAACATCACCAAGCGTCGACACTTATTGTGGCCAATATGCCAAGTGCCCATACGGGTTGGTAGAGAAAACAAACACATACATTGCCCTTTGAAGATGCTCTGCACTCCAGTCACCACTAGCCTTTACCAGTGGATAATAGCAATGCAAAGGCCGCTAAAATTTGTCTTCAACTCAAAAGTGGATTTATCTCATTCTGTGAGACAATGTCTATTATGACATCAAATTGCATTTATATGAGCTTAAGAGGAGAAATTCTCTCACAGTCCATAGAACAAAACACTTTAAAGTTTCAATTGGGCTTAATCCCAAGGCCCCTAACACACCCATAGCCCAGGAACAAAACACTTTAAAATTTCAATTGGGCTTAATCCCAAGGCCTCTAACACACACCCATAGTCCAACCACCGCTGCAACACACCCTACTAGTCCTAGAACACGAACAACTTAGCATCTTGTTAGTAAAATTGATTTTTAAATGTAGTTTGATCCTCTTAATATGGAAAACCAAATACTGAGTTTGTATCATCAATTTAATACCAAACTCATCAAACGAAAATGTTTGCATCATTCATGACAAATGTGCCAAGTTTGTTGGAAGTATCACAACTTGCAAGTTCTACAAGGGTGCAGCAGGTTTGATTTGAAATTGATCAGACAAAAAATTCCTCTAAACAGGAACTGCAATTCAAATCCTCTTTGTTTGTCACGACAGCTTTCCAAGGAAGTCCTTACGGGCATAACATCTCCTAGCAGAGATTCTACATAATGTAAGTGGGTAAATTAGACTTGCAATCCAGTAGTAGCACATACCTTGAAATAAACCGTTACTACCCAAGTCCAACAATATAAATTTGACTTCAGCTGATTCTAGAGCACATCACCAAAGAGGACAAAAAAAATCTACAAAGCAATGCAAAATATGAAAGCTAACAGAAAACAAACCTCAAACAAGTCAAGAGCAACAAGGGAACCTATTTATATGTATAACACACCCATATAAAATAAAGTATATTTTACTGTACATGAAGGGCACAGTTGATTCCCTAATAAACTACTTGGAACTGGAGGTCAATGAGAGGCTCTTCCCTATCGACAGTTCCAGCTCAACGGTAGCCCCCCACGGAGAGTTAGTAGCAAATAAAGGAGACCTGCTGGGATACCCGAAGAGAAATCATGCAACCAAAATATATAAATTAATGGCATGTACGTATTGGCTTGCTAAGACAACAGAAACGTTCCAAAATGAACCATACTGTGTTTAACTAGTAGATAGCACGCAATAGTAGAATATAAAAAACACAGACAGGAATAAGCAGATAGTTTAGTTTTATTATAAGAGCCCCGTACATACACGTTTAGTGGGTTTTCAAGCTAGTAGTGAAATCGAAAGCCAGTTGGTTATAACTTCTATGTAGTATGTCAAAGCTTCTCAGCAAAGAAGAGGCGATTTTGAGAATAAGTGTGGCGGAACACTAATGCTAGCACATGGATCTATGAGGTAATACGACATCAATCTCTGATCCCAGAATACATAGAAGGAAAACGGCTACTTGTTTCACCATCAAAATACAACTACCCTGCTTAAACTACGATGCACAGAGATCTGTTTAGAAGAACAGCAGCTATACATTAGCCTGCATTGTGGGCTTTGCCTCCCTCCATCAGGGCTAATTAAATAAAAGTTCAATCACACATATGTACCCAGCGTCCAAGTTAAAAAGCTTAGCCACATGTTACCTCAGCTTTTCTAGATTAGAATAGGTCTCAGCTTTGATGTTGATCATTTTGCCGACAAAGTTTGTCTTTCAAGGAAACAACATACAGACGCTCTTAACTAAATTCCTTGATTTACACAGCTCTGTCGAGTTGCAGATCAAATTCCACTTCAGTCGTTTTCACCGTTAGCTGTAATTAGGTGATGAGACCCTGGAAGAAACAGTTACTGCTGTGGATAAGACAATGCACAATGCTGCTAGCTCGATTCCCACAGCTTTTCTGCAAGAGAAAAAGGGCTAATTCAGAGGAATGTTATCATCACAGCCAAATCCTGGAGTGATAATCGGCGCTTCTTTTTCAGGAGAAAGATCTCTGGAATGACAAATCAACATTTTCCCAAAGAGAAGTTTCAAGGGAGACATGGTGTTGCTTGTTCGAAGATAAAATAGCACCAAGTGGCAAAGCAACTAAAGGCACCCCAGGCCTACTGCCAACGACA